>OX336388.2:285510979-286728325 GCA_946902985.2 Meconema thalassinum
TTTTTTATTTATTTGCTTATTTATTTGTTTATTTATTTGTTTATTTGTTAATTTATTTGTTTAAATATTTATTTATTTGTTTATTCATTTGTTTATTTATTTATTTGTTTGTTTCTTTATTTATTTGTTTATTTATTTGTTTATTTGTTTATTTATTTGTATATTTATATATTTTTCATTTATTTGTTTATTTTTTGTTTATTTATATATTTATTTGTTTATTTAATTATTTGTTTATTTATTTATTTGTCTATTTATTTGTTTATTTATTTATTTATTTGTTTATTTATTTGTTTATTTATTTGTTTATTTGTTTATTTACTTATTTGTTTATTTATTTATTTGTTTATTTATTTATTTGTTTATTTATTTGTTTATTTATTTATTTGTTTATTTATTTATTTGTTTATTTATATATTTTTAATTTATTTGTTTATTTATATATTTATTTGTTTATTTATTTGTTTATTTATTTGTTTATTTATTTATTTATTTATTTGTTTATTTATTTGTTTATTTATTTGTTTATATATTTTTAATTTATTTGTGTATTTATATATGTATTTGTTTATTTTTTATTTGTTTATTTATTTATTTGTTTATTTTTATTTATATATTTATTCGTTTATTTATTTGCTTATTTATTTGTTTATTTATTTGTTTATTTATTTGCTTATTTATTTGTTTATTTATTTGTTTATTTGTTTATTTACTTATTTGTTTATTTATTTATTTGTTTATTTATTTATTTGTTTATTTATTTGTTTATTTATTTGTTTATTTATTTATTTGTTTATTTATATATTTTTAATTTATTTGTTTATTTATATATTTATTTGTTTATTTATTTGTTTATTTATTTGTTTATTTATTTATTTGTTTATTTATTTGTTTATTTATCTGTTTATATATTTTTAATTTATTTGTGTATTTATATATGTATTTGTTTATTTTTTATTTGTTTATTTATTTATTTGTTTATTTTTATTTATATATTTATTCGTTTATTTATTTGCTTATTTATTTGTTTATTTATTTGTTTATTTATTTGTTTATTTAGTTATTTGTTTATTTATTTGTTTATTTTTTCTTTATATATTTATTTATTTATTTATTTATTTGTCTGTTTGTAGTTCAGGCTATCTGACGGTTTACTCTAAATGCAATCCAACATGCTGAACGTGGAATTGTTCCAAACCAAAGGCTGGAGGATGACGTCCAAACGCGGTGAGTGGGCAACGACCGAAGTGTGGGCGAACAGTCCTGAGCTGCGTCCGGCCTCGCATGTCAAAAACTCATGTGGAACAAGGTTTATCCATCTTGAACTCAGCTTTACTGGAAATTAGACCATCTTTCACTTCTGTAGCGGTCACTCTACTTGCCTCCCAACAAGGTGCACCAGGATCGCTTCCCGACTAATACAAGATGGATTATCGGGGTGGAATATCCCATCCATTAGTTCGCTTTCTACGTAAATAAAAGATGTTTATTGACTCATGATCTCAGGATTTACGGTCTACAAGCTTTCTTCCATTCTTTGTTCCTTTGTTTCTTTATGCCTATCTTTTTTATCAGTCTGCTTCGGTGGCGCAGTTGGTAGCATACAGAGCTTCTATGCCCAACGTCGCGGGTTTTTTAGGAGCGTTAAAAATCCCTCAGTATGCTTTCCACTAACTAAGCTTGTGTAAAGCAAAATTTGTTGGTTAGGTTTGATTAGTTCCAACGTTAGTCACCAGGCCCTGGCTGTAATGGCATCTAGTAGTAGCCAACTTCACAGCTAGGTGTCGTGGACGGTAGCATTTGGTAGGGAAAGTACGACCTACATGAAAATTATCGTCTGAAGTCCTTACTTGAATTAAAACAGATAACACAGACTAATACAGTCATCACAATTAACACCGGTTATCAGACAGATTCTACACACACCCAAAGTACACGGGGCTACATGACCGCGTTGTCGCAACCCCTAAACTAAAGAACCAACCAACCTATCTATTTTCCAGTCGTGTAGTTGTCGATCCACAATCTTTGTTCCTGATTTCTGACTATTCTGAAGAACGTCATTCTTGCCGAATAACACCAGAATTTTTCCACGTCATCATCCAGCTATCGCCACGTCATAACCACGTCATCGCCATCGTCTTCTTCTAGAATTTTCTGGATCCTTCGAGGTGACCTCGTCTGGCCACGTGGAGCTCACGTCACACCACTGCATTGCAGTCAGTGCAACTTTTCGTCTTCAAATATCATACATTTAAGCATCTACTCTTCGTTTCATCATTCTACGTTTCTACTCTTCATCTGCCCTTAGTGGCTCACTACTGGCAAATCCTTTATTCAAACTTCATCTCCGCTCTACAAACTGAACACCGCTACGATCTTCAAGTTCTACGTCATCGCACTAGCGTTCAGTGACCTAGCAGGCTGCGTCCTTCACCGAGCTCACAGCTGCTAGCCTCTTCTCGTGTCGGGCGCGCAGCTTGCTCACACTTCTATTCACATCATCTCATTTATTCGTCCCCCAGCACCAGCCCCTGTCACACTACGCAAACAGATAACACATACACATCATACAGCAATAGTGAGCTAGCGGCAAGCTACTCCTATAACACTTCCCCTTTATCTCACTTCTCATTTTCCACTACCCGCACAACACATAATTCCCCTTCCTTCTCCAATACCTCCCGTGCGTCGCTCGGCTTGGCTTCGCCCGTTCCATTCCCACACCTTCCCTCACCTTACTTACAGCCCCATTTTAGAAGGCGCCAGGCTTTACAGCTACCTTCGAAATAGAGCCCCCCTTTACCTTATATCCCATTGTCTGTCATACACTTGTTCTATTACTCCTTTAAGCTCACCATGGGTAAAGGCAGAGGAAAGACCTCACCCGGCCGCGCCCAGGCTTCTGCCTCCCGGAACACCACCAACCCCTCCTCCTCCAAAGGGGCCATCCCTAAGCCACCGAGGGCGCCCGCCGTTCCACCTCCCCCTAAATCCCCTGGCACCCACTTCGCCTTGCCACCTGTCGTTCCCCAGACTCCGAGCTGTCCCGAGAAGCGGCGCGCGTCCGATACCTCCGATACTGAGGGGGGGACGCACCGCTCCCGTCTGCGGGTGCACGAGGGGATGGAGGAGGTAGCTACTGACTCTAGACGCCACTGCAGCACCTCCCCGACGCCGGTATCCCCTTTGATTTCTCCTAACGACCCTCGCCTCCCATCCACGGGGACCATACCCCATTTCACCCCCACCACCGCCACACCTTCCCAGATTTCTCCTTCCTTGCCCTCCTATGCTACCAAGGCCTCCGAGCCAGTATTCAAACACATTTTCCTTTTCCGCGGCCACACCCACGCCAACAAGTACTTGTTCACCGACGCGTTGCGCCGGGTGCTTGGCCACCCCAATTTCACCGCCACCGCCACCACCAATGGAGTCTACGTCAAAACTGACGATGACGCCACCGCCGCCGTTCTCCACGACCCCGGGGTGGTCCGCCAGCTTGGACCGCAGGTGACTGCGGAACCCATCCGTGCCCGCCAACACCCGGCTACTCCCCCCCCTCCGCAACGCAACCCGCACTTCTCGTGCGTGATCCGGGGCGTGGACCCCGATCTCACCGAGGAGTCGGTCTTACAGGAACTCCACCTTGAACAGGTAGACGCGCGGAAGGCTTTCCGCATTCGGAACGCCGAGGGCCCAACGTGGATGGTGAGGATTCTCCTCGTTACTCAGGCTGAGGTCGACCGCTGCTAACCGACGGTGTATACTTGTACCGCTACCACCATCGAGTCGAGCCCTCAAAAGCCCCCGCTCCGGTTGCTATCAGGTGCAACAGGTGCCTCGCCTATAATGAGCATTCCACGGACCAATGCCGGCAACCGCCGCGCTGCGGTCACTGTTCCCAACCGTCGCACTCCACCGGGAAGTGTCCCAATCTTGCCCATCCCCCCCGATGCAACCAGTGCCAGCTCACTCACCCCACCTACTCCTATAAGTGCAAGGCCAAACCAGCATCTCTCCCCAACCGCCCTGAAACGGTTGCTCCAGTCAAATCCGTCGACCCACCCACCGCCCCTGCCCAATCCCAATTCCCCCCCCCCCCACCATCGAAGACCTCATCCGCTTCATGGTGGTCTCCCTCCAAAATATCCTCCCCTACCAACGGCCACTGGTACTGACACAGCTTCAACTGGCCACACAGCAAATCTTCGGGGTTCGGTTCCACCCTTCTTTCTCGGGCCCCCTCACCCACTTCACCTTCTCCCGCTACCCCCCGAGTCACCGCCGTATAAGCTAATTATGGCACTACAAACTGCTAGACATGGAACTCCCCGCAATATCACCCTCCTCTACCACAACGTCTGTTCCTTCCATGCCCGCCGTACTCTCCTCACCCACACCCTCAGGTCCCATCATGTCGATGCGGCCCTCCTCAATGAAACCTTTCTTAGGAGCGACCAACCCGCTTTTCTCCCCGGCTACACCCTTCTGCGCGCCGATCGCTCCAACAACGCAGGCCGCGGTGGCTCGGCCCTCGCCAGTCGCGCGCGTCTCCCCACTCGCCATCATATCCCCCCTCCCCCTCTGATCTTCCCTGAAAGCCTCATTTGCTCCATCTATTTCCCGTCCCGCGTCCTACACCTCGCCACAATTTACATTCGTCCCAACCATCCCATCCCCAAAGACTTTATTGCCCACGTGGCCGAGGTTTTCCCCCATTTTTTGGTAATGGCCGACCTCAACCTCCACTCTCGTTCAGCCCTGGAACGTCGCAGCCTGGACATCTATCTCCGCCACATCGATGCCACCCACGTTCCCTTACCCAAACCTACCCGTCCCTCCTCCAACACCACCCCCGATGCCGTTATAGCCCACAACTCCCTCCTTCATTTGTTTACCGTTACAGTCTTACCCCTCATAGGAGGCGACCACGCTCCGGTACTGCTCACTTTCCCCCTCCCACCTCGCAACGCGCCACTTCCACCCCCCAGGATGATCCAGAGCTTCTGCACGGCAAACTGGCCAGAGTACCGGGAGCACATAACTACCAACCTGCATGCAGATCAACTTCCGTTGGAAGACCAAGCGACTGTCGATGCCTATACCACCCATATTGAAGCCACGCTCCAACAAGCATCTTCCCTAGCCATCCCCCTCATCCCGACGACACCCTCCCGCCCCCCAATCCCCCCAAAGGCACGTCGCCTTCTCGCCCTGGCGCACTCCTACCACAACGCTTATCTCCGTACGCACGATCGCTATTTCCTTCAGCGCCATCGCCAATCCCTCCGGCAAGTTAAGTCCTACATAGAGGCCCACAAACGCCTCTCATGGCACACTGCCTGCACGCGGCTCAACCGAGTCTCTGCCTCTCTGCCCGCCTACTGGCGCCAACTCAATCGATTAACTGGCCAGTCTACAGCACCAACCTACCCCATCATATACAATGGGACGGCGCCGCCAGACGACGAAGCCAAGCTGGACGTCTTCGCCACACGCTTCACCCGCACGTTTCGCTATTCCGACGACCCCTCTCACACCCACGATCACGACGATTTCATAGCCACCGTACCTTCTCGCCCTCACTTACAACCTTCCTCCCACCACACCCTCTCACCTCATCCCCTTGACGACCCCATCACGGACCTTGATATTTCTTGCGCCTTGTCCCACACCACCAACACAGCACCAGGTCCCGACTCCATTCGTTATCGTCATCTAAAGGAGGCCCCTCCCATTCTTCTCACCGCACTCACCCGCCTCTATAACTTTCTTCTTCGCTCCGGCTTCTATCCCACCCAGTGGCGTCGCGCCACGATGCTCCTCTTCCCTAAACCCGGAAAACCACTTTCCTCCCCTAGTTCTTATCGCCCCATCTGCCTGACCGCCGTCCTTTCCAAGACCTTCGAAAAACTCCTTACCAAGCGCCTCCACCGCCACCTTCTTCGCCATCACCTCCTCCCCCCTCTCTCAATGCGGCTTCCGCCCTCACCTATCCGCACAAGACCAACTCCTTCGCCTCTCCACTCTCGTCGCCGACAACTTCAATCGTCCCGCTCCCACCCTTCTCATAGCCTTCGATTTTCAAAATGCCTTCGACACGGTCTGGCACGACGCCCTCGTCCTGAAGCTCCACTACTTCAATCTTCCCCCCAGCTACATCCGATTCGTCAACTCCTTCCTTAGACACCGCACAGCCCAAATCACCATCAATAACCTCTTTTCCCGACCCATCCCCTTCGAACAAGGCGTCCCCCAGGGCTCCGTCCTTTCCCCACTTCTCTACGTCCTCTTTGTGGCAGATATCCCTCAACCGCCCTCCCCCTCCAGCTTCTACAGTTTGCGGACGACACCGCCATAGTGGCTCCCTTCGCCAGCGTCCAGCACATCACAGGACACACTCAGCCGTACCTTGAGCGCTTCACGGCATGGTGTGACAGGTGGCACCTCAGCCTTAATGGTGACAAAACACAAACCATCCTGTTTCGCCCTCGCAGGCGGGCAACAAGTGTTACCCGCAATCCGGAAAACCTCCGGCTCTATCTCCGCGATCGCCGCCTCATTCCCACACCCACCATCCGCTACCTGGGCTTGCTCTTCGACCAGCATTTTACTTTTCGTCCGAACTTTAAAGCGAGGCTACCAGCAGCTCGCAAGCGCGCACACCTCCTTCGCCGCCTGGCAGGCACGTCATGGGGCCTCAACACCAAGACCCTCATCCATACCTACAAGGCACTAATCCGCACCTTCATTATATATGGGCATCCCGCCTGGGCTGGCTTCCCAGAGCGTCCCCTAACACCGTATCTCCAACTCAAGCGTCGCCTGGTCCGAGTGGCCATGCGCCTTCCCTTCACATTTCGGACCGCGGATCTCATCGACTGCATGCCCCTGCCACCTCTTACCACGTACGTCGAGATTCTCCAACGACGCTACGTCCTGAGGGCACGCACCACACACAATCCAGTTGTCAGCCCCTTGTTGACACGACCTCTCCGCACGCCCCTGCGCACCAAGTTGGGCGTCTATACCCTCAAGGGGCTCCTCCCGGCACCGGACTAAACCCCGTCAACCGATGAGGTCACCTACAGCCTTCAGAACCCCCTACTTTTCCATAATCAATACCTTACATCTTCAGTAGCAACCAATGGTTTTCGACGCCACCGATGGCTCTGGCTCTCACACACGGTTCCACACCAGCAAATGGCTTACATTATGTGGTTCCATTATCCGACTTACAGTTCACAGCTTTCGCATCCATCCCAATCACCTCAACAACCACCATCCGCCATAATAAGATATTTCATCCACCATTTACGTCTCCCGTAATGGTCTCCCCATTCACACCTCTCACGCCAAACTGTCACCATAGTCACCACCATCTTACAATAATTCATTCACTTCATCTGCCTACTACCCCCTAAATTAGTTAGTACAACTGTCCCAGCAGATCTGCTATGGGTCCGTTTGTTTCCTTCTTTCTTTTCTTTCTATCTTTCTTTTTCTTTCCTTCTTTCTTTCTTTCTATCAGTCTCTCTATCTTTCTTTCCTTTTACTGCACCACTCTTCTTCTGACCCCGCACGACTCACCCACTATTTCCATCTCACCACTTACATTCAAGAAAAAAAAAAAAATCCCGCTTCATTTCATCCGCTTGCTACACCACATCTCATTAATTCACCGCACCCCCCATTTCACCAGTTATACTATCCCTTTTCTTTTTCTCTTCTTCTTTTTCACTTATTCTTTCTCTTTCTTAAGGTATTATCATTCTCCTCTTCCTCTCAGCTATCATACTTATCCACTCCATCGTCATCGACAACATTCATTTCATAAAAAAAAATAAAAAAAAAAAAAACTATCTATGTCTTCAGCTCCAAACCCACTCTTCACCATCCCCGTTACTTTATCTCCTCCACCGCCTTATGATCTGGACGTCTTTGCAGCCCCTTATCCACTACACTTAGTCTCTTCACCACCAACACACCTCTATAACCTCCGAGCAATACAAGTTACACCGTCTACTTTTGGCAATTGCAGCAGTAATTCCATGTTTTCTTAGTTGGTCATCAATCTCCGACCTTTTCAACACTACCCCTCTCAAACCACACAATCCCCCTTCTCCACCTTCTTCCCCCACCTAGCATCTAACTCTCCCTTCTCCACATCGCCACATCGCCCAAGCCCATCTTCCAACTCCACCGCATTGCCCCAAACCTAAATTCAAACACACTTTCCCCCGAATCTTAACACCAAACCCACCCATCCCCAAAATTTCACCCCTCCCAAAAACCTTAATTCCCTGGCCCGAAGAGACGGCGACACCGTCTAAGGGGGCCCGCCGCCGCAGAGGCTATAGCCATGCGGCGGAATGAAACAACTGCAAATAATAATCTTTGTTTGTCTTCAACTGCCGGAGGTAACTTAAAATTAAGACGCAAGAAGTCCTGTAATTGGAATTCATAGCAATATTTCATTAATCGGCCGTCCTTCATAATTACTGTATCATATGCGTTAGCAGGCAAATGCTGGGACGGAACGCACACATACACACAGTGGTACTCACCGGAAGAACCTGTCACCCGTCTTCCACCGCGTGTCCCCCGCGCCCTCACAAGACAGTTGGGTGTTGAGGGACAAGTTGGAGTTACGGGGATCGTTCACAAAGTCCTCGACACCGTACGCGTACACCTTGATGGCTGTGGTGATCTCGTTCACGAGGGACGGACTGCTCGTGTCGAAGTGAACCCCTGAAACACACAACAGAAACAACACCTCAATGATAACGTTTTAGGGGCCAAACATCGAGAGCATCTGTGATAAGGATGATAACAAAAATAATCACCACTACAACAGTACTAAAATGCATACTCGAAGAACAACGGAATGAAAATCAAAATCCACAGCCTGCTTCCAGTCGACCGACCGGGTCAGAGAATGGAATGAATTAAGCCCTCATCTAGCGGCGAGGATATGAAGTAGGCTGGCTGCTGAAGCCTGTCGCACTCCCCTGGGCCAATGATTAAATGAATGACAGATGAAATGAAGTGAGAGTGGAGAGTGTTGCTGGAATGAAATTGTGACAGGGAAAACTGGAGTACCCGGAGAAAACCCTGTCTGCCTTCGCTTTGTCCAGCACAAATTTCACATGGAGTGACCGGGATTTGTACCACGGACCCCGCGGTGAGAGGCCGGCGTGCTACCGCCTTAGCCACGGAATAAATGGGGAATTAAATAATTTTCGTCAGCCCTCGATGAATAAGGATAGAGGGACTTGTAAGGAGGTAGTGCCATGTAAGGCGAATAGACAGGATCCGACCAAGCGATAGAAAGTTCTAGGTCAGGAATCATTCCAGTTGAGCCCTTGAGGGTGAAGGGCACTTATTATGTCCCTTTTAGGCCCTCGTACAATAAGCAGAAGTGAGTCAGGGTTTGGAAAACAGGAAAGATGAGAGAGAAGCGAGCGGTATCAGTAAGTGGATGTAATACCGGACTTAGCTTGGGTGCCGTGGTCACCTACTATCAACGTCCGTCTTGAGGTGCATCCCAAAGTGGGGTCAAGAAGTGTCGCATGCAATAATAATAATAATAATAATAATAATAATAATAATAATAATAATAATAATAATAATAATAATAATAATAATAATAATAATAATAATGAATGAAAATCCACAGCCTGCTTCCAGTCTCCGACCGGGTCAGGAATGGAATGAATGAAGCCCCCATCTAGCGGCGAGGATATGAACTGTGCCGGCTGCCGAGGCCTGACGCACTCCTCTGGGGCAATGATTAAATGAATGACAGATGAAATGAAATGATAGTGGAGAGTGTTGCTGGAATTAAATTTTGACAGGGAAAACCGGAGTACCCGGAGAAAAACCTGTCTGCCTCCGTTTTGTCCAGCACAGATCTCACATGGAGTGACCGGGATTTGAACCACGGACCCAGCGGTGAGAGGCCGGCGTGCTGCCGCCTAAGCCACGGAGGCTTAATAATAATAATAATAATAATAATAATAATTGATAAGAAGAGGTGGAATGTGACCTGCAAGAGATGGAGATTATCTGTGGAGATGTTCAAGAACGCAATCCCCTCAGGAAAAAACTAAAAGACCACCAGGGTTTTCAAGAAAAAACGAAGATTAAGACGGGAAATATGTGGACGGAAGATAGAAAAGAGCAACATGCACAACGTATGAAGGAGCACTGGGCAAAGTTCAAAGCCCACAGAAGACAGCTGTGGTCCTCAGTAGGCCGATAGGATTAAAGAAAAAAAGAAAGAAGAATTGTAATAGTTATCGCAGTGCCCAATTCCTACAATTGTTAACAAACCTGCTGTGAGAAGATCACCAAGCATCTGGCTGAGGAAATACGGCAAATGTGGAGACAGGAAAGTGTAGTGGTTTTGCCCATAGTCATTTCTTCTACCGGCATCATCCCTAAATATAGCAATATTGGGAATACATCCTGGTCTACATGTCATCATGCAGCAGGCCGTCATTTTGGAGACCTGTTCCATTGTTCGCTCGCTTCTCAATGTGACACCCTAATAGTACATTATGCAACGAGCATTTAATGGCAAAAATTAAGACACGAGTATGTTTATAATTTATAATTTCAATACGAGTGTCTTAAATACTATTATAGGCGAGTTGCATACGAATGTTTATGTTCGACGATAATTATAGCTATTTTATGTTCGAACATAAATATTCATAAATATCTATCGAGATTTCGCCAGTTTTATGTACTGAACAGAGCGCATGGGACGCAGACAATGCCTTGTATTCGACCATGGCCTCCTGGAAAACCCCACTATGACACTAGGCACGCAGTGAAATTTAAAATAGGAGGCCGTGGAGGCCAGCGCAGGTGCGATGCTATCCTTACCTAATTGGTCACACAACTGTTTCTTGAGCTCTGATTGGTGGATGAAACTGTACCATAATGAAAACCTGTACTATAAAGAGCCTCATTATACATAGTATAATTTTCTGACATATAATATTTACATTTTGCCATGGCCAAACATCAAAGAGTCTTGCAAACAAGCCGACGATATATCTTGTCCCACTTATGTGGTGAAATGAATGTCATAACGCAGAATAATATCTAATCTGTTCGTCCAATTCCGTATAACTCAGGTTTGATTACCCCTTGAAACCCTCCAATGTGATGTTTCCTGATATTCCTGGATGCGATAGTACTTCCTGCTTTTAAACGACAAATGGATGTGACTATTGAAACGGACTAATTATTGACGGTACGAATATTTTGTGTGATTTGTAGCCTCGCGACTAATATAATCAAAGTCCGGTCTGTTTTGTTCGTAATTGGAATTGATAATCTTGTGCTGCCCGTAAATTACAATGTTTCTATAGAATGTAACAAACAATGGGATTATATCAGCTTAGTCACATGCAAATATGTATGTAACCTTGTGGGAGACCGGGGTTCAACATGGACTGTTGCATCCAGAGACGACAGACCTAAGAACTATGTAATACGCCCTAAAAACTATGAAATATGCCCTAAATCTATGAAATATGCCATAAAACTATAAAATATGCAATAAAAACTTTGAATTATGCCCTAAAACTATGATATTTGCCCTAAATCTAAGAATTATGACATATCAACTATGGAATAGGACCTAAAACTATGTAATATGACCTAAAATCATTGAAATATTAAATCATTGAAATATTACCTAAAAATAAGAAATATGCCCTTAAAGCTATGAAATATGCCCTATATCTATGAAATATGCCATAAAAATATAAAATATGCCATAAAAACTTTGAAATATACCCTAAAACTATGATATTTGCTCTAAAACTGTGAATTATGTCATATCAACTATGAAATAGGACCTAAAACTTTGTGATGTGACCTAATAACTATGAAATATGCCCTGAACACTATGGAATATGACCATGAACTATGAAATATGCACTGAAAACTTTCAGATATGACCTAAAAACTATGAAAAATACCCTAAAACTGTGATATATGCCCTAAAACTGTGAAATATGACCTAAAACTGTGAATAATGGCCTAAAACCTATGAAATATGCCCTAAAACGATGAAATATGACCTAAAAACTATGAAGTATCTAATAAAACTATGTATACTGACCTAAAAACTATGAAATACGCCCTAAAACTATGAAATATGACCTGAAAACTATGAAATATGACCATGAACTATGAAATATGCCCTGAACACTATGGAATATGACCATGAACTATGAAATATGCACTGAAAACTTTCAGATATGACCTAAAACTATGAAAAATACCCTAATAACTATGAAATATGTCCTAAAACTATGAAATATGCCCTGAAAACTATGAAAAATACCCTAATAACTATGAAATATGTCCTAAAACTATGAAATATGCCCTAAAACTATGAAATATGACCTAAAACTATGAAATATGTCCTAAAAACTTTGATATATGCCCTAAAACTATGAAATGTGTCCTAAAACTTTGCATCAGAGCATGTCTGTGTGTTTAATTATCCGTCCGAAACGGGGCTGGTTGCAAAGCACCACCACAGTTCGTCAGTTTGGTCCACCGGCGCACGTTATTTACAAGGTCTTTCACTGCGCACCACTGCAGGTAGAACGTCATGTTAAAGGTCAGACGAGCAGATAGCAACGCGGAGCTGAGACAGCAAATGTTTTAAGGATAGAAGTGTTGTAGGATTGATGAAATTAATGCTGCGGAGCAGCGTGGGACTTCGCGGTGCATAGACAGTTGCGACGCAGTATTTGCCGAGTAAAGTTGACTTTGTTATTTCGTTTGTATGCAATATAATGGCAAATGATATAGAGACCAGTAACCCTCACCTGAAAGCTAGTATTCCACGTAAGAAGTATCCGCGCATTATAATTCATGATTTAGAAGTTAACTTGGCTCAGAATGAACTCGTTGATTGTATCGTACAGCAGAATGCTGTAGTTAAGGAAGTAATCACTGATGTTTGTGAAGATATAAAGATGTGTTTCATGCGACGGTCTAGAGATGGCAGCACACAATTTGCTGTAATCGAAGTCAGTCCTATTATCTTCCGAGCCATACAGAGCTGTGAGAAGCTCTATGTAGGTTACACCAGATGTAAGTTCCGTGAATATGTCTCGATTATTCGTTGTTTTAAGTGTCATGGATATGGGCATTTCTCCTCGAACTGTGAAAAGCAGCAGTGCTGCTCACAGTGCTCAGATAATCATGATATCAACACATGCCCAAGAAGCAAGACCGAGTGCGTAAACTGTAAATTTCAAAATCATAGAAACGTTATGAGAAACCTGCCTGAAACTGTAGATTATCATCATCCAGCTACATCATTAGACTGTCCGATATACAAGAAAATATTTAATATCGTTAAATCGAAAATTAATTATGGCTGAATTGTTCGTATACCAACTAAATTTACATAAATCTTTGGTTCCAACTCAAGAACTGCTTTTAAATTTTTACCATAATGAGAGTACAGTTCTCTGTTTGCAAGAACCCAATATCAGAAATAATAAAGTTATTGGCTTCGGACTTGACTTTCATATTTATACTTCAAGCAATATTACACCTGAAGAGCGAATTCGTGCGGCTATAGTTACAAAATCTAAGACCGTCATCCGTTTAGGGCAATACTGTTCTGCTGGCAGAGTTGTTGTATGCACAACTTTTAACTGCAGGGAAGTTTATGTATGCAATGTGTATTTCGACTCCAAACAGGACATTAATGTGGTTTTACGTTTTTTGGAGCGTGTGTGTGAAGACCTACGAGGGAAACCTCTCCTCATAACAGGTGATATTAATTCGAAACATAGTTCCCGGGGTAGTCCCGTTGAAGATGCTCGTGGAAGTCTTCTCTATGATTTCTGCAGTACACAAAATTTAACTATCTTAAACAAAGGTGATAAACCAACATATATACGTTCTAACTCACAGAGTTATTTAGACGTTACTGTCTGTAGTCCTGCACTTCTTCCATTTATTTACGACTGGAAAGTAAGCGATACACCAATGCTGTCTGATCATGCTTTAATAATGATATCTTTACAACCTACAGCAGAAATACCTACTGTACAAGCTTCCAATTACGTAACTCGCATCTATAAGACAAAGAATGTAACGTTGGATCATTTCCATTTATCTGCCAAAAGAAATTTGCAGAAAGTAATGGGAAACATAGAATCCTGTAGTTCGGTGGACGAGCTTGATCAAGCTGTAAACAAACTAAATTACCTCAATCGGAGTATCACCTTATATTTGAGTGTCCTGTTTTTGAAAAGAATGACACTACAGTATTTACAATGCCCCCTTAATAGCTGTAACCTGCAACTTTGAAAGCCGCTGTACCATATTTTCAAGAGGCAGTGCTGTTTAGGACAATTTCTCACTTTCATCAACAATTTTTTGTATATGTTAGTAATATTTGTATTTGCTTTGTTTTTAATCTACAACCCTAATGTGCCTCTGGTAAAAAGGGTTCCTGTATTTTTTGGATATTTAATAATAATAATAATAATATTTCGTTTATAGCCTATTTTAAGTTACACGACGTTATAAGTTTATAACGTGTGTACGTGTTAGTGGTTATTGTTTACGACGTATACGTGGTTATTTTTAGCCTATTTTCATTTATGAAAAAAATAGGCTTATGAGATCACATATTGTCCGTGTGTCTGTCTGTGTGTGCGTGTGTGATTCGTGTGTGTGTGTGTCCCTAATAACTTCTAAACGGCTGGAGCGATTTCAATAAAACTAGGTAAGTTCATTGCACTTTTCCCAACGACCCCGACCGTCCCCTTTAAATTTTGTTACGTCTCACCAATCCAACATGGCGGCTGTGCGAATTATTTCACCTGCCTTCAATATCTCCGAAACTACAACCGATATCACCCTGGAATTATGTACGGTGATAAAGAAAACTACTAGAAGTTCACCTATGTGACCTTTGAAAAACTGGTAACTACAAAACCAACATGGCCACCAAGCGAAGTTGCGATTTTAAAATGGACGTTCTCGCGATTTATCCAACCAAACGCAATTACACTTGGTACAGTATATTGTTGAGGCCCCAGGGTCGTATCGACTCTAAGACTTCAGACATCAACGCACCCCCGGAGAGATTATCAACATACGCCCCTGAATCCACAGACGGCTGCACAGCCACACACATCTCTCTTCTACAAACTCAATCTACAAGATCATACTTCTGTCCAAACACCAATACACCCTTTCACCCTATAAAAACACCCCTGTAGGCTAAATAACGAGCCTCTGTGAGTACATTTCTTTCACACCAAGCAGGCACAGTAGCACCGCTGTTGACCAAGCTTACGATACATCATAACAACTTACACATAGCCTGGCTGTAGGACACCACACATTGGGAAACGCTGACCAAGCAGCTCTAAACCCATAAGAGGGAAGGCCAAACCAAGCTCATCGCCTATTGCAGCCCCCGGCTCTGTTCGACATCGTTCCGGCCCAAGTCACCATCACAGGTAAGAGTGTGCTCAGTATCTTTATACACAATTGTAATCCCTCCCTTCACACCTACACTGACATTGTACTTTGTTAACCAAATTGTTTCACACTGTCCCACACTGAAAGGGACTACACTAAACACAAACACTGATCAAATAAACCCTTGATCAGTAATCTACACTTTTGTCATCATTCACAATTGCCTTCACATCCTTACTCCCTCTCTGACATTCTTAATTGCCCGTGACCATCAACCCGAGAAGTACTAAGTAAGGACTTCAATTGTGTCAGCATTAGAGTACTCGAGCAGCCAAGCAGTGTAGACGACTCAGCAGGTAGGATCCCAGTGCACTTGCCAAAGCTGTTTGTTCAGCGCTGCCATTAAGGCCATGTTGATCGCGCCTCCCTTAAGGACCGATCACACCCCCGTAGAGCTACAGCCCCAATTCCCCACATCCTTTAACAAACATCTGCACTCGCGGTTTCCCCATTTACGTGGAAACTCCCACCTTTTGGAAACTACCCCTAAATTGGACACTAACACAGCTTGTTCGTCTCATCCCTCCAACCCCGAGACAGAACAATATGGTTATACACATTATAATGCACCGACATCTAACTTCGTTCAATTGTTTACATAACCACAAGATGGCGGAAGTGCGAAATATTTCACTGGCATTCTATATCTCTGCAACTATTATCAGTATCACCATGAAATTTGTACGGAGATAAAGGGCACTACTGGAAGTTCATCTATGTGACTTTCGAAAACCGGTTAACTACAAAACAAATATGGCGGCCAAGCGAAATTTTAAATTTTAAATAGACTTTTCCCGCGATTTAATGATCTAAACGCAATGAAACTTCGTACAGCAAATGTTTATACACATTGTAATGCATTGGTATTTAATTTAGTTGAATTGTTTACATAACCTCAATATGGCGGCTGTGCGAATTTTAAAATTAAGTTTTTATTTCTTGTGTCGTAATCATGCGATTGAAGTGAAAGTTTGAATAAAGAACCTACGCAATAATTTTCCTTTAATGGTACATGCTTCTATGGCCTATACATATAACAATCCAACATGGCGACCATCCGAAATATTTAGACGGATCTCAATATCTACGAATCTATTACAGAAATCAATGTGATTTTTTAAATTTTCATAGGGGCTATGAACATAAGTTCACATTTAGGCCTTTCAATAACCTGGTGATCACAAATCCAACATGACGGCGACGCGAAATATAAATATTCACATAAACGTTTCTCGCAATTTAACCATCCGAATGCAGTGAAACTTGGTACAGTAAATTCTCATACAAATATTAATCCACTAGCATATAATTTATTTCAATTGTTTCCATAAGCACAAGATGGCAGCTATGCGAAATTTTTAAATCTCGTTTTTGCATATTGCATCTTAATCATGCGAGGACATTTTCAACGTCTTCTTTGACAAGGTGGGTAATTATTTTACTTTGGTTATGTGTGCTTGTTATTAACATGCGGTGCTCTCTGGACCCCAAGCTGAGCGAGTTGCCGTGTGCTCGACCGACACTCCATGCGCGCGCACATTGTGTGAAAGACCCTGTAGTAGGATCCCAGACACCCAAGAAACCCAACAGTACTAGGAAAGAATTGCAATCAGGATGTATGTCGCTGCTGTTACAGACACTTGCTGAACTCTGACCAAGATTTATCTGGGGGATTCCATTATCTCCCAACACTCTCCCTATTGATCCATCTACAGTGAAACCTGCCTAAACCGGCCCCTCTGTATACCGGAAACCGGGACAAACGGAAAACAAAACACGGAACGGACGTATTTCCTATGTAAAATGACACTGTAAACAAGAAAATTTCCTAACGCGGAAACGGAAAGATATTCCGGAACTGTAGGCGTAAATAACCTTACTAAGACGGATATCTTATCCATAATACAAAGATATGTACTAAATTTTGAGCGCGTCTGTACATACACCAAAGTCCTAGGAAACATTAACTCTAATTTTTCCTCAAGGACGCAGCAGGTTTGCTACATTTCACAACATCTGTACCATCACTTCCTCCAACCCTCTTGTGATACACACAGCTTACTCAAGGACGCAGCAGGTTTGCTACATTTCACAACATCTGTACCATGACTTCCTCCAACCCTCTTGTAATACACACAGCTTACTCAAGGACGCAGCAGGTTTGCTACATTTCACAACATCTGTACCATGACTTCCTCCAACCCTCTTGTGATACACACAGCTTACTCAAGGACGCAGCAGGTTTGCTACATTTCACAACATCTGTACCATGACTTCCTCCAACCCTCTTGTGATACACACAGCTTACTCAAGGACGCAGCAGGTTTGCTACATTTCACAACATCTGTACCATGACTTCCTCCAACCCTCTTGTAATACACACAGCTTACTCAAGGACGCAGCAGGTTTGCTACATTTCACAACATCTGTACCATGACTTCCTCCAACCCTCTTGTGATACACACAGCTTACTCAAGGACGCAGCAGGTTTGCTACATTTCACAACATCTGTACCATGACTTCCTCCAACCCTCTTGTAATACACACAGCTTACTCAAGGACGCAGCAGGTTTGCTACATTTCACAACTTCTGTACCATTACTTCCTCCAACCCTCTCGTGCTACTCACAGCTTCCTCAAGGATGCAGCAGGCTTGCTACATTTCACAACATCTGTACCATTACTTCCTCCAACCCTCTTGTGATTCACACAGCTTCCTCAAGGACGCAGCAGGTTTGCTACATTTCACAACATCTGTACCGTTACTTCCTCCACCCCTCTTGTGATACACACAGCTTACTCAAGGATGCAGCAGGTTTGCTACATATCACAACATCTGTACCACTACTTCCTCCAACCCTCTCGTGATACACACAACTTCCTCAAGGAAGCAGCAGGTTTGCTACATTTCACAACATCTGTACCGTTACTTCCTCCAACCCTCTTGTGATACACACAGCTTACTCAAGGCTGCAGCGGTTTGCTACATTTCACAACATCTGTACCATTACTTCCTCCAACCCTCTCGTGATACACACAGCCTACTCAAGGACGCAGCAGGTTTGCTACATTTCACAACATCTGTACCATTACTTCCTCCAACCCTCTTGTGATACACACAGCTTCCTCAAGGACGCAGCAGGTTTGCTACATTTCACAACATCTGTACCATTACTACCTCCAACCCTCTTGTAATACACACAGCTTACTCAAGTACGCAGCAGGTTTGCTACATTTCACAACATCTGTACCATCACTTCCTCCAACCCTCTTGTGATACACACAGCTTACTCAAGGACGCAGCAGGTTTGCTACATTTCAAAACATCTGTACATTACTTCCTCCAACCCTCTTGTGATACACACGGCTTACTCAAGGACGCAGCAGGTTTGCTACATTTCACAACATCTGTACCATCACTTCCTCCAACCCTCTTGAGATACACACATCTTACTCAAGGACGCAGCAGGTTTGCTACTTTTCACAACATCTGTACCATGACTTCCTCCAACCCTCTTGTGACACACACAGCTTACTCAAGGACGCAGCAGGTTTGCTACATTTCACAACATCTGTACCATGACTTCCTCCAACCCTCTTGTGATACACACAGCTTACTCAAGGATGCAGCAGGTTTGCTACATTTCACAACATCTGTACCATTACTTCCTCCAACCCTCTCGTGATACACACAGCTTCCTCAAGGATGCAGCAGGTTTGCTACATATCACAACATCTGTACCATTACTTCCTCCAACCCTCTTGTGATACACACAGCTTCCTCAAGGACGCAGCAGGTTTGCTACATTTCACAACATCTGTACCGTTACTTCATCCAACCCTCTTGTGATACACAGCTTACTCAAGGACGCAGCAGGTTTGCTACATTTCACACCATCTATACCATTACTTCCTCCAACCCTCTCGTGATACACACAGCTTCCTCAAGGATGCAGCAGGTTTGCTACATTTCACAACATCTGTACCATGACTTCCTCCAACCCTCTTGTGATACACACAGCTTGCTCAAGGACGCAGCAGGTTTGCTACATTTCACAACATCTGTACCGTTATTTCCTCCAACCCTCTTGTGATACACACAGCTTACTCAAGGATGCAGCAGGTTTGCTACATTTCACAACATCTGTACCGTTACTTCCTCCAACCCTCTTGTGATACACAGAGCTTACTCAAGGACGCAGCAGGTTTGCTACATTTCACAACATCTGTACCATTACTTCCTCCAACCCTCTCGTGATACACACAGCTTACTCAAGAATGCAGCTGGTTTGCTACATTTCACAAGATCTGTACCATTACTTCCTCCACCCCTCTTGTGATACACACAGCTTACTCAAGGACGCAGCAGGTTTGCTACATTTCACAGCATCTGTACCGTTACTTCCTCCAACCCTCTTGTGATACACTCAGCTTACTAAAGGACGCAGCAGGTTTGCTACATTTCAAAACATCTGTACCATTACTTCCTCCAACCCTCTCGTGATACACACAGCTTCCTCAAGGGCGCAGCAGGTTTTCCACATTTCACAACATCTGTACCATTGCTTCCTCCAACCCTCTTGTGATACACACAGCTTACTCAAGGACGCAGCAGGTTTGCTACATATCACAACATCTGTACCATTACTTCCTCCAACCTTCTCGTGATACACACAATTTCCTCAAGGACGCAGCAGGTTTGCTACATTTCACAACATCTGTACCGTTACTTCCTCCAACCCTCTTGTGATACACACAGCTTACTCAAGGCTGCAGCAGGTTTGCTACATTTCACAACATCTGTACCATTACTTCCTCCAACCCTCTCGAGATACACACAGCTTCCTCATGGATGCAGCAGGTTTGCTACATTTCACAACATGTGTACCATTACTTCCTCCAACCCTCTTGTGATACACACAGCTTCCTCAAGGACGCAGCAAGTTTGCTACATTTCACAACATCTGTACCGTAACTTCCTCCAACCCTCTTGTGATACACACAGCTTACTCAAGGACGCAGCAGGTTTGCTACATTTCACAACATCTGTACCATTACTTCCCCCAACCCTCTTGTGATACACACTACTTCCTCAAGGACGCAGCAGGTTTGCTACATTTCACAAGATCTGTACCATCACTTTCTCCAACCCTCTTGTGATACACACAGCTTACTCAAGGACGCAGCAGGTTTGCTACATTTCACAACATCTGTACCATTATTTCCTCCAACCCTCTTGTGATACACACAGCTTACTCAAGGACGCAGCAGGTTTGCTACATTTCACAACATCTGTACCATCACTTCCTCCAACCCTCTTGATATACACACGGCTTACTCAAGGACGCAGCAGGTTTGTTACTTTTCACAACATCTGTACCATCACTTCCTCCAACCCTCTTGTGATACACACAGCTTACTCAAGGACGCAGCAGGTTTGCTACATTTCACAACATCTGTACCATGACTTCCTCGAACCCTCTTGTGACACACACAGCTTACTCAAGGACGCAGCAGGTTTGCTACATTTCAAAACATCTGTACCATTACTTCCTCGAACCCTCTTGTGATACACACAGATTACTCAAGGACGCAGCAGGTTTGCTACATTTCACAACATCTGTACCATGACTTCTTCCAACCCTCTTGTGATACACACAGCTTACTCAAGGATGCATCAGGTTTGCTACATTTCACAACATCTGTACCATTACTTCCTCCAACCCTCTCGTGATACACACAGCTTCCTCAAGGATGCAGCAGGTTTGCTACATATCACAACATCTGTGCCGTTACTTCCTCCAACCCTCTTGTGATACACACAGCTTCCTCAAGGACGCAGCAGGTTTGCTACATTTCACAACATCTGTACCGTTACTTCCTCCAACCCTCTTGTGATACACACAGCTTACTCAAGGACGCAGCAGGTTTGCTACATTTCACAACATCTGTACCATTACTTCCTCCAACCCTCTCGTGATACACACAGCTTCCTCAAGGACGCAGCAGGTTTGCTACATTTCACAACATCTGTACCGTTACTTCCTCCAACCCTCTTGTGATACACACAGCTTACTCAAGGACGCAGCGGGTTTGCTACATTTCACAACATCTGTACCATTACTTCCTCCAACCCTCTCGTGATACACACAGCTTCCTCAAGAATGCAGCAGGTTTGCTACATTTCACAACATCTGTACCATGACTTCCTCCAACCCTCTTGTGATACACACAGCTTCCTCAAGGACGCAGTAGGTTTCCTACATTTCACAACATCTGAACCGTTACTTCCTCCAACCCTCTTGTGATAAACACAACTTACTCAAGAATGCAGCAGGTTTGCTACATTTCACAACATCTGTACCGTTACTTCCTCCAACCCTCTTGTGATACACATAGCTTACTCAAGGACGCAGCAGGTTTGCTACATTCCACAACATCTGTACCATTACTTCCTCCAACCCTCTCGTGATACACACAGCTTACTCAAGAATGCAGCAGGTTTGCTACATTTCACAACATCTGTACCATTACTTCCTCCAACCCTCTTGTGATACACACAGCTTACTCAAGGACGCAGCAGGTTTGCTACATTTCACAAGATCTGTACCATTACTTCCTCCAACCCTCTTGTGATACACACAGCTTACTCAAGGACGCAGCAGGTTTGCTACATTTCACAGCATCTGTACCGTTACTTCCTCCAACCCTCTTGTGATACCCTCAGCTTACTAAAGGACGCAGCAGGTTTGCTACATTTCACAACATCTGTACCATTACTTCCTCCAACCCTCTCGTGATACACACAGCTTCCTCAAGGGCGCAGCAGGTTTGCCACATTTCACAACATCTGTACCATTGCTTCCTCCAACCCTCTTGTGATACACACAGCTTACTCAAGGGCGCAGCAGGTTCGCTACATTTCACAACATCTGTACCATTACTTCCTCCAACCCTCTTGTGATACACACAGATTACTCAAGGGCGCAGCAGGTTTGCTACATTTCACAACATCTGTACCATTACTTCCTCCTACCCTCTTGTGATACACACAGCTTACTGAAGGACGCAGCAGGTTTGCTACATTTCACAACATCTGTACCATTAGTTCCTCCAACCCTCTTGTGATACACACAGCTTACTCAAGGACGCAGCATGTTTGCTACATTTCGCAACATCTGTACCATTGCTTCCTCCAACCCTCTTGTGATACACACAGCTTACTCAAGGGCGCAGCAGGTTCGCTACATTTCACAACATCTGTTTAATTACTTCCTCCAACCCTCTTGTGATACACACAGCTTACTCAAGGACGCAGCAGGTTTGCTACATTTCACAACATCTGTACCATTACTTCATCCAACCCTCTTGTGATACACACAGCTTACTCAAGGACGCAGCAGGTTTGCTACATTTCACAACATCTGTACCATTAGTTCCTCCAACCCTCTTGTGATACACACAGCTTACTCAAGGACGCAGCAGGTTTGCTACATTTCACAACATCTGTACCATTGCTTCCTCCAACCCTCTTGTGATACACACAGCTTACTCAAGGGCGCAGCAGGTTCGCTACATTTCACAACATCTGTACCATTACTTCCTCCAACCCTCTAGTGATACACACAGCTTACTCAATGACGCAGCAGGTTTGCTACATTTCACAACATCTGTACCATTACTTCCTCCAACCCTGTTGTGATACACACAGCTTCCTCAAGGACGCAGCAGGTTTGCTACATTTCACAACATCTGTACCATTAGTTCCTCCAACCCTCATGTGATACACACAGCTTACTCAGGGACGCAGCATGTTTGCTACATTTCAAAACATCTGTACCATTGCTTCCTCCAACCCTCTTGTGATGCACACAGCTTACTCAAGGGCGCAGCAGGTTTGCTACATTTCACAACATCTGTACCATTAGTTCCTCCAACCCTCTTGTGATACACACAGCTTACTCAAGGACGCAGCAGGTTTGCTACATTTCACAACATCTGTACCATTGCTTCCTCCAACCCTCTTGTGATACACAGAGCTTACTCAAGGGCGCAGCAGGTTCGCTACATTTCACAACATCTCTACCATTACTTCCTCCAACCCTCTTGTGATACACACAGCTTCCTTCTGACAAATGAGAGTAGAAGAAAACAGTAAACTGGTGTGATCTTTAAAGGTGTTCTTTTTACTGTGCACTGCATTTATTTACGTACTGTAATTCGGTGACAATGACTTCTGAACATAAGACACTTACACTGGAGGAGAAAATTAAAGTTATTGAAGAACACGAGAAAAATAAACGTTCGGCTAAAGAATTAATGGTGTTGTTTAAAGTGGGAAAGACTCAAATTATTTCATTGTAATCCCGTGCTATAACACAGTATTTCTTTGTGGTGTATCTTGTCTTATTAAAACTCAACCCTTTATAAAACGGAAACCTAAATCCGTTCCGTATTAGGCAGGTTTTACAGTAGTTCTGGCGAATCGGAGGGCACAGTAGAATTGGTTCAATATTTAGGCAACGACAACATAGTCTTCATCATGTGCGATATTTAGGAAGAGGATAAATGATGGGTAAATAATTAATAAAATTCTTAATTTTCTTAACCAGCATTCAGATGCATTGCAAGTAAAATTATGCCACGGATGAAAATAAGATACAAACTTATTATATTCAACCTTAAATTACGCCACACATAATCTTCCAACCCTCTTAATATTTAGACAAGTTTGGCTCATATTTAAATAATCTTATTTTTGATGTGTAACATCTTTCCACTCGGTATCTGGATATTTTTGTGGCACTCGGTAGCTGGAATTTTTTTTGGGAGTAATTTTGGAAAAGAGACGGAAGTGGATGGGACGGAAGTGCATGGGGCGGAAACAATGAGCGCGCGCGATGGCGGAGATCGGTACAACGACGTACTGTAAGCCATGTGACTATGTGGAATGTAAATCGCATAAGGTTTACCTCAAGGTTTGGAGGCCCCATTAAAGAAATTCCTACAGTAAATCATCTTCAAGTCGTCGTTCTTTGGTGTGAAAATATTCATTATATCATATTTGCTGAAAACAATTACGATTTATTAAATCTTCATACTTTTGCTGTATTCTTATTTAATGTAAGCACTCGATACGTCGAGTGCTATATCGCATCAACCAACACTCCAAACATCGTAGGAATTCAGTATATTAACACCGACTACTAACAATAATTGAAACTTCGTTGGTCTAAACGTATCACTGGGAGAATCGCATTTGATATACCTACCTGGCACAAGGTAGCACTATGAGTTCATTCTTTAAAATATGCGAGTAAGTAATATGGAATTATTCGAATAACATGTCACATGTTACACATCATATGCGACTACTGTAAGGCTCGTAATTTTTTTGTACAATTTGTATGACCTTCTCCAATCATTTGAGAATTTATAAACAATGTTAATGTTTGCCTTTTCTTGCCCACGAACTAATTGTGGTGGCCTCAATGTTATGGGAAGAGCAGGAAATGGGCGTCGCAGTCCAAGTACCTTCGTCAATAAGACACCAGGTGGAACTCGAGATCAAGGAATCCATAACCAAATTTAAAGAGAATGCCATTTTACCACGCATGATACTCCAAGATCTGTAAGGTAATCACAAACAAAGCCAATAAGGAACATTTCTCTATTCTTCCTTTCGTAATTTCAATTCTGGTGAGTTATCCTCCTGCACTGTGGTATTTCCTCTGAAGGGTTGATCGTGCAATATGTCTTTACATTATCAACGTTACATTGATATTATTGAAGAGACCAGGAGATACATAAAGATTCAAAATTGACTATATTGTAGTCAAGCAGAGATACCTGACCCACAAGAAAACATTTTCCAGAGCCAACACAATCTTATGAAATAGACATTAAAGCTGATAACATAGAAGAAAGTCAGAAGAAAAAAATACGGTAATTAAAAAGGGGGCACTAGAAAAACTGAAAAAAATCATGCGGAGTATAAGGTAAGTATTAACCCGCGTGGAGTGGCGCTTGGGTATTTTTGACCCGAGCCTTTAATAATGCTCTATATTTTCGTTTTGGTCAGCCCTTATTTCCTGTCGCTTACTGTACCTTCCTTCCTAGCCTTGAACTTCACCCTGCAAAAGTAACATGTCCATAGCTTTTTGAAGATTCAAGTTTTTGCTATATTATTTACGGTCGGGTCAGATTTACCCATGGCGCCAGTCTTCGCGTGACAATTTTCGGGTTACGTTAGTCGGGAAATCTGTTAAAAATATGGGATAAAATCCAAATATTTTTGTGCAGCACAATCACATAGCTCACGTTCTTGTTGATCCATGTTTAGGAACTAGGGACACCTTGGTCATCAGTTCCTTTGTAAAAAAAACAGATGGCTGCTTTACCGCCACTATCAAGGCCAATTACACTGTTACAAAAATGATTGTCATTTTTCTGCGTGTTAAATTTAAAAAATATAAATGAACCTCATGTTATATTGGGAATAGTTCATAGCAAGACACCAGCTGTAAAATTACTTCATTAAAACCCGTACGACTACGACAAAAGGGAGCGGCACAATGACCCGGCGCCGGGCCTCGTGTTATATTTTTTCACGCCGGTTCTCAAGGGATAATAAAGAATCCTGACCTCCATGTCACAAAGCTCTTAAATAAATCAAAAGCAACAAAGTAACACTCACAGGCAGTAAGTTCGATGAGGAAGGGTTTTTGATCTGCGTCCGTTTATTCCTTTCCACAGACTTTGGCTTTACCTTTCATGGCTGCACTTCTTTCCAAGCCCCACAGTCCTAGTTCTTCTAATGTTCAGGGGAATTATTATATCCCTGTTCGATTTCCTTTTCTATTAGTCGTGGTAATTTTTAACATAATGTACTAATAACCTCGATGTTCCACCGCTGACTGACATGGAGCGCCCAGTCCTATTATTAGCACCGCGCTCCAATTATCTCTGACGCCCCCACATTGAAGATTCCAGTGCCTGTCCTTAATTACACCTCCACTTGAGCCTTTGAATGCGGTATTACGTGGATCTCCAGAACAAATTCAGTAATAACCGCTACAGACAGACATAGGGGAGATTTACAGGAGTAGGAAGATATGAGTGCACGGTTCCAAAATCCATCTTATCAAGTTTTTAGGAAATTTGAGTTTTTCGCTCATCTCCATAGCTCATATGATTTAGCATTAGTTCCTAAACCCGCCTTATCTCATGTAAATGTAACATGAATTCAGGTATCGTTTCCAAAAGCCACCTTATCCTAAGATGATGTTTCCAAGACCCGCCTATCCATTTATGAGGCACCGAAAGGGGAACGTATCTCGAATAATACTCTATGGAGAAGGCGTCAGTACGATATTTATAAAATGTAAGTGAGTATTCTCTGAAACTTGTAGCAATGCTGTTCCCAATTAAATTGCGCCAGTTTTTTACACGCACATTACTTATTTCCTGGATAAGCATTTCGTAAATTTTATCATATTTAATGACTTTAAGGAGCATAAACAATAAAACAATTACTATTATAATATCACTTTATGACGAAAGTTATCATTTTAAAGTTTTACTTACATTTCCAAAACTCGCCCTTATCCACCATGACAGTTCCAGAACTCTCCTTATCCAATCTTAATTAGTTAATATCTTCATTGTATATCACGAGTTGTGTGCAGATCGCAAGGCATATATCTCGATATAATAAACTGAAATTTGCTGAAGTTGAGCAAGAAACGTATTTTTCGTCTCCTGACAAATTTGCCAAAATGGATCAGGTGGATTTTGGAACCATGTGCCTCATATTTACTCTTAACCTATTCATTTTCTTCCCGGCAAAGACAGTTTGATTACAAATATTTATGTATAATTCCGTGTTTCTCCTTTGATTTTGTATGTACAATATTATTTATCTCTCTGATTCGAGTAAATAAATAATTTTCTTCCCTCGATACTTCTCGATGTGAATTGATCTTCAGTCTTCCCTTGATAACTCTCGATGTGAATTGATCTTCAGTCTTCCCTTGATAACTCTCGATGTGTTTCGATCTTCAGTCTTCCCTCGATACTTCTCGATGCGAATTGATCTACAGTCTTCCCTTGATAACTCTCGATGTGTTTCGATCTTCAGTCTTCCCTTGATAACTCTTGATGTGTATTGATCTTCAGACCACCCTTATTTACTGTCCACCAACAAATATTAATATAAAACCTTCACCGAGAGACTGGAGCGCAGCTTCACATTACAGCGATATTCAAATGATGAGCGACCCAATCAAGCCAATTAAATTAGTGACTGTTTTATGAGCAATAACTTCCAATTAGCAGGCCATAGAATACGTTAATTGCATGCTTCATTCATTGCTGGGAGTAGGGTTGTCATCCGCTGAGCATTCGGTATTGCTTCACTCATCAGCTATGCTCGTGAAGACAGGCTTCAGTTTGGAATATTCACAAGGACGCGGAAAGGCCAACAACTTCTGCAGAATGCAAAATCAAATGAAAAGCGATCATACACTGTACTAATGCCGTCAGTATCGGAAGAAATGAAGAATTACACAAGAGAGGTCGCCCCCTGAAAGGCGTGATCGGCGAATAAATGGAATACACGATAATACACAATGGTATTAAGAGCGATCCACCAAAAGTACACTTATTTATTTGTCAATTAGGACCAATGCTGAGTTATGTGTGATTCATTTTCAAACGAATGAGGATACATTAGATCTGTGTTGTGACATTCACGTCAATAAGATATCCTTCCTACCTCACGATATTGTCAGATTAGTGGTAGTAATTGAGCCACAAAGCCCTTCGCACACCTTGACTTGTCAAGTCAAGCGGTGGTTACTGCCTTACTGGCGGGACTTGGGGCTTTCTCTTAACCCCTCTCACCATGTATGGCATAAATAATGTGTAGCCTACCGTACTTTTATTTATGCCTTCTACTTACATACGAAATGTTAGTTCTGACGTCACCCCATAAAATGACAAACTATTCTCATCCGGCATAAAATAATACAAAGTTTTAGTCGAAACAGAAAACTTCATCCCTACTTAGTATAGGCTAAAACTAAGTCCCCGATTCTTGGATGTTACGGGTAATCTCGAAAACCACTGGATTGATTTTGATGCGGTTTCCACCATTCTGTAAACGATACCTCGAGGAAGGTTTCTGTTGAAAATATTATTTATGATTAAAGGAAACCAAGCAGCAACGATTTCACTGAAAACGTCGAAAAAAACTGGCATCCGTGCGCGTTTTAAGCTTACGCTGAGCAAACTGTTAAAAATATAAATATACTACGACTGTAAGAATTATTTAGCTTGAAAATTGTACATCACTCCTGTGCTTCAACACGCCCAGCTCTCTGGTCGTCATAAGTCTGGACGAGCAAATGGAGGCTCGAACAGGTGGTGTTTACCTTCATCCAATTAGGAAACAAGAGACAACGGGACAATTCTATGACCTGAATACCTCTTCGTTTCTAACCCTAACTACTCATCTGATCTTCATCATTCTCCTGTAACACCACACTTCAAACGCTTCAATTCTGCTATTTTCTGTTGCACAAATAGTCCAAGTTTCACTTCCATATAGTGCCACGTTCCATACAAAGGCTTTCAAAAATGACTTCCTAATACCTAAATCTACATTCGATGTCAACAGATTCCCTTTTTGTAGAAATGCTTTCCTTGCCTGTGCTAACCTACTTTTGATGTGTAACATCTTTCCATTCGGTTGCTGGATATTTTTATGGGAGTGATTTGGAAAATGGGACGGAAGTGGATCGGACGGAAGTGTGTAAAGCGCACTGCCAGCTGGATCGTATCCCTCCTGGACATTCATCAACACACGAAAATCTTTTTTATTTACACACTAATAATTAGAGACGAGAATTATAGGCACTAAAACAGTTAAAATAGGCAGGCATGGAGGCTCTTAAAATAGCCAATATAGGCATGTAAATAGGCACTAACGTGTAAAATAGGCAACAAAATAGGCATGAAAATATTTCTCATAATTTAATAACATATTTAGTTACTATAATAAGAATTAACAACAAGCAACTTTTCAATGTTTTCTGGTAATAAGTTTGTTCTCCTGTCATGAAGAATGTTTTTATATTGGGAGAAAGATCTCTCAACATCACAATAAGTGATTGGGCAAAACTTTAACGAAGCCACTGCATCTGGTTTTAGGTCATTTGCATCATCTACCTCACCTCGTAGCACACTGGCTACCTTTACCACTGCTTCCCATCCTGGATTCCTCTGCAGGACCCTATCAAACTTTTCCCTGACAGCGGCTATCTTCCCAGAGGTTCCTTACAAACTTCCCCTGACTACTTCAACAATCCTACATGACTCCACCGGGGGTATTCTACTCTTCTTTATTTTCTGTTGCCTGCATGATGTGTACCCACAAGCCTGCAAACCTCGTTGAAAATTAGAAAACCGCGTAATTTGAAATTGTGGCATTCGTCCATAACCTTACTTTTTGCCACAATTTAGCAAGACTCTAGAGGGGATGCTAGAGGCTTGTTGGCAGCTTCGCGGCCCTAACCTGGGAGCTTAACGCTCCTCCAGACTAGAGCCCCACATAGCGCTGGTGAAAGTTACTCGCGACTTTTTCAAAAAAAATGCATTTACATTGTAAATCTCTATTTTCACAGGAAATGAGTCTGAGTTCAAAATATCGATTTTTAATTTCCATCCACTCTGGGACAAGAGACCACCAGCGTTCTAACTCCTCGTTCAGTAATTAAATGATTATTTACATTTTATATATAAATTATTGAGAGTGCATGTCTAATACAGCATTGCAACAAAACAACTTGCCGCAATACATAAATTAATAGGCCTATAAATGCTACAATGAAAAGCGATCGTACTTCTCAATCACAAAAACATAAAAGAAACAATCAAGTTAACTCTTTACAGCAAGCTTGGCAGAAGACTACTCTTCCATCGGTAGTGAAATTGGTATCCCCTGTGATCCACTGCTTCAGCCAGTAAGACTTCGATAATTTATATTTCGGGATTGCCACGGGCACACTTCTTCTTCACAATAAATCACACAAAGTTCTGAATCTGAAGTGAAGATAAAGCGTACGCTTACACAGTTCGCATCGAGAGGGAGGTAGGGGATACAGGTTGTGCAACATAATTCGACGTTGATTGGTTCTCGCATGTGTCTTGCGAGGTTGGAGGGGTCAAATTGTTCCTTGTTTCTTCTGATGGAAATTTCCCAAGCGCTATTTCTGGTGACTTCCGAGAATTCCCATTCTTGTTCGCGGGGTAAACACATATTGAGCAATAAGAATAGAATTCTCTCGAGCACACCAGATGCAATATAATGCACTTTAAAATACAGTCAAAAGGCTTCCAATAGGCAATTATACTCCAAATAGGCACAAACCCTTGAAATAGGCATTTATGGGCACAATAAAACCAATGAAATCTAGCCTAAAAGAACCTAAAACGGATTTATATCACGAAAGCCTACGTTTCTAAACACAGGAATAAAATAGGCAAATAGGCAAATTCCCGTCTCTACAAATAATACATAACATTCCAAGACGCTCATTTTATTCTTCACTGCCTACTTGGTATTTCTACTCTCGCACTGCCTTCTTGATTGTTCTCGCACTGCCTTCTTGATACTCTGTTGCTAATCATATTAATTTGATTCTTTTTTTTAACAGAATCCACATGAAATTACGTGTTGGTCTGTGAATTAAGAGGTCCTGGAACTGGGCAAGCCTTTCATGATCTACTGCTTTGTACATTGCATTTACTCGCAAGTTGGCCTATTTATAAGGAATTTAAGGTTATGAGCCGTGTCGCGTCTATTAATCAAGTTGATCCATATCATATTCTTTATTTAGGCTAGTGCTGGTGGAAGCTACAAATCATCTAATAAAATGAGTTCCGTATTATAAACTACAATACCTGTAAATCACTCCCTTTTACAATAGATTAATATTTTTGCCAATAATAGTGTAAAGTACCGGTATATCAACAATTTCACGTGAGGTTTCTTCTATGGCAGATGTTACACATCAGATGCGACTACTGTAAGGCTCGTAAAGTATTTTGTCCTCTTTGCTTTGTCTTCGCAACGTACCTTTCACTAATGTGGAACTTTGTAGTCCCAAAATCGACAGTGAGATGTCTTAATAATGGAATGGTAGGGAATATCTCACCTTAATATACATCTGTAGACAAGGATCTTTTGGTGTTTATATATACAGCACTCTCACATGGCGCTAGGAGTAGATAACGTGCTGTTGAGGAACTAATCTCAGAGGAAGAAATCTAAATGTGAATTTGGAAAGTTACACTCACCCAACATGCCAACAGGGAACTGGTACGGTGTCTTGAGGTTCTCGATGACGCTCTGGGTCACCACCCACACGTAGTTCTCGCCAGTGATCTTGTAATCCTTGGCGGCGGTCAGGATGTGGATAGCCTCCTCTCTCGTGGAGTATAGCAGCATCACTCGGGACTCAGAGTTAACCAGCTCCATCAGATCGTGTGGCTTGGTCACCAGAATGGCGTTCAGGATGGTGAACCTGACAACAAGAAACACCACCTCCATCAGATCGTGTGGCTTGGTCACCAGGATGGCGTTCAGGATGGTGAACCTGACAACAAGAAACACGAGCGCCATCAGGTCGTGTGGCTTGGTCACCAGGATGGCGTTCAGGATGGTGAACCTGACAACAAGAAACACCAGCGCCATCAGATCATGTGGCTTGGTCACCAGGATGGTGAACCTGACAACAAGAAACACCAACTCCATCAAATCGTGTGGCTTGATCACCAGGATGGCGTTCAGGATGGTGAACCTGACAACAAGAAACACCAGCTCCATCAGATCATGTGGCTTGATCACCAGGATAGCGTTCAGGATGGTGAACCTGACAACAAGAAACATCAGCTCTATCAGATCGTGTGACTTGGTCACCAGGATGGTGAACCTGACAACAAGAAACATCAGCTCTATCAGATCGTGTGGCTTGGTCACCAGGATGGTGAACCTGACAACAAGAAACACCAGCTCTATCAGATCGTGTGGCTTGGTCACCAGGATGGTGAACCTGACAACAAGAAACATCAGCTCCATCAGATCGTGTGGCTTGGTCACCAGGATAGCGTTCAGGATGGAGAACCTGACAACAAGAAACACCAGCTCCAGCAGATCGTGTGGCTTGGTCACCAGGATAGCGTTCAGGGCGCCTGTAACTCATAAGATGAACAAGAAACCTCCCCCCCCCCCCCCCCAACCCCTTCCCATCCCCACACTGTCTCGCTCGCTTCAAACACAATACTCGAGTTATTGCTGGAATATTAGAAGCATAGGAGTAGCAATATCTTCAGACATAATCATATTTCATGTATCCAAGACATCTCAGTCGTAATCTCATTTCCCGTAAGGTTAATACAATCACTTTTGCTTGCTCTACCCAATTTCAGTTGTAATTGAAGAGATCACAAATTTCGACAGTAAAGGAAATCACCGACAGAGGCAACAAATCCCGTCATTCTCACTACCACAGTCACTATAGTAATACAGGTTATCACACAAGTTCAACACACACACACGTGGACACGTGACAAGTGACCGGGTGAATAACAAAACATACAAATCTCGTTTCATGTTGATCTCATAAGTCTACGTTTTCGCTTTAAATAAATAAATTAATAACTATCATAGGCCTATATATTATTTCAGTTGTATGCATTCCTCCTGCGGCGCTCACAAGAGACCGATCGTGAAAAATGAGCATTCAAATGAAAGAAAATATACATTACCAGTGATTCATTGCACTCTAATCATACTAATATATAAAAATGAGATGGTGTGTGTCTGTCTTTCTGTCTGTCTGTCTGTCTGTCTGTCTGTTACCTAATAACGCAAGAACCACTGGTCCTATTTAAATGAAATTTTGCATGGATGTAGCTGAAATACTAGGTTTACATATAGGATACTTTTAATTTCGATATTTTGCACTATTAAGAAATGGCGACCATTTTAGTGACGTCACTCCACCCTTTGGTTTCAAAATTTCATTTTTCCATATCAAATAAAAAGAGAACGGTAGGAAATAGCAAACTTTTGATGGCACATACGAGCTTTGAAATTTAATTTCCTATCCGAAAGGTCCTTATCACTTTTCGTGTATCTCCAACGGTTAGCGAGTAAAACCTACTTTTGTGACGTCACTACACCCTTTGGTTTCAAAATTTCATATTTCCATTTCAAATAAAAAGAGAACGCTAAGAAATAGCAAACTTTTGATGGTATACACGAGCTTTAGCATTTAATTTTCTATCCAAAAGGTTCTTATCACTTTTCGTGTATCTCCGACGGTTAGCGAGTATAACCTAAATTTGTGCAATAAAACACGGTCAACACTGAGCGGTGCAGTATATCTCTATATACACACATCAAAAAAAGTTTTGCATCACCTCGGTTCCAAGAGTTCCGGAACCTTTAAATACAAAGGGAATAGAGATCAACACAAACAACATTTCAGCTCGTTTTATTGCTCATGAGACCCACACATTGCATGTTGTACCATCATACAGCTAGACTTTCAGCATTTGTGGTCCAGATTGCAGTACACACCACTACCTCTAATACCCAGTAGCACGTCCTCTTGCATTGATGCATGCCTGTATTCGTCGTGGCATACTATCCACAAGTTCATCAAGACACTGTTGGTCCAAATTGTCCCACTCCTCAACGACAATTCGGCGTAAATCTCTCAGAGTGGTTGGTGGGTCAAGACGTCCATAAACAGCCCTTTTCAACATATCCCAGGCATGTTCGATAGGGTTCATGTCTGGCGAACATGCTGGCCACTGTAGTCGAGCGATGTCGTTATCTTGAAGGAACGCATTCACAAGATGTGCACGATGAGGTCGAGAATTGTCGTCCATGAAGACAAATGCCTCTCCAATATTCTGCCGATATGGTTGCACTATGGGTCGGAGGATGTCATTCAGGTATCGTAAAGCCGTTTCGGAGCCTTCCATGACCACCAGTGGCGTACGTCGGCCCCACATAATGCCACCCCCAAAACATCAGGGAACCACCACCTTGCTGCACTCGCTGGACAGTGTGTCTAAGACGTTCAGCCTGACCAGGGTGCCTCCAAACACGTCTCCGACGATTGTCTGGTTGAAGGCATATGCGACACTCATCCGTGAAGAGAACGTGATGCCAATTCCGTGGGGTCCATTCAGCATGTTGTTGGGCCCATCTGTACCGCGCTGCATGGTGTCGGGGTTGCAAAGCTGGACCTCGCCATGGACGTCGGGAGTGAAGTTGCGCATCATGCAGCCTATTGCGCACAGTTTGAGTTGAAACACGACGTCCTGTGGCTGAACGAAACGCATTATTACATGGTGGCATTGCTGTCAGGGTTCCTCCGAGCGGCAATCCGTAAGTAGCGGTCATCCACTACAGTAGTAGCCCTTGGGCGGCCTGAGCGAGGCCTGTCATCGACAGTTCCTGTATCTCTGTACCTCCTCCATGTCCGAAAAACATCGCTTTGGTTCACTCTGAGACGCCTGGAAACTTCCCTTGTTGAGAGCCCTTCTTGACACAAAGTAACAATGCGGACGCGATCGAACTGCGGTATTGACCTTCTAGGCATGGTAGAACTACAGACAACATGAGCAGCGTACCTTCGTCCTGGTGGAATGACTGGAACTGATCGGCTGTCGTACCCCCTCCGTCTAATAGGCCCTGCTCATGCATGGTTGTTTACATCTTTGAGCAGTTTTAGTGACATCTATGAACAGTCAAAGGGACTGTATCTTGGATACAATATACACAGTCAACGTCTATATGCCGGAGATCTGGGAACCGAGGGGATGCAAAACTTTTTTTGATGTGTGTATATAAATAGAAAATTTGTCTGTTTTTTCTGAATTTCTACGGAAATTTGAGTTATTTACACGTTTCAGACTGTTTTATGATAGATGCGCAAGAAAATAATGTTTTGGTCTGTCTGTTTGTTTGATTGTCTGTGGACTAATTTGTTCCCTTATAACTCGAGAACGGCTGGGTGTATCAACGTAAAATTTGGTACAGATATCCATCCGAGGCACGACACTAATCATTGATGTAACCCTTCTCCGTACCTCTCATAAAAGGGGGTCTACCCCCTTAAAATGCATGCTGAAATAGGAGTAGAAGGACGAGACAAAAATCATTTTCATCCCCTCGATGTGAGAGACAAAACTCGGGGGCCCTGAAGGGTCCCCGAAATCCACATTTTAAGGCCCTAAAACCAAGCGTTTTTGAGATATTCCCAGAAAACTAATTTCATTTAATAAAGTAATGAACGAATACAAGCCGTTAACCATGGCAACAGATTCTCAGAGGTCCATCTATTGCTGTAATACGCAATGCAATTCCATTAATTACATTGGTGAGAAAGTTTGCAAACGTCTAGAAGGTTATCACGGAACCAAATTAATCTGTAGAATTCATCAATACGTATAATGCGCTTAAGGGGGTCAAGGGGTACAATAAAAAAATTTCACGCGATTTACACCTCCGCGTGTGGTACGGCAGGTCTATTATATTCCTATCCCTATATTATATTATTATTATTATTATATTATGGCGTACAACGCGGAGACAAAGCCCCCTCGGTGCCAGAAACAAAACTTGGGGGCCCTAAAGGGTCCTCGAAAACTACAGTATAAGGCCCTAAAACCAAAAGTATCTGAAATATTCCCAGAAAACTAATTTAATTTAACAAACTAATGAAGGAATGGAAATCGGTAACCATGACAACATTATCTCAAAGGGTGGCATCCAACTTTCCATCTATTTCTGTAAGAAGTAATGTCACTCTATTTATTCACATTTCTGTGAAAGTTTGCAAATGGCTATACGGTTATTACGGAACCAACGTAGACTGTATAATTCATCAATGCAATTAAGGGGGTCAACGGGTAACCTAGATTTTTTTCATGCAATTTTCAAGTGCGACATATAGTACAGAAGGACTATTATATCTCCAAACATTTGCAAAGTGAAATGCCATGCCCTGTGGTTCAGATTCCACGTAAAATGGAGGTCCCGTGGCTTATGATCTCGCGATTAATGGTCACGTAAAACTACAATCATCCTTTATATCTCCAAACAGCAACATTATTTTCAAAAATTCCTGAATTGAATCAGCATTTTTTGCGGCTTTTAGGAATTTGGGCCATTTGAGACTAAAGAACCTGAATTTTCATGCACCACAAGCCTTTATAATTTATGAAAGAGGTATGTATGTGTATGTGGACCTAAGACAACGTAGATGGTCATTATTTATGTGAGGTGTATTGCGTTTCGTCTACAAGTCTTTCAATTCTATTTCACGTCAAGAAGTACAAGTTAGGTGAATTTAGTTTGAGAGCAAATTTTAACTAATTTTTCTTTTGTCGACATACAGGTTCATCGTAAGGATGATTTTGTTTGATACTGTATGGCAGATATACCCATATTTGGATATCTAGGTGATATGTTGTAGACAATAGAATTGTCTGTCTGTCTTTCTGTGTATCTTTATGTACGCCTATAAATCGTGTTCGTAGGCGTGGTGCATCGTAAAATTAGGTATGGTAAACATGAGTCAATACACCAATCATTTATAAAACTCCTCACTGTACTTTTCAAACAGTAGAAGGGTGGATATAGGGAAAAACTTCTCAAAATACATGCTAAAATAGGCGAAATATAAAAAAATATCCTAGAAGGACGATCAAAGCATATGTTGCGCTTCTCAATGTGAGACGCAAATTTCGCGAGTCTATAAGGGGTCTCCGAAAACCACATTTTAAGGCCCTTAAATTAACAGTGTGTGTGGTATTCCCTGAAAACTAACTTCGTTCGGATAAACTTATGAAGGAATGAAAAACCGCTAACCATTGCAACAGTAGCTCAATTGATAATGTCTGGTGTTAATATATAACACCGTTCGAAGGACGGGTACTTCTGCTATACTAATATATAAAAATGAGATGGTGTGTGTCTGTCTTTCTGTCTGTCTGTGTGCTACTCAATAACGCAAGAACCACTGGTCCGATTTAAATGAAATTTTGTATGGATGTAGCTGATTTACCAGGTTTACATATAGGATACATTTTATTTCGATAATTTGCACTATTAAAAATGGCGACCATTTTAGTGATGTCACTACACACTTTAATCAAAACTTCATATTTCCTTATCAAATAAAAAGAGAACGCTAAGAAATAGCAAACTTTTGACGGTACATACGAGCTTCACTTTTCGTTTATCTCCAACGGTTAGCGAGTAAAACCCACATTTATGACGTCACTACACCCTTTCGTTTCAAAATTTGATATTTCCATTTCAAATAAAAAGAGAACGCTAAGAAATAGCAACCTTTTGATGGCATACATGATCTTTAACATTCAATTTTCTATCCAAAAGGTCCTTAACACTTTTCGTGTATCTCCAACGGTTAGCGAGTAAATCCTAAATTTGTGAAATAATACACGGTCAACACCGAGCCGTGCAGTATATCTCTACATATATAAATAGAAAATTTGTCTGCTTTTTTCTGAATTTCTACGGAAATTTGAGTTATTTACACGTTTCAGACTGTTTTATGATAGATCGCGCGAAAATAATGTTTTGGTCTGTCTGTCTGTTTGTTTGATTGTGGACAACTTTGTTACCTTATAAATCGAGAACGGCTGGGTGTATCAACGCAAAATTTGGTACAGGTATCCATCAGAGGCACGAAACTAATCATTGATGTATCTCTTCTCTGTACCTATCATAAAAGGGGGCATACCCCCTTAAAATACATGCTGAAATAGGAGTAGAAGGACGAGACAAAGCCCATTTTCAGCCCCTCAATGTGAGAGATAACATTAGGGGGCCCTAAAAACACATTTTAAGGTCCTACGACAAACCGTTTTTGAGATATTCCCAGAAAACTAATTTAATTTAATAAACTACTGAACGAATGCAAGCCGATAACCATGGCAACAGATTCTCCGAGGTCCATCTATTGCTGTAAGACGCAATGCAATTCCATTAATTACATTAGTGTGAAAGTTTGCAAACGGCTAGATGGTTATTACGGAAACAAATTAAGCTGTAAATTTCATCAATATGTAAAATGCGCTTAAGGGGGTCAAGGGGTAGTCCAGAATTTTTCACGCGATTTACACCTGCGGGTGGGGTATGGCAGGTCTATTATATTCCTATCCCTATATTATATTATTATTAGTAGTATTATATTATGGCGTACAACGACGAGACAAAGCCCCTCGGTGCCAGAAATAAAACTCTAGGGTCCTCGAAAACTACATTATAAGGCTCTTAAACCAACAGTTTCTGAAACATTCCCAGAAAACTAATTAAATTTAATTTAACAAACTAATGAAGGAATGCAAATCCGTAACCATGACAACATTATCTCAAGGGGTGGCATCCAATTTTCCATCTATTTCAGTAAGAAGCAATTTATTACATTTATTACATTTATTACATTTCTGTGAAAGTTTGCAAATATAAGGTTATCACGGAACCAACGTAGACTGTATAATTCACCAATGCAATTAAGGCGGTCAAGGGGTAATCTTGGATTTTTTCATGCAATTTTCACGTGCGACATATAGTACAGAAGGTCTATTATATCTCCAAACAACAACATTATTTTCAAAAATTCCTGAATTGAATCAGCATTTTTTGCGGCTTTTAGGAATTTGGGCCATTTGAGACTAAATAACCTGAATTTTCATGCACCACAAGCTTTTATAATTGATGATAGAGGTCTTCCTGTGCATGGGGACCCAACACAACGTAGAGGGTCAGTTTTTATGTGACGTGTATTGCGTTTCATCTACAAGACTTTCAATTCTATTTCATGTCAGGAAGTACACGTTAGGTGAATTTAGTTTGAGAGCACATTTCAACTAATCTTTTTTTTTTTTGTCGACATACGGGTTCATCGTAAGGATGATTTTCTTTGATACTGTGTGGTAGATATACCCATATTTGGATTTCTGGGTGATATGTTGTAGACAATAGAATTGTCTGTCTGTCTGTGTATCCTTATGTACGCCTATAACTCATGTTCGGATGCTTGGTGCATCGTAAAATTAGGTATGGTAAACATGAGTCAATACACCAATCATTTATAAAACTCTTCACCGTACTTTTCATACAGTAGAAGGGTGGATATAGGGAAAAACTTCTCAAAATACATGCTAAAATATGCGAAATATAAAAATTATCCTAGAAGGACGACCAAAGCATATGTTGCACTTCTCATTGTGAGACAAAAATTTCGCGAGTCTATAAAGGATCTCCGAAAACCACATTATAAGGCCCTTAAATTAACAGTGTGTGTGATATTCCCAGAAAATTAACTTCGTTCTGATAAACTTATGAAGGAATTACAAGCCGCTAACCATTGCAACAGTAGCTCAATTGATAATGTCTGGTGCGTCTCTAAAAGCAACAGTACTTAAAAGGGGTGTAACACCAATAACATTGTTATTATTATTATTATAATGTCTGGTGTTAACACCGAACACCGTTCGAAGAACGGGTACTTCTGCTAGTTTCATAAATATCTATAATATCTTAAAAAAATGATTTTTAAAAAACTGTACGAAGTGTGTGATTTGCAGTTACTCTTGCTGCAGGAAGATACGCTCCATAATTGGTGTCCACTTCACATTTTGGCCGCTGTGTCGCCTTTTTTATGTCATTTTAACATTCTGAGGTCTTTCTTTATCATTTTGCATCGATTTCAGAAACAGTAAATGAAAGGAATGTGTTCGTTTTCAGAATCAGTAGGCTAAATCATTGGATTGGGTGCTCAAATCGTATAACCGGCGAGTGTTACTGCTAAGCTTTCAATCAATGAACTCAGCACAAACATGATTTAAGCCCATCCGTCTAAAGAATGGATTTACTATATTTCAGGTTTGTTAAAATATGCCGCGATACAGGATTTTCTTCTGCATTCTAATTCCATAAATATCGATTTTTGTAAGAATTGTGCTTTTGGCAAATACTGTTGCTCTAACATGCTGCAATTCTGAGTTGTCGTCTAAAACCTTAAAACATTGAACGTTAATTCTCTAACAGTTTTTCTTCTATCTGATTTTCAGAATCAGTTAATCAATGGTTTGGGTACAGGTTTTTCATCTGCATTCTAATTCTATAAATATCAATTTTTGTAAGAAGTGTGCGATTTGCAAATACTGATGCTCTAACATGCTGCAATTATGAGTTGTCGTCTAAACCCTTAAAACTATTAAACGTTAATTATTTTACAGGTTTTTCTTCTGCATTCTAATTTCATAAATATCAATATCGTCGCGCATCGTAGTTCCACACACCCAATATATTTGTTTCAGTGATACATGTTAGAGAAATGACGAGAATAGGCTATTAGTGCCATTGAGAAGTGTAACACAACAGAATAATAGGCTACATAGAACACGATCCATTAAAATGGCAGTAAGTTATTCCCAGTGGAAGTGACTCTCCTCCGCAAAGTAGGATTTATGATCTCCATGCAGGGAAGAGAGGATCATCTGGAGACCAAAAAAGAGGGAACATTCCAATTATGAGGAGATGGATCCGCTGAATAATAAATTGTTTTATAAAATAAGTCAGGATATCTAAATTAAATTTCTGCCCGGTTACCGCTCTGATCTTGATGAGGTAATCCTTCAAATCCTTTGAGACGTTGTAAAAATAGACTACTCCTTCTCATTCTCATTGCATTCGCGACTTGAGCTTTGAGTGAAAGGTGACCCTGCACAAGACCGGGACTCTACAATCGATATTCAACAAGTAATGAAGTCTCTACTTATAGAGATTTCGATCTAACGCACTTTGACTTACCGAGTCACTGTCTGAGATCATCCCTGTAGTTATGGCTACTTTACACCTCTGAGGTCCGAGTTGGATCCCCCCCACACCAGCAAAACCTAAAAATTATGGTTGATCCTTCCCAATGCTAGCCTCAATTACAATGCTTAAAGAAAGTTTAGGGACAGGTCTAAATTTGGTTTGATGCACATTTGTCCCTAAAGTAAGAGCATTTCAGTCACTGTTTTACATTTATAGACATTTATATGAGGGGTTTACATTTAAAATATCACTGTGCTAACTTAAATACTTTCGGAGATGGAACGTTTTACCTCTCTTAAACAGAGCTAAAAATCCCCGTTTTCCCTACTAAAACATTTCCTTCTCAAAACTGCTAGTTCTTCAGCTATGCAATTTTTATTGCAGTTTTACTACAACTTATCAATCATAACAAGAAGTCCCGTGACGAACTAGAGAGCCTACTTTTCATGCCAATGATTAATCTACAGTATATGAACCTGTCTAGAATAATGACGAAATTAAGTTGGTAATATCGAAATGTCTAATTAGTTCGAAATATAAATGGTATAATGTAGCCTAATAGAGCTTTACAGTTGGTAACCCTGGTGACAGAATATATTCTTAGTTCAATCTCTTAAGGTACAGAATACAAAATTTGGTCGAAGTCCAATGGACGTTACATGCAGTTAGACATTGGATCTATCAGCACGTGTAAAAGCATGTTGGCAACAATACCATGCGTGTGCTGGTCAGAAATAATCTGAAATATTATGATATCTGTTGTGCCAATTTTGGATGAAATCCATTTGTTAGTATAGAAGTTACTTGTATTTTTAAATTGGACCTATCAGCAGGCATAGAATCATGTTGGCAGCACTGACATATATTAATTAATCTAGAATGTCATGTGCTATATGTGTGGAAAGTATAGTGCTGTTGGCTTGCATACTTTCTGATATATTGATATTAGGGTTAAAAAATATAGACAGCATTTATTAACAGTTGACAACCCTGATTGCTCATAAGAATACTTATAATCATATCTGTTATGTTACACATAGCACATACGAAATTTGCTTGAAATCCAACTGATAGTATAGAAGTTACATGTATTTAAAAATTGGTCCTATAAGCAGGCTTAGAATCATGTTGGTAGAACTTACGTATATACGTTACTAGAATTAATCTAAAATGTCGGGTACTATACTGCTCGGTTCCAAGCTCTGTGAACTTGCGGGATGAAGGGCAGAGGCAGGGTAGGAGCAGGTGAGAATTGAGAAGCCTGTCGACAGCCCACCGTGTTACCTGACATTCTCATATATTCCAATACTGGCTAACATGGGTCTTTTCTGAAACCAGTGTGGCGTTGGGAGTGAGTGACTGAGTCACCGACTAATGTATTTGCTTCTGTTACTACGCAAGGACCGAGAAACCTCATCAGTCGTCACCACCACTACTCATAGTCTGCGATGCACATTCCTCTCAGGTCCACGCAGCTTATACTCGAGCAGTACGTGTGAAGAGTTTAAAGCTGTCATACTTTTTGATATATTGCTATTTAGATTTTAAAAGAATAGAGCAATTATTATTAACAGTTGGCAGTCTTGGTGGCTCTTAGGAATACGCTCTGTCATATCTGTTCATGTACACATATTACATACAAAATTTGGTTCAAATCCAATCGATAGTGTAGAAGGTATATGCATTTTAAAATTGGACTTATCAGAAGGCTTAAAATTAGTTTGGCAACACTGTCATGTATGGCCTCCTGGAAATTTAACTGAAATAGTATTATCTACATGTGTGCCAATTTTGGAATAGATCCCATGCATATCTTCCAGGATATCCAACATGGAGCTCACATTTCTAGTGCGTTTTCTCAGCAGTTGAAAGCACTGACATCATTTTCAAATATGGTCTTGAGATATTCCGGTATACATCTTTACTCATACTAAATATGATTTCGATTGCTGCAGCCGTTTAGGAGTTGATGGGGGGGGGGGGGGTTGTTGACACACACAGCCAGCCAGACACACACACATTTTCCCGGGTCGAACTCATAAGACTACTTTTTCCTCATTTTTGCAAAATGTGAAAAGTAGGCTAAAAATAAAAATACAACCTGGGAAAAAAGTACTACTCATTTGGTCGCCTCTCAAACAAACTTTCTCTCTCGGTAATGTTGGCGGCAAAATTGGTCAATTTCGATTGGCAACACTTCGAGCTATTCCGACTGCACAGTTGTTTTCTCCATATCTGGTTTGTGTCGATCCTCTGTGGACTCTTTAATATTAATATTTATTTTAATATTATAACTCTGCCTGTCATAAATCTTGTGCAACAATTATACACATTTCCAAGGAAACACACATCTTGCTATTAGAAGCAAGGTTTAAAATGTTCAAAATGTAAATTGTAACTATTTTTCAATTTTTCAAAATGTTGTTCTTGTTTTGTGCTGATCCTCAAACCTCCCTTGTGTGTAGGCATTTTTGGACTTTTCTTTTCTTAAAGTGGGTGTAAAACATTCAGCTAAAATGAATCTCACATATTTTCACATTATTAATTAATTAATTATATATTTTTAACGTTTCATAGAAATACCATTTAAAGTCCCAACGGTTTTGAGTGAGATTCGTTTTGAAGCTAAAGGTTTAACACCCACTTTAAACAAGTAGTTCCGTGAGGAACTATACAGCTTATTTTCATATATCCTACTTACAGTATATTAATTGCCACTATCAACGTAAACAATTTCACTTTGATTGCTGTAATAGATTCGTAGATATTGAGAACCGTCTAAATATAGCGGAAGGTCGCCATGTTTGATTGATATAGGTATAGGCCACAGAGTCATGTACCATTAAAGGATTGCGTAGATTCATAATTCAAACTTTCACTTCGATCACATGATTACAACACAAGAAATAGAAAATTAATTTTAAAATTCACACAGCCGCCATCTTGAGGTTATGTAAACAATTGAAATAAATTAGATACCAGTGCATTACAATGTGTATAAACATTTCCTGTACCACGTTTCATTGCGTTTGGATAATTAAATCGCGAGAAAGGTCTATTTAAAATTTTCAAATTCGTTTGGGCGCCACATTCGTTCTATAGTTAACCGGTTTTTCAAAGTATTATAAATAAACTTCCAGTAGTGCCCTTTATCTCCGTACAAAATTTCAGGGTGATACCGCTAATAGTTTCAGAGATATAGAATGCCGGTTAAATATTTTGTACAGCCGCCATCTTGAGGTTATGTAAAAAATTGAAATAAATTAGATACCAGTGCATTACAATGTGTATAAACATTTCCTGTACCACGTTTCATTGCGTTTGGATCATTAAATCGCGAGAAAGGTCTATTTAAAATGTTCAAATTCGCTTGGGCGCCATATTCGTTTTATAGTTAACCGGGTTTTCAAAGTCTTATAAATAAACTTCCAGTAGCGCCCTTTATCTCTGTACAAAATTTCAGGGTGATACCGCTAATAGTTTCAGAGATATAGAATTACGGTGAAATATTTCGCACAGCCGCCATCTTGAGGTTATGTAAACAATTGAAATAAATTAGATACCAGTGCATTACAATGTGTATAAACATTTCCTGTACTAAGTTTCATTGCGTTTGGATCATTAAATCGCGAGAAAGGTCTATTTAAAATTTTCAAATTCGCTTGGGCGCCATATTCGTATTATAGTTAACCGGTTTTTCAAAGTCTTATAAATAAACTTCCAGTAGTGCCCTTTATCTCCGTACAATATTTCAGGGTGTTACCGCTAATAGTTTCAGAGATATAGAATGCCGGTGAAATATTTCGCACAGCCGCCATCTTGAGCTTAGGTAAACAATTGAACGAAGTTAGATGTCGGTGCATTACAATGTGTATAAACATATACTGTACCAAGTTTCATTGCGTTTGGTTGGTTAAATCGCGAGAAACGTATATTTAAAAGTCGCAAATTCACTTGACCGCCATGTTGGTTTTGTAGTTACCAGGTTTTCCAAAGTCACATAGATGAACTTCTAGTAGTTCCCTTTATCACTGTAAAATATTCCAGGGTGATATCGGTAATAGTTTCGGAGATATTGAATGCTGGTGAAATATTTCGCACAGCCGCCATGTTGGATTAGTGAGACGTAACAACATTTGAAGGGCACGGTTGGGGTCGTCCGGAATAGTGCTATGAACTTACCGAGTTTCATTGAAATCGCTCCATCCGTTTAAAAGTTATTAGGGGGTGGGTGTGGGGACACACACCATCACGCACGCACACACAGACAGACAGACACACGGACAAAAGGTGATCCCATAAGTCTATTTTTTCATAAATGAAAATAGGCTAAAAAGAAAAGTCCAAAAATTCCTCTAAACATAGCAGATTTGAGGGAAACGATGGACATCAGCACAAAGCAAAAACTAGATTTTGAAAAATGGAAAAAAATAGTTACAACTTAAATTTTGAGAATTTTAAACTTTTCTTCCAATAGCAAGATGTGTGCTTCCTTTGAAATGTGTACAAGGTAGAATTGATATTGTTGTCCACTTTATACATCTGCATTAACTTTCATGATAACGTTTCATTCATCATAAATCTGTTCTCCCAGGTCACTCCTTGTCTATGATGTTGACAAATTGTTCCTAGGGATGCAAAGCCTCGTCGTCACACAGAGTTTTGATCTAAGAGTGTACGCCCTGATTATTTTAGCCATCCGTTTGGCGCGCTGGGTCTGGTCTACTTCCCCATTTTCTATTGAGAATGATTGTAGTTTTGAAGGCAGTGTAATGATTCGTAAATAACAAATATAAAGACTAGTTACGTAAATATATTTTACAAACCAAATTAGATATTAATCAAAATTTAGAAAAATGTCTGCAACATCATACAACTCACCATTATACTTAAATTTATAATCCGTACATCAATAACTTAGAATAGCCAGTAACTTCTTCAGTACTGTCCTGAAATTGACAAATACATCGCAACCTATTTTTGCTCAAAATTGGTGCTTCTAACATGAAAGCTATCCTGAACTCCGCAACTGGGGAAAGGTTTCCCAAGACTAACACTAACGTTAACTGTACAATTCAAATACTTAGATAATCCTAAGATATTTTATGGCGTAGAAGTGGTAATAGAACAGTTTATGGGTAATGAGAGGGGGGATGAAAATTTCCTTCCAAAAAGAGGCCCCCGAAATTGGTTTTGAATACGTCACTGTTGATTTAACAAAGGTATATTATTTAAATTAATACGAAAACTACTTCTTTCCTCGTGTTGTCCAAGAGTAGTGATGTTTGGCAATTGTGACAGTTGGTACACGGGGTCAAACAGTTTCAACTAAGACATCAGCTTGCGGCGTTGTTATGAGACTGATCCGTTTGTCACTTGAATCAAGATAACAATGAAAAGTTCATTCGTAAGCAAGATATTAAAACTAAATAAATCCAGACAACAGTAACACACGTTCACTTTGATCGCTTGATTGGGACTCGAAACGAATAACTTACAGTAATTTCGCACTGCCACCATCATGAGTTCATGAGAACAATTGAAATACATTTGAACCTTGTAAGCCTATAAATATTTACCGTACCAAATTTTACAGTGCTCGATTGATTACGTCACCAAAAATAATCCATTTAAAGATTTTATCATGTTAAATGATCTTGTCGACTTCGTCGTTACGCTGGGGTCCGGCGTTACGTAACAGTGACGGGACGAAATGTACCTAGATGCACTGAGGTGTGTGACGTCATAGTACCGCTTGGTGCATGTGTTCCCCAACAATCTCTACTTCCTTAGTATCAGACAAAAATCCCCGATTCTTGGATGTCACGGGTAATCTCGAGAACCACTGGATGGATTTTGATGCGTTTTCACCATTCTGTAAAGGATATCTCGAGGAGAGATTCTGTAGAAAATAATTTATGTATGATCAAAGGAAGCCAAGCAGTAACGATGTCAGTGAAAAAGTCGAAAACGAAATTGGCGTCCGTGCGCTTCTTAAGAGCCGGCCGGAGTGGGAACGGCCGACCGCCAGCCCAGCACTTGTTGTAACATGGGTGAAAAGTTTGTGAAACGTTTTATAAAGAAACGGGACAAGGTAAAATTATTTTGTTTCTATAGCCCGCTGTAGTATTTTATACACTTTTCATCGGTGCAAAAGCATATCGAACAGGAATACAAAGATAGTTATAAAAAGTGTAGTTAAAATCACAATTCTCCATATAAAATAGAGTTCTGAACTGCAATTTTCCTAACCTCTTCAATGCCTTCAGATGATGTTGAAAACAGAAACAAACTCCACTGCAAGACAGCTTATAGTTTTCTCTATTGTGCTACTGAAACATATTTTCAAATTAAGAACTCTGTATATGTTTAATCGTGATTTTAGAAAATGTCAGATACCGCATCGTCGCAAAGTCATGTCCTTGAAACAGGGTGAAGGAAGACAGAGCCGGCTTCTGAGAGATGGTAATCTCATGCCAGGAAGTGATGAAATCAGCTCATGTCCAGGTGCTGTCAGTCGCTTCATTACAATCAGTGCCGGATCCAGGCTTTGCGGTGCCCTGGGCGATATGATACGGTCGGGCCCTCAACAATAGAAAATATAAAAAATATCAAATCAAATGGAAAATAGTTTTGTAATAATAATAAAATAAAGAATAGTTACAATATTTTGAATACACTACGGTACATTCTTTTAATAATATGAAAGAAACCCTTAAGTCCCCTTGAAGAAGATTATGTAAACTATGAAATATTAAAATATTACTTTGCGACTCTTTTTCTCGGATGAAGTCTTCCATCATTTCACTGAAATCTATACTTGCTAAACGGTCACGGGAGGTCATAGCTGCACTGAAAAAAGAATATGAATTATAAATTAGTTTGAAAAGTATAATTAATTAATCAATTAGACTTAGACAACAGATGTTTGAGCAGACTCCCAAAGAGAGACAACCGGGAAAGAAGTGGAGGGAGGAGAGACAGAGGAAGCATAGTGTGTGTGTATGAGAGGTTTTTGGGGGAAAAAAGAAGGGCCAGAATTAAACATGAAAATTGATTGTGTTATAACGCTCTCCTTATGGGGAATTAACGAATAAATAAATAATTAATCAATTAAATTTAAAACAATCCATGACCCCCCCCCCCCGGACCGCGGGGCCCTGGGCGGTCGCCCTCCCCTAGATCCACCCCCGATTACAATCGGCTGCTTTCTAGATCATCATATTATGGTGTGTGGCCTACAGGTCTTTTGCAGTTCCAGTGTTTATTATGAGCTTTTTAGTTCTTTCTAACATGTCTGTAATATAGTATAGGCTACTTTCAAGATTATGCCATTGTTGTACTGTAAATAGAGTTGTTGTTGTTGTTGGAGGTGGTGATTCGTTTAGGAGCTTTGGGACATGGTGGTCATGTAGCCGCGTGCACTTGGGTGTGTGTATAATGTGTCTAATAACCTGTGTTATTGTGATGGTTGTATTAGGGTGTGTATTTGTATTTGGGACGGGTTTTGTATATGCGGCGGCCGTGGCCTTAAGTTAGATACCATCCCAGCATTTGCCTGAAGCATAAGTGATGAAACAACTTCCAGGATGGCTGAAGTAAGAATGTAACCCTTCTCTTCCCACTTCTGCCTCACAAGCCTCAGTGTATCCCATTCCAGCCCTCAGCTCCCAAACCTGGACCTCTGCGTTGACAGCTAAGAAAACTAGCCACTACGCCACGAGGTGGATTGTAAATAAAATGTTGCTTTGTCAGTCTTGGCCTTTTGAAGTTACAGTAATTATTATATGAGTAGCAAGCAATCACTAGTTAGTAATCATCACTAAAGTGGGCCTGAATTTCATTAAACTAATTTATTTATTTATAATTATTTGTTTATTTATAGTTCTTCTAACAGTTTACAACCTAATTATGAGAAATAACAATATGAATTACACTTAATATTTTTAATATTTTTCTTACACAAATATAAAATGATACTTATAATAGGTGTGGCTAAATATTATTCTAGTAAGTATCGTACTTGAAATTATGTTACAAGTCACTGATAAGGAGTGTATGATATTAAGTGATTTCTCTACAATACAAATGAACAAAAGGTGCTGTCTGATATATTGTAATGTGTGCATGTTTTTTTTTTTTTTTTAAGATATTGAATGTGTTCGATACAGGCGAATGTTTATGTTACTCTGTATTGGTTCTTGGACAGTGGGATGTTATACGTTTCGGTCTTATTGATCGCGAAGGAACATATAGTTCAAATTCAGATGAAAAATAAGGTCTATCAAAGATGTTATCAAATTATTTAAATGTAATAACCTGCCTACTTTTCTCTAAAGTCTTTAAAGAAAAAGTTCCAGTAGGAAATTATGCTTATCATATTTAAAAGAAATGTGTAGTTTATGTTACCATCAATCTCGCGATCAATAGCCACGGGACCTCCACGGACCACTGGACATGGCGTTTCACTTTGAAAATCTCACATGCATTGACCGGGAACCGAACCCGGTCCGCTGTGGTGAGAGGCCAACAGCTTGGCCACACCACTGGGCCACCACATTCCCGCTTAGCATATTTAGGATATGCATTTGTCCTTTTGTATTCCAAGAATATAGGGAATTTATTTTTTATCGATTCAACTCTATCGTTAGCATTCGCACATCTTGGGTTCCAAACTATTGAGCCAAATTCAAGTCTACTTCATACGAATGCATTATATATTATTTAGCAATCTACAGGTTCCTAAAATAAAATGTGCATCTTCTTATATATCCCAGCATTTTGAATATATCTCAAAAATTTTATCAATACGGTGAGAAAAGGATAACTTTTTTTAAATCAAAGTATAACCTACCATCAACCTTGATGACTTGAGATGGTAACTACATCTGTAATGGTGGTGTTTTCTATCAAAATTTGTGTGTTTTCGTGTAAATGCAATCGGATGACACTTATAAATCTAAACAATTTGTTTTGTTCCAATTTATTTTTTCTTCATCTTTTGGAGCAGCATACAATCCCATAACGAATAAATGTATTTAAACGATTACACGTCAATTGCAAATAATAATATATTGGCATCCCGGAGATGGTTAATTAAGATAAAAATTACAGAGGCACAAGATTCGATCCCAGGGTAACACCAAAGGGTGAATGGAGCTTTTCTCTATGATTCAAAGTGTTGCCTCTTACATACTGTAAGTATGATCCGTAATATGACATTTTCGTAAGTTGTAGGCTACGTGATGGTTAACTCTGCCAATAATCTGTATATATTACATCGGCTCGTTATCCTTTAATCTAAACCAGATGACTCCTGATTCGTGAAAATTGGTTATTGTTGATCATCGAGGGATGAATCCGTGTTATGAATCGTGAATAAAATGTCATGTATGCCTGAATAATTATGTGTTCATGAAGTGTTTGCTCGTAAAGTTTGTTTGGGGAAAACATAGTAACTACCGGTACTGTTCGATAGTTAAGAATTAGTGAGATCTTACCCGACTTGTGAATATGACTGACTTTAGTAAGTTTCCATTTCTCTGAAAATATCGAAGACTTGATCCATAAATTAAATTTAATATCAAGAGGATAAGCTATTTTTTTTCGGATCTTTTTGTCAAATATGGAAAAATAACGTCAGGATCTGCTACCCTCTTGTGTCCCATATATTCATCGTAAGTATCGAAGTGAGAATGTCACTACGGGTTACCTCATGATAAATAAGATGTCAATTTCGAGATGACTTTCTAGGTTATCATGCGTTAAAATGTCATAGTTGGATCCATTTTGGCAATATACTGATGAGTAAGGCTAGGATTTTAATGTAATATCTATCATCATCATAGCAAACATTCGTATCGAGTAGATTGGCATTTCAATCCGGAATGTCTCATTGGTGAGATCGGAGGTGACTATACAGCCCAATGCGGGAGGCACACAATTTGCCGCAGTGATGACAGATGGTTCCACATGGGGCATCTGCGTTCTTCCATTTCTTAAGCATGTTCATATTACAGCAAATTTAAATAAATTCCATGAATATGTATGAGAAAATGCGTTCGAACTCTACAATAAATATTGTCAGAGTCACTTTTTGTTTGCGAGGTGGGAGGAAATATAGGCTAGTAGCCTTTATGATCAACGTTGAAAAGTTGAGTCTCAGGCATTCACGGGACAATTGAAATGAACCAAGTCCCGCCGATGAGTCTCCGGCAATGTGTGATGCGAATTCCCATCCCCTTATCTTCACTAATATTTTACTTGGAATTCTTCCCTTGCCCTTTCTCAGCAGGTTATGAATAGCTTGGAAAATCCGTTTCATGTACCTGAGTTTCTAGTGGACAAATATTGTTATACCTAACTGTTTTGAATTACCGTTTATTTCATTTGCCAAAAAATACTTTTTTTTTCAATCACAGTAAGAGACGGTATATGTAATTTTACATAAAAAGTAAAAAATGCTATTATGATAAAATATACCAACACGTATATAGCCACCACGGCTACGCTCGCTAAAGCGCAGCGTTAGGCTGTGGGGCCAAGCTCTCTACTGACTTCGTAGACGTGGGTTCGAGCCCCACCGTCGGCCGTACTTGAATGGTTTTCCGTGGTTCCCCATTTTCAACCCCACAAATGCTGGGACGGTACTTTCTACAGGCCATGGCCGCTTCCTTCCACATCCTTGCCCACTTTCATCCATTCATCTCATCTTTTATTCCGACACGCAGGTCACCCACGGGCGTCGACTGGAAAGACCTGCACTCGGCCGCTCCTCAGGCCACACGACAAAAACCAAAATGATCAAATATGTAAAATATATAACAACATATAATTATATGATAGCTGAGGTTCTAATTCATGGACATTTATCATTTTTAGTTGTGTATAAGGAAAGGGAAACAATATGTATTTACATAAAAATCCTAGCCCAAATCATGAGAAATAGTTCGGAAACCAGGCACGCCTAATTTGGACCGGGGAGATGATTTCGGGGTTCCCCAATTACGAAAATTGATGTTTTTAAGTCTTTCAAAAATGTCAAAATGAGTTTTATAAATCGTTTCATCACATTTACCCGCGTACACACAGCCTGTCGATGACTATAAGTTACACTAAATTCAGCTGACCAGCTTAGGAAAATGTATGTATGTATGTATGTATGTAGATCTGATTACTAATTCAGTGTCTATTTAAAATAAATAAACAATTTGTGGCTATAAGTTGTGTTTATATTAATATGATATCCTTATTTCTTCTCCCAGTCGTCATTTAAAACTACTATGAACAATACTTTACGCACTATCGTTCTTTGAAGGTAATATATATAATGCATAATAATGGGGTTGAAAATAGGAAATCACTCAAAACCTTTTGAAGGACGACCGACAGAGGGGTTCGAACCCACTCGCTCACTGAATCCGGGGATACCTTGACCGTTCAGTTGATTGTATACAGACTTCCACTTAGTACATTCTGGTCGCAATGTTCTGAAGGTACTTTGGCGTGACACAGACACTGGAGCATGAAGAATAATAGAAATAATATTTCTATTCGTCATGACTGGAGGAGAGGATAGGATCGAATCAAACGGCCTTGAGCCTCCCTCACTGCCCTCTAGGCACCCTCGATGAAACTACCAGTGGAGCTAGCTGCAGTCAACAGCAACAGCGAACCTAGTGGCGAGCTTTTGAAATGAAAGGCGAAATCCGTTCCCACTCCGGCCGGCTCTTAAGCTTACGCTGGCCAAACCGTTAAAAATATCAATATACTATGAGTGTAATAATTGGTAAGCAAGAAAAGTTCTACAACAAAAGTCCCCGAGAGCATATCTCTATCTTCAATACATCGCCCACTATAAGTGTTTTTAGACTGGATGGAAGGGGCACGTCCCCGCGCGCTCTGGTGAGCGTGACGGCATCCCACGCGCTTGACCTTGCTTTGCCCTTGGTTTGCACTTGCCGTTCGCGAGTAATTTGAAACAAGATAAGCAAGATAAGTATTATGCAGATAATTTTCTAACATGTCAAGAGTCTTTGGCTTCGAGCCGAGCGTGAAGCCTCCAGTCTTTCTAGCATTTTTCAGCATTTGTAGCATTTAAAATGATACAAAGTCTAGTCTTTCTGACTGACCGTCACTTTTTAACTTCACTTGATGTACATCTTCGTTTTGTATTTAACAGGGTTTTATAAGTCACATCGTTGAACGAACCTTAATATTCTCTAATACCATACGAAATTTCAGGGTGATATCCGTAATGGCTTCGGAGATATAGAATGCCGGTGAAATATTTCGCGCGGCCGCAATTTTGGACTGGTGTAACGTATTAATTTGAGAGGCATGGTCGAGATTGAACGGGGTAGTAGCATGTTCTTACCAAATTTCATTGAAATACCTCCAACTGTTTAGATTTAATCTTCTTTCCATGAGCATGACTTTGTTGATGTCACCTTTCCGCATTAACTTTAATGTTTCAGCTCCAAAGAGTGCTTCAGGTCGCACCACTGTATTGTAAAGTTTAATCTTAGTGTCCCATGATAATGCCTTCTTCTTGAATACATTTCTGGTGATCTGAAATGCTTCGTTCATTTTCTTTGCTCGAATCTCTAAGCTGTTTCTTTTTCATTGTTATTGATAATCATCCATTCACGTAAATACTTAAATAAGTTAACTTTGTGTATTTAGTTTTAGTTTATGATTATTACATCAGGACAATATTGAACATTCGTTATAAATTCTGTCTTAGGGAAGGAGATTTGTAAACCTATTTTTCCTGCGTGCTCTGTTAAGTTTCCTCGTCCAATTTAATTTAGAATTCTTTTTTTTTAATATTTTCAATTTTTTTAAGCATAATCCTGCAGTTGGAACTATTACCCGGCAGGCGTTGCAATGCCAATGAATGAAGGTCAATGTTTCTGTTCTAAATGTATTAATTGAAATGTTTTGGATACACAATATTCTTTTTGATTTTCCGTTTTGGCATGTGCATGAATAAATCAGGAGGCTTTCCGACACATGTGCAGACCACATACAGCTGTCCGTGTGACAAGCCTGCATTCTCCAAAATTAGTCCATACACTTGTAGGGATTGTCCCTGTGCTTTGCTGATGGTCATCGCAAATGGGAGTCGCACCGGAAACTGCAATAGTTTGGAAGCACATTAATTGCCGCTAAAATGTATGAAATAGTACTATTTGCTGAAACGCTTATCTCGGTGGGTGAGTGGATACCGTGTCGGATTATCAACCACAAGCTTTCAGGTTCGCTCCTGTCTGTGGTAAGTGATTTTTGAGAGCCGAAAAAAATCACGGCATGCATGTCATACGTTGTGGCATGTTAAAGAACCCATTCGAATTCAGTAGGCCGTGTTCATAGTGGCAAAATTAATCTCGGGATTTTCCGCTAACACAAAGCTCCTCCATTCTCTACTAGAAAGCGCTATAGTGTCAAGGAGCTTAGATATCTAACCTCCTTGACTTTCTTAGAACTCCAAGGAGCGATAAAATTCGGTATGCAAGCTGTCCCCTGGGCGTCAATTAACAAAGCTTGCACGCGGCATCCGAGGCCATACGATAGTTTTTTTTTTTTTTGCTGAAACGAATCATGAGCCACCTATTGTAAAATGGATTTTCTAATTCATAAACCTTCGCGGGAGTGTGCACAACAACTCGGCAATGTTTCGTCGCAATCTGATGAATGGTATAGGAACGCCTACGCGACTTTGTTGAAACGATCATGTGTCAACACTCATTTGTTGCAACTGTTCGTGCACCTCCTATTGTAAAATGGATTCATTAGTTTAGAAACCTTCGCAGGAGTGTGCACAACTATTCAGCAAAGTTTCATCGAATTTGGATGAACGGTATATGAACGCATACAGGACTAACTATCAAGAAACATTCATTTTATACACAGAGAAGAGAATAAATCACATTTAAAGCTTTGAGTGCCACATGGCCCCGGGTTGCAGACCCAATGGTTTAGTGTGAAAATTAACTGATCATTTTATTAGCCTATTTTCATTTATAATAAAATAGGCTTATGAGATCATCTTTTGTCCGTGTGTGTGTATGTGTTTGTCCCCTAATAACTTTTAAATGGCTGGAGTGATTTCAATGAAACTCAGTAAGGTCATAGTACTATTTTGGCCAACCCCGACCGTGCCCTTCAAATTTTATTACGTCTCACCTATCCAACATGGCGGCTGTGCGAAATATTTCACCGGCAGTGTATATCTCCGAAACTATTACCGATATCACCCTGACATTTTGTACGGTGATAAAGGGCACTACTAGACGCTCACCTATGTGACATTCAAAAGCCTGTAAACTACAAAACGAACATGGCGGCCAAGCGAAGGTGAAACATTTAAATAGACTTTTCTCGCGATTTAACCATCCGAACGCAGTGAAAATTGGTACAGAAAATGACCATACAAATTGCAATGCAATTTAGTTCAATTGTTTACATAATATCCATATGGCGGCTGTGCGAAATTTTAAAATGAAGTTTTTATTTCTTGTGTTTTAATCAAACGATTGAAATTTGAATAAAACACCTACACAATAATCTTCATGTAATAGTACATAACTCTATGGCCTATAAAAATCCACCATGGTGACCATCCGAAATATTTAGACGGTTCTCAATATCTACGAATCTATTACAGCAATGGTTGGTTGGTTCCTCAGTTTAGGGGCTGCGACAACGTGGTCATGTATCCCCGTGTACTTTGGGTGTGTGTAGAATCTGTCTGATAACCGGTGTTAATTGTGATGGCTGTATTAGTGTGTGTTGTCTGTTTTCAATTCAAGTAAGGACTGCAGACATTGAATTTTTTTAAACAGTTACTACTTTTGCCGCCAAACGCCACCGTCAACGACTACTAGTTCAGAACTTGGTTACCAGATGCCACTGCAGTCGGCTCCTGGTGACGAACGTCGAAATCTAAGAGCGTTTGTCAATGTTTAACCTATAATTTAGCTTCACACAGGTGTAATTAGTGGAAGGGTCTTTAACATGCCATAACTCTAAGACATGGGACCGCCGGCTTTACTTCCCCTCCAAAGGAAGCCATACTGAGGGATTTTTAACGCTCTTAAAATATCCGACGACTTCAGCCGGGTTTGAAACCGTGACTTTGGGCATAGAGACTCAGCATGCTACCAGCTACGCCACCGAAGCCGCTCTATTACAGCAATCAAACTGAAATATTGTATGTTGATGGAGGCTATGAACATAAGTAGGATATATGAAAATAGGCTGTATAGTTCTTCACGGAACTACTTGTTTCATTCAGTTCTTTAGATTTGTCAGACAATTGCCAGTGGGAAGTACTTTATTCTTGCGACTCGTCTCCTGTTTCTGGAATACACGCTTCTAGTCTGAGGAACAAACTTTCATGGAATAAATAAATTTGTGGAGGGAGTGAGTAGGGTATTGGCACGTTGGGATGGGATATTGGATGTGTGGATTTATGTCGGATGGTATTGGAAAGTAAACTAGAACTGGGAGAGGGAAATATAATACACTTATTCATGTGTGATGATGACTTCCCACTTCCGACTGAGCCGTGGTCCGTTCGATCTTCATATAGCTTAGACCTTAGGCTATTTGTTCCGAGGTCCTATTCGCATGTTCTGATACTGCTTCCGAATAAACGCCGCTTACACTGGGAAGCTAGCGAGAGCCACACGTCACTATTAAGCCCTAACGCGCTCGCTCCCTTGGGGAAGAGAGTTGGCGAGAGCCTATCCTAAATCAATGTATTACCCGAACATGATAACTACCAGGGGTGGTGCGTCATTAAGGTCACTGCCCGCCTAGGACCGTCAGGCAGCATTGCAAAGAATTTCTTTAATTAATGTCTTATAAAAATGCTTCAAATTGCAGATACTGAACTTAAAATAGGTGTTTTACCCTTCTTGAATCTCTAAAAATAATTCAGTATACATAACTCATCCCCAGCTTAAGATTCTGACAGTCTCGTACGGTGTATTTTCATAGCGAGGGCCGCTCCACAGAAATTTCCATGTAAAGTGGCTTGACGGGCTGGGTGAGGAAACAGTGGACATAGCACTGTCTTGCACGCGAATTCTTCTGTGCCATGAAGGGATTTATCTTTCTCTTCAAGGGCTAGCAGAATGGGCCCATAGCGTTGCTTTGAAACGAAATAGAAGATCTCTCCATTTCACTTCCTGCTTCTGTCTCTGTCAAACAGGATTACGGAAAAAGGGTCCACCTCACCCCACTCCCTTAAACAGGTGTTCGGCCATGGCTTGCAACTTGCTGACATTAGACAAAAATATATTTACACATCTTCAGTTGTCTTCAGTTGTCTGGTGTTCCAAGTACAGTACTGCTCGAGTCTAAGCTGCGTGGACCTGAGAGGAATGTGCATCGCAGACTATGAGTAGTGGTGGTGAGGAGTGATGAGGTTTCTCGGTCCTTGCGTAGTAACATAAGCAAATGCATTAGTCGGTGACTCAGTCACTCATTCCCAACGCCACACTGGTTTCAGAAAAGACCCATGTTAGCAGCATGGGAATAGACGAGAATGTCAGGTAAAACGGCAGGCTGTCGACAGGCTTCTCAATTCTCGCCTACTCTTACCCTGCCTCTGCCCTTCATCCCGCAAGTTCACAGAGTTTGGAACCGAGCAGTACAAGTGTGTTTGTGAGTTCTGTGTATAAAGTTAATTTCTACTGTATCAATGAGTTTTTAAATTTTGTGGCACGGTACGTAGTTATTTAATATGCTGATTGTGTGCGACATAGGAAAATGAAATTGGAATTTTTATTAACAAATCTATTTTCTTCTATACCGCTGAACACTTAAGTTAGAAATTGAAAAAAAAAAACATCAAGCTGATAGATAAATTTACTTCATCCAGGCGCAGGAGAGAATATATTTACAAATAAGGAGCCATGAGAGTACAGTTTTAATGGATGAACTATTTAGTAAAACATGTTCCAAATGTTGTGTTGTGTAGAATTATGATATAATTGGCAACAATAAATGACAAATATAAAACAATATTTAATATGCAACAATACTAGTATCATCCGGCCACCCTCAAATTTTAATCAGGAGCTGCCCCTGATAACTGCCTACCTGAACAGGGCCCACCACAACGTGCAAACTATGGGAAATTTTCCTTCATTAATCATGGTATTGATAGTTGGAACTCTTAGAGCCTTTCCCCAAACATTGGATGAAGCAACAGAGGTGCATTCAGACGAGTACAATATTCAAGTGTTCCGAGGTGGGCGGCAATACACGGCGGGCCTCCCGCGACCTGAGTAGGTGACGGAGATGATTGCCTCCTTTAATCACAGCTAAGTTGCTATTAGTACTGTCCTCTTTCTTTATTTCGCAATCCCCTAGGATAAATGCAATCATTTGAAATGCCCTAGCGCGAGGGATCATTTTCGTTTCTTTTTAGCCTACTTTTCGCATTTTGTAAAAACGAGGAAAAAATAGACTTATGAGATCGATCCGGGCAAATGTGTGTCTGTGCACCTATCTGTCCGTCTGTCTGTCTGTGTGTGTGTGTCCCCCTCTCCTATCAACTCTTAAACGGCTACAGCTATCGACATCAAATTTGGCCATACTTGAAAATGACGTCAGTGCAACCAACTGCTGAAAAATCGCAATTGAAAGTTGAGGTCTATGTTCGATATCTCAGAAGATATGCGTGGGAATTGTTAGAAAATTGGCACACATATACATAATATTACATCAGACTAATTTGCAGGAGTCCTTACATGAAAGTGTTGCCAACATGATTCTATGCCCGCTGATAGGTCCAATCTTTAAATGCATGTAACTTCCATACTCACTATTGGATTTCAACCAAATTTGGCACATGATTTGCGCACCGGAGCAGATACGAATATGCATTATTTTTGTGTCAACAAGGCTGCCAACTGTTGAAAAATGCACTCTATAAATGTTTATCCTAATTTCAATATATCAGAAAGTATGCAGGCCAACAATTGTAAACTGTGCATACATATAGTACCTGCAAATGCAGGTTAATTTTCAGTAACCGATATACGACACTGCTGCCAACATGATTCTACGCATGCTGATAGATTTAATGTTGAATCACATGTAACTTCCATACTAATAAATGCAGTTCTTTCAAAATTGGCAAATATATAGATTATAATATTTCAATTTAAGTTTGAGCCTCCCATTTATGGCAGTGTCGCCAACCTGATTTTACGCATGCTGATAAATTCAATATTTAAATACGTGTAACATGCATACTATCCTTTGACCTCAACCAAATGTTGCCTGTGCATTGTGGACCGAAAGAGATGAAAATAAGAATATATTTAGACTCGCCAGGTCTGCCAACTGTTGATGTATGGTCCTATAATTTTAAGAAAGGTACACTCTAGTTCGTCACGGAACTACTTGTTACTATGTACGTTGGCCGAGTTACGTGGGCCTATTTTCTGTTATTTGCAAGTGTACACGAATATTGTGCAAAGTATAGAAGACCAATAACTTGTATTTGTGCAGAAGTCTATGATGGTTTATGTAGTTAATCACGTGCTAGCGTTCAATTTTGGTCATGGGAGCTCGTCTTACACATGAAGTGCACAGTTAGTGAGTTGACAAAATGTCGAAAGTCTTCGTTCGCTTGTGTCCATAATCGAGAAAATAGATAGACCTACACAAAATTAACACTCTAGATTCCTATACACCGAACCATGAAGGTGTATAAATCTTTTGTTTGCACCACCTCACGCCTCGTCAACACCTTCGATTTGTATAAGTTCGTCAACATTGCAAGCACTGAAGCAGTCAAGAGACGTCTTTCATCCGGCTTCTTGGAGCAGTAAACCTCTCACATCCGATTACTGCATTATGTTAAAATACTATTATTATTACAATATCAGAACAACAGCTGACAACCTGCCTACTTTAATAGCTTTTCTTGTATATGGTGTTTGTTTTTCGGGCTGATAGTCTGTATGCACGCTTTTGTATATATTTTTTCAATTATTATTATTATTATTATTATTATTATTATTATTATTATTATTATTATTATTATGCTTGCCATGGTGGGTGATTGGTCAACGTGTCGGGCTACTAACCCTAAGATTGCAGGTTCGCTCCTGGCCGTGTAAGTGATATTTGAAAGACGGCAAAAATGTACGACACGCATATCATACGATGTTGGCATGTCAGAGAACCCATTTGAATTTAGCAGGCCGTGTTCATAATGGCAAAATTAATCTCGGGAGTTTCCGCCAACACAAAGTTCCTCATTTCTCTACCAGAAAGCGCTATAGTGCTCAAGGAGGTTAGATATCTAACCTCCTTGACTTGCATAGTGCTTCAAGGAACAACGAAATTCAACATGCAAATAACGATATTATTATTATTATTAGTAGTAGTATTGTGTTATTACTGTCTTTTTGTTACTATAATTGTTAGACTATATTGTGAATGTAAGTGAAATATTTTATTTTTATAAGCCCTTATCTTATTGCATGTAGGACGCTACTCTAAAGGAGCTCGTAAGCTTTAAGTGTGGCCGTAAAAATAAAATCAATCAGGCTCTATTTGTCATCGTCTTTGTTGAGTTGAACTCCATCCAAATATATTCTCATTTCAGGGTTTGCTCTTCTATTGACCTCTTCCAGGTGTCCGTAGATGACAGCAAGAACGTAGGTCTCTTATTATTTCAAACATATTAAGTTCACTTCGTTACGACCAATATTCGTATTTGTTTAGTGCGTTGCTGATGCATTTCTATCGCCCCCCCCCCCTCCTTTTTGGTTATGTCGGGGGAATTATGCCCGACTTTCGCATGGGGCCATCATCCACGCCCGCATGGGACTTAAAACTGCAGAGCAACTTTGTACAATGGTGTAATTCAACGCCAGACACAATGGGAGTGCGATACAAAGCAAGACATTTTGGACCAGGTATCGTTGAGGCCTGATGAATGTAGTCATACAATACAGTGTTATTGTCCCTCTGCACTGATATTGCTACCTGTAAGCGGCTCATGGGTGAACAATGGGCCGTATTAGCGCAAAGTAGCCACTTAAAGAGGTACGCAGTGTAATATAATTGTTTCGGCCGTTCTCTTAGACTGATTATTAATATGGATAATACGAGGCACGTCCAGAAAGTAAGTTCCGTTTGGTAATAAAATTAAATTGTGTACAGATACAGAAAAAATATTTATTGCACAACATTCTGCACCTCTTAAACTACTTTTCCACATAACTGCCGAACTTTTGCAGGCATTTGTCATAGCGTGGTACAAGTTTTTGGATACCTTCTTCATAGAAGTTTGCCGCCGACCCGTAAACGAGAGTGAAGACTCCCCTTAAGATATCCTACTGTTTGGCCATCACTGTTAGGCAAGTTGCGTATGTGGTCAGGAGAACTCCGAAACATACGCAGTTCTCCTGGTAAGCACGCAATTTGCCTAAGAGTAGTGGCCAAACGGCAGGATATCTTACAGGGGAGTTTTCTCTCTCGTTTACGGGTCGGCGGCAAACTTCTACGAAGAAGGTATCCAAAAACTTGTGCCACGCTATGACAAATGCCTGCAAAAGTTCGGCAGTTATGTGGAAAAGTAGTTTAAGAGGTGTAGAATGTTGTGCAATAAATATTTTTTCTGTATCTGTACACAATTTAATTTAATTACCAAACGGAACTTACTTTCTGGACGTGCCTCGTATATACAGGGCGCCAGGAAATGTTCTACATGCTGCTGCGAGAGCTAGCATCAGCAGTTATGTTGGCAGCACGGCTGCCGCTTGGATCAGCTGGTAACTTTTTAAGGGAACAACTGAGGCTTGTCTCTTACAGCTGTATGTGCTGTCCACTTAGAGATTCCTGTTTCTTTAACTAATTTGCGTGTTGATTTTCTTGAACTTCGCAGCATTATATCGGAGATTTTATCAAGTTTTTCGTCTGTTAAAAGCGTAGGCCTGCCTGTTCCCGGTATATCGTGAACTGAGCCGGTCACACACAATTTGCTAATCCTATCCTGAACGGATTGGACACTTTGAATTAGGAAGCCGCGCCTGGAATTTTAGTTTTAAAATTCCTGTAAAAAAAAGCCAGCCTGACAGTGGTCGCATAGGATGTGTTATGTTATTCGAATAATTCCATATTACTTAATCGCATTTTTTAAAGAATGAACTCCTAGTGCTACCTTGTGCCAGCAAGCATGAAAGGATTCTCCAATGCATCTGCAGAAGTGACACATACCTGCAACTGTATGCGGGAGCAATCCACTGCCTACTTGATGCGAGCTGCGCATTATACCGGCCAGTTAGTGAACCCATGCCAGCGGTGTTATTGAAAATGGCCTCTTATTGCCGATATAGCGCACTGCAAAGTATAAAAAATTAGGTGTGCAGTAGGTATATTAAATGCGTTTCTCCCAGTGATACGTTTAGACCAACGAAGTTTCAATTATTGTTAGTAGTCGGTGTTAATATACTGAATTCCTACGTTGTTTGGAGTGTTGGTTGATGCGATATATAGCACTCGAGGTATCGAGTGCTTACATTAAATAAGAATACAGCAAAATATAAAGGTTTAATAAATCGTAATTGTTTTCAGCAAATATGATATAATTAATATTTTCACACCAAAGAACGACAACTTGAAGATGATTTATTGTAGGAATTTCTTTAATGGGGCCTCCAAACCTTGAGGTAAACCGTATGCGATTTACATTCCACATAGTCACATGGCTTACAATACATCGTTTTACCGATCTCCACCACCGCGCGCGCTCATTGTTTCCGTCCCATCCACTTCCGTCCCTTTTCCAAAATCACTCCCACAAAAATGTCCAGCTACCGAGTGGAAAGATGATACACATCAAAAAGCTCTCTCTTCAGTAGTATACATTACCGCCTGTATACTGTTGCACTATTCCAATAATTAATCTACCTGAACGCTCGCTTACAGCAATACATACTGACGATTTCGACAGCCCTCAACCCACACGTGTGGGATTCACGGTGTCAAGGACACCGTGCTGAGTAACTGAACTGCTGATGCCATCTCTCGCAGCAGAACGAACGCATTGCGGAGAAATTCCCTGGCAGCCTGTATATGGGCGTCAGTTTACAAGGCGTAACATAACCACCAACCAGTATCATTAGACTAGAGGTAAGACACTATATACTGTAATATAATTTACTAACAATTTACATATGTGGAGAAAACCTACAACGAGTGGATCCGTAATATAAGATCTGACTCTGGCTCTGACATGATTGAGAAAACACTTTCAATTGATAGCAGCGAACAATCACTCCCTGGGAAATTGGTTCTGGTTTGAGCAAACTCCCTTTCTGGTTGTTATATCACAGTGCACTTTATTGTTTGTGTTTAGCATGACTCTTTTGATCCTGCTCCTTACATAATATATGGTAACTTAATTCCAGTCTCTCCATACACATTAGTTCTCTCCGACTGTCCAAACAGTCCAAAACTAAATTCCTTAATGGATAATCTTTCTTTTTAGCCTATTTACATTTACGGCTTATGAGATCACCCTTTCTCCGTGTGTCTGTCTTTGTGTGCGTGTGTGATGGTGTGTGTGATGGAATGTGTCCCCCCTAATAACTTCTAAACGGCTGGAGCGATTTCAATGAAACTCGGTAAGTTAATACCACTATTCCGGACGACCACGACCGTGCCCTTCAAATTTTGTTACGTCTCACCAATCCAACATGGTGGCTGTGCGAAATATTTCACCAGCATTCAATATCTCCGAAACTATTACCGATATCACCCTGGAATATTTTACGGTGATAAAGGGAACTACTAGAAGTTCACCTATATGACTTAAAAAAACTGGTAACTACAAAACCAACATGGCGGCCAAGCGAACTTGCCACTTTTAAATAGACGTTTCTCGCGATTTAACCAACCAAACGCAATAAAACTTGGTACAGTATATGTTTACACACATTGTAATGCACCGACATATAACTTCGTTCAATTGTTTACATAACATCAAGATGGCGGCTGTGCGAAGTTTTAAAATCTCGTTTTTGCTTCATGTGTCCTAATTATGCGATTGAAGTTTGAATACTACACGTACACAATAATCTTCATGTAACAGTACATAACTCTAAGACCTACATATATAAAAATTCAACATGGCCACCATCTGAAATATTTAGCCGGTTCTCAATATCTACGAATCTATTACAGCAAACAAACTGAAAAATTTGTTGATAGAGGCAATTAACATAAGTAGGATATATACATGCCATAAATCTACGACATGGGCCCGCCGGCTCTACATCCCCTCCGAAGGAAGGCATACCAAGGGATTTTAACGCTCTTAAAAATCTGACGGCGGGTTTGAACCCGCGACCTTGGGCATAGAAGCTCAGCATTCTACTAACTATGCCACCGAAGCCGCCAGAAGATTGTGCATGGGTCAAAAGTGAGGTAATTCATCAAGAAGCCATTTGTAAAAAGGTCGGGTGAAAAACATCTCTAATAAGAAGACGTTTGGTACTGATGTCAAACATCGGCAGTATAGGACTATTCTTAAACCAGAAGATCTGCAAGCTGACTACACTGGGACAAGTTGATAAGTAATTAAATAAGTAATTTTACGAAAGGTGTCGCCTCCGTAGCGTAGCGGTCAGCATGGTTAGCTGCCGCCCCGGAGGTCCTGGGTTCGATTCCCGGCTCTGCCACGAAATTTGAAAAGTGGTATGAGGACTGGAACGGGGTCTACTCAGCCTCGGGTGGTCCAAATGAGTAGAGGGGGTTCGATTCCCACCTCAGCCATCCTCGAAGTGGTTTTCCGTGGTTTCCCACTTCGTCTTCGGGCAAATGCCGGGATGGTACTGCCCCCGTAAATTGAATTATATTGAGACCACGATGGCTGTATTGGCAAATATGAGTAAAGTTATGGCTGTCATAGTTGTGACGTGCATATTCATGACGTAGGCACGGATGACGTAGAATTCATGCAAGTAGGCTGATTGAGCTGAGATTCTTGGTGACGTCATGATTTTGTTCGAGAAAGATCCGAGATTTACGACGCAGTCGCAGGAAACAAGGTATTGTGCTAAGGAAGAAGTTACGCTATTGGAGGAGAGACTCGAACCAATGAACGATAGTTTGGAAGGAAGACGGAGATTGCTGAAACTACGATATTTGATTACTTTTGGCATGCAGAATTGCGGAAATCTATTTTCAGTTATGGCATTGATTTGGAATTTTGAAGAAATTAATTTTGAGTTTTTGAAATTTGAAAATCCGTCAAGTATAGCCAAAGTTAAAACTTCTAGCAATGACGCAGGAACAGGCTATGGAAGGGATGGATACGCCCCTTAAGAAGTTAATAAAAGGTCGTGCACAGAAGAGAGGAGCTCTCAGAACTCAGAACTCAGAACTCATACGGATCATACCGCTGATAACGCATATATATTTCAAATGTCATAGTCATTTTCGAGTGAATAAGTGAAGCAAGTTGTCTTTAGCGTGTGGTTAAAGCCCGGCGCATCGAACGAACACGGAGCAGTTCCATTTTACGCTGCTCGAAACTAGGTGAAGTTGAAACGCTCACATTAACGTTTCCACCAGATAAGATATCAAGAGTTAACTTCAGCCTTTATTATAATTCTATTGGGCAGTACACCATTGAGGTGTATAGAAGATTTGAACAATTTCACAGTTATACTTCGAAAGATATTGGCACTTTAAGGCTGCCAACAAAAGTGATTTTCTCGCCACATGAGAAACACTTTTAAAATTCCACATTATACACTACGGCTGACACGTGGATTGCAACAGTGATATTGGAGAATACGTTTGGTATTACACCGATACATTCGACTATGGAACATTATAATCTTGCAGTGCTTTCAATGATTATAACAGTAGTTGAGATGGAAGGCTAAGGCTTTAATGCAATTGGGACATATATCGCTGGAGTGAAATAACAGCATGGAACTTCGTTAATCGTCTTTCTACAAAAGCGAGCATGTAGTGAACATCCAACTACACTTATGCATCGTGAATCCATCGCTGAATTATACCAGATGACAGTGGAAATATTTTCATACTCCACGATTATGAATATTTCTGCGGAAATAACTACAATAAACTTCATGGCGAATTGCAACCAGAACTTCAGGGAACTTTCAAGAGAGGCCATGGTTGTCCCGGCTCACAAAGAAGAGTTTTGCCAGAAGGATGTTTTTCGTATCCACGGAGCAGTGCAATTTCGGAGGAGGAAGCAGTTCGATTCTCCGAGGACGCTGATTCCAGGTTCGAGGTCGGAGCACATCTTTACGCTGGTGAAATGGAACCAACAGCAGTTTTCTTTGAAAACTTTCCTCTAGAACTTCAATCAACAGATAAGGTAGTCGTGAACGTTTCTTGTATTATTTGAGTCTTGTAGCGATATCTGAGCAACCATTCTTCCCATATTTTCTGTCCTATATTTTGCCCCATTTTCTTGATTGATATTTCTGTACTCAGTACACTTCGATGATTCATGCCATTTTCTACGATTTGTTGAGACATTATTATGTCATTGGCATAGTTAAATAATTTTGAATCAGTTGAGACTGATGATAAGATTCTTTCAGTAATTTGCATATTTTTGTAGTCACGATTTGACTGTAAAGTTAACGATTTGCTATGGCAGATTTGAATTCAGACAGCGTGTCATTTTATTAAAGTAATTCTATTCAGTTAATTACTTTGACCAATTTTCTGTCATCCTCAAGAAAGAAGAATGATTAAATGATTTTAGAGCGTTAAAATCTAATACGATATCGACGATCTTTGAAATACTAGTCGTCTTATGAACATGATTGCAACATAGACATTTACCATTGCATTATGGACAGTTTTATGAAATGTGAACTTTGATTACGATTTGTTGAATACACTATAGTAATGAACATTTGATAGGAGTTTTTCTCAATTATAGATTGGAACAATAATGTTTGCATTCCACAGTCTAATTGTATTCTATTCGACTATTCATACAGTTTAGATGAACTTTGATTGAATATAGTATTTTTATACTGCGTTACTTTGAAGATATTAATCTCAATTTTGATAGACCAGGCAGGAGTGTCTAATCGTATTTGCTATTAAATTTATTTGTGATTGGCAAATTTTTACTTCATATCGATTCATGAATGAAACCCACGAAGGTTAAATAATAACAGTCATTAATACAATTGATGAATATAAGAATTTTTAAAGAGGAACAATGTTAGTTCAGTGGACATGTAAAAGTCGCTGATGAATAATGCCCTTGAATAATGAAGGAGGTTCCCACAGTAATTAATGAAGTTGATGAATTTATAAGTGGAGGATTTTTGTATGTAGTTTGGAAGATTTTTATGCCATATATATGAAGATATATGATGAATTTTGGGCCAATTGTTGTGCAATTTTGTGCGTTTTGAGCGAAGTATTTTCCCGCTGAATGTATTGTTCTGGTTCTTTGAAAGGTTATTCATATGAAGATACTGTTAAAATTAACAAGAGTGTTAAATAATTTGAGATAAAGATTTTGAATGGAGGTTACCGTCACAAATATTAATAATTATTATTAAACCTTATTAAACCTGAATTTGACATTTAAATATAACTAACCTTCATTGGTCGATTATATCAACACGATTTAAGTAATTATCAACCGGATAAACGTGTGGTTTAATGTATTTCTTGTATAAATAATATAAACAATATAATATTGTAAATAATTTTGTAAATATCTTTGATAATAATTTGAAATGAAAGTGATTAATAGACGCGTGTATAAAATTTTCAATTGTCATTTGACATTGTTATAAACAATTTATTATTGTTATAAATAATTAATGAACTTTTGTTATTAACATTAAGAGTTTTGTTTTTATACTCTAAACAACGCTAATTAAACAAGTGGTTTGAACAATTAAACATGATTTGGGATTGTTGGAGTAATCCACTGGTGTTTGAATGGAGCATTTAAAACATTTGCGTGATAATATTTCAGTTGAGATGTGAACATTTACGTGTTTTGAAAAGGAGAGCCAAGCTCTGAGGTAACTCGCTTATGCTAGGGTTGAACGAACGGGGAGTCCACTTTGACGATGCAGGTGCATTGCAGCTGGCCCGGACAACTGTTTGACAGAGGCCAAGGACGTTTCCATAATAGCCTTGTGGCTATAAATAAAATGTGAAGTATATAAACACGCAAAACAATTGATATATGTGTCTCGTCCCAAATCCCGTTTCCATTCCAAGTGCATTATTATTTTTACGTTGCTATGAGCTTGAGAAAGCTGAAACATTGTATGTAGAGTATACAAGTCCTACAGGAGGACATAGTTATGTGGTCGATGGCTTCTGATTGCCACGTGGATTTTGTTGTTTTATTTTTGTTAAAATCATTCTTTATGTGAAATAAATTATTGTGCAGTTTAAAGTTTCTCGTCTTCGTTCTGGTTCATTTTAAATATCATGGTGGAGGTTATTGTGTGGGCATACTTTAAGTGATCCAGTTGACAACCCAGTTCCCGAGATAAATTTAAGAGGTAAGTAAAGGTAAGTATGAACCCCCGTATATTTTGGTGTGTTCCACAATAATTTCTTGTTGACTATTGTGCTCTAATCTCGATAGTATCTGTCAGTGCCATTTTCATTGATGTAGCTGTGCCGGTGCGTTTGATTATTGGCAATCCGATTGAGGGGGCGGATATCTGACAGCCTACTATCCGGAAATCGAACACCACTGGGATTGGCGACCCTATAACGTGGGGCATGTTTAACAAAACTGGATTACCAGGTTGAACACCAGTAGAATTGACACCGCAATTTTTGTGGAGTGTTCGAATAACATTGGATTACCAAGTTATGGATGTCAAAGGGATCGTGAAGACTCAAATAAAGAGGTTGATTCTTTGTTAGATGTCTTAGCCAATTGTAGAATTTGAGAGTGTGATTATATAGGAATTAAATGTTGTGTTGTATAAGGAAAATTACACTCAGAAAAGATCAGATCTTATACAACTTGAGAGAGGTTAAATAGGCTGGAAACTTAGAAAAATCGCCTATGATCTGGAATCTTATTTTATTTGACCGGCTTATGACATGTTTAGTCATATTAAAGATAAAATTAAACTATTTGGATTGTAAATGTAAATTATTTGTGTTAGGATATTTTAAAATGAACCAAAGAAACTTGAACATGTGCTTGAGTTTATTTCAACATGAAGTGTCTACGAAGGTTAATTATAAGGTAATTATAAGTTAGATTTAAGACAGAAAATTGCTCAAATTTATATATGGTGAAAAATGTTGCTCAGATGTTGTTATTTTGCTCTGTTTGATGTATGTCCCTATAGCAGTTTATTATTGAAATATTATTGAAATGGCAGATGAAGGTATTAAGAAAATGTTGGAGGAGATGTCCAACAATATGAGGGAGATGTAAGCTAGGAATATTAGTCGAATGGAGGAGAATGCTAGTAACTTGTCTGCTAATTTGTCTATTAGGCTGGATGAAAGTTTGAAGGTTCTTCAGACCAGTTCTGCAAACCTAGAAAATGATATGTCGCGTTTACAGATCAGTACCCAGGGAATCGAGAATGCTGTAACTGACATGCGCACAGACGTGTCCAATGTCCATAAAGATTTATCCAATGTGCATAAAGATGTGTCTGATGTTAAAATAGATGTGTCTAAGGTACAGAAAGATCTTACTATGTTGAATCTTGATGTTGCTAATGTCCGGGGTGATATTTCATGTGCTAGAGCTGAAGTAATTGTTGTAAGGAATGATGTTGCTACTGTACAAGACAAAGTAGAAGAAGTTCAAAAAGAGGTTAGAAATGCTCGAACTGATGTGTCAAATGTTCAAGTAGACATCAATAATATTCATTCAGATGTTAACGATATGCAAAGCGATATCAATAAAATACAAGTAGAAGTCAATACTGTTTTTGTAGACATTGCTAAAGTTCAGACTGATGTTAACAAAGTTAGGGAGGAAATTGAAACTTCAAAAACACTTTGTACTCGTAACATTAGTGCATTAACAACTCGATTAGTTGACGAGTCTGTTAGGACAACAGCTTCTTTAGCTGGTTTAAAATACGATGTAGAGGTCATGAGAACCCAAGTATTAGATCACAATCGTTTACTTAAGGAGGACATCGAAGTAGATATTGCGGAAATGTTAACTGCAAATGTAACGGTTTGGAAAGATGAATGGAACAGGTCAAGTGGGGAACATGTAGATCAGATTCAGGAACGAATTGAAAGAAAACTTGCCAGTACACAAGTAGACAATAATAATGAAGTAGTTCAGATTAGGAAAGACTTGAATGTAAGGATGGATTCGCTATCCTAAAAGCAGGTAGAGGATAGAACTCAAATAGGTCAGGACGTGCAAGCATTAAAAACTGCGTTAGAGGAACAGATTCATAAAGTTGTCTCTGATGTTAATGAAACTACGAGCAAACTGCAGAATTTGAAACTAGGAGAAGCTAGCATGATGGAAACCTATAAGGAAGAGTTGATTAGGAAAGTCATCACGGAAATCACAGACAAGGATACCGAAGGATTGACTGGTGAAGAGGAGAGAAATTACGTGAGAAGAGGTAACCTTACTACAGAAGAGAGAGATATTAGTCCTGAGGAACGTATATCCAGATTCAGGGAAGAAGAAGAGGATAGGAATATTGAACCTGAATGGAAGTATCGTGATAGTGGGAGGAATTATATGGATTCATATCCGAGAAATGTGACAGTCATCCGGAATTTTGAAGACAAACCTCAAAAATTTAGCAACACTGATAGTCTCACACCGATCGAATATATCAGGAATCTTAAAGACTATTTCATAGAAGCCCGCATTCCTAGAGTGAGAGAGATGAGAATCGTAGAAAGATTTCTAGCTGGAGGACCCCTCGAATGGTTTAGAGCATTTCGGTACACTTTCAGCAATTTTGACGAATTTGCAGAGGCACTGATAAAACGATTCTGGTCAATAGAAGCTCAGAATTCATTAAGAGCTGAGGTATACTCGAGGAAGTATTCAGGTACTCTTCCAACACGGTACGCTGATTTCTTCACGAGTCAACTATCACGCTTGAGATTTTTGCAACCCCCATTGTCAACAGAGCAGTTGATAGATGCGATTTCACGTATGCTGCCTGTGGAGGTAAGAAGACTGATCATATCGTCAAATATCAGAGATTTGACCAGTATGGACGAATTGTTGAGAAGGCTTGACTACACGAGTTCAATGTCAAATTTGGTACAAAAAGGTCAGAGGCACGAATTCAAAGACGTTAATACAGTCTACATGGATCAAGTGCAGCAAACTGATAAGCCTGAGGAAGGAAAAACTGAAAATGTAGGTCCTCACAGGAATAATTATTTCCGCAACCACAGATCCCAAGGTTACCGTCCATATCAGCAAAGACGAGGCTGGAATAATAATAGAGGGAATTACAACAACGGAAGAGGTAGATACTATAACAATGGTTATAATAGAAATTATAACAGAAATAACCAGTACCAGAATCAGAATCAGAATTCTCAAGGTCAGGTTATGACACCCGACAAGTATCAAGAAAGAGAGAAAGAAAGTCAGCAGTATCTGAAGGAATTACGAGAAAAGGAATCTGAAAACCAAAAGAAAAGACAGGATGTAGTGATCGATCCTGGTCCTTCTACAAGTCAGCAGAACTTAGAAAACAGGAATACAGGACAGAAGAGAAAGTAGAGAGGAGAGAATGCATTAGCCACACACAAACCAGAGAAGAAGAGACTTATGATTAAGGAACATTGAAGAAATATCATACAAGAGTAGAATATAATTCAATTTCGTGTTCAAGTGAATTGAGATATTTATAACACAGAGTTTAAAAACAATTTGCAACTGTTTTTAAAACGTGGTGAAGGGAGAATGCCCCCGTAAATTGAATTATATTGAGACCACGATGGCTGTATTGGCAAATATGAGTAAAGTTATGGCTGTCATAGTTGTGACGTGGATATTCATGACGTAGGCACGGATGACGTAGAATTCATGCAAGTAGGCTGATTGAGCTGAGATTCTTGGTGACGTCATGATTTTGTTCGAGAAAGATCCGAGATTTACGACGCAGTCGCAGGAAACAAGGTATTGTGCTAAGGAAGAAGTTACGCTATTGGAGGAGAGACTCGAACCAATGAACGATAGTTTGGAAGGAAGACGGAGATTGCTGAAACTACGATATTTGATTACTTTTGGCATGCAGAATTGCGGAAATCTATTTTCAGTTATGGCATTGATTTGGAATTTTGAAGAAATTAATTTTGAGTTTTTGAAATTTGAAAATTCGTCAAGTATAGCCAAAGTTAAAACTTCTAGCAATGACGCAGGAACAGGCTATGGAAGGGATGGATACGCCCCTTAAGAAGTTAATAAAAGGTCGTGCACAGAAGAGAGGAGCTCTCAGAACTCAGAACTCAGAACTCATACGGATCATACCGCTGATAACGCATATATATTTCAAATGTCATAGTCATTTTCGAGTGAATAAGTGAAGCAAGTTGTCTTTAGCGTGTGGTTAAAGCCCGGCGCATCGAACGAACACGGAGCAGTTCCATTTTACGCTGCTCGAAACTAGGTGAAGTTGAAACGCTCACATTAACGTTTCCACCAGATAAGATATCAAGAGTTAACTTCAGCCTTTATTATAATTCTATTGGGCAGTACACCATTGAGGTGTGTAGAAGATTTGAACAATTTCACAGTTATACTTCGAAAGATATTGGCACTTTAAGGCTGCCAACAAAAGTGATTTTCTCGCCACATGAGAAACACTTTTAAAATTCCACATTATACACTACGGCTGACACGTGGATTGCAACAGTGATATTGGAGAATACGTTTGGTATTACACCGATACATTCGACTATGGAACATTATAATCTTGCAGTGCTTTCAATGATTATAACAGTAGTTGAGATGGAAGGCTAAGGCTTTAATGCAATTGGGACATATATCGCTGGAGTGAAATAACAGCATGGAACTTCGTTAATCGTCTTTCTACAAAAGCGAGCATGTAGTGAACATCCAACTACACTTATGCATCGTGAATCCATCGCTGAATTATACCAGATGACAGTGGAAATATTTTCATACTCCACGATTATGAATATTTCTGCGGAAATAACTACAATAAACTTCATGGCGAATTGCAACCAGAACTTCAGGGAACTTTCAAGAGAGGCCAGGGTTGTCCCGGCTCACAAAGAAGAGTTTTGCCAGAAGGATGTTTTTCGTATCCACGGAGCAGTGCAATTTCGGAGGAGGAAGCAGTTCGATTCTCCGAGGACGCTGATTCCAGGTTCGAGGTCGGAGCACATCTTTACGCTGGTGAAATGGAACCAACAGCAGTTTTCTTTGAAAACTTTCCTCTAGAACTTCAATCAACAGATAAGGTAGTCGTGAACGTTTCTTGTATTATTTGAGTCTTGTAGCGATATCTGAGCAACCATTCTTCCCATATTTTCTGTCCTATATTTTGCCCCATTTTCTTGATTGATATTTCTGTACTCAGTACACTTCGATGATTCATGCCTTTTTCTACGATTTGTTGAGACATTATTATGTCATTGGCATAGTTAAATAATTTTGGATCAGTTGAGACTGATGATTTAGATTCTTTCAGTAATTTGCATATTTTTGTAGTCACGATTTGACTGTAAAGTTAACGATTTGCTATGGCAGATTTGAATTCAGACAGCGTGTCATTTTATTAAAGTAATTCTATTCAGTTAATTACTTTGACCAATTTTCTGTCATCCTCAAGAAAGAAGAATGATTAAATGATTTTAGAGCGTTAAAATCTAATACGATATCGACGATCTTTGAAATACTAGTCGTCTTATGAACATGATTGCAACATAGACATTTACCATTGCATTATGGACAGTTTTATGAAATGTGAACTTTGATTACGATTTGTTGAATACACTATAGTAATGAACATTTGATAGGAGTTTTTCTCAATTATAGATTGGAACAATAATGTTTGCATTCCACAGTCTAATTGTATTCTATTCGACTATTCATACAGTTTAGATGAACTTTGATTGAAGATAGTATTTTTATACTGCGTTACTTTGAAGATATTAATCTCAATTTTGATAGACCAGGCAGGAGTGTCTAATCGTATTTGCTATTAAATTTATTTGTGATTGGCAAATTTTTACTTCATATCGATTCATGAATGAAACCCACGAAGGTTAAATAATAACAGTCATTAATACAATTGATGAATATAAGAATTTTTAAAGAGGAACAATGTTAGTTCAGTGGACATGTAAAAGTCGCTGATGAATAATGCCCTTGAATAATGAAGGAGGTTCCCACTGTAATTAATGAAGTTGATGAATTTATAAGTGGAGGAATTTTGTATGTAGTTTGGAAGATTTTTATGCCATATATATGAAGATATATGATGAATTTTGGGCCAATTGTTGTGCAATTTTGTGCGTTTTGAGCGAAGTATTTTCCCGCTGAATGTATTGTTCTGGTTCTTTGAAAGGTTATTCATATGAAGATACTGTTAAAATTAACAAGAGTGTTAAATAATTTGAGATAAAGATTTTGAATGGAGGTAACCGTCACAAATATTAATAATTATTATTAAACCTTATTAAACCTGAATTTGACATTTAAATATAACTAACCTTCATTGGTCGATTATATCAACACGATTTAAGTAATTATCAACCGGATAAACGTGTGGTTTAATGTATTTCTTGTATAAATAATATAAACAATATAATATTGTAAATAATTTTGTAAATATCTTTGATAATAATTTGAAATGAAAGTGATTAATAGACGCGTGTATAAAATTTTCAATTGTCATTTGACATTGTTATAAACAATTTATTATTGTTATAAATAATTAATGAACTTTTGTTATTAACATTAAGAGTTTTGTTTTTATACTCTAAACAACGCTAATTAAACAAGTGGTTTGAACAATTAAACATGATTTGGGATTGTTGGAGTAATCCACTGGTGTTTGAATGGAGCATTTAAAACATTTGCGTGATAATATTTCAGTTGAGATGTGAACATTTACGTGTTTTGAAAAGGAGAGCCAAGCTCTGAGGTAACTCGCTTATGCTAGGGTTGAACGAACGGGGAGTCCACTTTGACGATGCAGGTGCATTGCAGCTGGCCCGGACAACTGTTTGACAGAGGCCAAGGACGTTTCCATAATAGCCTTGTGGCTATAAATAAAATGTGAAGTATATAAACACGCAAAACAATTGATATATGTGTCTCGTCCCAAATCCCGTTTCCATTCCAAGTGCATTATTATTTTTACGTTGCTATGAGCTTGAGAAAGCTGAAACATTGTATGTAGAGTATACAAGTCCTACAGGAGGACATAGTTATGTGGTCGATGGCTTCTGATTGCCACGTGGATTTTGTTGTTTTATTTTTGTTAAAATCATTCTTTATGTGAAATAAATTATTGTGCAGTTTAAAGTTTCTCGTCTTCGTTCTGGTTCATTTTAAATATCATGGTGGAGGTTATTGTGTGGGCATACTTTAAGTGATCCAGTTGACAACCCAGTTCCCGAGATAAATTTAAGAGGTAAGTAAAGGTAAGTATGAACCCCCGTATATTTTGGTGTGTTCCACAATAATTTCTTGTTAACTATTGTGCTCTAATCTCGATAGTATCTGTCAGTGCCATTTTCATTGATGTAGCTGTGCCGGTGCGTTTGATTATTGGCAATCCGATTGAGGGGGCGGATATCTGACAGCCTACTATCGGATATCGGGTACAGTACCTACTGTCAGGCCGCCTCCTTCCCTCCTCCTAGCCCATCCATCCCAATCTTCCATCCCTTCCCATCCCTCATGAGGCCCCTGTTCGCTTTGCAGGTGAGGCCGCCTGGGCGAAGTGCTGATCACCCCCCCCCCCAGTTGTATCCATCCGACCAGATGTTCCCAGCTCCAGGACACTGCCCATAGAGGCGGTAGTGGTGAGTTCCTTCGCTGAGTCCGTGGGAACCACCAACCTAGAGGGTAAAATTGACTAAATAAAAAAAATACGAAAGATTAGCATGAATCCAAGAAATGCTGGGGGATGTCAAAGTCGATACACGAAGAAGAACTAGATAATTGGATGTGAAGTTTAGTTAGTGGAAGGATCTTTTACATGCCATAAATCTATGACATGGGACCGCCGGCTTTACTTCCCCTCCGAAGGAAGGCACACTAAAGGATTTTTACGCTCTTAAAAAATCTGACGACTCCGGGTTTAAACCCGCGATCTTGGGCACAGCAGTTCAGCATGCTACCAACTACGCCACCGTTGCCGTTAGCATCTAATGTCACTGGGCTTTCCGGTACGACGAGTTGATCGTTTTCATTTTAATTTAGAAAAAGAAATATAAAAAAATTACGAGCCTTACAGTAGTCGCATATGATGTGTAACATCTGACATAGAAGAAACCTCACGTGAAATTGTTGATACACCGGTATTTTATACTATTATTGGCACAAATATTAATCTGTTGTAAAAGGGAGTAGTTTACTGATATTGTAGTTTATAATACGGAACTCATTTTATTAGATGATTTGTAGCTTCCACCAGCGCTAGCCTAAATAAAGAATACGATATGGATCAACTAGATTAATAGACGCGACACCGCTCATAACCTTAAATTCCTTATAAACAGGTCCTCTTTATTCACAGACCAACACGTAATTTTATATGGATTCTGTTAAAATGAGTCATATTGATATGATAAATATCGTTTAAAATGATAATCTCGTAGCAAAAATATCTACCCCGCCCGGGATTCGAACCCAAGATCTCTAGATTCACAGTCATACGCAATAATCCCACGGCTATTTCGACTTCGCAAATATTGTGCACAAGATGGTGACTTATTTCCACGTTCCTATAATACTGCATTACGAATTTCATTTATATTTTGCTTGTTTCGATAATGTTCCTGAGTGACATTGAGTTTAAAATGCCTTATGCCAATGCAATGCTGACTACTTACAATGTTTGATATTAAGGCATTTTACCATTTAAAGATACTGATACGAAAACTTCGAACATGTGCCATGTCATTTGTTTAAATCACTTGACACCAGAGTTCGCATGAGCGTTTTCCGTTCAGTATGTCATATACATTCCACATGGCCGAGAGTGCGTCATGGTATCAATTTTCGACACCACGCGCTGATTGTTTCTCTTACCAGTGCCAGCTGGATCGATCGATCCAGTTGGCATTGCGTCTAATACTTCCGTTCGATCCACCACTGCCAGCTAGGGCACACTTCCATTCGATCGATCGAGCGGGCAGTGCATACTTCCGTTGTCCACCACTGTCTGCTAGTACACTTCCTTTTGAACGATCGAGCGGGCAGTGCATACTTCTGTTGTCCACCATTGTCAGCTAGTACACTTCCGTTTGATCGATCGAGCGGGCAGTGCATACTTCCGTTTGATCCACCACTGCCAGCTCGATCGTTCCGATCCACTTCCGTCCACAATTTTCAAAATCACACCCACAAAACTATCCAGCGGAAAGAAGTTATACGTCAAAAATGCTCCAGAAATCCTAGTAAGAGAAATTGAAGACTTGAACTAAAGAAGGCTCTAAGTGCCAAAATAATGAGGGGCAGATAATCTGTTGATAGATATTGTTGCAACACCATCATTCATTCGTGGCAGTTCGAGCCATTTATACATTCATAGGCTTGGCGTGTAGATTCTATTTCAAAATGTGTAACGTTGGATTAGAGGCTTATTTATTTCATGTCTTATTGGCCAAATAAAGAGAGTGAGGAAGTTCAAATATCTGAGGGAAATTATTCAAGGAAATGTTTTGGAATAATCTGCTGTAGAAGAAAGAATACGAAAGAAGTAAAGTGCGTATGGCATAACTAGTAATACCTACAACAAAAAGTGTTTGTCTACAGATCTTAAAATACAGCACTACAACACAGTGATGATAATAATAATAATATCGTATGGCCTGGGGTGCTGGGTGCAAGCTTTGTAATTTGACACCCAGAGGGTAGCTTGCATGTCGAATTTCGTTGTTCCTTGAATCACTATGAAAGACAAGGAGGTTAGATATCTAAGCTCCTTGAACACTATAGCGCTTTCTAGTAGAGAAATGAGGAACTTAGTGTTGACGGAAACTCCCGTGATTAATTTTGCCACTATGAACACGGCCTACTGAATTCAAATGGGTTCTTTGACATGCCAACATCGTATGACATGAGTGTCGTATTTTTGCCGCCTTTCAAAAAAAAAATCACTTACCACGCTCAGGAGCGAACCTGCAAGCTTGGGGTTAGTAGACCGACAAGCTATCCACTTTTTTTTTTTTTATTAGCTCTTTACAGAATTACAGAATTTTCAGATATGATACATACCATACTATTACATCACAAGAAAGTCCAGATAGTGTCCATATTTATCGTACAATTGTCCACTTTCACTAAGCTTCCAACGCTCTTTCTGCAGGTGATACCTGAGATCCAGGATTGAGAAATGTTGATCATTGTCCATCACGAAGTGTACATATTGGCCCATTATCCACACAATGGCAGTCTGTTTAATTTGGGGGAAGGCGGTCACCGACAAGCGAATCAACTTCCTGTCATCAAGGTCATCCGTGGGCACATTTAATAGTTGACATACGTTTCCCTTACACCACAGCCACGTGGAGGCAACTCGCGTGCATGATGTGAAGCGGTGTATCGCCGTATCAGTTTGACCACATATAGTACACCATGGGTAAGCTTCAAGACGGATGGTATATCGCCGTAGAGCGGTTGGGATGAGATCGTTGAGGAAGATAAAAACCCGGGAGTGTACAGCAGAAGAAATGGTCATAGCCCCAAAATTTTTCCAAACAGTGGGCCAATGGACGTAAAGGGTGGTGGCCTCGATTCGCGGTTTGGAGTGTACCACTTGCCGCAACATGTTATAAATACTTTTCGTCGTTGGAACAGTCCCTGAAGGCATTTGGCGAACAGTTTCCAGAAGGTGCTGTTGATGGTCCCTAAATATCTTCGGCAAAGCTCTCTCACAACCACGGGCTGTGTTCCGAATATCTTTGTATAGCGCTTTCGTAAAAGTGTCATGTTGGGAAAGAATGGTGATGTCGTTCTTGCAGAGGAGTGCACGGCATTTCATGCCATGAGCGGTTAGCCCTAGCCCGCCTTGCCGGGATGGGAGATACAACTGTTCCCGTTGTACTCGGAACAAAAATCCTTGCCATAGAAACCAACCTATATATTTTGCCAATTGGCTCTCAAACATTTTGGGCAGTGGGAAAAGTTGTGCGACATACCATATTTTAGAGAGCGCAAATACGTTGAGGACTACGACCCGTTGCACTATATTGAGGTTTCTTTTACCAAATTGGATCAGCACTCCCCTAACTTTGGCAATGACCTTAGTCCAGTTTGCGTGCACCGTGTCCAGAATCGATTGCTTCCAGGTAATGCCAAGAATTTTCACCTCATTTACTATCCGGAACCAGGGCTGTTGGGTAATCACTGAGTTATTATTGAGCGGAAGCAAAGCAGTTTTCTGGGGGTTCGATTGTGCTCCAGAGGCGATATGGTAGAGCTGAAGGACGCTATCGATGTGGGAGATGTCTTCGTTATTGCGGATCAATATGGATACGTCATCAGCATAGGCGCACATGCCAAAAACATGTATGGACAGTTTGTAACCCTGTAGCTTCACCTGGGTAGTCCGAATGAACGGTTCAAGGCCAATGACAAAAAGTAGCATGGAGAGGGGACATCCTTGCCTAACTGATCGTTGTATTGGAATCAGAGGGGAAAGAAAACCGTTGACGAGCACTCGAGACGTAGCATTACAATTTATCATACGAATGTAGTCAATAAGGATTGCAGGAAATTCAAAGTGCTGCAAGACCATGTACAAGTATTCATGACTGATGCGATCGAAAGCTTTATCAAGATCCAAGGTGAGAAAACTCATTGGCTCAGTGGGGAGCATTTCGGCTTTTAGGTGTAGGTCCCTTAGTATCGCTAAGTTTGTTAACAGAGTTCTTCCAGGAATACTGCAACATTGTTCATCACCAATGATATCATGTAGAACAGTCTTCAATCGGCATGCAAGTACTTTGGTAAGGACTTTATAATCACTGCAGAGCAGAGTAACTGGTCGGAAGTCACCAACTGCCATGGGAGAGGATGTTTTTGGTATGAGGACTATGGTACCCTCGTGATGTGATCGACAAAGAGCACGACGTTGGAGAGTGGTACGCAGGACATGACAAAATTCTTTGCCAATGAGAGGCCAGAAGTGTTTATACATTTCATATGGCAGTCCATCAATGCCAGGTGAGCGGTTGTTTGGGAGGTGCTTAACCACAGAGTGAATCTCTTCATCCGTAATATCCGCGCTGAGCCGAGTTTTGTTGTCCGGAGACAGATGGGTATTGCAAGATGAAAGCAATAGACCTGCTGTGGATCAATTGGAGCCGGAGCGTAGAACCGTTGATAAAATAGTGATATTTCACTACGTATAGCGTCAGGGGAGGTGACGACACTTCCAGTACTGGTGCGGAGGCGGTGGATATATTTACGTTGCCGCTCACGTTGTCCTTTGGCGATATGGTATACACTTGCACTTTCGTCTGGGAGCACTGTACGATCTTTTAAAGCCACGTTTATATGAGCGAGCGTTCGTTGCTGTAGAGACAGGAGCTTGGTTTTAACTTCCCGAATCTGGTCATATAAACGCTCCCCAGCATCAGATCTTTGCTGGAGCTGGCGAAGAACTCGATAGTAAAATTCAACTGTATCCCGTCTTTCCCGACCTCGTTGGTAGGATATGTTCTTAAAGACGCGGCGGATGCCTGGTTTAACCAAAATATCCCACCAGTCTGCGCAGTCGCGAAATTTGCATTTTTGTTGGACCCATCGAGCCCAGTGTTGTCTGAAAATATCTTGGCATTCCTCCTCCAGTAACAGCGAGCAATTCAGTATCCAATAACCTCTTCCTAAGTGAAATATGGGATGGGGGTAAGAGATTGTACATACGACAGCATGATGGTTAGTGAAACTGGCAGGTATCACTTCATATCGTCTAGGCTGGATAAGTTCCTGTGAAAAGTAGATGCGGTCAATTCGTGATGAGGAGTTGTGACTTATACAGGTGTAATGGGGCAGGGGCACCCTTAAACTATCCACAGCATCAATGAGGTGTAGGGAGGTAAGAAGGGTCCTGAGAGCCGGGTTGACACCTTTGTATGGACTAGTGGAATCCTCTGGGCGTTGAATACAATTGAAATCCCCTGCAAGAATAAGTTTTTCCTTAACATCGTGCAGATGAGGCAGTATACTCTGTTCAAAGAACATTTTCCGTTCCACACGTTTATTGGACCCAGATGGGGCATATACATTTATCAGGGTGGTATTGTTTATGTGTCCAGATATTATGCGTCCTGATGGATGACATAGCACACCTTCGAGTGGGATATCATGTCTTATGAGGAATCCGGTCCCTCTATTCGTATTACCGGTATTGATGTATTGTTTGTAGAAGGCAGATATGGGTAAACACGGTATGGCAACTTCTTGAATGAAGGCAATGTCAATGTCTGCATCTCGAAGGAATCTCTCCAACAGTTGAAATTTCAGAGGGCATTCTATTACATTGATATTCACAGTGGCCACAGTGAGAAATTGCGCCATTAAGAGAAGTATAAAAGCTGTGCTAGACATACTGGAAGGTGGACTCGAAAGAAGACACAGCTGAGAATTATCCTGGTGCACTATGTCAAATTAGGTTGAGAGAGTTCCTTATGATTGCTATTCATAGGCCGGCAGTCAGCGTTTGAGAGCGTTCGTGGGTCCCTAGATGACGTAGAATGAAGATTTTGTTTCTTTTTCACAGCTGCGGGAACGGTTGTAGAGCCAGTTTGATTCTTCTGGGCTGGTACGGCAATCGAGGCATTTGTTTTTATCTTTTTAGATACGTTCTCGGATCCTCGATCAACCTGCGTAGGTGAGTCGGTAGGTACCAGAGAAGGTGGGGGCAGTGAAGACAAAATTTCTGTGGCAGCCTGTAGTGGCGGCATAATTGGTTCTAAGGCTGCGATACATGTTGCCGATAGCACAGGGGCACTCTGTGACTCGCTGAGCTGGTCAGTGTAAGGAACCAGTTCTGCGTCGTGTGTATCAGAGGCCACTGCTGGTGTTGTCCCAGCTGACTGATCAATAAACATGTTTTCATGTGACGTTTGCTGTGTCACGACTTCCGAGTATTGAACACATCGTTGTTGTGTTGGAGTTATACCGAGGGGAATCATTTTCTGTGGGCAGTTGATACGTAGGTGTGTGTTAGCATTGCAAATTAAACAGGTCTGTTTCTGTCCATTATAAGATAGATAGCCAGAATGGCCACCAAAAGTCTCAGTGGAGGGGATATCTTGTTTGATTTCCATTGTGACTGCGCGTATTCCATTATACACCGGGAACTGATAAGCAGAAGACCATTGTTCTTTCCTGACGTCACTCACAGTGCCATATTTCGACAGGACGGATTTGAAAATTTCAGGTGGAACTTCAAGTGGGACATTAAATATACGCACTGTGGTAAAATTGGAATCCGCTGGGGAGAGCTTAACATTAGTCATTTCGCCTGAGGCATACTGAAATTTAATAGGATCTGCAAAATTATTTAACAATTTCTGATAAATAGATATGCTGATTACCTTGATGTACATGGTTTTTTCTTGTGCATTTAACTGGATGGCTTCTACTTGGTCGACAGTCAACCGGAGAGTATCGCTAATCCAGCGGTGAATTTCTCCTGGTGTGGCGCGAGAACTCTGCTTGTCCCATTGGCAGCGTACGGTATTTTTTCTCTGGTATCCGGACATGATTTTCAGCGGGGTGTTCTGGGTTTCCTGGTTTTGTTGTCCTATCTGGAACACTACTTGAAAAAGTATTGTCCGAATGACACACGGAAGGTCAGTTCACCCGTGGAACTATCGGAAGCACCGGTATTAGAAAATGTACACTCTTCCAATGCGGTCACACAGCGCGCTCACACGCACCTCACTCGGCCACGACTAGTGACCAACTTGCACTACTGAGCCACGAAGTGGGAATGAGCCACTCACCCACCGTGGCAAGCTACCGTGATGATGATGATCAGGTGCCATCAAGTCAGCGTCGACTCCTAGCGACTGCATGGTTGGACTGTCTCCATATGATTCGGTCTTCAGCCATATACTTCAGATCCTTCAGTGACATATTCATGTTGGATTTGATGGAGTCCATCTCAATGCTGGCCGCCCTCGTCTCCGAGACCCTTCCACCTTTCCAAGCATAATAGTCTTTTCCAACGAATCACAACGCCTCATAATGAGTCCAAAATATGACAGCTGTAATGGTGATATTAATGCTTCAAGAGACAGATCTGGTTTGATTTTTTGAATCACCCACACATTTGTCTTCTTGGCTGTCCAAGGAATACGCAGTATCCTTCTCCAACACCAGACCTCAAAAGCATCAATATACTTCCTATCTCGCGTCCTTATGGTCCAGCTATCGCAACCATATGTAGCTATGGTAAAGACTAGTGCCTTAACCATTCTAATTTTAGTAGGCAAAGAAACATCGGAACACTTGGAGATCTTATCCAGGCCGTAGTCAATCCGGAATGCCTGTATGTCTCGTACTAGAAATTGGATAAATTGGAAGTAGTAGAAAGAAGAATTATACGCAAAATACTCGGTCCTTTGAAAACTGCAGAATTCTGGAAATTAAGAAGTAATAATAAACAAGAAGTTCCGTGACGAACTAAAGAGCCTTCTTTTCTTAAAATTTAAGATTCATGCAAATTATTAATCTATATGGATCTATCTAGAATAATGGTAATATCGAATTTTCTAATTACTGTAGTTCGAAATACTGAATACCTGGCATAATGTAGCCTAATAGAGAACTACAGTTGGCAGCCCTGGTGACTGAATATATTCTTAGTTCCATCTCTTAAGGTACAGAATACAAATTTTGGTTGAAGTCCAATGGATAGCATGGACGTTACATGCAGTTAAACATTGGATTTATCAGCGTGCGTAAATCATGTTGGCAACAATGATATACATGTATAGGTCAGAAATAATCTGAAATAATATGATCTATTGTTGTGTCGATTTTCAATGAAATCCATTAGTTAGTATAGAAGTTACATGCATTTTAAAATTGGACCTATCAGCAGGCTTAGAATCATGTTGGCAGCACTGGCGTTGGCATATATTAGTTACTCCAAATTAATCTAGAATGCCAGGTACTATGCATGTGCAAAGTTGAGAGCTATTGGCTTGCATACTTTCTGATATATTGATATTAGGGTAACAAAAATAGAGACAGCATTTATTAACATTTGACAGCCCTGGTTATCCTTAAGATTCAGCATAGTCATAAATGTTATGGTACACATAGCACTAACGAAATTTAGTTGAAATCCAAATGATAGTATAGAAGTTACATGTATTTACAGTTGGACCTCTCAGCACACTTAGAATCATGTTGGTAGCACTGACGTATATAAGTTACTCCAAATTAATATAGAATGTCAGTTAATATACGTATGCATAGTTTAAACCTGTCGGCTTGCATACTTTCTGATATATGGGTATTTGGATTTTTAGAAATGAGAGCATTTATTAACAGTTGGCAGCCCTGGTGGCTCATAAGAATACGCTCAGTCATATCTGTTTATGTACACATAGCACATACGAAATTTGATTGAATGCCAATTGATATAGAAGTTATATGCATTTAAAAATTGGAGCTATCAGCAGGCTTATAATCATTTTGGCAGCACTGCCATGTATGGCCTCCTGGAAATTAAACTGCAATATTATTATCTATACGTGTGCCAATTTTGAAATAGCTCCCATTCATACCTTCCAAGATATCCAACATGGAGCTCAAATTTCAATTGCGATTTTTCAGCAGTTGGTAGAACTGACATCATTTTCAAATATGGCTGGGAGATGTTCAGGTATACTCCTACCAAATTTGGTTTCGATTTCTGCAGCCGTTTAGGAGTTAATAGGGACACACACACACACACACACACACACACACAGCCAGCCAGACAGACAGAAGGACAGACAGACAGACAGACAGACAGACAGACAGATAGCCAGAAACACATTTGCCCGATCTCATAAGTCTACTTTTTCCTCATTTTTGCAAAATGTGAAAAGTAGGATAAAAATAACTTTTGGCACTACAGCCCATGAAGGGCCTAGGCATACCAAGCGACCGCTGCCCAGCCATTAATTAAGAAGCAATGATGAAATATATCGAAGAATAGGAATCATATTAGAAACAATACGGAAGAGGAGATTGTTTTTTTTTTTTTTTACATTTGTACAGGATGGACGACTGTAAGTAAACCAGGCAGATCTTCATATTCCTGTGGTACTAGAAATCAAAAAGGATTTGGAAAGAAACAATAATAGAGAAGAAGATACACCACAGAGAGATTTTTTAGGCAAAAAGTGCTAAAAATGGAAGGATTCCAAGGGTGGAAGGGAAAGAAAACCGGCTCAAAATGGTCCGAGGAGAGGAAGAGGAAACATAGTGTGACGATGAAGGAATACTGGAGGAAGGCGAAGGAACAGCAAAGGACAAAGCCCGTGGTCCCAAGACGACCGAAAAGAAAATAATAATAAATTGGTATTCATGAATGAACCATTAAGCAAACCAACAAGATCAAACGCGCTCTTTGATTGGTCATAACGAATAATACCTTGGCAGCCTACATGCGATGATCCCGCGTGCCATATCTCTGACCGATCCATCACGTGGTCCTAATGGGATCAACTCAGGCTGAGCGAGCCTGAGTCCCTTTCAGCTCTGGGGATTGATTACAGCGTCCTAGCCGCAGGACTGCTTTCTTATGACTGCCTTCCCGCACGATGAATGAGTGCATTGCAATGCAAAGCGAAGATCTAAACTAACATAAGCTGAACTTCACTAACTCCCAACCTAACCTGCCTTAACAAAATACAAATTATCATAAACTAACCTGGCTAGGCGTACTATAGATAAGTTATTGAGGTTTTAAGGGGTGGAACTACGAGGTCATATGACCCGTACTATAGATTATGCAAATTAGTAACTCAGGATATTATTGCGAAACGTGGAAGAAGAGGAGTTTTATACAGTGAGATTCTTTTTCTGGAGCGGGGCCGGCGGCCGACTGCCGGGCGTGAGCACTTTCCGACAGCCAACCGAGCTCCGGCCGCAGGGTTGCGTGAGGCACAGGTGAGCTAACCAGGGTCATTAAAGTCATTAAGTCACTAAACAGTCAGCAACTAGGGTGTGTAGTGTCAGCGCATAGATAAGAAGGTAACATAAACAACAGCTGCCCGGATAGCCATGAGAGCCAATATACCATCCCTTTGGAAGCCTTTATAGGGAGGTGAAGGGCTGCTGAGCTTTAAGCTCTCGCAGTAAAGAAGAGCAGGTGCGCATCATAAGAAGGGAGGTAGTGCACAGTTCGCTACTACTGTGGGGGTCCTGGTGGGGTCACCAAGAGTCCGCTGATGAGCCAGCTTGGTATTCCTAGGCGAAACCCCTCACAAGACACGGCATAAAGCTAGACAAATTGCTGACCTTTAATTGCTTGGCTGTGAAAGCCAATATACCATCTTATTATTGAATATAATAATGAATAACTCAAATTATTTAGATGCAACAACGAAAATTAGCAGTAATATAGAACCTTATTTATTTAGCTTTTGAAAAAACATTGCACACATATAATTACTGGCTATATACCTATTTACATAATCCATATACTGAGTCACAAACTGATATCCAGATTTGTGATGTATTCAATAACCTTATTTGTTGCGGAGAGGAACTCCTGCGGGTCACCACGGAATGCTGGTAAGGGGCCCGATTGGACAATGTCACACATTCAGCGAAGTAGCTGCTTGCTCTTTGAAATGATAGTGGGGAGTGCTGCTGGAATGAATTTGTACAGAGAAAACCGGAGTACCCGGAGAAAAACCTGTCTGCCTCCGCTTTGTCCAGCACAAATCTCACATGGAGTTACCGGGATTTGAACCATGGACCCAGCGGTGAGAGGCCGGCGTGCTGCCGCCTAAGCCACGGAGGCTCGCCTAGGAGGAATATAATCAATACGAGGGAAATATTGAAGTTAGAATACTAACCCGATGATGAGAGTAGCCAGGTCGGACCAATGCGAAGTGGCTGGTCTCCAAGGAACATAAACTCTGCCCACATTTGGAAATGCACATTTAAAAGTTGTGGTCGCAAATCCTCTGAAAGCTTCCTGCGAGTTATTAGCCTGAAAGAGACCGCAGCTGGCGAGAAGTTGGAGCATTGGTGACCGCAGGGCGAGGAGTTGGGTCCACAACTCTCACTGGACATTAGCAATTATCTCGAAACTCCATCCACCTTGAGCTGAACTAGCTCGTCACGACAACTTGGTCTTAGGCCTTAAGAAGCTACTGAAATGTCCTTACGAGGCTGAGTGAGCTACATTTCAGATCTCACGGCTGATATCTACATTATAAGCTACTAGCGGAGCCGAGCGATAAATCTCGCATGTTCATAAACCACACTTTCCCCAATAGGTTTAAAATGAGAAACTTAAGGAGAAAGGTTGTTATGGTTTAATTTCATCCAAATGATTATTGAACACTATTTACATTTCAGTTAGAATTCCAAGTTCTACGTTCCCTAACTTAAGAAGGCAATCACTGAAAATTGGATCATCATAACACTCGCCCGTTATTCGATATTTATGAAATTATACTATTTTCTATTTCTGAAATCCATGTAAAATGATAAAGGAAAGACCTCAGAATGTTAAAATGACATGCAACAGGCGTTAAGTGGACAGCAATTTATGGAGCGTATTTTCCTACAGAAAGAGTATCTGCAAATCACACACCTAGTACATTTATTAAAAGTCATTTTTAAAATAAATTATAGATATTTATGAAATTAGAGTTCAATTCTTCACTGCTAATGTCTATTCTCTTTCATTTGAATGCTCATTTGTCACGATCGGTCGCTTGTGAGCGCCGCAGGAGGGATCTATACTACTGAAATGATACGCTTGCCCACATCGTTGCGTATTCCTGGCTGCCACCACCAAGGCCCATGTTCGATTCCTACCTCAGCCATCCTGGAAGTGGTTTTCCGTGGTTTATCCCATTTCTACTTCAGGCAAATGCCCGGATGGTACCTAACTTAAGGGCACGGCGGCTTCCTACCTCAATTACACACACTAGCACAGACATCACAGGTTACCATACGAATTCTTCACACACCCAAGCACACGGGGCTACATACCACGACGTCAACAAGAACAACAACACACAGAATATACGTATAGCTAGAAGTCTATAGTTTATAATTTTTCTTGTTGATGTTGCTTATTTTAGAAGCTGCGACATCATGGTCACATAGCCCCGTGTATTTGGGTGCGTGTGGAATTTGTATGATGGCCGTGTGTTTGTGAAAATTGCGGATATGATTGGGAAGGAGGTGGCCGTGGCCATATGTTAGCTGCCATCCCAGCATTTTCCACGTAAAACCCCTTCCTATATGGCTGAGGTGTGAATCAAGCCCTACTCTTCTCAGGTTTGACTCACCAGGCTGAGTGTACATCGTTCCAGCCTTCACACAAGAATTAAAATTTCTAGCCAGAGCCGGGAATCGAACCCGGACCTCTGGATCGCTAGCCGCTAAACCACGAGGTGGTCTTTGTTAATTTCATGTGCAGAAATTTGCAATTCTTGCTTGTTGGTGCTGTTGTTGTTTGAGTCTTTAGTCTTTCCACTGGTTTGATGCAGCTTTCGGTGCCTATCTGTCCTGAGGTAATCGTTTCATCTCTACATAGCTACTACACCCTTCATCAGAGGCAATCTCTCAAACATATTCTAACCTTGGTCTACCCCGACAGTTCTTGTACACGACCCTTCCTTCCATAACTAAGCTTGCTATTCCTGGGTGTCTTACTATGTGTCCTACCAACCTATTTCTTCTCTTCATTAGCAATCGCCAGGAACATCTCGTCCTAATACATCTTCATTTGTAACCCTATCTACCCATCTGATCTTCATCATTCTCCTGTAACACCACATTTCAAACGCTTCAATTCTCCTCTTTTCTGCTGCACCAAGTTTCACTTCCATAGAGCGCCACGCTCAAGACAAAGGCTTTCAAAAATGACTTCCTAGTACCTACATCTATATTCGATGTCAACAGATTCATTTTCTGTGGAAATACTTTCCTTGGGTAATTAGATCATATTATGGCGTTTTGTTATTGCTCCATGTACAGTCTTGAGCACGTGTGGATTTTGTCTAATAACCTGTATTATTGTGGTGTGTGTGCTTGTATAATTGGGGCTAGGTTTCTGAAAGGAGGCATCTGTGGCCTCACATTGGTTTCTATCCGGGCATTTCCTTGGAGAAGAAGTAGGAAGCCACTTCGAACATAGCTGCAATCCTCTCGATGCTGAATGGACAGCGTTTCAGATCTCAGAACAGAATTGGGTTTCTTGGAGGAGCTGGCTAACAATTACACCACGAGGATAATATCTTATTGTTTGTAACTCGATCACATGTCTGCGTCAAATCCTATTGCTAAGAAACTTTGATTTAATTTACACTTGAGGTTCGTTGAACATAGGGAGCACTCTGTGCTCATTTCAGGGTCCAGACAAGGTATATCATTAGCCTGCTGAATCCCCACAGATTTGTAGAGGTTAACAATTATCAGAAAGGTGTAAGGCAAGGCTGCAACTTATCACCCATACTTTTCAATCATTACATTGAACAAGCAATGAAGGAAATTGGAAAAAAAAATTAAAGCGGAAGTGAAGTTTCAAGGAGAAATAATTTCAACTCTGAGATTTGCTGACGATGCCGTTGAAATAAATCAGAAACCTCTATGGACATCATTTTGGCAGGTGAAAAGTTGAAGGAAGTAGGAGACTTCTGTTACTTAGGAAGCAAAATAACCAGTGATGGACGAAGCAAAGAGGATATAAAAAGTAGGTTGGCTCAGGCAAGGAAAGCATTTCTACATGAAAGGAATCTGTTGACATCCAATATAGATTTAGGTTTTAGGAAGCCATTATTGAAAGCGTTTGTTTGGAGCGTGGCGCTCTATGGAAGTGAAACTTGGACTATTGGTGCAGCAGAAAAGAGGAGAATTGAAGTGTTTGAAATGTGGTGTAATGATGATGATGATAATTGTTGTTTCAAGGGGCCTAACATCTAGGTTATCGGCCCCAAATGTGGTGTTACAGGAGAAGATCGGATGGGTATAGGGTTGCAAACGAAGAGGTATTAAGACGAGTGTGAGAGGAGATGTGTTTCTGGCGACTGCTAATGAAGAGAAGAGATAGGTTGGTAGGACACTTGCTAAGACACCCAGGAATGGCAAGCTTAATTATGGAAGGAGGGTCAAGAACTCTAGGGGTAGACCAAGGTTAGAATATGTTAAACAGATTGCCTCCGATGTAGGGTGTGGTAGGCTATGTAAAGATGAAACGATTTGTTCGGGACAGGGAAGCTTGGAGGGCTGCATCAAACCAGTCAGAAGACTGAAGACTCAAACAGCAACAAGTATCCAATTTTCCAAGGCATCACAGACTTCTTCTTTGCTGACAGAAAGATTCGACATTGTAATGGTAACTATTCATTTAGTCCAATTTTCGGGAGTGTTGAAGTTTTGTCGCCTAAAACAACAACAACAACAACAACAGAAATGTTTAAGTGGTTCACTGCACTCATCTGTTTTCTGCCGCGTGTATACACCTACAGTGTAAACGTGTCATTCACACACTTCTTGCTGAAGGGGGCGAGGTGGCGCTGCGGTCAATCTGTTAGCCTCTTACCAAGGTTGACCGGTCAGTGCATGTGTTTTGGATTCCACGTTAAACGGAGGTCTCGTGGCTCATGATCGCCAGCTATACGCTTCCTTCCTTTCTTTTGTCTCCTACTGAAGCATTATCATTTAATTCTGGGCACCTAAAATACTACACAATGCTTATCCACTTCTCCAATCATGTTAAACTAGCATTAACCGTCACGGCTTCGCCCGCGAATATTCTAGTTGTAAAGAGTACACTTAGCAAAATCTCAATCATGAATGCTATGACTGATTTATCCTTGGTATGAATAATCAGACTTTATCAATTCAGCTACTGGTGCAGTGGTTAGGGGTTTGTCATTCCTTCATAGCTTGCCACGGTGGGTGAGTGGATAGCGTGTCGGTCTACTAACCCCAAGATTGCAGGTTCGCCCCTGACCGTGGTAAGTGATTTTTGAAAGGCGGCAAAAATACGATACGCATGTCATACGATGTTGGCATGTCAAAGAACCCATTTGAATTCAGTAGGCCGAGTTCAAAATGGCAAAATTAATCTCGGGAGTTTCCGCCAGCACAAAGTTCCTCATTTCTCTACTAGAAAGCGCTATTGTGTTCAAGGAGATTAGATATCTAACATCTAACCTCCTTGACTTTCATAGTCAAGGAACTACGAAATTCGACATGCAAGCTACCCTCTGGGTGTCAAATAGCAAAGCTTGCACCAGGCACCCGAGGCCATACGATATTATTATTATTATTATTATTATTATTATAGGTATATCCGAGCGAAGTGAGTTTTATAGGAATATCACAGACACTGTTAATTTAAGGGCCTTTAAATGTGGTTTTCGGATACCCTTTATAGTCGGGTGAAAAAGACCTTTCGTACCACACTCACACGTTAAAATTGCGTGAAAAAATTCTAGAGTGGCCCTTGACCCCCTTAAGCGCATTATACTGTATGTATTGATGAATTTGACAGCTTAATTTGGTTCAGTGATAACCTTATAACCGTCTGGAAACTTTCACAGTAATGTAATAATTGGAATTGCATTGCGTCTTACAGAAATAGATGGACCTGTGAGATTCTGTTACCATGGTTACCGTGTGGCATTCTCTCATTATTTCATTGTAAATATATATGTTTTAAGGTATTTATTTAATTGTGAGGCATTTTAAGAGTAAGTGAGTGCGTTTCGCTTACGCATTGGGTTATGCTGAACCTGTAGGTACTCCATATGTGTAGGTTGGTGTTAACGGGACCTTATTTTCGGTACAAAACTGGAATGGGACCTTAGCAGAATAATATAGGGAGGGATAACTATGGAGACGGTAGAGGGTGTGGTATCTCGTGTCTACATTACAGCAAATTACCTTTACTCATGCTATTTGTTATAGAATATGTCTTCTAGAATGACATTAGTAGAGAGGCAGGAGGGGTCCTATACCAGCCGCGAACCAATAATGCTAGAGACTTGTATGAGGTGTCAAACTACTCGGGATGACGCCCCCTTTCCTATGGACTGCTTATGCCCTTACCCCGGGGGTGACATAGTGATTTGTTTGTACGCATGCGCCCTCGTGTGGTTTGTAAGATGGAGGGGTTTAAAATGATTATTTATAGATAACTAGCAACTAGCTTCGACCAGGAACAGTTATTAATGCATTAAGTGATAAGCTTTTTTTTTTCAATATCAATGAACTACGACCAATATCCATATTACGTCTCGGCATGTTGGGTTAAAATCACTGACTGGACTATTAATTATATTAACATGGAGATGCATGTGCAACGAATTCTTCTCAGACGTAATTAAGAATGGCGAGGTGCATGAAAAGCAAATCCCCCTTCCGTCCAATCTTAACTTTACTGTGGATTTTGCGGAACGAAAAGCTCACACGCGAAGTGAAGAAAAGCCGAATTGTACTTCCAGGGAAACTCCAAACACAACCACTCTTCTCTGAAGTCTTAACTCAACTCGACCCGACAGTTTGCTGCTGGCTGTATCTGAGGCAATAGACTCAGCCGCTAGCTAGGCTGTAACTGGGGTGATAGGCTCACCCCTTAGAAGCTCGTAAACTGTCACCTCAGTAATTGAATGAAGATTGTAGGAAGAAATAAAAATTTAAAAACACTTACAGTGGGCGATGTATTGAAGATAGAGATATGTCCTCACGGCCTTTTTTGTAGCACTTTTCATGCTGAACAATTCTTACACTCATGGTATATTGTTACTTTTAACGGTTTGCCCAGCGTAAGCTTAAAGAGCGCACGGACGCCATGTTTCTTTGGACCTTTCCACTGAAATCGTCTCTGCTTGGCTTCCTTTGATCACAAATAAATTATTTTCTACATAAATGTTCCTCGACATATTCCAGTACAGAATGGTGAAAACCGCATCACAAAATATCCAGTGGTTCTCGAGTTTACCCGTGACATCCAAGAATCGGGGACTTTGTTTTACTCTTGAATTAACTGTGGTACCTTTCCTCATACCGATTGTTATAGAATGTGTCTTCTAGAATGACATTAACAAAACATCTTTGTTATGCCAGCGTATCCAGCACAGTAATTTTCTTCTTAATTTGCAACCAGCACATTTCGAGAAATCTACAAGTTCATTGCTCTTACGTGTTTAAACATCCGGGCAAAGCATTTATATAATCGTGTCAGAGAGCATATTGAACACTCCAGACAATTACAAGTTATTATTTGCAACTGACAATTCTATAAACGTTGCATGGATATTTGAATACTGCACACACGCATACCCAACCTCATTGTAAACAAGATGTTCAGTAAAGAACATATAACCTACTTTCTCCTAAATGCATGGGTATTGTTATAACTCTTTGTCCTTTTCAAGGAGTATAGTTGAATGTTGGTTGTAGTAGCTTGTTGAAATACAACGTGCTATACGGATATTAAACATGAATATGAGGTGCCCTTTGCTAGTGCTACCTCTGTACAAAATTTCATTCAATTCAGTTTCACCGTGTTTGAATTCATATAGGGAATAGATTTGCACACTTACATGGCCGCTATCTGCAAACTATAGGGCTGATGACCTTGTAGTTCAGTCAAAAGATGCTTTCCACAAAAAAGTATGTTGTTGCAAAATTTGGTAGAGATCAAATGATTAGATTGGTCGTAATTTGATTTAAGCGTTCTACATTTGAGTGGCCGCCAGTTCGTTTCCGTCAAGATGGCGGCAATATAAAACATGACACTGAGGTGCCCTTTGCTAGAGCTATCTCTGTACCAAATTTAGTTCAATTGCGTTTCATCGTGTTTGAATTGATAGTGGGGGGGACTGACAATCAGAGTACACACACTCACACAAAGACACACACTCACACACTCACACACACACACACACACACAGACAGACACACAATTTTGGCCCTGTGTAGATCTCATAACTCTACTTTCATTTAAAAAAAAAAATCGAAAGAAGGCTAATACAGTGAGACCAGTATTTTGCTAATTTGCAAGCTTCATGTGTTCCGTCCATCAGGCTCGGCGGAGAAAATGTAATTGGACACAACTTGGAGGTGGTTCATGGTTTGTTCCTCACAGCATTCGCACAAAAGTCGAGTCACAGGCAAATCCCCATTTTTCCAAGTTGGTTTTAGACGTCCCTACTGCAGTGCGTAGCCTGTTGAGTGTCTTCCACGTTGACCAAGTTTCTTCGTGTCCACTGGGCAGGTGTTCAGACGGTAGCATCCCTCCAGAAGGGTCGTTAGATCTCGAACGCCATGAAAGTAGTCTGCTGAAGGTGAGACTCAGGCTATCGGTGGCGTGAAGGAAACTTCTCCTTGATTTGAGTCTTTGAGCTGCAGGTAAGTATAAGTAACCATAGAAAGTGTGGGTCTGCTGGTTCAGAGACTTAGATTTCTCCAATCTGAGCACTGCTAGTTCAGTGTAAAACTATAGCCACAGATAATATAAGACTGTTTTAACAGCGCTGCCGGGAGTCGAAGCCACAGTAGGTGGACATTTTACCAATAATCCACCGAGTGCTGCTTCATTTGGTATTTATATTGTTAATGAATTACAGCTGCACCTAGATATTGCACCGCCATTGCTATGGTAATAGGGGCTTACTTAAATGTACCTGTGGTGTGATTACGGTAGGGATTATTGGCTGCACTGTGCACTGACAGATGAATATTAATAGTGCCCCGGAGTTCATTCTGAATCCCTACGTCCAGCAGTGTCATTAGTATGTCTGGGGAGGGAATGCTTTTCTTTAGACCAGGAGTATCCAAACTGACTCCTCCACTAAGCCGCAAGGGCCAACATACCAATCTCTTATATAAAATCAAGTGTCCTGACTGACTGACTGACTGACTCATCATCGCCCAGCCAAAACTATTAAAGTTAGAAACCTGAAATTTTGTGGATATGTTCGTTGTAAGTCGAAAACGCCCACTAAGGAAGGATTTTTGGATATTCAGGTTCTAAAGGGGTGTTAAGGGGGTACACCTGCATTTCATTGAATAACAATATCTCCGGCTTGGTTTCATTGAGGGATGTGATACTCGGCTTATAAACTCATCATCAAAAATAAGAAGACACGTGTCTGAGGGTTTTTCGATGTGGTGTATATTATGAGGTGAAAGGGGTGAAAAGTGGGGGTTGAAGGATTCTTATCGGAGCGTGTCTCTTAAACGACATAGACGAGGAGTTTGAAACTCAGCGGAAAAAAATCAGAATAAAAAATAAGTAAATAGGTGTTTGACCGTTTTTTCATCAATCCAATTTAAGGAGCCCATGGGGAGGGGTGAAGTTCTGGGGGGCAAAAAACAGGAAACAAGTGTCCTAACTGATTGACTGACTGACTCACTCATCAAACTCAGGGGGCAAAACTGCTTAAAAATAAGTAAATAGCTGTTCGACAGTTTTTTTCATAAACCCAATTTAAGGGGTTCATGGGGAGGGGTGAAATTCTAAAAAAGAAAATTGAAAGAAAAAGTCCTGACTCACCATCGCCCAGCCAAAATTATTGTAGTTAGAAACATGACATTTTGGGGGATATGATCATTGTATGTCAAAACCGTCCACTAAGGGAGGATTTTCGGATATTCAGGTTATAAAGGCGTCTTAAGGGGGTTAAACCTGCATTTTATTGAATAACAATATCTCCCGATTGGTTTCATTTGTGGATTTGATACTCGGCATATAAACCAATCATAAAAATAACCAGACATGTGTCTAAGGGTTTTTCGATGTGGTGTATATTATAAGGTGAAAGGGGTGAAAAGGGGGGGGGGGTTGAAGGATTCCTAACGGAGCGTGTATCCCTTAAACGACATAGGCGAGAAGTTTGAAACTCAGCGGAAAAAAATCAGCTTAAAAATAAGTAAATCGGTGTTCGACCGTTTTTTCATAAATTCAATTTAAGGGGCCAATGGGGTGGGGTGATATTCTGGAAAAAAAAAGGAGAGAAAGTGTCCTAACTGACTGAATAACTCACTCACTCATCAAACTCAGGGAGAAAAGACAGCTTAAAAAATAACTTAATAGGTGTTCGACCGTTTCTTCATAAAACAAATTTAAGGGGCCCATGGGGAGGGCGTAAAATTCTGGTAAAAATAATTGAAAGAAAATGACCTGACACACTCACTCACTCATCATCGCCCAGCGAAAACTATTGAAGTTGGAAACATTAAATTTTGGAATATTTTCGCTGAATGTCAAAAACGTCAACTAAGGAAGGATTTTTGTTTATTCGCGTTCTTAAGAGGTGTTAAGGGGGTAAACATGCATTTCATTGAATAACGATATCTCATGAGTTGTTTCTTTGGGAATGTGATATTCGTCAAATAAACTAAACATTAAAAATAAGCAGACATATGTCTAAGGGTTTATCGATGTGGTGTATATTATGAGGTGAAAGGGGTGAAAATTGGGGGTTGAAGGATTCTTAACGGATCGTGTAACTTATCTCTTAAATGACATAGGCGAGAAGTTTGAAATTCAGAGAAAAAAAAACAGCTTAAAATATGAGTAAATAGGTGTTCGACCGTTTTTTTCATAAATCCAATTTAAGGGGTTCATGAGAGGGGTGAAACTGAAAAATAAATGAAAGAAAATGTCCTGACTTACTCACTTATCATCACCCACCCAAAATTATTGAAGTTAGAAACATGAAATTTTGGGGTTATGTTCGTTGTATGTCGAAAACGTCCACTAAGGAAGGATTTTTGGATATTCAGGTTCTAAAGGGGTGTTAAGGGGGTAGACCTGCATTTAATTGAATAACAATATCTCCCGATTTGTTTCCTTGGGGGATGCAATACTCGGCATATAAACTCATCATTAAGAATAAGAAGACATATGTCTGAGGGGTTTTCGATGTAGTGTATATTATGAGGTGTATGTGTGAAAGAGGTGTATGAATAATTCCTAACGGAGCAAGTATCTCTTAAAAGACAGAGACATAAAGTATGAAACTCAGGGGGGAAAAAATATCTTGAAGAAATAAGTAAATAGGTGCTCGACCGATTTTTCATAAATCCATTTTAGGGGGCCCATGGGGAGGGGTGAAATTCTGGGGAAAGAGGTCCACTAAGGAAAGATTTTTGAATATTCACTCATCATTCACCAGTCAAACCTATTGCAGTTAGAAACTTGAAATTTTGGGGATATGTTCGTTGTATGTCGAAAACGTCCCCTAAGGATGGATTTTTGGATATTCATGTTCTGAAGGGGTGTTAAGGGGGTTAAACTTGCATTTCATTCATTAACAATATCTCACGAGTTGTTTCATTTGGGGATGTGATATTCGGCATTTAAATTAATCAATAAAGATACGCAGACATATGTCTAAGGGTTTATCGACATGGTGTATATTATCAGGTGAAAGGGGTGAAAATTGGGGGTTGAAGAATTCTTAATTGAGCGTGTATCATTTAAACGACATTAGCGAGAAGTTTGAAATTCAGCGGAAATAATCAGCTTAAAAAATAAGTAAATAGGTGTTCGACCGTTTTTTTTATAAATATCATTAAACGGGTTCATGGGGAGGGGTGAAATTCTCAAAAATAAATGAAAGACAATGTCCTGACTGACTCACTCACTCACCATCGCCCAGCCAAAATTATTGAAGTTAGAAACATGAAATGTTGGGGTCATGTTCGTTGTATGTCGAAAACGTCCACTAAGGAAATATTTTTGGATATTCAGGTTCTGAAGGGGTGTGAAGGGGTTAAACGTGCATTTCAGTGAGTAACAATATTTCATGAGTGGTTTCATTTGGGGGTGTGATACTTGGCATATAAACTAATCATTAAAAATAAGCTGACACATGTCTAATGTTTTTTCGATGTGGTGTACATTATGAGTAAAGTGGGTGAAAAGTGGGCGTTGAAGGATTCCTAACGGAGCGTGCATCTCTTAAACGACATAGGTGAGGAGTTTGAAACTCAGAGGAAAACAATCAGCTTAATAAAACATAAATAAATAATTAAATAAATAGGTGTCCGACAGTTTTTTTTTCATGAATCCAATTTAAGGGGCCCATCGCGAGGGGTGAAATTCTGGAAGAAAACGTCCACTACGGAAGGTTTTTTGGATATTCATTCTCATCGACCAACCAAAACTATTAAAGTTAGAATAATGATATTTTGGGGATATGTTTGTTGTGTGTCGGAAACGTCTACTAAGGAGGGATTTTTGAATATTCAGGTTCTAAAGGGGTGTTAACGGGGTTAAATCTGCATTTCATTGAATAACAATATGACACGACTATGACGCGAGCGAAGCCGTGGGTACCTGCTAGTCTTATATATAAAAATGAATTGCTGTTCGTTAGTCTCGCTAAAACTCGAGAACGGCTGGACCGATTTGGCTAATTTTGGTCTTGAATTATTTGTGGAAGTCCAGAGAAGGTTGAAAAGGTGAATAAATATGAAAATTGTAGCGCACGAGTAGATTCAACAAATGAGTGACGGCACGCGAATCGCTTAAACAAAGTCGCGTATGCGTTAATATACCATTCATCTGATTGCTATGAAACTTTGGTTGTATTGTTGTGCACACTCCAGGCAAGGTTTCTGGCTTAGTAAATCCATGTTATAATAGGTAGCGCACGAGTAAAATCAACAAATGAGCGACGACGAGCGAAGCGTTTCAACTAAGCCCCGTATCTCTTCATATACTATTCGTCTGATAGTGATGGGCACCTCTCTATGCATAATTACATGTGATGATGGCCTCCTCCCTTGTAAAATTTCAATCCGGAGGTAAACTAGTCCCCCGTTCGGATCTCCGGGTGGGGACTACTCGAGAGGGGGTTAACATCACAGAAGTGACAAAGAGGAAATCGGACATTCTACGGATCGGAGCGTGGAATGTTAGAAGTCTGCTAGGAAGTGGAAAGTTAGAAAACTTAGAAAGGGAAATGGATAGGTTGAGGTTGGATTTGGTTGGGATTAGTGAAATGCGCTGGCAGGAAGAGCAGGACTTTTGGTCAGGAGACTATAGGGTCATTAGCACTAAATCAAACAATGGCCAAGCAGGGGTTGGTCTCATATTGAGTAGGAAACTTGGACAGCGGGTGGAATATTATGAGCAATACAGTGAACGGATTATTGTAGCAAAAATCAATACTAAACCTACGTGCACCACAGTGGTACAAGTCTATATGCCTACCAGTCAAGCTGATGATGAGGATGTTGAAAAGGTCTACGAAGAAATAGATGGCATTCTGAGGTATATCAAAGGTGATGAAAATGTTATAGTAATGGGAGATGGGAATGCTGTGGTAGGAAATGGGAGAGAAGGGAAGATAGTAGGAGATTTCGGATTAGGTGAAAGGAATGATCGATGAAGCAGGCTGATGGAATTCTGCACCGAACATGAGTTGGTCTTAGCTAACACCTTGTTCGATAACCATAATAGAAGAATATTCACATGGATGAGACCAGGAGATACAGGGCGTTACCAAATCGACTTCATTATGGTCAAGCAGATGTTTCGAAACCAGATTTTGGATTGTAAAACATATCCTGGTGCTGACATAAACACTGACCACAATCTGGTTGTAATGAAATGCAGATTAAAGTTGAAGAAACTGAAGAAAAGTCAAAAGCCAAAAAGGTGGGCAATAGACAGACTGAAAGTGAAGAATGTAAACGAAAGATTCAAGAAGAGTATAAAGGAAGGACTAATCGAAACCCCTAAACAAACTTCAATTGCAGACGAATGGGCACTTTTGCAGAATGAAATAACAAAATCGGCAGAAGAAAACATTGGTAGGAAAGAAAGAATAGGTAGAAAACCGTGGATCACTCAGGATATACTAGAATTGATGGATGAAAGGCGGAAACACAAGAATGTAAGAGATGAAAAGGGGAAAGCAGAATACAGACGTCTGAGAAATGAGGTTAACAAGAAGTGCAAGGAAGCGAAATAATGGTTGAAAGAGAAATGTACAGGTATAGAAAAGTGTCTGAAATTAGGAAAAGTAGACACAGCTTATCGAAGGATTAAGATTACTTTTGGGGAAAAGAAGACTAAGTGCAGTAATATTAGGGACACAAATGGAAAGCCTCTAACAGATAGGGAAGAAAAGGTTGAGAGACGGAAAGCTTACATAGAGTGCTTGTATAAGGGAAAGGAGATTGAGAATCATGTAATGGAAAGGGAGGAGGAAATTGATGAGGATGCAAAAGGAGATTTAATATTGAGATCAGAATTTGACAGAGCATTAGAGGACTTAGGCAGGAACAAAGCACCAGGCATAGATGATATACCGATTGAGTTGCTACGCTGCATAGGAGATGAAGGTATGATCAGGTTATTTCACTTGGTGTGTAGGATTTATGAGACAGGTGAGGTACCCCCTGATTTCAAGAAGAATGTTATCATCCCTATACCAAAGAAAGTGGGAGCTGACAGATGTGAAGATTACCGTACAATCAGCTTGATTACTCATGCTTCAAAGATCCTGTCTAGAATAATTTACAAGAGGATTGAAAGCCAGATAGAAACGGAGTTGGGTGAAGACCAGTTTGGTTTCAGGAGAAATGTAGGAACAAGGGAAGCTGTACTAAGTCTTAGGCTGATTTTGGAAGGTAGAATAAGGAAAGATAAGAGAACGTTCATGGCATTTGTAGACTTAGGAAAGGCTTTTGATAACGTTGATTGGACTAAATTGTTTGACATTTTGAAGTCTATTGGAATAAAGTACAGGGATAGGAGGGTGATATACAATCTATACAGAAACCAGACAGCAGTTATTCGAGCTGAAGGATATGAGAGAGAAGCTGGTATTATGAAAGGTGTAAGGCAAGGCTGCAACTTATCACCCATACTTTTCAATCTTTACATTGAACAAGCAATGAAGGAAATTGGAGAAAAATCTGAAGTGGGAGTGAAGATTCAAGGAGAAATAATTTCAACTCTGAGATTTGCTGATGACATCGTCATCTTGGCCGACAAGCCTGAGGATTTGAATGAGATTTTGAATGGTATGGATTCCGTCTTACGGAAGGAATTCATGATGAAAATTAATAAATGTAAAACAAAAATACTGGAATGCAGCCGAAATAAATCAGAAACCTCTATGGAGATCAAATTGGCAGGTGAAAAGCTGAAGGAAGTAGGAGACTTCTGTTACTTAGGAAGCAGAATAACCAGTGATGGACGAAGCAAAGATGATATAAAAAGTAGGTTGGCTCAGGCAAGGAAAGTCTTTCTACAAAAAAGGAATCTGTTGACACCGAATATAGATTTAGGTATTAGGAAGTCATTTTTGAAAGCCTTTGTCTGGAGCGTGGCGTTCTATGGATGTGAAACTTGGACTATTGGTGCAGCAGAAAAGAGGAGAATTGAAGCATTTGAAATGTGGTGTTACAGGAGAATGATGAAGATCAGATGGGTAGATAGGGTTACAAACGAAGAGGTATTAAGGCGAGTGGGAGAGGAGAGATGTTTCTGGCGACTGCTAATGAAGATAAGAGATAGATTGGTAGGACACATACTAAGACACCCGGGAATAGCAAGCTTAGTTATGGAAGGAAGGGTCGAGGACAAGAACTATAGGGGTAGACCAAGGTTAGAATATGTTAAACAGATAGCCTCGGATGTAGGGTGTGGTAGCTATGTAGAGATGAAACGATTGGCTCAGGTCAGGGAGGCATGGAAAGCTGCATCAAACCAGTCAAAAGACTGAAGACTCAAACAACAACAGTGATGAAACTTGGGTGAGATGTTGTGTACACTTCATGGAAGGTTTCTGGCTTAGTAAATCCACTTAACAATAGGTAGCGCACGAGTAGATTCAACAAATGTGCGACGACGGGCGAAGCGTTTCAACAAAGTCCTGTATGCGTTCACATACCATTCGTCCGATAGCGATGAAAATTGGGTGAGAGGTTGTGTACACTACAGGAAGGTTTTCTTTTTTTAGTAAATCCATGTCATGATAGGTAGCGCACGAGTAGATTCAACAAATGAGCGACGATGCACGAAGCGTTTCAACAAAGTCCCGCTTGCGTTCATATACTATTCGTCTGATTGCGATGAAACTTGGGTGAGATGTTGTGTACACTTCAGGGAAGGTTTCTGGGATAGTAAATTCACTTTACAATAGGTATCGCACAAGTAGATTAAACAAACGAGCGACGACGCGCGAAGTGTTTCAACATAGTCCCGTATACGTTCATATCCCATTCGTCTGATAGCGACATAACTTGGGTGAGTTGTTGTGTACACTCCAGGGAAAGTTTCAGGCTTAGTTAATCCATTTTACAATAGATAGCGCTCAAGTAGATTCAACATATGAGCGAAGGCGCGCGAAGCGTTTCAACAAAGTCCCGTATGCGTTCATATACCATCCATGCGATTGCAATGAAATTTGGAGAAATGTTGTTTCCACTCCCGGAATGATTTCTGATATAGTAAATCCATTTTACAATATTGGTAGCGCACGAATAGATTCAATTAATGGGCGACAGCACGTGAATTGTTTCAACCAAGTCCCGTATGCGTTCATATAACATTCATCCGATTATCATAAAACTTTGGGGAGTTGAGCAAAGTCGTGCGAAGGTGTATGAATTAGTAAAACCGTTTTTTAATGGGTGGCGCACAAGTAGATTCAACAAATGAGTGTCGTCGCGCGAATCGTTTAAGAGAAAACCCGTATGCGTTCATATGCCATTCATCTGATTGCGATGAAAATTTAATGAGTTGTTGTGTACACGCCAGGGAAGGTTTTCACTTAGTAAATCCATTTTACAATAGGTAGCGTACGAGTATATTCAACAAACGGGTGACGGCGCTCGAATCGTTTCAACAAAGTCCCGTATGCGTTCATATACCATTCATTTCATTGCGATGAAAATTTGGTGAGTTGTTGAGCACGCTCCCATGATTTTTTTGAGATAGTAAATCAATTTTACAATAGTTTAGGGGTGGTTAATGGAAAAAGAAAAACAATATTGGGTATCCAAAAGCACTACAACATACAAAGTTACTTCCTTTGATTGGCATTGCAATGCATGCCGGGTACAGCTAGTATAATATAATAATTTAATTCCAATGTTTACACTCCATTATTTCGCAAATACATACGTAACTATCAGTTCTAACCTAGCTATTTCCAGTTATATAATATAACATCCACATCTCTTCTACTCCACCCTTTTTGAATCAACACTTATATTTTTCATATTTTTCTTACTTAATACATTTTGTAACAGATCTGTTTGTTATTTTTTTATTTTAATGTGTGTGCTTTTTTAGAATTGTGATAACACCCTCTGTTAAGGCAAATTTATATTAAGCGGAGTTCAGAATAACAGGCCCATAACAGTTCGTGGTCAAGCAAGTGCTACAATTCACATATCTTGGCAGCATTATCTCCATTGATGGAGGCACAGAAAGGGGTATCACCTGTCGAATCGGAATGGTATCAGGCATATTTCAGCGTATGCGCTCTATCTGGTTGACAACAGTCATTAGCGTCGCCACAAAGATGAAACTTGTCCTACCTACTGCATTATAAGCCTGGATTCTCTTATCGTGATCATGTCACAAATGAAGACGTCTTAAGAAGACTGACCCATCGTGGCAAGCATGACCTATGGTTATATACATATTATTATAAATACATCCACATCCTTGCCCAGTTTCATTCATCTTCGTCCATCCCGACGCGCAGGTCGCCCACGGGCGATGACAAAAAGACCTGCACTCGACCTCTCAAGAGGCCATACGACCAAAAAAAAATTACTCATTTGTGTACCGGTAAGTGTTTCTTGAATTTTATTTGAGGCACAATTACATTCCCCGCCCACACTCATGTTGACCGACTGGAAATAAATTACTTAGACAACACTGAAAAATGGTTTATAGTAATTCAAATATACTAATGGGTTTGAACCCCTTAACTCACATTATAAACAGTCACCGAGATTTAGAATTGTTTTCATCTGCCGTCATTTATTACCTAGCTACAGAAATGCCATATTGTATTTCTAGCTTCCTTCAGAACCAATGTGATTACAACATTTTGGTTAATGTAGACTACTTCTAGCCAGTGGCTGCTGGTGCAGAAAATAAGTTTTGTGGTGTAACCTTTCCCCCGTCTAAATAATAAAAATATAATTTATAGAATCACGCAAGAGGATCTCCAATGAGTTCTCCTCACTGAACACATACATATTTCTCATACAAAAGTAATTAAACGCACAATAACACTTGCAATGCCAAAATATTCACGTACTCACAAACACTTGGTGTGAGCGCGCGAATACGATACTTCTCCGTGTTACCAATAGCATTAAAATGAAAACTATAATTTTTACAATTCATGGATTTACAAAATGTGGCTGTAGATTAGGTAAGTTGGGAGTATTGAAAGACCTCCTGGCGGGAACAGCTGATGGCTTCCTCTATTTTACCCCTCTTGGCTTTAAGCGATTCCGTCTAAAATGCTACCGAAGTGTCTGCCACGTTCCCATTTCGTGTGACCAGTGCTGCCACTCTGTGGTCGAACGAAGAATCACTGTGATGTCCTGGCCTATGGTCGTGGCTGTTGCCCTAGAGCACAACAAAAAAGTTGGGTACGCATGCGCAAAGGCAGAGTTCATGTCTGATGGCAATACAATTACATCTTTTCGCTGAGCCGCGATCTACACAGCCAGACACAGAGTGGAGCGCACGACTAGATGTGAGGGGATTAAAGTGCTCTAATGAGAGCGTAAAATATGGGGAAAAAGTAATTAATTTAAAAAACAACGTGCCGCAGCACTTCAGCACATAAGGTGCGGCCACCCTTACTTCTAGGACGGAGGGAAGCGATGTACTCACTTGAAGCGGTCCTGCAGCTCCGTGATTCTCTCCCGCACCGCCTGGATAAAGTCGTCATGTCCCGCGATCTGGCTCGTGACCACCGAGAACTGGTGCCACTTGTATCGCTCCAGAATGCTCAGCATGGCTGCTGTTTGGTGTTCAAGTGAGGGCGCGAGCTGCAACTGGAGGCTTGACTGGGACGCTCTCTGTAATCAAGGAAAATACATGTCTTGTATTTGTCAGTGGTAAAGTGTGCGGGTGGGAAAACTCCCCACTTGAAATATAAGAATGGATTGGTCGGTGGAACAAGCATCTTTTCTCTCCTTGCCACCGCTACAAAGTGGTGTCTAACTAGAGCTGAAATGCATGTAGCCTACATTAAGTTAACCACTATGAATTTGAGTCGCCCAGTTGCAAAACCCGTTTAATCGACTTGTGAAAAAGAATCATTTTCATGAGTAACGTTTCTCTGGACTTTGCCTCACGTATCTTTTGTGTTTGTTGTTTTCTACTTTTTGCTTTGTGTTTTTGGTTTTTAATTTTGTGTTTGCTTTGTGCTTTTGCTTTAGATTTTTACTTTTTGCTTTTCTTTCTTGGTCTTTTGTTTGTTTTCTGCTTTTGCTTTTTTGAATTTTGCTTTTCGCTTTATGTTTCTTGGTTTTTTGTTTTCTGCTTTTGCTTTTATTTTTGAATTTTTCTTTATGCTTCGTCTTTTTTGTTTAGCTTTTGTGTTTGTTTTCTGCTTTTGCTTCGTGTTTTTTGTTTTTGGGTTTGTGTTTGTTTTCTGGAAAATCAAAATAAAACAAAACGAAACAAAATAAATAAATAAATAAAACAAAATCAAAATAAAACAAAACAAAACAAAATAAAAACAAAAAACAAAAACAAAACAAATAAACAAAAAATAAAACAAAACAATTTAAAACTAAATATAAGGAAATAAAGTAAAAAACAAAATAAAAACAATCAAAGAAAAGAAAAGAAAAGAAAAGAAATAAATTAAAATAATGTAAAATATAATAAAATAATTAAATAACTAATGTTACGACATGATCCTTATTCACAAGTGGATTAAACGAGTTTTGCAAATGGACGACTCAATTGGTACTAAATATTCTCCGTGTTGACTGATATTAATCTCCAATTATAACCGCCGCCTCGTCAAACATTAAGTAGTTTAATAATTAAATTAATACGTACATGTTTCGCTATACAATGATACCCTCGTCAGCGTAGATTGAATAATAAAAAGAATCTTCAAAACTATGTAAATATTCAGACTTTCACGACCAGCGTTGTAATAGGAATTTCTGTTTCGCGGGCTTATATCAAGTGTTCTAAGGACATTTTGTCGTCCTGACGTTTCGCTGAAGACTGCGTTCAGCGTGTTCACAGGATACATTTACTAGGTAAAACAAATAAACAGAAAATATATAAACCAGTCAATAACCCACGGATAGAGGCTGCCATATCTTGGGCTGTTGACTGGTTTATATATTTTCTGTTTATTTGTTTTACCTAGTTACAGTAAGGCGCCGAGCACAATGGAGAAACCTGTTTCATGCAACTGGAACATGCACACAGAAGCAACGGTTTTCCATCAGTTACGATGGTGGGGTCATGATTTTTTAGCCTATTTTCAATTTTGAAAAAATAGGCTTATGAGATCACCTTTTGTCCGTGTGTGTGTGCGTGTGTGTGTGTGTGAGGTGTGTGTGTGTCCCCCCCTAATAAAATCTAAACGGCTGGAGCGATTTCAATGAAACTCGGTAAGTTCATAGCGCTATTCCCGGCGACCTCGACCGTGCCCTTCAAATTTTGTTACGTCTCACCAATCCAACATGGCGGCTGTGCGAAATATTTCACTAGCATTCAATATCTCCGACACTATTACCGATATCGCCCTGAAATTGTGTACTGTGATAAAGGGCACTAATAAAAGTTCATCTATGAGACGTTCAAAAACCTGGTGACAACAAAACCAACATGGCGGCCAAGCGAAGTTGAGACATTTAAATAGACTTTTCTCGCGATTTAACTATCCAAACGTAATGAAACGTGGTTCAACAAATGTTTATACACATTGTAAATGCACAGGAGTCTAATTTAGTTCAATTGTTTACATAACTTCAAAATGGTGGCTGTGCGAAATATTTCACTGACATTCTATATCTCCGAAACTATTACAGATATCACCCTGCAATTTAGTACGGTGATAAAGGGTACTGATACAAGTTTACCTATGTATATTTCATAAACCTGTAAAGTACAAAACGATCATGGCGACCAAGCGAATTTGAAATATTTTAATAGACTTTTCTCGTGATATAACTCTCTGAGCGCCGTGAAATGTGGTACAGTAAATGATTTTGCAGTTTGTAATGCACTGCCATCTAACTTAATTCAATTGTTTACATAACCTCAATATGGCGGCAGTGCGAAATTTTAAAATTAAGCTTTTATTTCTTGCGTCGTAATCATGCGATAGAAGTGAAAGTTTGAATAATGAACCTAGGCAATAATTGTCCTTGAATGGTACATAACTCTATGGCCTATACATATAACAATCCTAAATGGCGAGCTTCCGAAATATTTAGACGGTTCTCAATATCTATGAATCTTTTACAGCAACCAAACTGAATTTTGTTAATGTTCATAGAGAGTATGAACATGATGTTCAGCTATAGGACTTTCAGTAACCTGGTGAGCACAAATCCAACATGGCGGCGACGCGAAGTATAAATATTTAAATGGACGTTTGTCGCGAATTAACTATCCGAGTGCCGTGAAACGTTGCACGTTAAATGCTTATACAAATGTTGATCCACTGGCATCTAATTTATTTCAATTGTTTGCATAATCACAAGATGGCTGCTGTGCGTAATTTTAAAATCTCGTTTTTACTTCTTGTGTTCTAATCATGCGATTGAAGTTTGTATACCACACGTACACAATAATCTTAATGTAATAGTACAAAAATAAAAATCCAACCTGGCGACCATCTGAAATATTTAGACGGTTCTCAATATCTACGAATCTGTTACAGCAATTAAACTGAAATTTTGTATGTTGATAGAGGCAATTAACATGAGCAGGATATATGAAAATAGGCTGTATAGTTCTTCACGGAACTACTTGTTTCTTGTTGAATTTCATGGCCCCGCCTTCCTAACGAGGACCATGCCTGCAAAGAATAATGAACCCAAACGGTAACTAAATACAATTAAAATTCGCTAACTATGCCTGTAGCCTTCAGGGGCAGATAACCTCGTTGTTCCGCCCTTTAAAATAACAACCACCAGTAGCCTTCGTGTTATGTTCACGTGATCGCGATATAAACCACTATCGCATCCAAGCAGCATCCCCTACTTGCCAGCCCAAAGAAAGAGCGCCTGGTTCAGCTGACGAAAATCAATAAAAAGGACAAGGACACCCACATAATAAATATATAATGTAATACTAACTTAAATAACTGACCTTGCGGATCACGTGAGCAAAGAGGTTGCCCGATTCCCCACTCCCCTGTTATTCAGGGCCGTATATAAGGGGGGAGCCCGGGCCGCCCCCGAAATTTTTGTCACATATAATATTTGTTTATGAATTAAAACATTAAAAACTAGTATAGTCTACTTATCATGTACTATTGTTACTACGCGACGTATGGCAACGTTGCAAAGCAATGCGAGGGTAGAGCGATGTAAACAGTGTGACAATCAGTTTGCTCTGATCTTATGTGTAACAACATAACCTCTTATTACTCTCCAGTGCCTTCGTTCTTATGAACGAACCAACAACAGCAACAAGTGCCCTTGAAGCGTGTGACAACATTCTTCTCCCTAACTTTTATAACCTTATCAAACTTTTGGCAAATTTGCCTCTCGCTGTAGCTACCGGTACTGCCGAACGGAGTTTGAGATGGTTGAAAACATACTGAAGAAATTCTAGTTCTGAAAACAGACTCAACGGTCTACTATTACTACAGAGACATATATCACTGACGTTGAAGTTCTAAACCGATTTGGTAATTCTACAAGAAACCTTGACTTTATATTATAGTGTAAGTTGTAAATCAAACCAGTAATGATAATTCTTTACAGGAGCGTGGCCCAATGGTGTCTTCGTGAGACGATACCGGCTTTTTCGCTCCCGTAAAACAGGAATTTCCCTCACAGCCTAACCAGCTGCGCATCTTGCTTTGGAATATAGAGGGCTTAAAGAGCGCCTTAGCATTGACAAACAATAACCTTCTGCATTCACATGATATACTCATACTATTAGAGACTCTATCGACCAAACCTATAGACATTAATGGATTCTACGCACAGCATATTACAGCAACGCAAGGGCCAAGAGGGAGACCAATGCGTGGCACCTCATGTTACTACAAACCAAGCATTGGTAAAATTCTAAGTACATACCAAGACCAAGACACAATGATAATAAACTTTGAATGGATCTCTGTGATAGCCATATATTCAGGGCCACTAACACCTATTGAAGATCTGATAGCAACAATCATGTTCTCCATAGGACATGTACCTCAGGACAGAGACATTATATTGGCCGGAGACTTTAACTGCAGACTAGACGTCGATAACCATAGAGCGAAAGAACTCCTCGAACTAATGACGGAGGAAGGATTCAACCTCGTCAACAAGGTTGAAGATAGAACGTACTTTGCACATTCAGGGAGCAGCACTATAGATTTAGTTTTCTATAAAGGCCGTACCATTAAGTTACTAAATTACACTGTATGTCTCACTTCAGAGGAGGCGATGATAAAGAAACACTGCCCAATCTCGACACAATTTAACGTCTCAAAAATGGACAAGAGAGAAAAACGTAAAGATACCAACCCTTCACGACAGATAGACAAAGATGTTCTTAGACAGGAATCGGAGGAATGGAAAAGTTTTGATAAACACATAAAGAGAAAAGACATAGACGCAGCCGCGCTAACCCTGGAAAAAACTATCAAATCAGCACTTGTGTATAAGCCGGAAAGAAGATCGCGAATATGGTTCGACAAAGAATGCTATCTGAGGAGAAAAAGAGTCATCGAGGCCATGCATGTCGCAAAATTTACTATGGACCAGGAGGCATTACTACAATACAGCATCATCAAGAAGGATTACAAAAGACTACTATCGGTAAAACGTAAGGAGCATTTGGAAAAAGAGGCGATAAGAATAGTAGAGGAAGCCATCAATGACCCATTTGTAGCATTGAACCATAGAAAAACACATGGCTTTGGAAAAATAGAAATGGCTGAATGGGAAAAACACTTCCAGAACATATTAAATGTAGACGGAGATGTCAGAAATCTTGAACCAACTAAAATGGGAACATACCAAAATGAAACCAACCCGTTTACATCGGAGGAGGTAGAAGAAGCTATCATGTCACTCAAAAACAATAAGGCCATAGGACCTGACGGGATTTGTAACGAACACGTGAAAGACTCAACAGAGATGTTGCTTCCGGCAATCTCAGAATTAATGAACCTCTGTCTACATGAATGTAGCATCCCCACAGCATGGAGAATCTCAACTATTAAAGTGCTGTTCAAGGGTAAAGGCGATCAATCAGATCCAAACTCCTACAGAGGGATCGCTATCGAAAAGAACATGATGAAGATACTGACAAAACTCCTCGCTAAAAGGATCACAGAAGCAGTGGACCATAAACTCCCAGATGAACAGTTTGGATTCCGTAAAGGGCGAAGCACTCTCCACGCCATTAGCAACCTACTCAACGACATTGAAGAAACCCTAAGACATCCTAGTGGCAAATTTCACGTAGTGTTTGTCGATTACGCGAAAGCCTTTGACTCGTTGAGCAGGTCGCTAATAATTGCGAAACTGGTAGTCATAATGGGCGAAAACAACAAGCTCACGACACTGATAAGCAACATTCTGACCACAAATTACATACAAATTGATGACCGTGTCGCAACTTCGAATTTGATAACACAAACCAACGGTGTATTGCAAGGAGACCCACTCAGCCCCCTACTGTTCAACATTGCAACATACGATGTGGTGACGGCAACTAAGCTAGGAGCGGAACATGTTAAGATATACCTCTACGCTGACGATATGGTCATTGGTTCAAGTTCCGTACATGAAGTGCAAAAAGCCATAACAAATCTCGACAGTTGGGCAAAGGATAACAAGATGGAAATTAACACAGAGAAGACAGTAAAAATGACGTTTCGAAAAGGTGGCAGAGAGGCCTCGGGAGACAGAATATACCTAGGATTGAATCCCCTCAAGACAGTAAATACATTCACATACTTAGGATTGACAATGCAAACAACAGCTAGAGCCTACCGAGTCCACATCAAGTCTCGTGCAACGGCAGCAACTAAAGCCATATATGACATTAAATCGCTCACGAAGCTCTCTTTGGGAACTGCTATGAGATTATTTGACGCGAAAATAGCGCCCATCGCCACATACGGGATAGAAATCATCTGGGAGAAACTGACCCTCGCGGACTTGAGAACGCTCGAGGCAGTGAAGTCGCGCTTCCTAAAAGCAACCCTGGGATTATCAAAATATGCAAAATCTAGACTAGTGTACGAACTTGCCAAGGAGAACTTTTCATTGAGGACCTACGGACGAAGAGAGGACTACCATCTACGGACGCCTGGAAAAGACTAATGCAAGAGAGAGTGAAGAAGAGATGAAATCTGGCCTGAATTTTACATAACGGAAGCCATGACGAATAGGGTATGGACTGACACCAATCAAGACCTACGACACTTCGTTAACTCGATGGCGGTACACGGGTACCACCATAAACTGTGCGTCACCGAGTACTTTCATGACATAGACGTATCCTGTACTTGTAAATTATGTGGTAAACAATGTAGTCGGTACCACGTAATCACCACCGGGGTCCTTCCATTGTGAAATTTTGTGAAGGTGGAAAGTGAAAACATTAATGTATATTCACATTTATTAACCCTATGCACAATTTGTGCTCTGTATTTTCAATAATAATTCTTCCCATGTAAACACTATCAAGTGAGCGAGATGATTGTATTAATAACAAGTAGCATAAAATGGTCTTAGTTGTGTTTGACATTAACCAAACTTAAAACATCACAACAAATTGTTTAAAAAGTGATGCCAGATAGCCTTAAAACTCATAACTTTTCACCAAATTAAATAAAAGTTTCCCGGGAGAACTCCGGATCCCATATTCTTTGGGGCCTATATAATGCCCCCTAAATTCCGGTTGGGCACCCAGCAAAATCAAATTCTATATACGCCCCTGCTGTTATTACAAGGTACAGTTTACAAATCTTGTAAACACCTAGGTTCATAATGTCCAATCAACAGCAGGCCACGTTTTTTATTTCCAAGTTCGCACTTCATCCTTCAATAGCAAGTTCATATATTAACGTAAAAGATGGGAGGTGTTGTCCAAAGAATAATATTAAAATACATAGGGCTGTGCACACTGCGTTTCACGAAACCCGGTTTCACGAAACCAATGCAACTACAGTTTCATGAAACGCAGTGTGCACAGCCCTATGTCAATCTTATTTATCTGTTTTAAGCAACTTTAGTTTCACGTTTCACGAAACCAATTTCACGAAACGGGTTTCTCCAGTGTGCACCGCGCCTAAATGTATCCTGTGAAAATACTGAACGCAGTCTTCAGCGAAACGTCAGGACGACAAAATGTCTTTAGAACACGGCCTATAAGCCCGCGAAACAGAGATTCTTAAAAACTATGTTAACTAATACCAAATACCATCTGGAAACAACATATTATAAACGACTAATAGGATTCCACAGGATTCTTTCCAAGGTTCGATGACTTTATCATTTTAATATTTTATGCGTTGTTCCATTATACCTGGCTTGAAGTAACATCCCATGCAGCGACGTTCGGTTCACTATTAACTTTAATCTTGTTTCTTTTTTGTATTTTCGCAAAACAAAATTGTGACCTTTCATTTCTTTAAATTCTAATGTTTTTCTAAGGATATCCATTTTCTCTTTGGTATTTGTTAACATAGCTTATATGATCCTTTTATTATTCAATCTACGCTGACGAAGGTATCATTGTGTAGCGAAACATGTACGTGTTAATTTAATTATTAAACTATTTATCGTTAGTGTTTGACAAGGTGGCTTTTATAATTGGAAATTAACTAGAGCTAGACAAACAGCCTCCTAGTTCCGCCCGGCCTTGCATGTAGGGGAGAGGAACGCGGAACTATTTCCAGTAACATGGTATCGTTGGCATGGCCTGGCCATAAGACAGAAGAAGCTACAGACAAACCATTCCTTCCAGTGACTTCATCTGTCCATGTTAGTCTCAAGCAGATGAAGCTTGTGGAATTGATTGAATAATCGTTATCATAGTTACTGGAAGTGGTGATTGACCTCCGAAATTTGCCTGTTTGGAGTGAATATCTGGTTGTTGTAAATGGTCAATTCAGATTGTATTGTACAGGCTACTTATCTGGTTGAGTCTTGCGCGGTCCTGGTGAGAGGAGTTAACTTGGTCACTGTCTGCACTCGACTGAAGAGAATATCGTCTGTGTGAGGGTCCCTTATCTCGTTGGGCTGTTAACCCTCTCTCATTCCTAAGTGCCATGTGTTCCTCGTACAAATGTACCTGTAAGTTGCCAAGTCTAGTCTCTCTAATGTGGTGTATGTTACTGTATTCAGGTTAATCTTCTACTATTAAAGACCTGGTTTCAAACTCTCCACGCATAAGCTAAAAAGCCCTCTTCAAGCGCAACTGGTATAATCTTAACAAAACATCACATAGACCACAACTAACAAATATTGACGAGTTGCATTATCTCAACTAATACTGCAACTGAATAAATGTATATATTGTAAATATTTTCACCCTAATTTTCAGACAAATTTAATAGCCTAAGTTTAATGGATCTGATGATGATCGCTTGACGATCGAAACTGGTCATCGAAGTGTATTTAATAATCTTATGTGATTTTTTCAGGATTAGGGAATAACCCATCTCATTTGGGTACAATCGGGTTGACCGACTGAAAAGCTTCAAAGTTTTGTTAACATTGAACATTTGTTTGTTATAACATGCAAAATATATACTTGTCGTAGTATTACATTACCTCACAGTTTGCAGTATATCATTGTAAATAACTGATATAAAATAAATAAATAAATAAATAGCCTTACAAATCCCATAAGGGCTATGGCCTCCTGCTTTGCAGGGAATTGCTCAGTTTTAACTCATCAGGTGAGCAAGTCCTGAGGAGCATTCGGGGTTATTCTTTCTGATTGGGCCTTCTATATACGAGGCACATCCAGAAAGTAAGCTCCGTTTGGTAATAAAATTAAATTGTGTACAGATACAGAAAAATTATTTATTGCACAACATTCTAGACCTCTTAAACTACTTTTCCACATAACTGCCGAACTTTTGCAGGCATTTATCATAGCGTGGCACAAGTTTTTGGATACCTTCTTCATAGAAGTTTGCCGCCGACCCGTAAACGAGAGTGAAGACTCCCCTTAAGATATCCTACTGTTTGGCCATCACTGTTAGGCAAATTGCGTATGTGGTCAGGAGAACTCCTAAACATACGCAGTTCTCCTGGTAAGCACGCAATTTGCCTAACGGTGATGGCCAAACAGTAGGATATCTTAAGGGGAGTCTTCACTCTCGTTTACGGGTCGGCGGCAAACTTCTATGAAGAAGGTCTCCAAAAACTTGTGCCACGCTATGACAAATGCCTGCAAAAGTTCGGCAGTTATGTGGAAAGGTAGTTTAAGAGGTGTAGAATGTTGTGCAATAAATATTTTTTCTGTATCTGTACACAATTTAATTTTATTACCAAACGGAGCTTACTTTCTGGACGTGCCTCGTAGATGTGCAGCTGATTAAAGATTAAGTAAATTATATTACGATGGCATAACATTCGCTACAACAATCTTCATTTCTGAGTCTGGCGATATCAAGGCCTCAAATATCCATTATTATTACGGAAATCATAATAGCCATCAACCAATATCTGGGAGCTTCCCATTGCCACTAAGCACAAAGCTTACCCTGTCTAAGCACTTGAACAATGACAGAAACTGCCAAGTCTTCACTCTTCAGTAAAATCTACGTATATTGAACCGTTTCAAATAGGTCTTTTTAAAATGCAATACAAAACCTTACCGGTGGAGTTTTAACATCTAGTTTGGATGCAGATACCTATACACGTTCTTTAACATCCCACAAATCATTCACTATGTTGTGCACATGTGGTCCCGGAACGAATTAACAAGTGTTTCGCAAGATAGTTGAACCTTTTGAATTCCTTGTGATGCAGTAAGGTTATAATCCCTAGTGAACACGATGATGTTTCCTCAAATTAGAGTGCGAGACAATGTTCCATTAGTTCTGTCCGCCATGCAAATGACTTCTCACATGTGCTACAAGTGTATTACTTCACTCCAGTATGAACAACAGTGTGCTTCTTGAGGTCACCGCTCTGTGAGAAGCCTTTATTGCACACCAGAGATATGTACCGCTTTGCTGCATGCCCACTGAACGGTGTCTTTCTAGTTGATGCATTGTTTTATTGGTCACTGCATGCGAGTCTCCCTAGGTCTTTCCACTCCTGCCTCATCTTCGCTGTTCTTGTCCATTGTTTTCCTCCCCATTTTACGAACCAGTCTGCCCATCTGATTCTTTGTCTCCCAACGTTTCGTCTTCCTGTTCTTGGGCCCCACATCGTCATTTTGTACGTCCATCGGTTAGGATCTAATCTCGCTACATGTCCACCCCATCTCCATTTGAGCCGGTCTGCTGATGTCATAGCGTCTTTCATGCCGGTTCTCCTTCTTAAATCTTCGTTCCGTATTCTATCTCTCAATGAGACATGAAGTATCTTCCTTTCCATTTTCCGTTGACATCTCTGGATCATTTGTCTTTGTTTCGATGTTAATGCCCAAGTTTGGCAACCATATAGTAACACCGGTATAACGCATTTTTCCAGAACTTCAGCCTTTAAAGTGTGTTTTTGGGTCTTGTCAGCCAGTATAAACTTTAGGGACCAAAAGCTCTTCCATGCTTGTCCTATTCTTCGTTTGACCTCTTTCTCTGAACGACTTGAAAATGACATGTTCTGACCGAGATATACATATTCTTCAACATATTCCAGCGTTTCTCCGTTCACATTAATTGGGGCTTCTAACGCATTGGTCATCAGCTTCGTTTTCTTCGGGTTCATTGTAAGGCCCACTTCTTTACCTGTTTTGTCTAATTCTTTTATCATTTGTTCCAGCTCTTTCGCTGATTCAGCCACCAAAACAATGTCGTCTGCGAACCGTAACTGATATAGGGTGCTCCAATTATTATTATATTATTACACTCTTAGATCATTATCGGGCAATTAAACAGATCAGAGCACAGTCACCACCTTTAGAAAAACAATTTTTACTAGTCCATGACTTTTCGTAATGTAGAGATAATGCAGAGAGGTGTCTCTTTTCAATGAATAAACTATTTACCAGCAGGCTACTAACGAAAACAACAAAACTCCGCATTTACAAGACAATCGTGCGACCAGTATTAAAGTATGGGGCGGAAACATGGACACTGAGCAAGAAAATGGAGAGAAAAATTATAACATTTGAATACAAGGTGTTACGAAAAGTTTTTGGGCCAGTATCTGAAAATGGAATCTTTAGAAAAGAAAAAATATTGAAATCCACACGATGTTTAATGAACCCGATGTGACAGCTGTAATAAAGAGCAGAATAATTGAATGCCTGAAACATGTCCTGAGAAGAGAAGAGAAGAGAAGAGAAAATGGTGAAGACAGTGCTAGAAAGGAAGCCACAAGGTACGAGACCCCTGGGTAGACCAAGACTGAGGTGGATGGATGGAGTCAAGAAAGACCTGGAGACACTGGGAGCCAACGAGAACATGGCTAGCAACAGAGACCTATGGAAGAGGCTAAAGAGTGAGGCAATGAACCGACTTCGGTTCGTGTGGCCCACGAAGTAAGGAAGTAAGAGATAAAGTCCAAGTTAGAAATGGACACGCTAGATGAAGCTGTTCATACTGTATAAGCCGACTCAGATGGTGGGGGCATGCGAACAGATGGTTGGTTGATTCCTTAGTTTAGGTTCTGCGACAACGCGGTCATATAGCCCCGTGTACTTTGGGTGTGTGTAGAATCTGTCTGATAACCGGTGTTATTTGTGAAGGCTGTTTCAATTCAAGTAAGGACTGCAGACAATCAATTTTCAAGTAGTTCCTACTTTTGCTACCAAACGCCACCGTCAACGACAACTAGCTATGAACTTGGTTTGAACCCGCGACCTTGGGCATAGAAGCTCAGCATGTAACACCATTAGGCAACTACCGTCAGTGGCGTAACCAGAGGGGGGGGGGGCATAGGGGCCGGGCCCCCTCCAAAATAAATCCGGAAATTGTAGTGAGCTTAAACCTTCATTTTTACTTACGGCTCGAACAAATTTAGAAGCTACAACGAAATATTACAGTAAATGCGTTGGCAAAGAATGCACTAACAATCTCTGCACGGCCAGTCATCATTTCCGTGTCTGCACTGAAGTAACAGGGTAGCAATTAGGTTTGTGACGAGGGGGGATTTTCCAAGAACAGTAGGTGTCTCAGTACTGGGGATACAACCAGGTGATGATGACAAAAGTCTACCAAAAAAATTAGTTGACTGCCAAATAGCAAGAGACCTCTCTGGAGGTGGCTAGTTATAGCTTGTCAGCTTACACTCTCTTGTCAGCTTTTAATTTCTATTTCCTGGAAATATCAGTGTTAAAATGTCCCAGGCTACAATACTGGTGCAGCGTGGTTGATTGTCGCCACGGTCGGGATGTACGGTGGTTGTGTGTCTGCGCGAGAGGAGAGATACAGTTTGTAAGTGGTAGTATTGGGGAAGAGTCGAGAGTTGTTTGATAGTTGCTCTTTTCTTTCTTCTTTTTTCACATTAGCGAGTGTTTGTCATAAAGAAGGTTAATTTGGATACATCTTCGGTAAGTTATGAAAATTCTTTATTGTAAGTGTAGAAAATTTGAGGCCCCCATACCATTATATAGGCACGGCTTTTACAAATAATTTTCTCTGCACGAGAAATACACATTGCTCACTGATATTTATTTTTATTTAAAGGTTGTTACAGTTTCCTCTGAATAATAATAATAATAATAGTAATAATAATAATAAAATTAGAACATCACTGACCAACTCTCGAAAACACCATCCCTGGACATCTATGGAACGAGACATATGGGTGGGAGGTGAATTGTTGATATACACAACCAAGTAGCTCGACAGATCTATGAGCTAAGAAAATACTTCTGTTCTGTATCGAACCATTCGATGCTGCACAAGGCTGTCACAGAAGCAGATGATTCAACTCCACTACTCTTAAGTCAGCAAGAGACTCAAATTCAGGTGCGCAGTGATTTGGATAAATTCAATGCCTGATTGTCCAAGCCACTACACGGAATACATCCCAATTAAGTAATCCAAACTCACGTCGACAAGCTAGCGTCGAACTTTTGGCTGATTTCTGGGAAGATGTTTCCTGAAACAGAAGGCTTTATGATGGCTATTCAGGACCTGGTTGTCCCCACGAGGAACTACCTAAAGTTCATAATCAGGGATGCATCTGTGCAAGATGACCATTGCAGATACGGTTGCCCAACATCAGAGACTGTTCAGCATATTATACCAGGTTGTCGACATTTTGCAGGGACAGAATATAGGAAGAGACATGATTTCGTTGCCGAGATAGTACATCAAGAATTGGCTATACACCTTCAACTGCTGAGACAAGTTCTAGTGCCGTACTACAAATATGCTCCTGAAAGTGTACTGGAAAATGACAGCTTTACGTTGTACTGGGATCGTACTGTATTGACAGACCAATCAGCTGTGCACAACAGACCTGATTTAGTTCTTGTTGATAAATACATGAAGCACACCACCTTCATAGATGTGGCGATCCCAAACAGTGGCAACATGCTAACAAAGCATGTTGAAAAGCTTTCAAAATACACAGAGCTTTCAGAACTGTTAAGGAAGCAATGGCACATGGCACAAGTCAGGACAGTTCCTATTATCATCTCCAGCACTGGCGTGATTCCCAACAACTTAAAGGAATCGCTCATAGAGTTGAAATTAGATCCAGGATTTTTCAAACTGATGCAGAAAACAGTCATACTTTCTACGTGTCGCGTAGTAAGACCGTTCTTGGGCAATCAGGCCTGAAGCAGTGAGGGAAATATGAAGCTACTACTCAATGCAGTCACCAAGAATTTGCTCCTTGTGATATATACGGTATCTGGGATTGTAAATGTTTTCTTTCCAGCAAATATGCAGAGAATATGTAAGCGCATGAGCAAAATAAATAAATAAATAATAATAATAATAATAATAATAATAATAATAATAATAATAATAATAATAATAATAATAATAACGACATGCTTGGAGGTATCGGAGACTCCTACAAACAAGATCAGACACAAACGACGCAACTTCTTCGCAACATTCAACGTGAACTCCCTTATGAAGGTCGGTAAATTGAAACAACTGATTGACACCCTACAACATCATCAAATCCTGATCGCAGCAATTTAGGAAACAAGGTTTGTTGATGCAGAAGCTTTTGACTCCCAGGGGTAAAGAATCTTCAAAGGTAAAGTCGGAAAACGTGTAGTAAAATCCATCCCCCACCTTGGCACAGGATTTGTGGTCAGTAAGAAGATTTTAGAGTCCATCACCAACTTCACGTCCCCCAACAGTCGAGTCTCGATCCATTCGTTTCGGAGCACAAATAAAATCTACACCATGGTGAACGTCCATGCCCCAATTAATCAAGCTAACAGAATCGATCCACAAGGGACGGAAATATTCTGGGAAGAGCTTGAAGATATTCTATCCAAGATTCCCAAGGAACACATCATCGTCCTTCTTGGGGACTTCAATGCTCAGCTCGGTAAGGAAAAGAAATTCAAGAATATTATCGGAGAATACCCTGCTCACAGAAGAACAAACCGCAATGGAGAAAGGTTAGTGGAGTTGTGCAAGGCGTTCAACCTAGTGATGAAGTCAACCGCTTTCAAACGACTTCCTGCAAAACAGAAAACATGGACATCCCCAAATCCCCATCTCGGCGAATTCCAAATTGACCACGTTGCTATTTCTCGTAAATCTCGTAGAGAAATCCAGAATGTAAAAGTCTTAAGAAGCGCGAATCGTGACTCTGATCACTATCTTTCAAAGATAAAATTAAAACTTCTTCCAAGATCCACCAAGAGATTTCAGGGAAGAAAGATCAACAGGTTTGATGTGGAAAAACTGAAAACACAAAGCGAATTCAGTCAGAAAATTGAAACACTTGAGCCACAGAATTGGGAACAACTCAAAGAAGCAATTCTTGAAACGGCACAGGAAACCATCCCACTGACAAAGTTGAGGCGGCATCCTTGGTGGACTAATGAATGTGACGATGCCATTCACCAAAGGCGGCTTGCCTGGTTGCGATGGAACAAACAGAAGAATGAAGAAAACAGAGAGAGATTCCTGGTCGTGAGAAAGCAGGCTGATAAAACCATACGCGGTATAAAACGAGCATTCCAAAAAAATCAGTTGGCACAGATAGACCAAGATTTCAAAAAGAACAACACCCGTGATTTCTATAAAACCTTCAAGCAAAATCTCAGTAAATACACACCACCCAGTCTTCACTTTAGGAATCCCGATGGGAAAGTTGCTTACAATGACAAAGACAACTGCCAGATCCTGGCGAAATACTTTGAGTCCCTTCTCAATTGTGAGGCTCCAACATCGAAATTTTCCTTTCACAGTAATGTGCTCGTCAATCCAGACTCAAGTCCACCAACTAGGGAAGAAATCAAGCAGATCATTCACTCACTTAAGAACAATAAAGCACCAGGTGAGGATTCAATAGTTGCCGAACTCTGGAAATACGCAGGTGAAAAACCAGTCGACAAGCTAACGGATATCATCCGGGAGATTTGGGAAACAGAGAAACTGCCCAGTGATTGGACATCGGCCCTAATTCATCCCCTGCACAAGAAAGGTGATAAAGCGGACGTAAACAACTATCGTGGCATATCACTTCTTTCGATAACATATAAGATTCTCGCGAAAGCGCTTCAAACGAGAGCGGAAGCACAGCTCGATCAACACCTGGGCGAATACCAAGGTGGATTTCGAAAGGGGCGCTCTTGTGTTGAGCAAATCATGAATCTAAAATCAATTCTATCGTACATGAATCTGAGAAGTAAGAAATTTTTTGTAACTTTTGTTGATTTCAAGAAGGCTTACGACTCGCTGGATCGAAGTACCCTGATCCAGGTTTTAAGAGAATTTGGTTTAGATAATAAGACAAGAGCAATCATTCACCAATCCCTATTGGATACGGCTTCCAAAGTGAAATTCAGGGGAGAGATTTCTGAATCCTTCGCAATACGGACAGGGGTGAGACAGGGAGATGGGCTCTCGCCTCTTTTATTCAACTGTGTTCTTGAGAAAGTTATTCGAGAATGGCGTAAAGAATTGTGTAAGGATGGTATAGAGAATGGGGTCAGACTAGGTTGTAAGAACAAAAACCTGACAATCGACTGTTTAGCTTTCGCAGATGATGTTGCAATTTTCTCTAATTCTCTTGACATAGCCACACAACAAATCAATCAATTACAGGTGCAAGCAGCAAAGGCAGGTCTTCAGATTTCGTTTGAGGAAACGCAGTTTATAACGAACATCAAGTCGGAACCCAGAAAACTTACGGTGAATGGAGGACAAATAAAACAGGTAGAGAAATTCAAATACCTGGGTGAATGGATTGAGCCCAAAATTCGTGAAAAGGAAGCCTTCGTGACACGGATTAACAAAATGGAAATGGCTTACCATTTAACCAAAGACATTTACAAATCACGATCAATGTCCTTCAAGGCAAACTGAGACACTTCGTTACCGTTATTCGCCCGGAGGCGTTATATGCATCAGAATGCCTGGCGATGAATAAGAAAGGCCTGGCAGAACAACTCGAAGCCAAAGAGAGGAAGATTCTGAGAAAGATCTTGGGCCCGGTCAAGGAACGAGGAGAGTATAGAAGACGACACAACGAAGAACTCTATCTACATGTGGAGAAAATAACGGACACCATTCGCAAAAGAAGACTCTCCTTTTATGGCCATTTAACACGAATGAACTCCGGAAGATTGTCCAATCGAATCTGTGCCTACTTTGTGGGAAAGAAAACCAAAGGGATCTGGTTTACAGAGGTGGAAAAAGACCTACAAGAACTGGGGATATCACATGAGGACATCTTGGAACGTGACTCTTTGAAGAAGAAACTTGGGGAGATACAGAGTTTTCAGCCAAAAGCTATATTGAAAACCGGCAAGAAGTGGACCGAAGAACGAAGGGAAGCTCACCGAAGAAGAATGCGCGAATACTGGGCCAATGTGAAAGAACGAGGGAAAAGGCAGTTGAAATAACGTGGTCCATAGACGACCGAAACGATTTAAAAAAAAAAAAATAATAATCAAGAATGAGGTCCATGGCGACCATTAGGCTTACCTTAACACAGCACTGTATAAATTAGACTAACAATAATAAACCTAAATGTTTTGCAACGTACCTTCTTTGTTTGATGCCTTTATGAGTGTCCCTTCTTCCTGTTATCTACTCCTGATGGTTTCTTGGACATACTCATTCAATTGACTACAAATATTTCTCGTAAATAAACTATTTAAAAACATAGTGCGGTATTAATGTAAAGAACATTCTGAACTGGAACGTGTGAATATGCCATAATAGTAGTATTCTGATAACTGATAATTGAAAATCTGTGCGACAGAGACAAATATAGACACTGACAGGGCTGTGAGCTGCCTCAAAACAAAGCAACGAAGGGCGTAATTCAGGCAGACATGAACCGACTGAAGAGTTTTGTCCTAAGCTAGAAGTGAACCCTAAAGTACTTATAATCAGAACAAGTAGTTCAGTGAAGAAGTATATAGCGTATTTTCGTACACCATATTGGTCTTCTTTATTAAAAAAGTTACGAGCCTTACAGTAGTCGCATATGATGAACATCTGACATAAAAGAAACCTCACGTGAAATTGTTGATACACCGGTATTTTATACTATTATTCGCACAAATATTAATCTATTGTAAAAGGGAGTGTTTTACATATATTGTAGTTTATAATACGGAACTCATTTTATTAGATGATTTGTAGCTTCCACCAGCACTAGCCTAAATAAAGAATACGATATGGATCAACTAGATTAATAGATGCGACACCGCTCATAACCTTAAATTCCTTATAAACAGGACCTCTTGTTTCACAGACCAACACGTAATTTCATATGGATTCTGTTAAAATGAGTCATATTGATATGATAAATATCGTTTAAAATGATAATCTGGTAGCAAAAATATCTACCCCGTCCGGGATTCGAACCCAAGATCTCCAGATTCACAGTCATAGGCGCTAACCCCACAGCTATTTCGACTACGCAAATATGTTTCACAAGATGGTGACTTATTTCCACGTTCCAATAATACTGCATTACGGAATTAAGTTTCATTCATATTTTGCTTGTTTCGATAATGTTCCTGCGTGAAATTGAGTTTAAATGCCTTATGAATAGGCCCTCTTGTGAGTAAAGAGAATGTATTCAGCAATAGTTCATGAAGGCTTGCTCAATTCTCGTATAACCACGACGATTACATTATATTGATGACTGCATTACCGTTATGTGGGTTAATATTTGAATAGCCATTGTGCAGAAACATAATACCGGCAATGCCGACTACATACAATGTTTGATATTAAGGCATTTTACCATTAAAAAAAACTCCTCTCGGCACGCCGGAAGGTGGAGGTAGATTTCATCGGGCAAACTTGGGGATAGGCGAAAATAGACAGAATATGCAGGTTTTCGTAGAAGGATCAGACCTCATTTATTGCGAGAAAGTATTTTATAATTGGAGCATAATTAACTTTGTTTTCCGTCATTTATGCATATTTTAAACATTTTATTGTCTTATGGGGACGGTAACCTTCTTGTCATTTGCGGTACATTTTTATACTTGTGGTCACACTGTCCATATGCAAGGTTTCGACACTGATGTGTAACTATGTAACGGTCTGTTACTTCTTCACGCAAAATTTTATCTACCGCAGATATTTTGGTTGGTTCCTCAGTTTAGGGACTGCGACAACGCGGTCATGTAACCCCGTGTACTTTGGGTGAGTGTAGAATCTGTCTGATAAACAGTGTGAATTGTGATGGCTGTATTAGTCTGTAATTCAGGTAAGGACTGCAGACGGTCAATTTCAAGCAGTAGTTCCTAATGTTGCTACCAGATACTACCGTCAACGACACCTAGCTCTGAACTAGGCTACGAGATGCCACCACAAGCAGCAACTCGCAACGAACGTTGGATCTTCCCCTTCAAAGGAAAGCATACTGAGGGATTTTTAGCGCTCTTAGAAAATCTGACGACTTCGGCCGGCTTTAAACCCGCGAACTTGGGCATAGAAGTTCAGCATACTACCAGTTACGTCACCGAGGCCGCTTCTCACTTAGTCAGATTGAAAACTGAATGTGTTCGCGTGCAAGTGCGTTGTCATGGCAACGTCTGATGGCTCATCCCTCATCAATTTAGTAGTGTTGTCATGGCAACCTCTGATAGCTCTTGGTATTTACTTATAATTCCGAAACCATTTTTCTCATCCCTTGGCGCAATGGTGGGTCATATCAAAAATTCTTTCAGACAAAAGTTTTAGGTAATTGTTAGGGGAAAAACTGAAATACAACCCATTCCCGAAATACCTAGGTGTCACGCTGGACTGAACTCTGAGCTACAAAGAACACCTCACCAAGCTCTCTCACAAAATTTCCACCAGAAATAACATCCTGCACAAGCTTTGCGGTAGTTCATGGGGAGCCACGGCGGACTGCTTAAGATTAACGGGTATCAGTCTAGTCTATTCTGTAGCGGAATACTGTGCTCCAGTATGGTTGGAAAGTGCACATGTGCATAAAGTGGATACCAAGCTGAATGACACTATGCGTTGCATAACCGGCACCATAAAATCAACCCCTCGCCACTGGCTACCAGTACTCAGCCACATTCCACCACCTCAACTGAGGAGGAAGGGAGCTCTGATCAGAAACGCAAAGAAGATCTATGCTTCTCCCTCATTACCAATACACCAGGAATTCTGCCACCCACCACCGAAGCGACTTCATTCGAGGAGACCAACCAGTTTATTGGCCGATCAACTTCTGGCAAATCGATTCAACCTAAACCAATGCTGGCAGGACGAATGGTCAAACTCAACGTCTGGAACTAGTGCCCAGGAGATCAACCCAACGGTGAAAATACAAGGATTTGACCTTCCTAGAAAATTATGGTGTCGCCTCAATAGACTGAGAACCAGGCACGGCCGTTGCAATTACCTATGCCATAAGTGGGATTGGATAGATTCCCCATTGTGTCAATGCAATGAGGAGGAACAGACCATGGACCATATCATCCAGCGCTGCCCTCTACACGCCTACTCCGGGAGCCCTAGTGATCTGTTTCATCTTCGAGAATGTACTGTGGAATGGCTCCAAAACTTGAACTTGGATTTGTGATTTGTTTTTATGTAATTCACCATACGATTAAATAAAAAAAGGGGAATATTGTCCATTTTGTACGGTTTTGATATTGTGCCTATTAAGAAAGATATGATTAATGTTTCCCGAAAAACCCACTTTTTCCCACCCCTTTGGTCAATGGTTGGTGCTATCAAAAAAAAACTCTTCAAACATAAATTTTTGGGCCTTATTTGACACATAGTATGAACTTTGAATGGATTCGATATTTCAAATATTAAGAGAGTTATAGCGATATTTCACTTTTTCGAAAAAAGACCCCCATTTTCACCCCCATCAACCGATTGTGCCCATTAACGAACTCGACCGAGATTTTATAGGGATACATATTATGTAAAAATTTCAAATTTGATTGGTGCAAAATTGCGGAAGTTATCGTGTCCACAAGAAAGTGATGTATATATATATATATATATATACATAAATTATATATATACTTTTTAACTGACGGTGGTTTTGGGGTCTAGGGGATGTGAAACGTGAAGATATGTCGAAATTTTCCGGAAGTCGATACATGGTACCCATTGCAATAGTTAGCTTTCTAATTAAATCAACCTAAAACTGATACGAAGACTTCGAACATGTACCATGTGCTTTGTTTCATTCACTTGACACCAGAGTTCGCATGAGCGTTTACCGTTCAGTATGTCATATACATTCCACATGGCCAAGAGTACATCATGGTATCAATTTTCGACACCACGAGCTCATTGTTTGTCTTACCACTGCCACCTGGGTATTACCACTGCCAGCTGGATCGATCGATCGAGTTGGCAGTGCATCTTACACTTCCGTTCGATCCACCACTGCCAGCTAGCACACTTCCGTTCGAGCACACTTCCGTTCGATCGAAAGGAAGTGTGCCAGCTGGTTCCACCTCGATCGTTCCGATCCACTTCCGTCCCATTTTTCAAAATCACTCCCACAAAAATATCCAGCAACCGAGTGGAAAGATGTTACACATCAAATACAAATCCGGCCTATGAGAAGAAACGACATGTTGGATTGTTCTGTATGTTGGCCATAAAGTTATGCACCATTAGATGAAGATTATTGCGTATGTTCATTATTCAAACAACCGAAAGTGGTGGCTACGCCCACTACAGCGCAGCGTTAGGCCATGAGGCCAAGCTCTCTGCTGACTCGATAGACGCGTGGGTTCGTGCCCCACTGTCGGCCGTCCTTGAGATGGGTTTACGTGGTTTCCCATTTTCAACACCAGGCAAATGCATGGACGGTACATCCTGAGAGGCCACGGCTGCTTCCTTCCAGATTCTTTCCCATTTTCATTCATCTCCATCCATTCCATCTCTCATCCCGACGCGCAGGTCGCTCACAGGCGTCGACTAGAAAGACCTGCACTCGGCCTCTCAGGAGATCACACAAAATAAAATATTCCAACGTTCACTTCGATCACATGTTTAGGGCACAAGAAATAAAAACTCAATTTCAAACATTCGCATGACCGCCATCTTGGAGTTATGAAACAATTGAATGCCATTAAATGCCAGTAGATTTTGTATGAACATTTTCCGTGCCATGTTTCACTGCACTCGGATAATTAATTCGCGAGTCAATTCCATTTAAATGTTTTAACTTCGCTTGGCCGCCATGTTGGTATTGTGATAACCACGTTATTGAAAGTCCGATAGGTGAACTTATATTTATAGCCTCTATCAGCATACAAAATTTCAGTTTGATTGCAGCAATAGATTCGAAGATATTGAGAACCATCTAAATATTTCGGATGGTCGCCATGTTGGAATATAGGCCATACAGTCATGTACCATTAGATGAAAATTATTGCGTAGGTTCATTATTCAAACTTTCACTTCAATCCATGATTTGGACATGCGAAATAAAAACTTTATTTTAAAATCTCGAACAGCCGCCATCTTGAAGTTATGTAAATTGAACTAAATTAGATGTCAGCAGATTAGAATTTGTATAAACATTTACTGTTTCAAGTTTCACTGCGATCGGGGTGATATCTGTTACCTTTGCCGACATATACAGTAGAATGCAAGTGAAATATTTCGCGTGTATTGAATTGTTGAAATGTATCAAAATTTGAATGACACGGTCGATGTTGGACGAGATAGTTGTATGTGGTTACCGAATTTCTTTGAAATCGCTCCGGCCATTTCGATTTTAAAGGGGGTGGGGGCTTGCAAAGAAACACACGCACGCACACATGGACAAAAGATGATCTCGTAAGCCTATTTCTTTTTCATAAAATAATGAAAATAAGCTCAACTATATGAACTCCGTGAGTAATAGATGAAGACCCAATGGGCCACCTCCAAACTAAAATACTTGCATAGATTCGCGTTAAAGTTGTCTATACAGCTTTATAAGTTCACTATCAGCATTCTTTGTATGTGGGTTGAAACTTATCATACTTTTTCAATGAAACAGAGTGCCAGTACAATGTCGTATAACGTATCCAGGGAAACATTTATATTTCTTGAAAAATTAACAAAAGATAAAATGTTGGTGACATTTCTACGACTTTACTTGGAGCATCATTACATTTGACATTGCGTTTAAGTGCTACACTACAGCCACCTATCGGTCAAAAGTAAAATCACTCTAACCAGCTAAAAACATGCAGCCATTCATATCTATGTAGCAACATCGTTAACGAAACTCTATTTGTCGTGATTGTATCGATATGAATGGCTGTCTGTGATTGGCTGGTTAGAGTGATTTATTAGAAAAGAAGAAAGACTGGCAACGGATATAAGATGTGCACGAGCTGATGACCAAAATGTCCCCTGCCCCAACTTGTACTTGAGAAGGTGTTCTTTCGCCTCATTTAGCCCGCGGACAGGGGAAGATAAACTCCCTCTTCATGGAGAAACAGATTTAAAGTATGTTCAAAGTTTGCAGAGTAGCCAACTTGATTACAATGATGTTAACTCGCACATCTATCACTGTTTTAGACAAGCAGTACTTAGCAACTAAGTGCGCAGTTTGCTGGCGTCATTACTAACTCTCATTATCCACGTTGACAGGCAGGTTAAGAGGTCATCAGCCCGTCACTGAACGTTATATGGTAGACAAGTGAAGGAATAACACTCTAAGTAGCGGGCTATTATTTTGTACCAAATGCTGAAAACCAGTCAATTTCAACGATGTTCATTTATTTCTATCACCGCAACCAAAATACATAATTCGACGAAATTAATAGTATATTATAGATCTATCTTTCTACGATAATATACAAACCATACTTATTGAATTGTGAAATAAAATGCTCCTGATATTTCATTTCTTGTAGATATATATAAATTTCACCTAAAAAAGGCAAACAAATATTCAGTGTTCACAATACTGTTCAAATTAATTTCTCTTCACTGTGAAGTGTGTTTGTAATGAATTCCTCACCCACTTGATATATCTTGAACACCCATTTACTGTGAATCAAATTGCTTCTTTGTGTGAAACATTTTTGAATGACATGACGCGACCTTGAGAACACAGACATAGGACGCCATCTGTGGATGAAAGTTGTTACCAACTGTGTGTGTTAAGAGTCTTCAGTCTTTTGACTGGTTTGATGCAGCTGTCCATGCCTTCCTGTCCTGGGCCAATCGTTTCATCCCTACATAGCTACCACACACTACATCCGTGAGAATCTGTTTAACATATTCTAATCTTGGTCTACCTCTACAGTTCTTGTCCTCGACCCTACCTTCCAAAACTAAGCTTGCTATTCCTGGGTGTCTTAATACGTGTCCTACCAACCTATCTCTTCTGTTCATTAGCAGTCACCAGAAACATCTCTCCTCTCCCACTCGTCTTAGTACCTCTTCGTTTGTTACCCTATCTACCTATCTGATCTTCATCATTCTCCTGTAACACCACATTTCAAACGCTTCAATTCTCCTCTTTTCTGCTGCACCAAGAGTCTGGAAGGCAAGTGGATGATATGAAATTCCTTTCTAAGGTTATTAACTGTCAAATTGATAACTCATTATTCCTATCGTTCATAAATTTCAATATCCTTCGCTTAACTAAAAGTTCAAACATAACATTCAACAAGATGTTCAGTAAAGAACATATAGCCTACTTTATCCTAAATGCATGGGTATTGTTATAACTCTTTGTCCTTTTCAAGGAGTAGAATTGAATGTTGGTTGTAGTAGCTTGTTGAAATACAACGTGCTATAGTGATATTAAACATGAATATGAGGTGCCCTTTGCTAGTGCTACCTCTGTAACAAAATTAATTCAATTCGGTTTCACCGTGTTTGAATTGATCCGGGGAATGGATTTGCACACATACATGGCCGCTATTTGCAAACTATGGGGATGATGACCTTGTAGTCAGTCATAAGATGCTTTCCACAAAAAGGCATGTTGTTGCAAAATCCGGTAGAGATCAAATTATTAGGATGGTCGAAATTTGATTTAAGCTTTTAACATTTGGGTGGCCGTCATTCCGTTTCCGTCAAGATGGCGGCGATATAAAACATGACACTGAGGTGCCTTTTGCTAGTGCTACCTCTGTACCAAATTTCGTTCAATTCGGTTTCACCGTGTTTGAATTGATAGGGGGAATCGATTTGCACACATACTTGGCCATCATCTGCAAACTATTGGGCTGATGATCTAGCAGTTTGGTCAGAATATGCTTCCCACATAAAGATTTGTTGTTGCAAAATTTGGTACAGACTAGATTATTAGGTTGGTCGTAATTACATTTTAGCCTTTAATATTTGGGTGGCCGCGATTACGTTTCCGTCAAGATGGCGGTGATATAAAACATGACACTGAGGTGGCCTTTTCTACTGCTACCTCTGTACCAAATTTCGTTCCATTCGGTTTCACCGTGTTCGAATTAATAGGGGGAATCGATTTTCACACAAAGATGGCCGCCATCCGCAAAATATTAGGCTAATGACCTATTAGTTTGGTCAAAGGATGCTCCCTCCATAATGGTATGTTGATGCAAAATTTGGTAGAGATCGGATGATTAGGTTAGTCGTAATTTGATTTAAGCTTTGAACATTTGTGTGGCCGCCATTACGTTTCCGTCAAGATGGCGGTGATATAAAACATGACACTGAGGTGCCCTTTGCTAGTGCTACCTCTGAACCAAATTTCATTCCATTCGGTTTCACCGTGTTCGAATTAATAGGGGTAATCGATTTTGACACAAAGATGGCCGCCATCCGCAAACTATTATGCTAATGACCTATTAGATTCGTCAAAGGATGCTCCCTTCATAAAGGTATGTTGTTGCAAAATTTGGTAGAGATTGGATGATTAGGTTAGTCGTAATTTGATTTAAGCTTTGAACATTTGGGTGGCCGCCATTACGTTTCCGTTTAAATGGCGGCGATATAAAACATGACAGTGAGGTTTCCTTTGATAGTGCTACCTTTGTACCAAATTTCGTTCAATTTGCGCTCACCGTGTTCGAATTGATAGGGGGGGGGGGACAGACATTCAGAGTACACACAATCACACACACACACACAGACTCACACACACACATACACGCACACAGACAGACACACTTTTTTCGCCCTGTAGTGATCTCATAAGTCTACTTTCACTTTTTGCAAAAATCGAAAGTAGGCTAAAATGATATTTAAATAATACTACTTCACATAACAACTCACCTGTATAGGGGCTTTGCAGTTTTTACAGCGATCCAGTTTGTGTAAACTGGTTGGTTGGTTGGTTGGTTCCTCAGTTTAGGGGCTGCGACAACGTAGTCATGTAGCCCCGTGTACTTTGGGTGTGTGTAGAATCTGTCTGATAACCGGTGTTAATTGTGATAACTGTATTAGTGTGTGTATCTGTTTTTTAATTTAAGTACAGACTGCAACTTAGAATTTTTCAAATAGTTCCTACTTTTGCCGCCATGCACCACTGTCAACGACTACTATGCCAAGTTCAGAACTTAGCTACTAGACGCCACCGCAGTCGGCTCTTGGCAACGAACGTAGAAAGCTAAGAGCGTTGTTTACATTCTTAACCTATCCAATTTAGCTTCACACAGGTGTAATTTGTGGAAGGATCTTGAACATGCAATAAATCTATGACATGCGACCGCCGGCTTTACTTCCCCTCCAAAGGAAGGCATACTGAGGGATTTTTAACGCTCTTAAAAATCCGACGGCTTCGGCCGTGTTTGAAAAGTCTATTTAAAACTTTAACCCTTTATAGCTCAGTGGTCAGTATGTTAACCACAATTTATATTATCAAAGATGCAGGTGGTTGCACCTTTCACTCATATTTCAACTAATTCTTGTGGAAGTGTTAATGTTTCTGTAAACCTAATATTATTAGTTTATCTCCTTGACCCAAGGTATGCATGGGAACTATTCCAAAATTGGTACACATGCAGATAATGCTATTTCAGTTTAATTTTCACTAGGCCAACAATGACAGTGTTACCAAAATAATTTTAAGCCTTCTGATAGGTCCAATGTTTAAATGCATATAACTTCTACACTATCAATTGGATTTCAACCAAATTTTGTATGTAATATCTGTACATAAACAGATATGATAGAGCGTATTCTTAAGAGCCACCAGGGCTGCCAACTGTTAATAATTGCTCTCTCTATTATTTTTTATCCAAATACCAATATATCAGAAAGTATGCAAGCCAACAGCTTTAAACTATGCACACGTATATTCTGACATTTTAGATTAATTTCGAGTAACTTATATACGTCAGTTCTACCAACATGATTATAAGCCTGCTGATAGTAGCAATTTTTAAATACATGTAACTTCTATACTATCAGTTGGATTACAACCAAATTTCGTATGTGCTATGTGTACCATAACAGAATATCTGTAAGTATTGTTAAGAGCAATCAGGGCTGCCAACTGTTAATAAATGCTGTCTATATTTTTTTACCCTAATATCAATATATCAGAAAGTATGCAAGCCAACAGCTCTATACTTTGCACACGTATAGCACCTGACATTGTAGATTAATTTGGAGTAATTAATACAAGGCAGTGCTGCCAATATGATTCTATGCCTGCTGATATGTCCAATTTTAAAATACATGTAACTCCTATACTAACAAATGGATTTCATCCAAACTTGGCACAACAAGATATCATAATATTTCAGATTATTTCTGACCAGCACACGCATGGTATTGTTGGCAACATGCTTTTACGCGTGCTGATAGATCCAGTGTCTAACTGCATGTAACGTCCATTGGACTTCAACCTAATTTTGTATTCTGTACCTTAAGAGATGGAACTAAGAATATATTCAGTCACCAGGGCTGCCAACTATAGTACTCTATTAGGCTAAATTATACCAGGTATATTTTGAACTAATTTGATATTTCGATATTACCAACTTAATTTTGTCATTATTCTAGATAGGTTCATATACTGGAGAATAATGATGGCATGAAAAGTAGGCTCTTTAGTTCTTCACGGAACTTCTTGTTAATTGTTTATGTCTCTATAGTTTGAAAATAAATATAAGCTTATAAAAATGAACTTTATTATCATTTTACCATCTTAATTGTAATATTATTAAAGTAATTATGAACATTAACATTTTAAAGAATAGAAAAATTAAAATTAATGAAAATGAAAATCCACAGCCTGCTTCCAGTCTCCGACCGGGTGAGGAATGGAATGAATGAAGCCCCGATCTAGCGGCGAGGATTTGAACTGTGCCGGCTGCCGAGGCCTGACGCACTCCTCTGGGGTAATGATTAAATGAATGACAGATGAAATGAAATGATAGTGGAGAGTGTTGCTGGAATGAATTTTTTGACAGAGAAAACCGGAGTACCCGGAGAAAAACCTGTCTGCCTCCGTTTTGTCCAGCACAGATCTCACATGGAGTGACCGGGATTTGAACCACGGACTCAGCGGTGAGAGGCCGGCGCGCTGCCGCCTAAGCCACGGAGGCACCCAGAAAAATTAAAATTAATAATAATTATAATTATGCTAAAATAATTAAATATAAATAAACACAAATAAAATATATTTACTGCTGAACTATTCTGCCCTATAAAGGGTTAAACTTCGATTGGCCGCCATGTTCGTTTTGTAGTTACCGGTTTTTGAAAGTCTTATAGATGAACTTCCTGTAGTGGCCTTAATCCCCGTACAAAATTTCAGGATGATACCGGTAATATTTTCAGAGATATAGAATGGCGGTGAAATATTTCGCACAGCCACCATTTTGAGGTTATGTAAACAATTGAACGAAGTTAGATGTCGGTGCATTACAATGTGTATAAACATATACTGTACCATGTTGCATTGCGTTTGGTTGGTTAAATCGCGAGAAACGATTATTTAAAAGTCGCAACTTCGCTTGGCCGCAATGTTGGTTGTATAGTTATCAGGTTTTCAAAAGTCACACAGGTGAACTTCTAGTAGTTCCCTTTATTACCGTACAAAATTCCAGGGTGATATCGGTAACAGTTTCGGAGATATTGAATGCTGGTGAAATATTTCGCACAGCCGCCATGTTGAATTGGTGAGACGTAACACAATTGGAAGGGCACGGTCGGGGTCATCCGAAGTAGTGCTATGAACTTACAGATTTTCATTGAAATCGCTCCAGCCGTTTAGTTTTTATTAGGGGAAAGGGGGGGGGGGGAGGGGGAGGAAGGTGACAAGCACACACACACAGTCAGACACACGGACAAATGGTGATCTCATAAGTGTATTTATTTTTTTCAAAAAATGAAAATAGGCTAAAACTCACGAGGAAGATCTTAGGACTCAAAAATAGAAATGATGGTACATGGCGGAAGAGGCGAAACAGAGATCTTTACGGACAAGCAGAAAAAATCACAGATACCATACGGAAGAGAAGATTGAAGTTCTATGGACACCTTACGAGAATGAGCGATAGTCGACTAACGAAGAAATGCTTTAATTACATCACCAAGGTAAAAGCGACTACAAAAAGGGGAGATGAAATGAGAAAGGATATGGAGGAAGTTGGGGTCAGTCCTAATGAGATCTGGAATAGAGAGGTGTTTCGAGTTACGATAGATGCATTCAAGGGGTTCCAGGAAAAGCAAAGGAGAAGAGCCAAGAACATCTGGTCGGAAGAAAGGAAGAGAATCCACAGTGAAAGGATGAAGAATGGCTGGGAGCAGAAAAAAAAGGACTAATCAGCAAGTCAATTGTTTCCCGTGGTCCAAAGTAGGCCAAAATCGAACAGATATTTCCAATATGGATTGGCAAGGTAAGCTAAAATTATTTTTGAAAGGAAGTTTTGACTTCCGTAGTACATTGGCGCTGCTCGTGGCAACATTTGTGCCTTGCAGCGGCCTTCACAGTATGTACTAGCCACGCGTCTTGGTCAGGTGTACCATAACCAACTGAAGAGCCCATTGGTACACTGAGGCGAAACGATGGCAACTGTTTTGAGCTAGCCGGACCATTGTATCAAATTTCTTTTTGAATTTGTTAATAAAGAAGAAGAAGAAAATAAATATCATACATGACGTCAAAATACCAAAACTATAACGCAACTGTACGAGTGTTTCGGGTCAACTGAGCAATAATATCTGTAAATAAGTTTGACACGTTACACAACTTGTGTAATCAAATATGTTATATAGACCTATATACAGGGTCTTTATATTTGCTTGGATAGGACATTCTCGCTCAAGCGCTCCGCCAGTGACAGCTCAGTTGCCGACTGCCGGGCGCGCGTATGTACGGCAGAGTACGGTGCTTACAATCAGTATAATGCATTTTTACTCACCATGTTTACAGTAGATACTGGAAATGTTCCCCATCCACTGACAAACATAATCGGCATCTCCTTATGAAGTTTCCGGTTATTCCGGTTAATTTAGCTTCACAAAGGAAATAACGACCTTTACGTCTATTTTTATCGTTAACTGAACCTGTACATTTGAATCTCTTAGCTAGTTGTTTTATTATGATTGTGTATAGTGCTGTAGTGCCTTATGTGAAATATTCGTTACTTGAATGTGAATATCTGCACAACACGTACATAAAGTGCTGGAAATCGTGCTCTAGAACAGATAAAAGTTTCGAGTGAAATTTCCAGGGATACCTATTCCTATAAATCGGACAATAAATCAACAGACTAATTTGAGATTCAAACGTACCGGTTCTGTAAACAATAAAATTAAACGTTAAGGTCATTATTTCCTTACTGAAGCTAAATTAACCGGAATAACCAGAAACTTCATAAGGAGATGCCGATTATGTTTGGCAGCGGATCGGGAACATTTTCAGCATCTGCTGTAAACATAGTGAGTAAAAAAGATGCAGTCAGTCTGAGAGACTAGACTTTATATCATTTCAAATGATGCATGCTACAAATGCTACACATGTTAGAAAGGCTCGGGAGGGCTTCCCAGGACTCTTTAGACACACTCCATTGCCCATTAACTTAGGCTTCCCGCGCGGGGAACGGAGAGCGGGAGGTGCACTCTGCTGCATGACGTCACACACTCGCCATCTCCGTATCGCATCACGCCAGACCCCAGGAGTAAAACTCAGACTCGGTGCATATGCACTGAACAACATGATGACGTCATACACGCCGTAACCGTAACGCATAACGTTAGACCAAAGCGTAACGATGAAGTCGACAAGATCATTTGAAATGATAAAATAATAATAATATCGTATGGCCTCGGGTGCCAGGTGCAAGCTTTGTAATTTGACACCCAGAGGGTAGCTTGCATGTCGAATTTCGTTGTTCCTTGAATCACTATGGAAGTCAAGGAGGTTACATACTAGATATCTAAGCTCCTTGAGCACTATAGCGCTTTCCAGTAGAGAAATGAGAAACTTTGTTTTGGCGGAAACTCTCGAGATTAATTTTGCCATTATGAACTCGGCCTACTATATTCAAATGGGTTCTTTGACATGCCAATATCGTATGACATGCGTATCGTATTTTTGCCGCCTTTCAAAAATCACTTACCACGGCCAGGGGCGAACCTGCAATCTTGGGGTTAGTAGACCGACACGTTATCCACTCACCCGCCGTGGCAAGCTAATGATAAAATGCATTATACTGATTGTAAGCACCGTATTCTGCCGTACATACGCGCGCGTGGCAGCCGGCAACTGAGCCGTCACTGGCAGATCGCGTGAACGAGAATGTCCTTGACAAGCAAAAATAATGACCCTGTATATTTGTACATAAGTTTAATACATAAACACCGTTCCTTATCTACGCCTGAGGTGGACCTGACGATGGGCGATCGAACCCTCTTGTTGCACATAAAAGCGTGTTCCTTTGTGATAAATATCTCGTGTAACATTTCTTTCAGGTTAGGGCGTGTAAATACTTGTTTCCCGCCAAATGTAATTGGGTACAACTTGTGTGGACCAACTGAAAAGCTTTGTATAATAGAACTAAGCAATGGCTTCTATACCTTGTCCATAATACATGGGTGGAGTCGAGATGGAACCAGCAATACTCGTGACAGGAAATACAGACGGTGCTGTATGCAGCTAGGCAGAGGAAAGTAGCCTTACAATGTAACTGAGCTGCCTTCTCAAAGGCATTACACCATAACTTCCTACTCGTCTTACTCAGCACGCAACGGGCCGATATATTCTGCAGAATAGTAAGCAGGTTGCCATAGCAACGAATGACATCTGAGTGCAGGGAAGCCCCTTCTCGACACTCAAACTTATATTAGCCGATGACGTGGTGGCTTCTGAACTCGTCATCCGCTTTATAACTGAGAGTGGGTTAGGGTCAGCAATCTAAATTTCCCACTGAACATTTACTCAATGACTTGTTCGTTTTTAATCCAGAATTTTTGTTTTTCCGTAATTTTTGTTTACATGTTTTTTTTTAATTTATTTTCAATCTTTTCAAATCTAGGTATCCACCTCTGAATTTTAAATTCCATTCCAAATTTGTATGATTTAATCAGTGTTAAGAGGGACAGATGACCTCGTAGTTCCGCCCCTTAAAACAACAATAACTAACTAACTAGCCTCTTCCCGTCGTCCTCCGCCTCACCCCACACTCGCTTTCTCCTAAGGTCCGTATAGTACGACTTTTCTTGATGGGACACATGCGTGCTTCTAGCGGGAGTGCTGAGTGGTTTGTAGCCATCCCCGTGTCTGAGCCAACAGTTTCATGTCAAGAATGTCAATGGATATGAATTACATTACTTCCGGGATTTGTCTCATTGTGTTACATAAATCATTCATAGGTTACCTATATTTTGCCCCCCCCCCCCCCCCCACTCCCCAGGGCTCACATCTAGTGGGACGTGGGTTGGCGACCAAGGGACCCCAGCTTAGTCCGCAATGCTTCCACTTACTTGTGCGGGGCTCCTCTCTGTCTTCTTTCCTGTCGGACTCTCTTGGTCACCTCTTGTTCTTTTCCGACCCCGAAGGTATTAGGGTATCCGAGGCCTAGGGTGTCTCTTCCTTTCCCGCCTTAATTGGCCCTTGTCTCATTTTTCCTGATACCCTCCTTCTGCGAGGAGTCAGCCTCCTTTTCGTATCATGTTATCTCCTGCCTTCTGCACAAGGTCCTCAAGAATGCAGGGTGTATGTAGCTCCACCACTTCTGGTGCATCCTGGATAGTGCTACACCCTTAGGGACTCACAGTATCTCCTGCCTTCTGCTCAAGGCCCTCTAGGAAGCAAGGTGTGTGTAGCCCCACCATTTCTGGTGCACCCTGGATAGTGCTACACCCTCAAGGGCTCACAGTATCTCCTGCCTTCTGCTCAAGGCCCTCAAGGAGGCAGGGTGTGTGTAGCCCCACCACTTCTGGTGCACCCTAGATAGTGCTACACCCTCAGGGGCTCACAGTATCTCCTGCCTTCTGCTCAAGGCCCTCAAGGAGGCAGGGTGTGTGTAGCCCAACCACTTCTGGTGCACCCTGGATAGTGCTACACCCTCAGGGGCTCACAGTATCTCCCGCCTTCTGCTCAAGGCCCTCCAGGAAGCAGGGTGTGTGTAGCCCAACCGCTTCTGGTGCACCCTGGATAGTGCTACACCCTCAGGGACTCACAGTATCTCCTGCCTTCTGCTCAAGGCCCTCTAGGAAGCAGGGTGTGTGTAGCTCCACCACTTCTGGTGCACCCTGGATAGTGCTACACCCTCAGGGACTCACAGTATCTCCTGCCTTCTGCTCAAGGCCCTCAAGGAAGCAGGGTGTGTGTAGCCCCACCACTTCTGGTGCACCCTGGATAGTGCTACACCCTCAGGGACTCACAGTATCTCCTGCCATCTGCTCAAGGCCCTCAAGGAAGCAGGGTGTGTGTAGCCCCACCACTTCTGGTGCACCCTGGATAGTGCTACACCCTCAGGTACTCACAGTATCTCCTGCCTCCTGCTCAAAGCCCTCAAGGAGGTAGGGTGTGTGTAGCCCCACCATTTCTGGTGCACCCTGGATATTGCTACACCCTCAGGGGCTCACTGTATCTCCTGCCTTCTGCTCAAGGCCCTCAAGGAGGTAGGGTGTGTGTAGCCCCACCACTTCTGGTGCACCCTGGATAGTGCTACACCCTCAGGGGCTCACAGTATCTCCTGCCTTCTGCGCAAGGCCCTCAAGGAGGTAGGGTGTGTGTAGCCCCACCACTTCTGGTGCACCCTGGATAGTGCTACACCCGCAGGGGTTCACTGTATCTCCTGCCTTCTGCTCCAGGCCCTCAAGGAGGCATGGCGTGTGTAGCCCCACCACTTCTGGTGCACCCTGGATAGTGCTACACCCTCAAGGGCTCACGTCTGTCGAATATGGGCGTTGGTGACCCTGAGGGATTCCTGAGCTGAGTCCGTTTTGTCCCCCTTTCCTCTGACCTTGGGGCGGGCCCTCTCCTCTTACCCCTTTCCTATCCGCCTTTCATGGCTCTCCTTCCTTCCAAGTCCCTCAATCCTCATTCTTCCGGGGTTGAGGGCATTTCTTTTCTTCCTGTCCTTTATTTGCCTTATCCTTTATTTGTTTGCCATTTCTTCTTCTAGTTTGTAAGTCTGTAGTTGGTATTAGTTATAGTTTTCATTATCATCTCATATTGCATTATCACCCAAACCATTAGGGGCCGATAACCTAGATGTTAGGTCCCTTAAAACAACAATTATCACCATCAATTTAGATATAGGCTACAGTATGTCTGATGAGCGATCAGCAACAGAAAATTAGTCTTTTTTTTGTCATTTCTGCATTTTTGGCATTACGAAAATGTTTATTTCTGATATCTGGGCAAAATTATACAAAATGAGTTTCTTGGCAAACATTGTCAAACAGAGATAAGGGCAAGGAATATTGCATTTCGCCAAGAGATTTGAAACGAAACAAGTTGATTTTGACATCAAAATCAATGTTACGTGATAGTTGGCTCTCTGTCTGAATTTATCTCCTTCTTGCGCGGATGCGGATATCCGCAAATATTTTCGCTACGCGGATATAGTTTGCATGGCTGTGTGGATAGCGGATACGCTGCGGATAATGTTTGGAGTATATTTGCGGATAGTTTTTAGAATACCAACTTACGATAATATAACATATTTGATATGCCAATCTACAACTGCATGCTTAAAAGAGGAATACTCTTATAGCCTATTGCGTACGAAATATTCAGGCACGTATTGCACTTACACGAGAAGATTATTTTATTATTATGCTTTCAACTAAATTTTATTAAGTACCGTATGTTTGTAGTAGATGGTCTTGACATCTCATCATCGTCAATTCTCACTGTCATTATTACTATACGTACGCGATATAATGCTGTCAATAAGCTTGTTAGTTCATCGTGGAGACATCATTAACATTCCTCAAGTCTGCTACTTCGCTGTCTAAGCTATCCTGGAAGATCTGGTTCCAGGTTTATCTGTAGATTTACAGTATTTCCAACTTGTCACTGAAGCACGTTGGCTGTGATATTGCAACGGAGAGAGTTATGACATCAACTATGCGAACATGGATGGGTCAAGAAGCAGAAGGATGATGACTGACTTGGAATTTCCGGCCAAATGTCAATCCCTCTCTACAAGCGTAAAGAGAAGTTCACTTAGTGAATGTTACCTCGACCGTGTGTATAAACATCATTTCACCGCGTGGATAAACTACCTATTAAAATAAAACGAGGTGAATTTTCAATAGCGCGTGAAACAAAGCTCTAGTCTACAATATGGCAGACATTTGGTAATGTTTACAATGGAAAAGAAAAGGTGAAAGATATAGTAGGATGATTTACCTGTAAAGAAGTGTATTAATACTCAGGACACAAATGGGGGACATCGAACTTACTGAGGCACAAGTGCGAAAGTAGCCAAAAAGTATAGCCAGTATCGAATCGCCTTCAGCGGAGGTCAAGGAACCAGAAGTGTCATCCAAGTTGAAATCCGTTGCAATGAAGCAAATTGTCAGGAACGACTTTCTCCTCAAATGTCTAAATGTGTTGGTTTAATACTTTATGCTTTATCTAATAAATTAAACATAATATTGACATATCAACGGATTTGGATAAAAGTCATGCGGATGCGGGGCGGATGCGGGACGGATGCGGGTAACAGTCATGCGGATGCGGGGCGGATGCGGGTAACAGTCATGCGGATGCGGGGCGGATGCGGGTAACAGTCATGCGGATGCGGGGCGGATGCGGGTAACAGTCGTGCGGATGCAGGGCGGATGCGGATAACAGTCGTGCGGATGCAGGGTGGATGCGGATAACAGTCGTGCGGATGCAGGGCGGATGCGGATAACAGTCGTGCGGATGCGGGGCGGATGCGGATAACAGTCGTGCGGATGCGGGGCGGATGCGGATAACAGTCGTGCGGATGCAGGGCGGATGCGGATAACAGTCGTGCGGATGCGGGGCGGATGCGGATAACAGTCGTGCGGATGCGGGGCGGATGCGGATAACAGTCGTGCGGATGCGGGACGGATGCGGGTAACAGTCGTGCGGATGCGGGGCGGATGCGGGTAACAGTCATGCGGATGCAGGGCGGATGCGGATAACGTTCAGATTATCCGCGCAGAGCTCTACCTATGCGTTCATATACCATTCATTCGATTGCGATGAAATTTGGGTGAGTTGTTGTGTGCACTCCAGGGAAGGTTTCTCGCTACAAATTATGTAACACAAAAGGGTGAAGGACTTAACTGGAACCCTTAGGCTAAATCCCACAGTAACCCAATTGCACAATCTGTATACTTATGACACCGCAATGCAAGGTGTGAGAATGGCTTGCTGATTCATCGCGAGGTAACATGTCTCAGCACAGCCTAATGCACAAGGACCGGGGCACCAGACAGAAAAACAAAGAATGTTGTTTATACAATGGCACTTCAGTTTCTACCTTTCTTGGGCTGGCTGCGTGGCTCAGCGGTAACGTTCTCGCCTGCTGTGACCAAGACTGCAGGTTCGAATCACCTGACAGCCAATTGGGATTTGAGGTTGCGAAAATGCAAGGGGGCCGTTTCAGTAGATTTACTGGCACGTTAAAGATCCCCATCGGGCCGAAATTCCGTCACCCCGGCGTCTCTAAAAGTTGCGGTTGTTAAAAGGGACGTAAAACCAATAACATTATTTTTAGCCTACTTTTCACATTTTGCAAAAATGAGGAAAAAGTAGACTTATGAGATCGATCCGGGAAAATGTGTGTCTGTCTGTCTGGCTGTCTGTCTGGATGTGTGTGTGTCCCCCCCCCCCTATCAACTCCTAAACGGCTGCAGCAATCAAGACCAAATTTAGTATGAGTAAAGATGTGCACCGGAATAGCTCACGTCCATATTTGAAAATGATGTCAGTGCTACCAACTGCTGAAAAAAACGCACTAGAAATTTGAGCTCCATGTTGGATATCTTGCAAGGTATGCATCGGAGCTATTCCAAAATTGGCACACATGTAGATAATACTATTTCAGTTTAATTTCTAGGAGGCCAACCATGACAGTGTTGCCAAAATAATTTTAAGCCTTCTGATAGGTCCAATGTTTAAATGCATATAACTTCTACACTATCAATTGGATTTCAACCAAATTTTGTATGTAATATCTGTACATAAACAGCAGATATGACTGAGCGTATTCTTAAGAGCGACCAGGGCTGCCAACTGTTAATAATTGCTCTCTCTATTTTTTTATCCAAATACCAATATATCAGAAAGTATGCAAGCCAACAGCTTTAAACTATGCACATGTATATTCTGACATTTTAGGTTAAATTGAAGTAACTTATATACGTCAGTTCTACCAACATGATTATAAGCCTGCTGATAGTACCAATTTTAAAATACATGTAACTTCTATACTGTCAGTTGGATTTCAACCATATTTCGTATGTGCTATGTGTACCATAACAGATATGACTTTAAGTATTGTTAAGAGCAATCAGGGCTGCCAACTGTTAATAAATGCTGTCTATATTTTTTTACCCTAATATCAATATATCAGAAAGTATGCAAGCCAACAGCTCTATACTTTGCACACGTATAGCACCTGACATTCTAGATTAATTTGGAGTAATTAATACAAGGCAGTGCTGCCAACATGATTCTATGCCTGCCGATATGTCCAATTTTAAAATACATGTAACTTCTATACTAACAAATGGATTTCATCCAAAATTGGCACAACAAGATATCATAATAATTCAGATTATTTCTGACCAGCACACGCATGACATTGTTGGCAACATGCTTTTACGCGTGCTGATAGATCCAGTATCTAACTGCATGTAACGTCCATTGGACTTCAACCAAATTTTGTATTCTGTACCTTAAGAGGTGGAACTAAGAATATATTCAGTCACCAGGGCTGCCAACTGTAGTGCTCTATTAGGCTACATTATACCAGGTATATTTTGAACTAATTAGATATTTCGATATTACCAACTTAATTTCGTCATTATTCTAGATAGGTTCATATACTCTAGAATAATCATTGGCATGAAAAGTAGGCTGTATAGTTCTTCACGGAACTTCTTGTTATCTTTCTATCTGTTTTTGATTGTCATCGCAATGCATGCTGGGTATAGCTAGTACATGATAAATGAGGCAATTAAAAAGCGAGTGATATTTTTGAGCTGAATGCTAGATGTGGCAACACCGCGGACAGTGTCAATACAAGGCTGATGAGCGATTACCACAGCTGAGCAATGTTCACACGAGAGGTGTTGGCACAGCACCGATCAATTGACATTGGCGCACTAAACCTCTCTCTGTGTGAGAGGGGCCCCGATAGTCAGCTGCCGGCAGGATATTTTACAGGAATTACACTCTTTTGAGATTGGAATCCAACAGTTTAATTGCTGTTGTACTTCAATCCTAAATGCGTGGATTAATTTCGAACCGTTATGGCGCCTTGCTACTATTTTGTGTAGCCCATATCTTGCTATTTTAGACTATTTTCATTTATGAATTCTATGCTTACGAGTGATCAGCTATTATCTTTTGTCTGTCCTCTTCAAAGCAAATCTAACTTCAGCTAAGCGTAATTTTCAATACTTCATTCCTAAATTTTACAATATCCTTCCTAAGGCCATATAAAAGCAGTTATATAATTCTACAAAATTTATACGTAACGCAAAGTTATTTGTTCGAGAGAATAAAAATGCCATTGGAGATATATTAAAGTAGCTTAATCCATAAATTAGCATTACCATTGCTACTTAGATATTTCAAAACTATTATTAATATTTTTTAACATGAGCACTTAACGTTATATTTAGGTAAGTAGACCTAATATGCCATCCACAAGGCCTTACCTTACATGGTACAGCTCACATGTATTCTTCTCTTACTCAGCTGAATTAGATATTCATCACATAGATCTACGAACGTACATTTTTAGGCTAATACGTTTACTTACATAATGATCAGAAATAGACTCAAGTTCCGATATGATGAAGATTGTGCATATTTAATACAAGGACAATGTCTATATAGCACACGCGATTGCTTCAACAATGTACGGATATGTCCTAATACTTAAATAGTACATTATGCAACGAGCCTATAATGGCTATAATTAAGACACGAGTATTTTTTATAAAACGAGCGTATGCGAGTTTTATAATTTCCATACGAGTGTCTTAATTACCATTATAGGTGAGTTGCATACGACTGTTTATGTTCGACGATAATTATAACTTTATTATATGTTTTAACATAAATATTCATAAATATCTGTTGAGAGTCAGCTACTGGAATTTTGTGATCGCAGAGCGAGCGTTGGGTGTTATATCTTTGTCTTTCAAGAGCTTTGAACGACCGACGCATGCGCTCTGTGTGCTTGCAATGCCATATGCAAGCCATATGTTTACATCAGCCGTCCCTCAGTAATATTGTCACCGCAGTCATTTGAAGACAATGCGCTGTGTAGAAATTAGTGTTGGTGATTTTAAGGTACAGTGCTATTTCTTGTCTCATATTCGCCAGTTTATTTACGCGAACATATGGACGGTGGGTATTCCATGTCGGTAATTTATTATAGTTCGATGTTGTGTTTATGCCCGACATGTTGGATTTTGAGCGCATGCGCGAAGTTATCGTTACCTAATTGGTCAATGAACGAGCTCTGATTGGCTGGAGAAACTGTATCATAATGGAAAACAGTGTTATAATGACCATCATTATGATACAGTTATCTGACACATAATAGTGAGGGTCGAACATAAAAGCTATGTACGTATTTATTTTCTTATATTGCTGGATGTAATATTGATTATTCTAAATAAATTGTAATTCTAAAAGAAAAATCTAATCCGTGTATGTGTCCCTAATAATATCTAAACGACTGAAGCGATTTCAATGAAACTTGAGAAGAAAATACTACCTCGAATGCGCCTTTTATCCCTCGGACATTCGGGCTAGTAATAGATACAGTACTCGCGCGGGCTACATATGTAGCCCAAAGAGTTATTCGATCTGATGGACTTGCACACGTTATTTTTGGTGTTCAGTTCTAGCAATATGAAAAATGGTAGTATATAGAAGTATTCTAAGCTAAATCTGAGGATTTTATGTGGGCTGTTATTTTCATATGAAGAGAAAATACAAACTTAAGAAGAATATTCAATATTACCGTACATCTTCGGTAAAACTCCAACAGAAATAAAACTAATGGAACTAGAGCTGTATTTTTAGCCTACTTTTCACATTTTGCTAAAATGAGGAAAAAGTAGACTTATGAGATCGGGCAAATATGTGTCTGTCTGTCTGTCTGTCCTTCTGTCTGTCCGTCTGGCTGTGTGTGTGTGTCCCCCCCCCCCTATCAACTCCTAAACGGCTGGAGCAATCGAAACAAAATTTGGTAGGAGTAAAGATCTATACCTGAATATCTCACGGCCATATTTGAAAATTATATCAGTGCTACCAACTGCTAAAAAATTCGCAATTGAAATTTGAGCTCCATGTTGGATATCATGGAAGGTATGAATGGGAGCTATTTCAAAATTGGCATACGTATAGATAATAATAATGCAGTTTAATTTCCAGGAGGCCATACATGGCAGTGTTGCCAAAATTATTATAAGCCTGCTGATAGGTCCACTTTTTAAATTCATATAACTTCTAAACGATCAATTGGAATTCAACCAAATTTCGTATGTTGTATGTGCACATAACCAGATATGACTGAGCGTATTCTTAAGACCCACCAGGGCTGCCAACTGTTAATAAATGCTCTTAATTTCTTTTATCAAAATACCAATATATCAGAAAGTATGCAAGCCGACAGCTTTGAACTATGCATACGTATAGTACCTGACATTCTATATTAATTTGGAGTAACTTATATACGTCAGTGCTACCAACACGATTCTAAGCCTGCTGAGAGGTCCAACTTTAAATACATGTAACTTCCATACTATCATTTGTATTTCAACCAAATTTCGTATGTGCTATGTGTACCATAACAGATATGACTATGCGTATTCTTAAGAGCAACCAGGCCTGCCAACTGTTAATAAATGCTGTCTCTATTTTTAATACCCTAATATCAATATATCAGAAAGTATGCAAGCCAATAGCTCTAAACTTTGCACACGTATACTACCTGGCATTCTAGATGAATGTGGAGTAACTAATATACGTCAGTGCTGCCAACATGATTCTAAGCCAGCTGATAGATCCAATTTTGAAATGCATGTAACTTCTATACTAACTAATGGATTTCATTCAAAATTGGCACAACAATAGATCATATTATTTCAGATTATTTCTGACCATTATATGCATGACATTGTTGCCAACATGATTTTGCGCGCGCTGTTAGATCCAATGTTTAACTGTATGTAACGTCCATGCTATTCATTGGACTTCAACCAAATTTTGTATTCTGTACCTTAAGAGATGGAACTAAGAATATATTCAGTCACCAGGGCTGCCAACTGTAGTGCTCTATTAGGCTACATTATGCCAGGTATACAGTATTTCGAACTAATTAGAAATTTCGATATTACCAACTTAATTTCGTCATTATTCTAGATAGATCCATTTAGATTAATCATTGGCATGAATCTTAAATTTTAAGAAAAGTAGGCTATTTAGTTCGTCACAGAACTTCTTGTTTTTTATGTAAACGTAAATACTTACATTAGTGCTTATTTGGATTGGAATTAAACAAAAATAATACTGGGTTAGATAATTTCCATAGAAAATCAGCACTTATTATAAACAGTTTCAGTATTTTCATTTATTTTTTTCTCGAACTTTTGAATTTCATTTTTGTCCTTTTGGCTACAATCGATAGCCCAAGAAATCCATAAGCATGCTCACACACATTTGACACCGAAGCTTTCAGTGCAAATGTACATAATGTTCCGAGAAGGTTTTTATCGCACTTTGCGCATCTGTTCCTTGTTGACTTATCCCTTCCTAGGCCACAAAAGAAGCAACAGCCTACTTTATTTCCACTACACTCAATCCATCACTACTTTCACCTAAACACTGACTGATTTGAAAGTCATCTACATGGCCGCCTCCTGTGAGACAACGCTTCCTTTGCACGTTCAATGTTGAATCAGCGATGCTCGCGCGGGCTACTATTGTAGCCCAGACGACTTTAAATGCATCTGGTATCAGTTTGGTGCAATTGGTTCAGTCAGAAACACACCCGCCTGTTGAATACAGTACAGCAACAACAGACAGCTACAGAGATTCTCAATATTCCTAGCAAAGAATATACTCTGCACTACACCTGTAGCCCGCGTGAGTATCCGAGGGTTAAATTAATTAAGTGGCTCCAATCCAACCCAGCGACCACGCAAAATATTTCGCCGGAATTAAATCTCCGAAACTATTACCACTTTCAACCACAAATTATCTATGGTGATAGAAGTTACCTTAATAAGTTCACTTATGTCAATTTCAAAAACCTGTTAAGTACAAAACGAACATGGCTGATGCGAAGTTCGAATATTAAAATGGATTTTCAGGCGATTTAATCAGCCGAGCGTAATGAAACCTGGCATGTAGAATCTGCGTGCAAGGCCTCACATCTTATTTAATTCAAATATTTTGAACAATAGAACATGGTGGCTGTGCGGAATTTTAAAACCACGTTTCTATTTTCTGAGACCATCCTGAAAATACATCCACCTCCTCTCTCTCCCCCTCCTCCCGCTCAGCAAGGGCTAAACCTTTGTTCAATAATAGCCTTTAATAACCTCTTACAGCTTCATCAAATAATAATAACTAGTATTACAGTAAATTTAACTGTATTTGGGGAAAGGGTGCTGTTATTTCATTCAATAATAATAATAAACTGGACATAACTTTTCTCTAATCATGCCTTCGTAAAATATTGGTAAAAAAACAAACAATGAGGAACAGTCAAGTTAAAATAAAACGAGTCCCACGTGTCGTTATGCCCCTTGCCATACATTTTAGGTTAAGCAGTGGTCTACAGTAAAAAAGAGTGAGGGTAACATGCCAATTCATTCAAACCGACACAAAACCTTGTACAATAATTATTTCGTGAGATTAAACAGGCGGTTGATCTACCTGTTTTGGGTCCTCTGGTTAAATCAAGAGTAACTAATTCATCAATAATTATTTTAAAGAACGCGTCAAAGTCTTACTTCTGGTCACGTGCACAGAGCCACGGTACAATCGCGTATAAATAAAATGGGTCCCTTGTGTAGTTAGGCCTCTTGGACAAAATTTGGCAAAATCAGTGGTCGTCTGCAAAGGGGGCATAACAAGGTTTTGTTTGAGCCCGCACAAAAGTCTCTAGCGTTATTAGTACACGTAATATAACGGGCGGATGACCTAACAGTTTGTTAAAATTTGGGTAAACCTATAAAATAAGTGAGCCATAGCAAAGAGGGATTCAAGCCCAGTAATGTGACACCTCGCAATCCGAAATCCGATCATTGCCGCTCGAAATATCGGAAAAAACAACGAATGGAAGGTATGGTCAGGTACAGATAAAGTGGACTATTTTATACCGGCTATCGAAGTGAAAGTTTCTATATTGAGCTACCGTTATAAAGTTCACCTGCCGGCATATACCGTAATTATATACTCTGCACATAAGACAATCGAACATGCCAGTCATGAGAACAGGGATCATGGGGATATCATGCCCATTAATGTATGCAACTTCTGTGGCTAGAATATTTTTTGTTATTGATTTGTTTATAGGCTTGCGACACCGTGGTGATGTAGCCCCGTGTACTTGGGTGTGTGTCGAATTTGTCTGATAACCTGTGTTATTGCAATGGCTGAATTAGTGTGTGCATTTGTAATTCAGGTGAGGATGGGGAAGGCGGCCGTGGCCTTACTTAAGAAACCATCCCGGCATTTGCCTGTAGCAGAAGTGGGGAACTGCGGAAAACCACTTCCAGGTTAGCTGAGGTAGGAATCAGTTTGGTCTCACGAAGCTGAGTGCACCCCGTTCCAGCTCATAGACCAGAATTGAAATTCTTGCCAGAGCCGGGAATCCAACCCGGGTCTCCACGGTGACAGCCAAGAAGGCTAGCCACTACGCTACGAGCCAGTTTACCATTTACTAGTTCTTCTTAGGAATATATGCGAGGCTTTGATCAAGAGAGCAGTCTAGTTCAAGTAAGAGGAACGGCACCAGGTTCAGTGAGGGCCCACACCAGTGGCGTACGGAGGATTTCCTTCTGGGGGGATTTCATTAATATAGTAGGGTATTGTGTACATTATTAAAGGGGAAGATGACCATGCTGTTCCTCCCCTTAAAACGGCAGTCGTCATCATCACAATTAAAATGATATTTCGATTAACATTCTTAGAAAACAATAATTAAATAACCATTCTCTTTGCATGAAAACTATTATTTCTCTTCACCCCGAATCCTAGGACACCTGCCACAAGTCTGTTCTCGAGATATAACAAGCAGATGACTTGGCAGTTTGTAAAAATTTCGGTAAATAAATAACCCAAGCCAAGGGGACATAACCCCGAGTAATTTAACCTCTGATACGATCCTTTCCGATTATTGGTTCAGGAGATATCGCCATTCGCCGGTGGGTAGTCTTTGATCACGCCTCGTGGGTGAGGTTAGGTCAGGTTAGGTTAGGTTAAACTACAGCCGCCATCTTGTTAGTCCATGACATTAAGTAGGACTATCACAGAAATCCAAAAAATATGGAAAACAGTAACTAGATATTACAACTGAAATGATTCAGTCTTATCATCATGTCCATACGCGGTTTCTTATAATATTGATATTGTTACGGCTGTGAGTTTGTGTCATCGCTCGCCGCATGAGTCACAGCTGCCTCAGGACTGGGTTGTGCCCTGCCTCAGTGTATTGCGTGCGCCTTATGCAACAGGACTCCTAAGACAAAGGGATGGTCCAGAATACTCGTGACTCAGCCAGTGAAAGAAATCTCGAGAAGCCGTGAACCCTGGATGGGTCTAGAAGCATTTATTGAGTCACCGGCCTGCTATATAAGAGCAACCTGTCAAGCAGTGTGGGTTGTGTTTTACGAGCTAGTGCGAGCGTTTATCCTGAGTGACAGAAGTGTGGTGACTTGCGAAACCCCTAGTGAAGCCGATTGTCTTGACAGCGAGGGAGTGAGAGGCATACAGGGGACTGCCTGTGTTTTGAGCGAGTGCGCTTACCTAGTGCGACAGAGGTCATTGTGGTGAGTTGCAAAACAGTGAGTGACAGACTTAGTGCAGCTATTTCCAGCCAGCGTACGGGACCGGACTCATTAGCGAGAGGATTTACTGTGGTCGGTTGACAAGTGAAAGGGGGCAAGAGCGCTCCATAGGGAAGAGACTTGAGGAAACTGGAGTAAGGTAATAATTGCTTGTATTTGCTGTTGAGTGGTGGATCTTTCTGGCCGCAATAAAGTTAATTATTTCTTTAAAGGAACAATCTGTGTTGTGCTTCAACCCACCGTAATCCAGTCAACAAAAGTGCCACTAGGGGGGTGGCAAGTAACAATATTATGTGAGGGGAAAACTATGTTCTGCCCTCCACGTTGTTACTATTGAGTCTATCTGTTTCCATGATTGGAATAAATTGCAGAAACTCATCAGCTACCGAATTATCATTAACGAAACGGACACCCAATTAAAGCGACGTGATAAAAGTTACCGATCGCAAACTTCAACAGAAAAACTGATCCATGGCTCGCTCCAACACTTAAGGAGGAGTCTCGCTGCGAGTAGAGTGCAGAGCATTTACCAACTGAGTCGTCCAGCCGCAAAACTCGTAAAATTATTTATTTAATTATTTGTTTTATTTGGTTTATTTTAAATTGTTTTTTGTTTTGTTTTATTTTATTTTTACTTCTTATATTTTTAATTTAATTTTAATTTATTTTGATTTGGTTTTGTTTATTTTGTTTTATTTTATTTTGTTATGTATTATTTTGATTTTCCAGAAAACAAACACAAAACCAAAACCAAAAAACAAGAAGGAAAAAAGCAAAATTCAAAAACAAAAGCAAAAGCAGAAAAGAAAAATCAAGAAACAAAAAGCAAAAAGCAAAATTTTAAAAAGCAAAAAACAAACACAAAACAAAAACCAAGAAAGAGAAGCAAAATGTAAAATTCAAAAGCAAAAGCACAAAGCAAACACAAAACCAAAAACCAAAAACACAAAGCGAAAAGTAGAAAACAACAAACACAAAAGATACCCGAGGCAAAGTCCAGAGAAACGTTTCTCATGAAAATGATCCTTATTCACAAGTGGATTAAACGAGTTTAACTACTGGACGACTCAAATGTGGAACGTGATCACTTTTAAAACATATACAATTATTATGGTCTTTCAAATAAAGTAAGAACGGCAAACGGCAGTTTTGTTATTCGCTGCTACGATGGCCTTGGCCACGCATGTGGCGCGTCATGGCCCCCTGCTGTGCTATTGAAAGCACGCGCATAGTACGTGCGAGGGCTGTTCTTTTTTTCAAGTTCCGATGGACTGTATAAAATAACAGATTGACATACCAAACTTATTTTACTACTAAATGTTTGTTTGTTTAATTCTTATGTCAACATAATCGCCAAAACGATTGAAACATCTGTCGTATCTTTACTCCAGCTTTCCAATGCCCTCAGCAAAATATTCTGCCGCCACTGAGGTGGGTGCGTCTGAAGTGTTTCCTTTTTGGCGAGGCGTTGCCGCCCTTCCATACCTTCAACTCTCGAAAAAGGTGAAAATCATTCAGTGCTGGTTTGGCCTAAACGGCAGATGGTCCAAAACTTCACACTTGAATTGTTAGTAAAAGTCTATCGAAACGTTGGTACAGTGCGGTCGTGAATGGTTTTCACCTTTTTCGAGAAATGAAAGTATGGTTGGGCGGCAACGCCTCGCCAAAAAGGAAACCCTTCAGGGGACTGTCCAGACGTAGGCTACCCACCTCAGTGGCGGCAGAATATTTTGCCGATGGCATTGGAAAGCTGGTGTAACGATACGACAAATGTTTCAATCCTTTTGGCGATTATGTTGAGGCATAAGAATAAAACAAGCAAACATTTAGTGTTAAAATCACTTTGGTATGTCAATCTATTATTTTTATACAGTCCATCGAAACTTGAAAAAGATACAGCCCTCATAAGTACTATGCGCGCGCTTTCAATAGTACAGCAGGGGACCATGGCGCCAAGGCCACCGCAGTAGCGAATAACAAAACTGCCACTTGCCGTTTTTACTTAATATGAAAGAGTTAAGACGCCTCAATAACGGAGGTGTAAAACAAGTCCTAGATGGGACGAAATAAGGATTCAAGTAAAGAAATGTCACTGGGGGGTTTAAACCGTAACTCGCCATGCCATCCCCCGTAGTAACGCCCCTGGGGATTGGTAAATCGTTCACCACGTTCATAGTAACGATTGTCAGATATTCTCCTTTGTGAATAGGACACACTTGTCTTCAGGCATATCAGCTTAACGTCCACAGATTTTAGCCACAAAGGAACTGTGAGGAACACTGCCGTGGTGTGAAATGTCTCACTGCACAGAGACCGCACTGAAATATTAAGTCAACTCCGTGCTCAGGTCACAGAACAAAAGGTGGACCAACAAGCGGAAAATTACTTTTCCGTCAATGGTTAGCGCGAGGTGTGGAGCTTTCGCAACTGACCTCAACAGGTGCACACCAAGTGGAGTGGTTAGGGCGCGTTGCTGTTGTTGTTGTTGTTGTTTGAGTCTTCAGTTTTTTTACTGGTATCCTGCAGAGTTCCACATCTCCCTGTCCTGAGCTAATCACTTCATCTCTACATAGCTACTACACCCTACATTCTAGGCAATCTGTTTAACATATTCTAACCTTTGTCCACCGCTACTGTTCTTCTCCTCGATCCTTCCTTCCATAATTAACTTTGGTAATCCCGGGTTCCTTAATTTGTGTCCTACCAACCTACCTCTTCTCTTCATTGGCAGTCACCAGAAATATCTATCCTCTCGTCTTAATACCTCTTCATTTGTAATCCTATCTACCCATCTGATCTCCATCATTCTCCTGTAACACCACATTTCAAACGCTTCTATTCTCCAAGTTTTACTTCCATAGAGCATTACGCTCCACGCAAGGGTTTTCAAAAATGATTTTCTAATACCTAAATCTACAGCAAGACTCGAACCCGTGATCTCATCGAGCAACAATCACATCATGATAGGCTCAGGGAAGACCAACATTCCATTTAACATTTGAAACTACAGTGCATCTCTTCATCAAACAGCTGATTTGCATGTTGGCTTTAGATTACGTCTAAACCATCGTTTCACATTTTGAGCGTAAGGAAGAAATCCCTGCAATAGGAAGGATAACACTCACGGAATAATTAAGAGAGAAGCGATCTGTTGTATTTATCGGACGCAGTCAATCCATGTTATGGTGTCTTATACCAGAGTAACATATACGAGGAGATGTCTGATTGTAGCTCAGTCCATACTTTTCTTCATTAATTTAGTTAACAAACCTTTGCTCGGTACTGGGAAATATCGGCTGCCATCTCTGTGGTCCATAGATTACATTTTGGCTTGGCAATATCCAAATTGTTTCATGTGACTTATACATATAAAATACAACGGGTGAGTTAGCCGTGGTCGTTACGGCGTGGCTGCAGGCAATCGCTCACATCCGGGAGGCGAGGAGGTTCGAATGCACCCCACCGGCAACCTTGAAGATGGTTTTCTGCGGTTTCCTGTCTTTCTTCCAGGCAAATGCCGGGGTTGGTCCTTAACTATAGGCCACAGCCGCTACCTTCCAACTCCTCGTTCTTACATTCAAACTTTCCTCCCAAGACAACTCTCCCCACGCGACGGTACGTGTAGCTCACTCCATGGGTGTCCGCTTAGAAGTAGCTACTAACTGTGGCGAGCCGAACATGTCCTCGGACACTCCCGGCACTGAAAGCCATAAGCAAATATATATATTTATACTAGCAACCCGACCCGGCTTCGCCCGGGAGAATGTATTACGTGATAAGCGCGTTTTTTTTCTCCAGTGTCAATGAACAACGACCAATATCTGTTTTACGTCTCGGCATGATGGGTTAAAATCACTGACTGGACTATTAGTTATATTATCATGGAGATGCAAGTGCAACAAATTCTTGTCAGACGTAATTTAAGAATGGCGACGTGCATGAAACACAAATCCCCCCTCCGTCCAATCATAACTTGACTGTGAATTTTGCGGAACGAAAATTTCACAGGCAAAATGAAGAAAACCCGAGTTGCACTTCCAGGGAAACTCCAAACACAACCACCCATCTCAGAAGTCTTAACTCAACACGACTCACCGGTTTGCTGCTGGCTGTATCTGGGGCAATAGATTCGCCCGCTAGCTAGGCTGTAACAAGGATGATAGATTCGCACTTATATAGCTCATTAACTGTTGCCTCAGTATTTGAATGGACATGGTTGGAAGGAATTAAAACGTAAAAACACTCTTAGTGGGCGATGTATTGAAGATAGACATATGCTCTCGCGGACTTTTTTGTAGAACTTTTCATGCTGAACAATTCTTACACTCATAGTATTGAGATATTTCTAACAGTGTGCCCAGCGTAAGCTTACAAAGCGCTCGGGCGCCAGGTTTTTTTTCTTATTTTTCCACCGAAAGCGTTACTGCTCGGCTTCCTTTAATCATAAATAAATTATTTTCTACAGAAATTATCCTCGCTACCGGTATATCCTTTACAGAATGGTGAAAACTGCATGAAAATACATCCAGTGGTTCTCGAGTTTACCCGTAACAACCAAGAATCGGGGACTTTGTTTTATACTAAGTAGAAATTATACGCCAATCAGTATAATTTAATATAATATAATCCTCCTTCCGTCCAATCTTAAATTGACTGTGAATTTTGCGGAACAAAAAGTTCCCAGGCGAAATGAGAGTTGCACTTCCAGGGAATGGCGAGCTGAATGAAACTCAAATCCCCCTTCCGTCCAATCTTAACTTGACTGTGTTTCACAGGCGAAATGAAGAAAACCCGAGTAACACTTCCAGGGAAACTCCAAACACAACCACCCTTCTCAGGAGTATTAACTCAACACGACTGGACGGTTTGCTGCTGGCTTCTATCTGGGGCAATCGGTTCGTCCGCTAGCTAGGCTGTAACAGAGATGTTGGTTGGTTATTGTTGTTTTAAGGGGCGGAACTACGAAGTCATCTGCCCCTTAACAGAGATGATAGACTCGCCCTTAGCTAGCTCGTACTCTGTCGCCTCAGTAGTAGAATTGACATGTTTGGAAGAAATTAAAACGTAAAAACACTTATAGTGGGCGATGTATTGAAGATAGACATATGCTCTCGCGGACTTTTTTGTAGAACTTTTCATGCTGAACAATTCTTACACTCATAGTATTGAGATATTTTTAACGGTTTGCCCAGCGTAAGCTTACAAAGCACTCAGACGCCAGTTTTTTTTTGGACTTTTCCACTGAAATCGTTACTGCTCGGCTTCCTTTGATCATAAATACATTATTTTCTACAGAAATAATCCTCGTGATATCCTTTACAGAATGGTGAAACCCGCATCAAAATCCATCCGGTGGTTCTCGAGTTTACCCGTAACAAACCCAAATCGGGGACTTTGTTTTATACTAAGTAGATATATATATATATATATATATGATGATGATGATGATAGCAAACACTCGTCTCGAGTAGGTTGGCCTTCCAATACTGAATGACTCTTCATCGATGAGTCCGGAGGTGACTAAAAAGCCCAATGCGGGAGAGACACAGTTTCCCGCAGTGATGACAGGTAGTATCAGGGTCAGGTGAGACATCCGCATTCATTCCCTGTCTTCTAATGAACACTCTGTTCTTTCTGCGTTGCCTCCGATCTTCTATCATACGTCGGCGGTTTTCTTCAAAAAGTATCGCACCACGATGAACAATTGATCTCCAGGATGAGCGATCAAGAGCTAAGGTCTCCCAGTTGTTGATATTAATATGGCACATTTGCATATTAGCCTTTAGTACGTCTTTGAATCGCTTCCTCGGACCTCCCACACAGCGCTTGCCCTCAGTTAGTTCAGAGCAAAACACTTGCTTGGGAATGCGATTATTGGGCATGCGGATTACGTGTCCTGTCCATCGCAGCTGACGTTTTAAAAGCATGGCTTCAACACTGGTAGTCTGTGCTTCTTCGAGAATGCTGGTGTTTGTGCGTTTGTCTTGCCATGTGACACGAAGAATTCTCCTCAAACAACGCTGGTGATATTGCTCCAGCTTTTTAAAATGACGTCTGTAGCATGTCCAGGATTCAGATCCGTAAAGTAAGGTGGGAACTACAACCGAGTTGTACACAAGGATCTTCGTTGCAGCATTGATATCATGGTTGTCAAAAACTCTAGACCTCAATCTTGCAAAGGATGCCCCAGCACGGTTAATCCTGTGTTGGATTTCGGAATCTATATTTGCACTTGATGACAGGGTGCTGCCAAGATAAGAAAAGGCGTTAACTTCTTGAAGCTTCGCTCCGTCGATGGTGACATTGATGTTTCTTTGTCCTTGTCCAGGGGCTGGTTGGTAGAGGACTTGGGTTTTACTGGTGTTAAGTTTCAGCCCAATCTTTTTGTAGGCTGAAGAAAAAGCATTCAGGATTTTCCTAAGTTCGTCCTCTGATTGAGCTACTACTGAATTATCATCAGCGTACTGTAACTCAACCAATGCAGCAGGAGATGTTCGAGTCCTTGCCTTTAGACGGCTCAAATTAAAGATCTTCCCATCCATCCTGTAAGTTATCTGTATGCCTGTAGGAAGATCATCTTTGACTAACTGCATGACAGTGGCAACGTACAGAGAAAACAATGTAGGGGCAATCACACAGCCTTGTTTAACGCCGGTATTAATATGAAATGGTTCTCCAATCGAGTCGTTACCAATGACATTTGCCTTCATATCATTGTGGAGTAGTCTTAAGATGGTAATAAATTTCAGTGGAAAACCATACAATGATAAAATCTTCCACCAGGCTTCACGGTTTACCGAGTCAAATGCCTTACTGAGGTCTATAAAGGCAATATAAAGAGGTCTATTTTGCTCTCTACATTTCTCCTGAAGCTGACGAACAGTGAATATCATATCTGCAGTTCCTCTAGAAGGCCTGAAACCACATTGGCTCTCTGGGAGTATTTTCTCCACCAGGGATAGAATACGATTCGCCAAAATACGAGCAATAAGCTTTCCAAGGCATGATAACAAAGATATACCACGATAGTTGTTGCAGTCTGCACGATCACCTTTCTTAAATATGGGATCTATCAGACTATCTCTGAAATCAGCAGGCATTTTTTCAGTTCTCCAAATTTTAATGATAAGATCATGTATGTGGCTTATGAGTTCCTCACCTCCTTCTTTGAGAGCTTCCGCTGGTATTCCATCACATCCAGTAGCTTTGTGTCGCTTTGCTTGATTAATAGCACACTGAACCTCATCTAGTGTTGGCAGGGTACCGAGTTCTTCTTTGATGGGTGCTTGTTCTAATATATCATACACCTGCTCATCAATAACTGAGTCCTGGTTCAAGAGGTCTTCAAAATGCTCCTTCCACCTATTCATGATGGAGTATTGATCTTTTAGAAGTGTACTTTTGTCACTGGACCAAAGTGGATTTCTACCAAACGTGGAGGGGCCATAAATCGCTTTTGTGGCTTGGAAGAACTGTCGCGAATCTTTGTCTGCTAGATATTGCAGCTCTTTAGCTTTGGATGTCCACCATGCATTTTTGAGAGCACGAGTTCCTCTTTGGACATTTGCCTTCGCAAGACAAAAGTGCTTCTTTCTTAGTACGGGAGTTCATATCTTTTCTCCAAGTTTGCAAGGCTTTTCTCTTTTCTGAGATTAATGCTTCTATTTCTTCATCATTTTCATCAAACCAGTCTTGATGTTTCCTGGTCTTATATCCCAGCGTTTCCTTGCAAGCATTCTGAATAGCGGTCTTCAGACTCTCCCAGTGCAGTGTTACATCTGGATGGTATTCCTGTGGCAGTGTCTGGCTAAGCAACTCTTTATATTGGGAGATATGCTCTGACTTACCAAACTTCTCGGTATCAAAAACATGCCTACAGCTCTTCTGTTGCTTCCTCCTCTGTGTGGACAATGGTATACGCATAACTGATCTGATAAGCCGGTGATCTGTCCAACAGTCATCGGCTCCTGTCATTGCTTTGGTGATAAGAACATCTCGTAAATCTTTCTTGCGTACAATCACATAGTCAATAAGATGCCAGTGCTTCGATCTAGGGTGCTGCCATGATGTTTTAAAGCGATTCTTTTGGCGAAAGATAGTATTGGTGATTACCAATTCATGTTCAGTGCATTTGGAGAGCAGTCTGACACCATTGGAGTTTTCGCTACCAACTCCCTCCTTACCAATGACACCATTCCAAACATTGTAGTCCCTGCCCACTCTAGCGTTAAAATCTCCGAGTAAGATGATCCTATCTTCACGGTTGATGTTTGATAGGACGGTATCCAGATCTGAATAGAACCTTTCCTTAATGTCATCATCAGCATCTAGTGTGGGGGCGTATGCGCTGATCACCGTGGCATGCTGGTTGTTATATAACCGAAGTCTTAGTGTCATGAGGCGTTCATTATACCCAGTTGGAAGCTCTGACAGATCCTTGAGAAGCTTGCTCTTAATGGCAAAGCCAACTCCATGTATTCTGTGTTCGTCCTCACGTTTACCCTTCCAAAAGAAGCTGTACCCTGCACCTTGCTCATTCAACTGACCTTCCTCAGCAAGACGGGTCTCCTGAAGTGCTGCTATGTCAATGTCATATCTCCGTAGCTCTCTACCCACAATAGCTGTTCTCCTTTCAGGTCTCTCATTTGCGGGGTCATCAGTGAGTGTTCTTACATTCCAGGTTGCAAAATAAAATTTGTTACTTATACATTTTCGACCGCATGGAGGTGACACCTTTGGACGCGGCTATCCAATCGGTAGTATAAGTGGCTGACTATGTTTAGGGCACCTTTTCTAGCCCCTTCCCCATGTGGGGTGAGCAGAGTGGACCCTAAATAGGACTGCTCAGTCGTAGTTGCAGCGGCCGAATTGCTCTACAGCCACAACCCTAAGCAAGACGACCGATCACACATCTACCGCCTACGTGCCAAGTTATCACTAGAGGCTCCCAGACATCACAATCCTGCCCCCGTCGCAACTTCTTGATCGCCGCAGGACTTTGAAGAAAGTCAATGTTGTTGGAAGACTGCTGTGCGTGAAATCTTTTTACGTGAGAATGTTGCTGCACATCAACAAACGCACATTACTTGATGACTTAGGAAAGATGTTCAATGGCAAGCAAATGCAAGACGATTGAATAAATCCTAGTCACTGCAGCCTTCATCCGCCATTCCAGCCAAGGAGGGAATATATATATAAAATACATGGTCAGTTTGGGTTAAGATTACGTAGCCTACTGCATTACCAAATTGGACAGCTAATTTCAACTGAAAGATCCAATTAGTAGGAATCTTCTGGTTTATTTCAAGGTTAGATAATTTTATACCATCAAAATGTTACATCTTTTACCAATCTGTTAACAACATCGTAACTGACGAGTATGTTTCATCCGATTTTTTTTTTCAAGGTTAGACCACATCAATGTGATACGGACTATCCATTAAAGTTGATTTATGTTCGACGATGTCGAAATGTAGGCTAAATATTATACGTCAGAAAAATGTATCATAATGATGGTCATTATAGTACTGTTAGGTAGATTTCATTAGAAAGCTAACTATTGCAATGGGTCCCATGATTCGACTTCCGGAAAATTTCGACATATCTTCGCGTTTCTCATCCCCCAGACCCCAAAACCACCGTCAGTTCAAAAGTTTATATATAATTTATGTATATATATAAGTTTCTTGTGGACACGATAACTGCCGTAATTTTGCCCCAATCAGTTTGAATTTTTTTCATAATAAGTATCCCATTAAAATCTCGGTCGAGTTCGTTAATGGGCAAAATCGGTCGAAGGGGGTGAAAATGGGCGGCTTTTTCGATAAAGTGAAATTTCGCTATAACTCTCTTAATACGTGAAATATCGAATCCATTCAAAGTTCATAATATGTGTCAGATAAGTGCCAAACATTTATGTCAAATACGTTTTTTGATAGCACCAACCATTGACCAAAGGGGTGGAAAAAAGTGGGTTTTTCGGGAAACATTAATCATATCTCTCTTAATAGGCACAATATCAAAACCGTACAAAATGGAAAATATTCCCCTAATAATTACCTAAAACTTTTGACTGAAAGAATTTTTGATACGACCCACCATTACGCCAAGGGATGAGAAAATTAATTTCCGAATTAAAGAAAATGCCAAGTGCCATCAGAGGTTACCATGACAACGCTTCTAAATTCATGAGGGATGAGCTATCAGAGGTTCCCAAGACAACGCCATTGACGAGATCACATACATTTTTAGCCTATTTTCAATTTTGAAGAAATAGGCTTATGAGATAACCTTTTGTCCGTGTGTGTGTGTGTGATTCGTGTGTGTGTCCCCCCCTAATAAAATCTAAACGGCAGGAGCGATTTCAATGAAACTCGGAGAGTTCATAGCACTATTCCCGGCGACCTCGACCGTACCCTTCAAATTTTGTTACGACTCACCAATCCAACATGGCGGCTGTGCGAAATATTTCACCAGCATTCAATATCTCCGAAACTATTACCGATATTACCCTGACATTTTCTATGGTGATAGAGGGAACTACTATAAGTTCACTTATGTGACCTTTGAAAATCTGGTAACTACAAAACCAACATGGAGGCTAAGCGAATTTGCGACTTTTAATTAGACGTTTCTCGTGATTTGACCAACCAAACGCAATGAAACTTGGTACAGTATATGTTTATATACATTGTAATGCACCGACATCTAACTTCGTTCAATTGTTTACATAATCACAGGATGGCGGATGTGCGAAATATTTCACCGGCATTCTATATCTCTGAAACTATTAACGGTATCTCCCTAAAATTTTGTACGGAGATAAAGGGCACTACTGGAAGTCCATCTATAAGACTTTCAAAAACTGGTTAACTACAAAACGAACATGGCGGCCAAGCGAATTTGAAAATTTTAAATAGACCTTTCTCGCGATTTAATGTTCCAAGCGCACTGAAACCTGGTACAGGAAATATTTATACACATTGTAATCCACTGGTATCTAATTTAGTTCAATTGTTTACATAACCCCAAGATGGCGGCAGTGCGAATTTTAAAATTAAGTTTTTATTTCTTGTGATGTAGTCATGCGATCGAAATGAAAGTTTGTATAATGAACCTACGCAATAATTTTCCTTTAATGGTACATGACTCTATGGCCTATACATTTAAAAATCCAACATGGCGACCATCCGAAATATTTAGACGATACTGAATATCTACGAATCTATTTTAGCAATCAAACTGCATTTTTTAATGTTCATAGGGGCTATGAACTTAAGTTCACCTATAGGACTTTTAATAACCTGGTGATCACTAATTCAACATGGCGGTGACGCGAATTATAAATATTCACATGGACGTTTCTCGCAATTTAACCATCGAGTGCAGTGAAACTTGGTACAGTAAATCCTTATACGAATGTTAATCCACTGGCATCTAATTTATTTCAATTGTTTCCATAACCTCAAGATGGCAGCTGTGAAAAATTTTAAAATCTCCTTGTTTTTTTCTTGTGTCCTAATTATGCGATTGAAGTTTGAATACTACACGTTCACAATAATCTGCATGTAACAGTACATAACTCTAGGACCTACATATATAAAATCCAACATGGCGACCATCCGAAATATTTAGTCGGTTCTTAATATCTACGAATCTATTACAGCAATCAAACAGAAATTGTGTATGTTGATAGTGGCAATTAACATAAGTAGGATATACGAAAATAGGCTGTATAGTTCTTCACGGAACTACTTGTTAGCCTACTTTTCACACTTTGCAAAACTGAGGAAAAAGTAGACTTATGAGATCGATCCGGGAAAATGTGTCTGTCTGTCTGTCCTTCTGTCTGTCCTTCTGTCTGTTTGGCTGGCTGTGTGTGTGCTCCCCCCCTATCAACTCCTAAACGGCTGAAGCAATCGAAACCAAATTTAGTATGAGTAAAGATGTATACCGGAATATCTCAGGCCCATATTTGAAAAGATGTCAGTGCTGCCAACTGCTAAAAAAACGCACTAGAAATTTGAGCTCCATGTTGGATTTCTCGGAAGGTATACATGGGAGCTATTCCAAAAATGGCACACATGTAGATAATACTATTTCAGTTTAGTTTCCAGGAGGCCATACATGACAGTGTTGCCAAAATATTTTTAAGTCTTCTGATATGTGCAATTTATAAATGCATATAACTTCTACACTATCAATTGGATTTCAACCAAATTTTGTATGTAATATGTGTACATATTGAACCCATGTACTATTGGTTCAAGGGGTCGAATCCATGTATTATTGGTGAAAGGAAGGAAAGAAATATACAGTCTTCAGAAGAACATAGAAATATTTTATACAAGAGAGCAGGCATAACGTTGTGAAAGAGACTGAGTCCAGATGGCTGGGAGATGAGATCACGCCTGACGCATCGCTTGTAGGCTATCATAGTTATATTTAGAACGAGTGGAAGTTTCCGTCGCTTAGACATAGACCTTGTTTCAGAAATTAAGCTTACGATTGCATTAAAATGGCAACCGCGCAGCTGTGCCAGCAGAAGAATAATTAGATTTAACCCCTTTATAAGAATAATCATACTAATATATAAAAATGAGATGGTGTGTGTCTGTCTTTCTGTCTGTCTGTCTGTCTGTTACCCAATAACGCAAGAACCACTGGTCCGATTTAAATGAAATTTTGCATGGATGTAGCTGAAATACCAGGTTTACATATAGGATACTTTTAATTTCGATATTTTGCACTATTAAGAAATGGCGACCATTTTAGTGACGTCACTACACCCTTTGGTTTCAAAATTTCATATTTCCATATCAAATAAAAAGAGAACGGTAGGAAATAGCAAACTTTTGATGGCACATACGAGCTTCAAAATTTAATTTTCTATCCGAAAGGTCCTTATCACTTTTCGTGTATCTCCAACGGTTAGCGAGTAAAACCTACTTTTGTGACGTCACTACACCCTTTGGTTTCAAAATTTCATATTTCCATTTCAAATAAAAAGAGAACGCTAAGAAATAGCAAACTTTTGATGGTATACACGAGCTTTAGCATTTAATTTTCTATTCAAAAGGTTCTTATCACTTTTCGTGTATCTCCGACGGTTAGAGAGTAAAACCTAAATTTGTGCAATAAAACACGGTCACATCGAGCGGTGCAGTATATCTCTACGTATATAAAAAAGGAAATTTGTCTATTTTTCTGAATTTCTACGGAAATTTGAGTTATTTACACGTTTCAGACTGTTTTATGATAGATGCGCGCGAAAATAATGTTTTGGTCTGTCTGTCTGTCTGTCTGTTTGCTTGATTGTCTGTGGACAACTTTGTTCCCTTATAACTCGAGAACGGCTGGGTGTATCAACGTAAAATTTGGTACAGATATCCATCAGAGGCACGACACTAATCATCGATATAACTGTTCTCTATACCTCTCATAAAAGGGGGCATACCCCCTTAAAATACATGCTGAAATAGGAGTAGAAGGACGAGACAAAGCTCATTTTCAGCCCCTCAATGTGAGAGACAAAACTCGGGGGCCCTAAAAGCACATTTTAAGGTCCTACGTCCAACCGTTTTTGACATATTCCCAGAAAACTAATTTAATTTAATAAACTATGAACGAATGCAAGCCGATAACCATGGCAACAGATTCTCAGAGATCTATCTATTGCTGTAAGACGCAATACAATTCCATTAATTACATTAGTGTGAATGTTTGCAAACGGTTAGATGGTTATTATGGAACCAAATTAAGCTGTAAATTTCATCAATACGTAAAATGCGCTTAAGGGGGTCAAGGGGTATTCTAGATTTTTTTCACGTGATTTATATCTGCGGGTATGGTATGGCAGGTCTATTATATTCCTATCCCTATGTTATATTATTATTATTAGTATTATGTTATGGCGTACAACGACGAGACAAAGCCCCTCGGTGCCAGAAATAAAACTCGAGGGTCCTCGAAAACTACATTATAAGGCTCTAAAACCAACAGTTTCTGAAACATTCCGAGAAAACTAATTAAATTTAATTTAACAAACTAATGAAGGAATGCAAATCGGTAACCATGACAACATTATCTCAAGGGGTGGCATCCAACTTTCCATCTATTTCAGTAAGAAGCAATTTATTACATTTATTACATTTCTGTGAAAGTTTGCAAATATAAGGTTATCACGGAACCAACGTAGACTGTATAATTCATCAATGCAATTAAGGGGGTCAAGGGGTAACCTAGGATTTTTTCATGCAATTTTCACGTGCGACATATAGTGCAGAAGGTATATTATATCTCCAAACAACAACATTATTTTCAAAAATTCCTGAATTGAATCAGCATTTTTTGCGGCTTTTAGGAATTTGGGCCATTTGAGACTAAAGAACCTGAATTTTCATGCACCACAAGCTTTTATAATTTATGAAAGAGGTCTTCCTGTGTATGGGGACCCAACACAACGTAGAGGGTCAGTTTTTATGTGACGTGTATTGCGTTTCATCTACAAGGCTTTCAATTCTATTTCATGTCAGGAAGTACACGTCAGGTGAATTTAGTTTGAGAGCACATTTCAACTAATCTTTTTTTTTGTTGACATACGGGTTCATCGTAAGGATGATTTTCTTTGATACTGTGTGGTAGATATACCCATATTTAGATATCTGGGTGATATGTTGTAGACAATAGTATTGTCTGTCTGTCTTTCTCTGTATCCTTATGTACGCCTATAACTCATGTTCGGATGCTTGGTGCATCGTAAAATTAGGTATGGTAAACATGAGTCAATACACCAATCATTTATAAAACTCTTCACCGTTCATTTCATACAGTAGAAGGGTGGATATAGGGAAAAACTTCTCAAATTACATGCTAAAATAGGCGAAATATAAAAATTATCCTAGAAGGACGACCAAAGCATATGTTGCACTTCTCAATGTGAGACACAAAATTCGCGAGTCTATAAAGGGTCTCCGAAAACCACATTATAAGGCCCTTAAATTAACAGTGTGTGTGATATTCCCAGAAAACTAACTTCGTTTTGATAAACTTATGAAGGAATGATAAGCCGCTAACCATTGCAACAGTAGCTCAATTGATAATGTCTGGTGTGTCTCTAAAAGCAACAGTACTTAAAAGGGACGTAACACCAATAACATTATTATTATTATTATTATTATTATTATTATTATTATGTCTGGTGTTAACACCGAACACCGTTCGAAGAACGGGTACTTCTGCTAGTATTAACTAAAGAAATACATCATTGTGAATCATTTCGCATTAGAGATTTTTGTGTGGAGAAAGATGTTATAATAATTGCCCAGAAGAGAAGTGCAGACGTGGCCATACGTCATCGGGGGTGTCCCGAGACCCAAGGAGTGGGGAATTAAAAATCAACTGTAACACCCACACAGCTGAAGACTAAATTTTATTTAATATCTCAGAATTGCACGATCGATTTTCAGGTGCAGAGAGGTCATTTTACGTTTAGAAAACAAGCTTTCCAGAGATATAATTTTTATATGTGTGCGACCATTACTTCAAAAGTTGGTTCTGGAAAAGGCGTGGATTTTATCTTTTTGTAGCCAAATAGTATAAAAGTCCTGGCAGAACCAAGCCATTCATGCAGTTTTAGTCCGTCTAGGGGGCGTGACACTGTGTCACTATCATCGTTAATTTAGTCTATAAGCATTCCTTGAGGGGAGACGCTGTATCACATCGTATAGACAGTATCCGACAGGCAGAGGGCGTCGCCATATCAACAACTAACGTGCACCCGTAAGGAGGGGCCGAGAAGTATTACTATAGTATCGCCGTGTGGAGAATTAGGAAAATCCTAATACAGGATCTAGTTCCGCCAGTATCAGTTTTACAGTGAAAAGTTCAGTAATTACAGTCAGAGTAGGCTACGAACTTAGAACAGGCGATAGGTCTTCAAAATACAGTCCAATCATGACGAATAGAAATAAACAGTGTCATCACTCCGCTACTTAAGTATTGTAGTTCATGGTCCAGCCAGTGTGTGGCGCGGAAATCGCGACGAACCATAAGCACGTATGACAGTAACCCACGAGGTTAGTACTGTAATATCCTGTGCGCGAGAAGTTATATTATTCGAGGGAATTTGTTTCTTTGTAATAATTTACGAATGTCTGTGCAGTGCTTTGTGTGTGCAAACAACTAAGTTTTCTGTTGTTTCGGGAAAATGTCGTAAAGTTTTGCTCCTGGAAGTAAATCGGGTTACGAAGAAAATCTGATGGTAGACATTTTTCACACCGCTAAAAGAAACAAATCTGTTTTCGAAATGGGCGAGAGTTTTTCCGTGGAAGGATAAGCAATTGTCGATCAAAAATAGAATCTGTGACGAACGTTTTTCGGAAGATTTAATTATTATAAAGGCGGACTCTTTCGTAGTGAACTATGAGAACGTGAAACTTCCTCGCGTGAAGTGGAAATTAAAACCAGGATCAGTACCTCAAATGTTTCAAAATTTACCGAAATATCTATCCACTGATGTAAAATCACGAATGCCGCCCAGTAGGATACGGAATGAAGGCAGCCTTCCATGGTTACTTGTTCTATTTCGTGCCATCCTTACCTAAAACGAAAAAAAATCCGTCTTAATAATAATAGGCCTAAAATAATAATAGTTGTTGATTCTTTAGGGACTTAAGGACATCGTGGTCACGTATCCCCGTGTGATTGGGTTTGTTTAGAATTCGTCTGATAACCTGTGTCATTATGATGTCGGTAGTAGTGTGTGTATTTGGAATTGAGGTCGGATTTGGGTAGGAAGCGGCCGTGTCCTTCAGTTAGGTCCCATCCTGGCATTTGCCTGGAGGAGAAGTGGGAAACCACGGAAATCCACTTCCAGGATAGCTGAGGTAGGAATCGAACGCGCCTCTTAACATTTTTGCCTCACGAGGCTGAGTGAACACCGTTCCAGCCCTCAGACCAGTATTAAATTTATTGGCAGAGCTGGGAATCGAACCCGGACTTCCGTAGTGATAGCCAAGTGGCCAAGAATGAGTCGGACATATAATAATGGCCAACCTGCCAATAAATTAAACGGTCATCCAATTCTTCGCTTCCGTTACCGTCCTCCTGATCTTCGGATCTTGTTTCAACTTTGTCTTCAGTGTCAGAGTCACAAATTCCTTTGAAATTACTGAATCATGAACTAGCTATTCGTTATCTTTCAGCAGAAGGTGACACGCTTCATCTGCATCCTTAGTTTTTCGTAAGGCGCAGTCTCCTTACTGATATTAACTAAGGCAACATAGGCCTACTAAGCCAAATAATCGTTATAACAGCACACCTGCCACTCACTAACAGAATGTAACATCATTGGGAGCGCTGGTACTATCAATATCACGCTGACAAAGTGTTACACGTGATAAAGTTATTTTTAGGCACGCTATTTCACAACTCCAGAAAAATGCTTACTATGGTTTGGTGTAAGATGTCACGAGACGATAAGATCATAACTTGAACTGTTGGCTTGATATTAAAACTAATATAACGAACCATGGAGCTGTCAGACCAATGCGCGACTAACGGAGGGTTTTAAACGATAGTTCTACATGGGGACAGAGAATATTAATGCTAACTTTTTGACAGTATTATTTATAAGTCTAAACACACAATTTGTTGTAATCAGCGTAACCGCAGCCTTCGTAAAGAGGTTTACGTAGCCCAGCGCGTATCCCACTATTGAACAACTGTCTGTGTAGCGTTGGGGATCAGCGCCGCTAGCGCTAGCAGAGCGGGGCGCGGTTGAACTCGGTGAGTGATAACACTATTTATTTCTATTCGTCATGGTCCAATTAAACGACCGAAAATATCGTAACGTTTTGAAGTACCATAACAGCGAGATAAACATACTATCAACGCTAAAGAACCCGACCAGGGTCGGACAAAACAAGGTTCGCATAGGGTTCTGAAAAATAGGAATTCGAGAACAGAATAAGCAGAAAAGAGAAGTAAATTCTAGACATTGTTTCATGGAAACAAACGAACTATAAAAAGCACTCAGTTACAAGGAGTATTAGATGCTAGAAATCAATAGGTCACCGATAGAGAATCTGGGAGACCGTGGACAAGACAGACTTTCGTTAGACCAACCAATAGGGTCTAGGAAGATGCAGTTTCAAGCTAATAAATAATAGCTGATCGTCAGGAAACCGGATTTGAAGGAGTACTATTCCAGGGAGGAGGTAGATGGTTCGAGACTTTCATATTGGTCAGATAGGAAGCCGACATTTACGAATTTCACCCTTGGAGACGGGAAGTAAAGAAATCACGTGTGAAAGGCATAATAAAAGCCTTAGTGATTAGAATCTGTGTAGTGTAAATATATAAAATTTGTGTTAAATAGTAATTTTCCAGTGATTTTATTGTGTGTAATAGAAGAATACCGAAGTGTATTTTAAAATGTTACCAGTGTTTAAAGTATATTAAGTATATGTGTGTCAAGATATGTCAGTGTATGAAATGAATTTGAGCACGATGGAGTAATCACAAATAGTGGGCAAAAATGAAACATCGTTGGAAAGCACGGTATTGGACCGTCTGAGCATGTAAGTAGATATTTTCATTATGTTATGTGTTGGGAATTTGTTTGTGTACAATCCACCTGAGTTTGAGAAATAGGGATGTTTTTGAATAACAAATAACAGAATAAGAGCGCGATCTGAACAAAATTAAGAAATTATAAAATAATTATGTGAAATGAATAAATCCTTTAGAGGAAATGTATGAGATAAAATATCAGTGTATTTGATAAATATGAAAGCAAGCGTAATAATAATAATAATAATAAAACTACCTAAATGAAGATTAAGTTGAATTATATTAAAGTTGTAGCTTTTTGAGCTCTAGTAAAAGTATAAAGACATGGTGAATACATGTTCTTAAAGTATAGCGATTATTGTCACGGGAGAGGATTACTATAAAAAAATTAGATATTGATAAAATGTTGATGTTGAATTTATCAGTTCTTTGGAAGACGCTAGGCCTTAAAGTAATGTATAGCGCAATGTCGCGCATTAAAGTAAATTGTCACGCTAGAAAGACGTTGAATCTAAATATACTTGGTAAATTAATTGTGAGGAACAGTTGATTGCGGTAATTGAGCTATGATAAGTCCTCCAGTATGGGATTGGTTCCCGAGGCCATGTGTGTTATATTGTATTGAATAATGGGTGCGAATTTACTGTATTGATAAGCGCCGGTTAGACTGTGGTCGCCCTAGGTCGCTAATTTGTTGTAAGTCCTCCAGTATGGGATGTAGTTCCCGAGGCAGTGGAAGAATCGAACCAAGGTTCGTTTGTGTGAAGCCCCTAAATATTGTTGTTGTATTGAATTATTCTTACCCATCAATGATGACACCTCATAATTAATAAATGCCAAGGTTACGAAAGTGGTCTATGAACCTAAATAATGTTGTAAAAATAATGAAAGGAACGCCAGGTCTTTTCAGAGAACTGTGGAGAAGAAATAGCTGTTTTAAAAGCATGAATATAGCGGTCTCGAGAAGACGAGACATAGAGCCTCCCCCTCGTAGGCAATAAATCTTGTCAAGTGTTACGGTCAGACCCTTGTTGTGGTAGGGTCGGAGAAGACCGTCTGTGGAAGTGATAATACACCGTGAGTGTTTAGAATTTGTTAATGACCCGGGAGTTGAACCGAGGTTCTTGGAGATTGAAAGTACCGCTTGCCAGTTCAGATCGTAGCTTTCTTATATGATAATGGTCTTTAAGACAAATAAATAAAAATCCCTAATGTAATGTTGTATTGATGTAGGATTTCACGAGTTCATTGAGGACAATTAGATTTCGGGAGTGATCTTAAAATTTGACTTTGTTCAAGTAGTCTTCGGTAACTCTGGAGTACACAATTAATTTCCCAATCACTGTAGTGAATTTGTTAACTTGAGTGAGATGGTAGCGTGAGAACATTGTGAAATGCCCAAAAATTTAAATAAAGGAATAACATTTATTTTAGATAAGATTATATATTGTTTTGATTGTAAGAAGCTCATAAAAATTATTTTGAGATTTGTGAAGAGTAACGCATCTTATATTGGAAAGTATCGAGCCAAGGGAGCTCGTGTTTGTATTGAACTTTAAAGTGACACTTTATGTAAGTGAAAAGAATTATGATTTTTGTTGGTTTGAAGGAAACCATGTATTTTAATATAATATTTGTTTGATTTTTATGTATTCCTTGTTCACTTTGAACAAGTTAGAAGGATTGGTCAGTAGTTTAATTGTTTAATTTGTTTGTAGCGCCATAATTTTGGTTAATTAAATGTTTTATAATAGGAGTTGATTTTGTTTTTATTTTTGGAAGTGTATCCTCTATTTAATCCAAAATGTGTAAGTCACAGAGTGGGAGAACGTACCAAAACCCCGAAAATCCCGATTTGAGCATTGCTGGCATACTGTGATTTGCATATTTCTTACTAAAAGGGCACAATATATGACTGAGTGTATTCCTAAGAGCCACCAGGGCTGCCAACTGTTAATAATTGCTCTCTCTATTTTTATCCAAATACAAATATATCAGAAAGTATGCAAGCCGACAGCTTTAAACTATGCATACGTATATTACCTGACATTTTACCTTAATTTGGAGTAACTTATATACGTCAGTTCTACCAACATGATTCTAAGCCTGCTGATAGGACCAATTTCTAAATACATGTAACTTCTATACTGTCAGTTGGATTTCAACCAAATTTCGTATGTGCTATGTGTAACATAACAGATATGACCATAAGTATTCTTAAGAGCAATCAGGGCTGCCGACTGTTAATAAATGGTGTCTATATTTTTTTACCCTAATATCAATATATCAGAAAGTATGCAGGCCAATAGCTCTATACTTTGCACACGTATAGCACCTGACATTCTAGATTAATTTGGAGTATTTAATTTAAGCCAGTGTTGCCAGCATGATTCTATGCCTGATGATAGCTCCAATGTTAAAATACATGTAACTTCTATTCCAACAAATGGATTTCATCCAAAATTGGCACAAAAAGATATCATAATATTTCAGATTATTTCTGACCAGCACTCGCATGACATTGTTGCCAACATGCTTTTACGTGTACTAATAGATCCAATGTCTAACTCCATGTAACGTCCTTTGGACTTCAACCACATTTTGTATTCTGTACCTTAAGAGATGGAATTAAGAATATATTCAGTCACCAGGGCTGCCAACTGTATTGCTCTATTAGGCTACATTATGCCTAGTATACAGTATTTCGAACTAATTAAGACATTTCAATACTACCAACTTAATTTCGTCATTATTCTAGATAGGTTCATATACTGTAGATTAATCATTGGCATGAATCTTAATTTTAAGAAAAGTAGGCTCTTTAGTTCGTCACGGAACTTCGTGTTCCATCTGACTATGAGGGAAGCGGCTAACTGGTAGCATGCTGAACTTCTATGCCCAAGGTCGCTGGTTTAAGGCCGGCCAAAGTCGCCGGATTTTCTAAGAGCGCTAAAAATCCCTCAGCATGCTTTCCTTCGGAGGGGAACTTACAACGTTCGTTGCAAGTTGCTGGTTGCGGTGGCATCTAGCAGCCAAGTTCACAGCTAGGTGTCGTTGACGGTAGTATTTGGTACAAAATTAGGAAGTACTACTTAAAATTGACTGTCTGCAGACCTTACCTGAATTACAGACTAATACAGTCATCACAATTAACACCGTTTATCAGACAGATTCTACACACACCCAATGTACACGGGGTTACATGACCACGTTGTCGCAGCCCCTAAACTGAGAAACCAACCAACATCTCTGCGGGAGATACAATTTTGCGTGAAGAAGTAACAGACTGTTAGATAGTTACACATCAGTTCCAACCCTTGCATAAGGACAGTGTGATCACAAGTATAAAAATGAACCCCAAATGACAAGAAGGTTACCATACCTATAAGACAATAAAATGTTGAATAATGCATAGAAAGACGGAAAAAAAGTTAATTAACCTCCAATTGTAAAATACTTTCTCGCAATAAATGAGGTCTGATTCTCCTACGAAAACCTGCATATTTTGCCTATTATAGCCCATCCCCTACTTTGCCCGGTGAAATCTACCTCCGCCTTCCGGCGTGCCGAGAGGTTTTTTTTTTCAATATGAGCCAGTTTCTCCAGCCAATCAGAACTCTAGAAACAGTCGTGTGACCAATTAGGTGAGGATAGCATCGCACCTACGCTCACTTCCATGCCCCCTTATTATAAATTTCACTGCGTGGCGAGTGTCATAGTGAGGTATTCCAAGAGGCCATGGTCATATACAAGGTATTCTCTGCGTCCCATGCGCTCTGTTTAGTACATAAAACTGTCGAAATCTCGGCAGGTATTTATGAAATTTTTGTTCGAACATAAAATAGTTACAATTATCTTCGAACATAAACAGTCGTATGGAACTCGCCTATAATGGTAATTAAGGCACTGGTATGGAAATTATAAAATTCGCTACGCTCGTTTTACAAACATACTCGTGTGCTAATTATTGTCATTATAGACTTGTTGCATAATGTACTAACTTATTATAGTCACATTTCGTCCGAATAACTATAATATTAAACCATACTGAAGGATTGTGATAAAACTGGAAGCTACGTCCTACTGTATAGCAGCGACGTCCGATTCACTATAGTCGAACTATATTATAGATTTACAAGCAGTCCTTTAAGGTGCATTTAGGCGGCTTCGGTGGCGTAGTCGGTAGCATGCTGAGCTTCTGTGCCCAAGATCGTAGGTTCAAATCCGGCCGAATTCGTCGGATTTTTTAAGAGCGTTAAAAATACCCCATTACGCCTTCTTTCGGAGGGGAAGTAAAGCCGGCGGTCCCATGTCATATATTTATGGCATGTTAATGAACCATCACACCTCTGTGAAGCTAAATTATATAGGTTAAGAATGTAAACAACGCTCTTAGGTTCCTACGTTGGTTGCCAAGAGCCGACTACGGAGGCGTCTGGTAGCTAAGTTCTGAACTAGTAGTTGTTGACGGTGGCGTTTGGTAGCAAAAGTAGGAACTGTTTGAAAAATTCGAAAGTCTGCAGTCCTTACTTGAATTAAAAAAACAGATAACATACACTAATACAGTCATCACATTTAACACCGGTTATCGGACAGATTCTACACACACCCAAAGTACACGGGGCTACATGACCGCGTTGTCGCCGCCCCTAAACTGAGGAACCAACCAACGAAGGTGCATTTATATTCATTCTATTGCTATTTGTTCATATGTCTTCTAATTCTTTTTGTGAAGTTTATTTTTATTTAAATATCTAATAGTGTTTTGTAAGGATGTCCATTTTGTCTTTTATCTTTGTAAACTTAGTTTTAAGATTATTTTAATATTCAATATACGCTGATGATGGTGTCATTGAACACCGAAACATGTACGTATGAGCAGTAATTAAATTACATTCTTAATGTTTGACAAGGCGGTTTTGGATTACATAACACTCCCCCCTCTTCAAAAGCATTTAATCCTGCTCTGGTTTCTGACTTAATGTCATACCAAATCCTGGTCCAAGTACAGTCATCACAATGGCATTGGTTATTTGATAGGTACATTCCACACATTGTAATGGTTTCTCTACGTTGGGTGACAAGTGAAACGTCTTTACTTTGCCCTCACTGTTGCGTGACAAGTGTAACGCTTTTACTAGCCTTGCCTTGCACTTTGAAATATTTACTCTGACTAAGATATGTTGTATTAATGGGCGCCAAGACCTCAACGCTATGTTGAAATCTAAATTTATATTTAACAACACCTAGCTCTGGTAGAACACCTTCAAGAATCTTTTTACTCAGATCGTGGTATGATTTGATCATTAACCCAACTAACAATTGTATCAGGAGAAGGAATACTGAATATGAAACAAAGAAACGAGAGATTATGTAGTTCTGAGTCATTCGCGCTTACCATTGGAAATTGCCGTAGCATTTCCCTCGTACTGGATGTTGAAGAGAGCTTCCCACAGTCTTCTGGACGTCGTCATCTTCTTCGTAGATACTTGTAGATATGTTAATTTATGGTCCGGGCATACCGAAACCAACCACACGTGCAACCATAACGGTCAAGTTTTACAAAGATTATGGCCTTGCCTCCACGGCGCGCAAACCATATATGCACTCGTCGCCTCCCCTCTCCGGAGCCGTCTTCTTCTCGCCGGCTCTCCTCTGATTGGCTGAGCCACCACGCGATACTCCCCTCCTCGGCGCGGCGATGATGTCGATAACCGGTCCATGCCATTTCGCCTTTTCTTGATGCAGCAACCCCGCTTGCGTCACGCTTCTCGAAAAGAATAAGCCTGTAGCCGAATTCCCAGTGACTCATCTCTCTCACAATACCCTAACTGACAAAACTCCGTAAAATTCCGTAATCATATAATTTTCCGCAATAATGTTGTTCGTAATAATTTGCTTGATAGTGTTTTCTATAACATCGAAAACCTATCTGTATGCTTATAATTTTATAAAAAAACGCTCCAAAAATACCTTAATAATAATAATAATAATAAGTTAATAATAATAATAATAAGTTAATAATAATAATAATAAGTTACATGAAAACTTCTCTTGGCTGAACAATTTGCCGCGTAAATAAATATTGAATGGCTTCCTACTGACTTATGTCAGTGGCGTAAAATACCCTCGAAAAACACGTTACAACATACTAAAGATCACGGAGCTAATGCCCCTATATGCCTACAAGTCATATACTGTTGATTTCAGAGAATTAAAACGTTTGCCACTTGCAAGAGGTGAACACTCGACTTCTGGCTTATGTTTGCCGTTGCTTTACCTACTGAGCTAACGCGGCAGACGCTCGGCTCGGGGTCAGTGGGCGGGCTGGCTCGCTTTGTGCCGTGTTCGTTATCCACGCCTCTCATTACAAGAGTCGCTCGAATTCAATTACGGAGCTGCATTGTTTTGTTATTCCAGGTGACAGTCACAGAATAATGTCGTTTCCATTCTCAAAGTTATAAAACCACACTGACTCCCCCAGGAATAGGAGCAGTGTTGCCAACGTTACGGGATACGATCATATTATTTACGTTGAAGTAGAAGTTCCCGGGTCCAGTCTCATGACAGGTTTTATTTGTGAAGATCATAGTTTCTTAACTAGTTCCGTAGTGTTTTCGACTGATTTCCCATTATTGATTACGACCCTGTGTTTTAATACTTTTGAGTAATTCTTTGCTGAGTTTGTAATTCGGTGCATTTCTGCAATTAACAACCTGACACTAGAGATGACCAACTGAAAGCGATTTTACTAAAAGATCACTAGGCAACGCTGAAAAATGGATTTTAAATGGTTTGAAGAAAAGATGACTAACAACTTTAGTATCGTAAACAACGGGGCCTATTACTTACTTCGATACAGGCGAACACCTCCGTTGTATTAAATCAATACCCGATAACTAGGCTTTGCTTCATTCTCATATACAGGGTGCCAGGGGATGTTCTACATGCTGCTGCGAGAGGTTGCATCAGCAGTTACGTTGGCAGCACGGCTGCCGCTTGTATCAACCGGTAAATTTATAAGGGAACAACTGAAATCACAGCTTTATGTTCTGCTCTCGTGTGAGTGCCAGTTGGTTCAAATGGAGGGAGGTAACTGGAGTCCTCTTTGACCGCAGGATACCCACCTATCTTAAGGCCAAGATTTACAAGACCGTCGTGCGCCTAGTCGCCCTCTACGGTTCTGAATGCTGGCCGGCCTCTGTTAATCACGAGCAAGCCCTGCATGTTATGAAGATGCGCATGCTTCGTTCGGTGCTTGGTCTGACGCGACTTGACCATATCAAGAATTGCGATGTCCGAGGGAGAATGGGAGTTGCGCCCATACAGGATAAAACGCGGGAGGCTCGTCTACGCTGGTACGGCCATATCATACGCAGTCACGAACAATCAGTGGCTAAAACTGCCTTGTGCCTCAACCCCGATGGTAAACGTCCTCGTGGGCGACCTAAGAAGAGGTGGCTTGATGGCCTTAGAGAAGACATGCGGCATGTCGGCATGATGCCCTTGACCGATAGAAATGGAGATTGGCATGTAAAGTAGCGGACCCTGCTGCAAAGCGGGACAAACGCTAGGAAGATGATGATGATGATGATGTTCTGTTCACTAAGAGATTCCTGTTCCTTTAGCTAATTTGCGTGTTGATTTTATTGGACTATGCAGCAATATCTCGGAGATTTCATCAAGTTTTTCGTCTGTTAAAAGCGTAGGCCAGCCTGTTCCCGGTACATCGTGAACTGAGCCAGTCACACGAAATTTATTTATCAAATCGTGAACGGTATCCCGATTTGGACACTTTAAATTAGGAAACCCTGCCTGAAATTTTAGTTTTACATTTTCTGTAAACCGATCGCCTTCGCAAAAAACGCATTCCACCAAAAAAGCACTGTCTTCATAGTAAACATTATCGCCCGTATACTGTTGCATTCTTCCACTAATCTATCTGAACGTTCGCGTACTGCAATACACACTGACGATTTCGACAGCCCACAGGTGTGGCTTTCACCCTGTCAAGGACACCGTGCTGCCAACTAAACAACTGATGCACGTAGGCGCTGCGGGGAACATTCCCTGGCACCCTGTACAATTAGTACTGTATTTAACATGTGTTAAAAGGGCAAATGACCTAGGTGTTCCACTCCTTAAAACAACTATAACTGACTAACTGTATATAACCGGTAATCGGTGAAAGTCCTATAAGTGCCGACGTTACAAGAATATGGAGAAAGTTTGTGGAGCTTAAAAATATTTCTTCTCATCTCTTTTGAAAGATCTCTCAAATACGAGTTTCAGAGATTGACAACTCCCAGGGGAACACGGGCACTTGAGCGCACATCTGTTAAGATAATCCAGAGCTCGTGTCTGAAGGAGCACGTTAAAGGGCTGTTCAAAGCAGAAAGAGTTTCAAAGGAAGACTGACTCTTGTATTGCGTGGAATATCATTTGCAAACTTTTGACACGAACTTGTTGACTGTTTAAAGAGGAAGTGTACATATTTGGTTTCTGCATAGGCCCTTCATAGGAAAGACTGTTTTTGTTGTTGTAATGTTTACTTTATTTTTTAAAATTTAAATTTTCATTTCAGCTCTAACTTTTATTTTGATTTTTAATATTCAATATTATTTCTTTTAAATATTTTTTGAAATTATCTATATATTTATTATTTTATGATCTTAAATTTATTTTAATTTTTAGTGTGGTTTGTTTTAATTTGTATATTTATGTGTTATTTTAGTATTTAATTTTAATATTTTTGATTAAATTTACCAGTTGAAATGTTATCCAGCACCATAAAACTATACACACATAATATTTGCTTATCAGAAATATTACATCTACAAGAAATGTTGTTGTAATTAGGCTGAAAGTTTCAACTATTAGCACCTTTGGTAATTGTCTACAAACTCGTGTTAATATATAGACCACTATCCATAAGGTTAAACTGAACTAAACCGATATAAATAAGTACATTTGTGGTCATTCTCGCCTTATATACGGTATAATGTTCAACCGAAAATATTTTCAAGGTATAATATGATGTTAAATTCAGTAGCTTTCTTAATTCACAAACTGATGCCAGCTCAATTCACGATGATGGATCAATAGGTGTATGAGCTCGCTTTACATGGTTACTTGATGTTTGAAAGTTCCAAGCGTTACCGCTGCAATCGCTGCAATCTAATCAGCTGTATTAGCTTTATGTGCTAGTTTAGTACAGAGATGGAATATTCTCCCCGAAAACTGAACAACAATGTGCTTACTAAACGCAAACAAAAGCATTGTCGGCAGCGATCACAACGGAACAGTTTGAAACTAGCGGGAAGTACATGCAGTGTTCCCACCATGCTATGGCCGAATTACCTTAGGGCTAACTAAATGTTACCCTAACACATCGTAAAACTGTGCACAATAATATGCGAAAACTTATGAAAACATAGAACCACATTGGATGTTCCATTAGTGGCTTACATCATGTTAAAATCCTTCAGTATGCCTTCCTTCGGAGGGTAAGTAAAACCGGCGGTCCGAGGTCATAGATTTATGACATTTATGACTCTGTGATCTGGTGGTAGCAGTTAAATTAAATTAAATTAGCGCTGTAACCTGAAGAATAATAATCCCAGACTTGAATAGACACCATAGCGTATGCATATAATGCAAAAAGCTCCCTTCTTTTAGCCCATTAACATTTATGAAACAATAGGCTTATGTGGTCAACTTTTGTCCGTGTGTGTGTGAGGGCCCCTAATAAAATTTAAACGGCTGGAGCGATTTCAATGAAACTCAGTAGGGTCATGGTTCTATTTTGTCCGATCCCGGCTGTGCCCTTTAAATTTTATTACATCTCATCAATCCAAAATGGCGGTTGTGCGAAATATTTCACCGGCATTCTAGGCCTATATCATCGAAACTATTACTCATATCACCCTGATTTTGTACGGAGATAAAGGGCACTACTAGAAGCGTACCTATGTGACTTTCAAAAACCTGTAAAGTAAAAAACGAACATGGCGGCCAAGCGAAGTTGAAATATTTAAATAGAGTTTTCTCACGATTTAACCATTCAAGCGCAATGAAACTTGGTACAGTAAATGTTTATACACATTTTAATGCACTGACATCTAATTTAGTACAATTGTTTAGATAACTGAAAGATGGCGGCTGTGTGAAATTTTTAAATTAAGTTTTTATTACTTGTGTTCTAATCATGCGATCTAAGTCAGCGTTTGAGGAATGAACCTACGCAATAATCGCCATCTAATAGTACATAACTCTATGGCCTACATATAGTGTATATGGCGACCATCCGAAATATTTAGACGGTTCTCAATACATACGAATCTATTACAGCAATCAAGCTGAAATGTTGTATGTTGATAGTGGCGAGTAGGATATATGAAAATAGGCTGTATAGCTCTTCACGGAACTACTTGTTGGCATTGCAATTATTGTATGTAAGGTTTTATCTCTTCATTGACTTGTTTTGAACTCCTTGCGATCTGTTACTATCATCAGTTTTATAGCTTGCCACGGTGGGTCAGTGGTTATCGTGTCGGACTACCAACTCCAAGCTTTCAGATTCACTCCTGGCCGCGGTAAGTGATTCTTCAAAGACGACAAAAATCACGGCATGCATGTCATACATTGTTGGCATGTTACATAACCCATTTGAATTCAGTAGGCCGTGTTCATAATGGCAAAATTAATCTCGGGATTTTCGCCAACACAAAGTTCCTCAATTTTCCACTAGAAAGCGCTATAGATATCTAACCTCCTTGACTTTCATAGCGTTCCAAGGAACGACGAAATTTGTCACGTAAGCTGCCCTCTGGGTGTCAAATAACAAAGCTTGCAACCGCCACCCGAGACCATACGATATTATTATTATCAGTTTTATCTTGCTCGCAAGCAAACCGACGGTGATGCTTTTGTATTTCTTATCTAAATTTCATAAAATAATAATAATAATAATATTAATAATAATAATAATGATAATAATAGAAAAGAGAAAATCGCGGGGAACACTAGGTTACTGAAAATGAATAGAGGCTTATACAAGACACAGGGTGTCTACAAGAAAAATTGTCTGTCCACATTCATCAAACTTCATCATTACAACACGGTAATTAAACCTGAGGTGCTTTATGTCAGTGAGACATTGACGTTACCCACTAAGGGCGACTTAGAAAAAATTCTCACAGAGGAAATAATTATAATAAGGAAAATTATTGTACCAAAACACACAGATCAAGGATACATACAGGCTTCGCTCCAGATACGCCACAGAGAAATTGTGTAAACTCGCAGCATACATCACATATAGGCGACTAAAATTTTACGGCCACATCAGCAGACTCCCACAAACCAGACTTAGATACATACAGCGGCTCAAGATTACTACACTCGGGATGACGCAAGTGAAAATTGATCTGGTAAAAGCACAAGTCGATCCAGAAGGCGTCATAGACAAAAGCATCTTTCGACACAAAGTGTACTAGTGTGAGATGATGTCAGAGAAAGCAGCACCTACAGCCCAAAGACCAAAGTGGGCCGAAGAAAGGAAGAGGGCCTTTATTGCACGAATGAAAGAGTACTGGAAGAACAAGTAGTCATCTTACCAGCGGCTTAGTTGGTAGTATGGTGAGCTCCTATGCCCAAGGTCGCGGGTTAAAACCCGGCCGAAGTCGCCAGATTTTTTAAGAGCGTTTAAAATCCCTCAGTATGGCTTCCTTCGGAGAGGAAGTAAAGCCGACGTTCCCATGTCATAGAGTTATGGCTTGCAAATAACCTTCCGCTAATTACACTTGTGTGAAGCTAAATTATAGGTTAGATTCGACTGACGCTCTTAGGTTCCAACGTTCGTCGCCAGGAGCTGACCGCGGTGGCGTTTGGTAGCAAAAGTAGGAACTATTTAAAAATTGAATGTCTGCAGTCCTTACCTGAATTACAGATAACAGACACTAATACAGCCATCACAATTCACACCGGCTATCAGACAGATTACACACACACCCAAAATACACGGGGCTACATGACCGCGTTGTCGCAGCCCTTAAACTGAGGAACCAACCAACCATCCAACCAATGTCTTACCTGCATCTAAGATCGTTACGGAACTGCGACTGATCTGTTTTTTTTACCTGTGCATTTGAAGGTATCTCTCTTACCATTCGATGTTAAGAAATTAAATATACCGGCGTATGACAGCCAAGACAAGACAATGGCGCAACTCTAGATACAGACACGTTTTAACTTCTATCTCACCAGAGTAATGAGGGATGGTTTTAACAACACATTTGGCGAACATCATAAATGAAACAGAGATTCGGTTCCAATCCCTCCACTAACATCTTAACAGGTCGGAAGTAAGCAATAAAATGTTGCTTTTGGTTCTCAGGCTCTCAAGTACGAAATGTGTTTCTCAGAATTGAATGCGGAAATATATCAGCTGGAGGAAGTTCAGGGTCATCGAAAATAGGTTGCAGCAATTTAAAAAAATCATATCTTCCGTTTTAAGTGAGATAAATTATAAATTCGACCTGGGCACTAATCAAGAACTCATCGAGTTTTAGTTTTAGATGTGACTGTACTCCGCCCGTGACCTTCAGCCGATGCGCAGAATGAGTGCGCGATGGTAATCTGCCACGCCATTGTTTCAGTAATGAGTGTGATTGCAATGGCGACAGTTCAGCAGAATGCACAGTGTGTGTTATAACTGTTCAGCGCACTTTCTGACGTGTTGATGGTAAGGATCCCCCTCATGCTAATAGCATTATACCATGACGAACAGACGGACCTAGTGTGAGGACTCCGCCATTATAGAACGGTAGTTCGTGGTCCCGCCGCTACAGGCACTGCAAGCGATTATGTCCAACAAGTGTCCTGTAGTTCCATGGTTGTTCCGTCGAAACGGGTCATAGAAAAGTGCGGGGAAAGCTACTGTGTGAGATATTTGTGTGAATTAAATTGAAATTTTCTTTGCTTTCAGTTCTTAAAATCAGTTCATTGTGTCTTGTGTACATCAGCGTTTTATGTTTTGTGTAGGCCTACTTCAAACATATTTCTTTGCTAATATTACTGTTTTGTGCAATCATCATTCCGAGTCCAGCATCCAAGCAAACTGCACGCTACTGCTCCAAGCTCCGTATTCTAACGCCAATTGACGAAATCGATGATCCGCCAGCCTTGCCAGAATTTCTACCAAGCCTAGTCCTTGCTATCGCCTCGACTTCGATATTTCAAGCCATTCCACTACGTTCCTATAGGCTTAATTTGCATCCCCCGTGGTAACAGTGCAGATTAAGTCACTCCTCTACCATTTAAATATCCAACACCATACCCACCCTGTAACCATCATAGTCAAGCAACTCCTGTCTCCCTCGAGTTCTAATACAAGTTTAGCTCATCCTCTCACCCTACCAATCAGCCAATAATTAATTATTTAATTAATTATTTCAAATACTTCAAATTTTATCAGCGCACTCAACGTCACAGCTCCAACTGTATTTAAACTGGATGAATGGTAAATTTGTTTTTCTCTTTCCTTATTCTCTGGTCGACCAAGGTATTTTACCACTATCTCTCATCACCTCTTACTCATTACACGCGCTTTTAGTCTACACTCACGAACACAAACATGTCGCGCACTGACACTAAAACTCGCACATTAACGTACCAGGGCATAACATTCCTGATAACTCAGGACCCTGATGACCCTAAAAGCCCAAATTAGACCCCTGTCAGTCCAAAAACACTAATTCCGAATGGGCCTAACCAAAAACGAGATGGTACACTCGTTCCACTTAAACCAGCTTCACCAAAATCAGATTCCTCACTCTCTAGCTCACCTCCTCCCTCACCGGGCTACGTCTCATTCCCGACATTTGATTTCGAGAAAGCTGGGGTACGCTTCACCCAATGACAGCAACCCTCAACCACGATGGTCCTTATCCACCCACCTATTGGTATTAGGCTTTGTAAATCAGTCAGACAAGCAGGAATTAATGCGCTCAATTCCATAGCCCAATTTATTTCCCTCATTGAGGAATTAGGTAATCACCACACAGGCTTCACTCCCTCTGAGGATAGCCATCTCAACTCTGTCACTAGTGTTCTCAAGGGCCGCTCTGCCATTCCCCCATTTTCATTAATTAGATTCAGACACACAAATTCACCTTCATTAGTCTCTCAATCTGAGGAAACTAAATTGCCACAACAAGAAACAACAAAAGTAACAGTCTGTATAGCCTACTCCAGGACTCTGTGCTTTCTGTAACATGTAATGGAGACCGTAGTACTTATTCCCGTGAATTATATTTTCCATTGTGCCCTGCCGTGTTATTTTAATTGTAATCGCTAATTACGTTTTAAAAGAGTATCAGTTACAAAGTACGGTAATTCGTTTCCCTTGGCATTATCCCTAAGACCAGCTGACCGGCAGCGTGGAACTTGCCCACTCTAGCGCCGCCGGGCGGGGCGCGCTTGAACTTGAGGAGTCCTCTCACTTTCTCTTTCATTCGTCATGATTATACGGTTTCAGAAAACTAGCAGTGTTGACGTGAAGAAGTCCCCCGGACGCCCTAAAACAAATGACGAACCAAGGGAGCGCACATAGAAACATTATATAACGTACGAAAAAAAGTTTTAGGTTGGTGAATTTAACAAAACATACTCGTTTTTATATCTCAAATAGTTCTTGAGCCTTGATTTTTTTTTTGAAATTTTTCTGCAACCTTTTGTGAAGACGTCACGTTTTGTGATACTCAAGAATGGTTCATAAACCCTGATTGAGGGAACTTACACAACTTCTACATCGGCCGGAATACATCAAAGCTGATTGTGGGGGGTTTTGTATTCCCAGGGCAACACGTAAATGGTCTACACAGAGACATTTCAGGCTTGGAAAGTTTATGGCACCAATTTTGGGGAACAGACAGGTGCAAGTACCCGAACCTTCCAAATTAATCATGAACATTTCTTGGTTCCATTCACAAGTATTACTGACAACTGTGACTTCCACTGAATTGTTCTCCCCAGTGGCTCACATCTAGTGGGACGAGGGTTGGCAACCACGGGACCCCAGCTGACTCCGGCATTGCTTCCACTTACTTGTGCCGGGCTCCTCTCCGTCTTTTTTCCTGTCGATCTATCTTGGTCAACTCTTGTTCTTTTCCGACCCCGACGGTAGACTATTAGGGTATCCGAGGCCTAGGGAGTCTCTTCCTTTCCCGCCTTAATTGCCTCTTCTCTCATCTTTGCTGATACCCTCCTTCTGCGAGGGGTCAGCCTTTCTTTTTTTTTCCTTTCCATGTTATCTCCTGCTTTCTGATCAAGGCCCTCAAGGAGGCAGCGTGTGTGTAGCCCCACCACTTATGGTGCATCCTGAATAGTGCTACACCCTCAAGGGCTGGTGGGTTTGGGAGTTGGCGACCCCGAGGGATTCCTGAACTGGGCCAGTTTTTCCCCTCTTTTCCACTGACTTTGGGGCGGGCTCTCTCCACTTTCCCTTTCCTATCTGCCTTTCATGTCTCTCCTTCCTTCCAAGTCCCTCAATTCTCATTCTTCGATGGTTAAGGGCATTTCATTTCTTCCTGTCCTTTATTTGCCTTATCCTTTATTTGTTTACCATTTCTTCTTCTAGTTTGTAAGTCTGTAGTTAGTATTAGTTATTGTTTTCATTCTCATCTCATCTTTCACTATCATCCAAACCATTAGGGGCCGATAACCTAGATGTTAGGCCCCTTAAAACAACAATTATCATCATCATCACTGAATTGTTTTATGATTGCACTATCCAAGCTAGTGGAAGCTACTTGAAAATGCCCTCGGGAGCCAACGCCCGTTAATTAAATATGCATATAGCAGTATTGTCTAGAAACTGCCTCAGAATTACAGCACATGACTTTCCGTTTGACGATCCAGCAGAGCTTCAGGCTGTGCGGTCTCATTGAACACCCGCGCCCGCCTGCCCACAGTGGAAGTTACTTTGGAGCGGGATGCTGATATAAAGTTTATAATCCCACAGAGCACTTCTCCAGGGTCGGTCCCAAAGGCACGATCACGTGACCAGCCCATCTCTGCACTCGAGTTAGAACCCCAACATTCGCATTCCTTGAAATGGTTTTACCTGGCTTCCAATTTTCATGATGATGAAAATAAATGTTGTTTTAAGGGGCCTAACATCTAGGTTATCGGCCCCTAATGGTCTGGTTGATAGCAAAAATTACAATGAAATGGAAACCCTAACGAAAAGTAAGCTGGTCTGAAAATACTTACAAAATGGAACTCAATGACTCACAAAACGTAGAGTGGAAACACTGACAAAAGGCAATTTAGAAGGAAAATACTCACAAAAGGAATTTAGATTGAAAAATACGCACAAAATGTAGTTTATGTTAAAAATATTTACAAAATGCAATGTAGATTCGAAATACTCACAAAATGCCATTGAAATTGAAAATACTGTTACGAATGCCAGACAGTTTCGTCGCCCGCGCGTGACTCAGACCGCCCCTGACTGAGTGTTACCAGCGCCTTACACAACAGGGCTGTAAGAACAAAAGGGCACGCAACCCACCCAGAAATGGAACTTTCGTGAAACCGTGAACCCTGGTCCGCTCTAGAAGCATCCATTGAGTCATCAGCTCCGATATATAATAGCGACACTGGCCGTTGAGCAGTGCGAGTGCGTGCTTTTACCTGTGCGACAGTATCGAGGCGAAGTGCCGTGAGATTGTTTCCGAGCCTGCAGAGCAGTGTGTAGCAGACTCGTAAGTAACTGTAGTTTGTGTACTCAAGGACATGTGCAGGTATTTCAGTGAGTGACAGTACTGTGGCTGGACACGGGTTTACCTAATTAGTGAACGGTCAGCTGCTCGAGAAAGTGAAAGGAGTGAGTGTGTGCAATTGAGGTTCAAAATACCTTAAAAATGCAATTGAAATTCAAAATGCTTACAAAATGTAATTTAGAGACACGGGGAAGCAATTCAGAACACAGGGCGGGAATATCTTAAAGAGAAAAGGAACTATAATGAGGAGAAAGAAGGCTGATCCCTAGAAGAATGAGGGATCAGGAAATATGAGAGAAGGGCCAATTAAGGCGGGAAAGGAAGAGACTCCCTAGGCCTCGGATACCCTAATACCGTCGGGGTCAGAAGAAAAAAAGAGTTGACCAAGATAGGTCGACAATATTAACTGGGCCTGTTTGCTGGGTTCGGCCATCACTGTGGACTTAGAGAGATGGTAAGGGTTCTGCCCCATCCGACGCCTGGCGTCGCGCAGCTTTCAGGTTAAATTAGTGGATATCTCGCGAACCAACAATCGGATATGGACAAGTGAGGTATCATATGACCCGGGATGAAGCCCCCTTTACTGTAGACTGTTAATTTGTAGCAGTAAGGCACGTGGAATCCTGCCCAAGAGGGATGATCAAAAAGTACCCACGCGGCACTTGGGGATATTTCGTGAACTATTAATTATAGAGACTTGTGTGACGGCTCGTTTTGCTCTTTACCGTGGGCTATTTATTTACCCAAATTTTACCTAAAGGCCTAACTACACACTTAGAAAATTTTGATTCTTTGACTTTTTAATTTTATTGAATGTTTTAATTTATTATGTACTGTATATAATTTTTATTTACCATTTCTTATTATTATGACTTAATGCACTTGCTGAGCAACTCAGACATTTAGAGCATAAGAAAGGATGTAATGTAACTGCTCACCTACTACATGGGGTGCGTGGGGGTTAAACACCTGTACCATATGAACAGCAGCAATAAACATTCACACTTAACTACACTGGTTACCGCATAAAATAAAGACACTAGAGATCTGGTAAAAATTAATATCGATTCTGATACCAGACATAATAACACACTTTGCAGGATCCTGGTCGTGCAGACTACCTAACATTCCCTATCATATTTACACAGGCACACTTATGACATAATATAGATGACCCTCGGGAATAATGATGACTGGTACTTACAGGCGTTGATCTCAGCTGTGCTGACTAAATCTACTGATTCTGGGGTTGATGTTCCCAGAGAATCAGTCCTGATTACTCGCAGCACAATTGCTAGTTATTTCACACGCATGCTTCTCAACTATGAACATTACGTACAGTATTATATTGGTGGTCAGAATCCAACGATTTATGTAGCTTCGTGGATCTGATTGTATGATGATGCTTTAAATCCGTGTGTTGGATTATCGCAACTAGTTCGTTCCTGAGTTTAATAATACATAGCATATTTTACTAGTATTCGTCGTACAACAAATTCACCGCTATGGTCTCTGAATTTCAGTACACAGACTTCATGCGATTCGAGACAGACAATCTGGACGATTCGTCTGAAACTAGGCTCATTATTCCCTTGAGAATGTATAGCCAGCAACTCAGTAATTGAACTTAGAGCACATACTTGTGATCGTCTGAAATACACACACACACACAAGTCCAAACCAAAAATTCACAATAAGTCTACCGCTCCTCACGCTGTCACAAAAATGAGTTCCACTCCACACGGAGTCCAAACTATAAGTTCACTTCCTCACGGAGTCCTGAATAAAAGTTCACTCCCTCACGGAGTCCACAGTAAAAGTCGTCTTCACAGCCTCGCCAATTCCTAATATCATTCACCTCACCTCCACAAATCACTGGTATACCTGACTTCCTACACGGGTAAGCCAATCCCGAAAAACCATTACCATTTAAGGAGCGCCTCGTTATTCTTCCAAAATACCATAGACACACCCCTAGCACAGGATTGCCAAGCCTCCTACCTGCATGAGTCATCATACACAGAGCGTGCGAGAGAAAAACCCAGCGGTAGCTAGCCTAATTCCTGGTTGCCGGTCACAATTCCAGACGCTCGAACTAAAGATTATTACAATGTTAAAATATTCGTATCTAACTTGACTCAGATCCTGCCAATTACAATATCTTAAAACCTAAAAAAACTAGTAGTTCCGTGAAGAACTATACAGCCTACTTTCATATATCCTACTCATGTTTATTGCCTCTATCAAAATACAAAATTTCAGTTTCATTGTTGTGATAGATTCGTAGATATTGAGAACCGTCTAAATATTTCAGATGGTCGCCAGGTTGGATTTTTATTTTTGTAGTCTACTATTACATGAAGATTATTGTGTACGTGTGGTATTCAAACTTCAATCGCATGATTAGGACACAAGAAGTAAAAACGAGATTTTAAAATTTCGCACAGCTGCCATCTTGTGGTTATGAAAACAATTGAAATAAATTAGATGCCGGTGGATTAACATTTGTGTAAGCATTTAATGTGCAAAGTTCCACTGCACTCGGATGGTTAAATCGCGAGAAACGTCAATTTAAATATTCATACTTCGCGTCGCCGGCATGTAGATTTGGGCTCACTAGGTTACTGGAAGTCATATAGGTGAACTTATGTTGATAGCCTCTAGCTCGAGTGGCCGTGTGGAAGGAGAGGACCAGCAATCTGTCTGAATGGATGGAACCAAAGGAATCTCTACCTCCTGGTCACACAGAAAACTGGCTAACCTGGAAGTCCCTGAACAGACTGAGGGTGGAAGTTGCAAGATCCAGGGACAACTTATATAAGTGGCATTTTCCGACCAAGACAGTCCTGTGTGATTGTGGCGCAACCCAGACAACACAACACCTCTTCTCCTGTCCGTTGTGCCCGTACAGCTGCACTTGACTGAAGGTAATTCAAGTGCTATCGAAGTGGCTAAGTTCTGGGCAGAAACTGTTTGAAGTCGTCTGTTTAACACATACTTTGTACTTCTGACACGAATAAATAATAAATAAACCTCTATTGACATAATAAATTTCAGTTTGATTGCTGTAAAAGATTCGTAGATATTGAGAACCGTCTAAATATTTCGGATGCTCGCCATTTTGGATTGTTATATGTATAGGCCATAGAGTTATGTACCATTAAAGGAAAATTATTGCTTAGCTTCATTATTCAAACTTTCACTTCGATCGCATGATTACGACACAAAAAATAAAAACTTAATTTTAAAATTTCGCACAGCCGCCATCTTGAGGTTATGTAAACAATTGAACTAAAATAGATGCCAGTGCATTAAAATATGTATTATCCTTTACTGTACCACATTTCACTGCGCTCAGATAGTCAAATCACCAGAAAAGTGTATTAAAATGTTTCAACTTCGCTTGGCCACCATGTTTGTTTTGTACATTAGAGGTTTCTGAACGTTACATAGGTAAACTTGTAGCAGTGCCTTTTATCACCGTACAACATTTCAGGGTGATATCTGTAATCGTTTTGGAGATATTGAATGCCTGTGAAATATTTCTCACAGCCGCCATTTTGAGGTTATGTAAACAATTGAACTAAATTAGACGCACGTGCATTGCAATGTGTATAAAAATTTGCTGTAACAAGTTTCATTACGTTTGGATGGTTAAATTGCGAGAAAATTCTATTTAAAAGTCTCAACTTCGCTTGGCCGCCATGTTGGTTTTGTAGTCACCAGGTTTTTGAAAGTCTCATAGGTGAACTTCTAGTAGTCCCCTTTATCACCGTAAAAAATGCAGGGTGATATCTGTAATAGTTTTGGAGATACTGAATGCTGGAGAAATATTTCGCACAGCCGCCATGTTGGATTAGTGAGAGACAATAAAATTTGAAGGGCACGGTCGGGGTCAGCCAGAATGGTGCTATGATCTTACTGAGTTTCATTGAAATCGCTCCTGCCATTTAGAATTTGTGTGGGACACACACACGATTCACACACACACGCACACACTGGCAGGCACACAGACAAAAGGTGATCTCATAAGCCTATTTTTTTTCATAAAATGAAAATAGGCAAAAAATTGGGAATCAATCATATGATATTATACACCTCATTAAATAATTATATAACATAAAAAGGCATCAAATAAAAATATATGGACGATTGTGAAAATCACTCGTACCGAAAGTAAGGGTTCGATCCCTTGTGATCTGGGAAGGTAGCCTGCACATAACAGGAGAGATGTGAACTTTCTTGAGTTCATTGCAATCAATTGCTTCATGTTTCCCACAATACTCGTTAGTGTACGACCGGATTGTGCATCGGTGCCACTAGAATCGCCATGCCACACAGGAATCACGGGAAATGAACTAGTGAAAGGAAGTCGCACACAACTAACACATCTAGACTAGTTTAATAACTGCTGTAAACAAATACGTGTATATATTTTAAATACGATCACCCACATAGCCTACTTGTAGGCATAGCTTTCATAGCCTAAGTGTAATGGATCTGATGATGATCGCTTGACGATCGAAACTGGTCATCCAAGTGTATTTATTAATCTCATGTAGGTTGGTTGGTTGGTTCCTCAGTTTAGAGGCTGCGACAACACGGTCATGTAGCCCCGTGTACTTTGGGTGTGTGTAGAATCTGTCTGATAACCAGTGTTAATTGTGATGGCTGTATTAGTGTGTGTTATCTGTTTTTAATTCAAGAAAGGACTGCAGACATTAAATTTTCAAGTAGTTCCAACTTTTGTTTCCAAGCACCACCGTCAACGACATCTAGTTCCGAACTTGGTTCCTAGATGCCACCGCAGTCGGCTCCTGGCGACGAACGTTGGAGCCTTAGAGCGTTAGTCAATTCTAACGTATAATTTTGCTTCACACAAGTGTAATTAGTGGAAGGTTCTTTTACATGCCATAATATATGACATGGGATCGCTGGCTCTACTTCCCCTCCAATCTCATGTAAATGTTTTCCAGGATTAGCGAAGCACCCATTACACTCGTGTTGACCGACTGAAAAGCATTACATTTCGAACAATGAATTTCCTAATGCCTGGAATATATACTTTTGTGTGAGAAGCGGTGTGGCGGACTCCCGGCTTAGTGATAATTAAAGAGAATTACGAGATCGTGGCATCATGGATTCACACAGATAATTTCAGTGTAGATTATAGTTTGATCACGCTCGCATTATTTACAGTAGGCCTACATCCTTCTTAGTCCTATGTATTTAATCCTTAAATAATCAATAATATGTATTACTATCATGTTTTTGCGTTATGACGCAACTGTAATTAATCACTCGTCGTGTTAATAAAAGGACGTATGAGTTATATTTTGGAAGTAAAGTTGATGAGTGTTTCAATTAAATGTTGTAGTAGACGCTCGCGATCTCTACAATGAATTTCCTAAAGCCTGGTGTGTCGGGCTCTAGGCTTAGTGATAATTAAAGAGAATTACGAGATCGTGGCATCATGGATTTACACAGATAATTTCAGTGTAGATTATAGTTTGATCACGCTCGCATTATTTACAGTAGGCCTACATTCACCTTAGTCCTATGTATTTCATCCTTAAACAATCAATAATATTTATTACTAACATGTTTGCATTATGACGCAACTGTAATTAATCACTCCTCTTGTTAATAAACGGACGTATGAGTTATATTTTGGAACAAAGCTGATGAGGGTTTCAATTATATCTTGTAGTAGACGCTCGCGATCTCTACATAGTTCATTTTCACCGAGTGTGTGGATCTTGCTGACTTACAAAGAAACCTTGGTTTGCAGACGACCCTCAAACTTATATTAGCCGATGACGCGGTGGCTGCTGATCGCGTTATCCACTTTATAAGTGGGAGTGGGTTAGGGCCAGCAATCTAAATTTCCAGAGAACATTGATTCAACGACTTGATCGTTTTTGAATGAAATTTTTTTGTTTTCCGTAATTTTTGTTTAGTTTTATAATTTTTATTTACATTTTGTGTTTTTGTTTTATTAATTTTTGGTCTTTTTAAATTTAGGTGTCCACCTCAAAATTTTCAATTCAATTCCAAGTTTGTATTATTTAATCTGTGTTAAGAGGGGCAGATGACCTCGTAGCTTCGCCCCTTAAAACAACAATAACTAACTAACTAACTCTCTACGTAGTTGGCTTTCTTGTGCTAACAAAGAAATGCCCTTTGGAAACCCGATGGTACGGACACAACTGAAAGCTCTCATAATTGATCGCTACTTCTGATTAACGAAAATTAGATGGTCAAAATTCCTTTTTAATTTATTCTATAATTTATCCCGATCTTCTCTGAGTCCAGAGACTTATAACTAGGGAACGAATTTTTTGAAAATGCATATTTTGAGGGTTTATTGGATTGTTTGCACATTCTGAACATAGCAGCATATTTTAGCATTTACAGTGTTGAAATTAAGTATAATTTTAAATATCTTGAACGAAATAGCTTTCGCCTGCGTGTTGGACAACCCTTGTAAGCAACTTTCTGAGCAACTGATTAATAACTAGTACAGTGGAACGTGGCTAATTCGAACTTCTATAATTCGAATGTTTCTCTTGGTCCCTAGCATTTTATATACAATCAATGCTAAAAAATCGTGGTTAATTCGAATTATATTTTGGATAATTCGAAGTTTTTACGTGTAAAAAGCCGATCGGAAGCCAAACAGTTGGGTCAGGAATTCCTCAAAAACGACGTATCATTGGCATGCGGCCCCTACTCGATGGTTTTGCCTGCATGGCTAACAACACGCCTGCGACGCTCCTTCAAAGATCAATGCTCAACTCATCCCCTCCCATTGTTTTGCAACGCTCCACATCTCTCATAAGAGTGTCATCCCTAACACCTGTCTGGTAGTGCGCGCTGAGTGGTCTGATTAGATTTGTGGTTGTTGTTTAGAAGTTTGGTTTTGCCTGTGTTTTAAAGTGTGTGTACAGAACTAAGACGTCGTCATCAAAGCCTCGGGTTTCATACAAAACTTTGACTTTGGCGGAGAAAATAGTGGTGATTAAAGAAGTGGGAAAGGGAATGAAGGAAAAAATCTGAAATTGCAAAGGCTTTCGGGATTCCTCCACACGTTGTCAACATACCTAAAAAATAAAGACAAAATTGTCGGTTATTAAAATGAGAGTGGGAAAGGCTGAAAAAGGTTGAGGGAACCGGAAAATTTGAATTTGAAATTTTTGTCTACCCTTTTCAAAGAACTTTCATAATTCGAATTATTGGATAATTCGAATTTTTTACTGGTCCCTTGAGGTTCGAATTATCCAAGTTTCACTGTATTTTGCACAAGCATGCTATTTGAACAAGGGAATGGAGTGGGATGTTCCTTTCACCATCTCGACAGCCAGTAGCCCGGGGTTAGTTTTGTGAGGAGTTTCTTCAGTTAATGTGTTACTTTATTCTTAGTCTGCATATCCTTAACTCAAAATGCCTAAAGAGAAGAGCAGCAGAAAGTATTTATTAAATCAAAAAAAAGAGGAAGCTTGTAGTTTAACGTGACCGTTAATCTCGCGATCATGAGCCACGGGATCTCCTTTTTACGTGGAATCCGAACCACAGGACATGGCATTTCAAATCGAAAATCTCACATGCAGTGACCGGGAATCGAACCCGGTCCGCCTTGGTGAACGGCCAACATCTTGACCGCTGGGCCACAACACCCCCTTTTATTAAAACAGGCAATAGTGATTATTCAACTTATTATTATTATTATTTCGTATGGTACAAATGATCTACATATATATTTCAAATATGTACATAACAATCAAAAATGAACATCAAGGCTCTTCAACCAGGAAAGCGCTGGAGCTGATGCTGTCATGAACTCTGATTATTCAACTGATGGATAGGGACTGGACAATTATGCACTGAAAAGGATTAAAATAGAAGTTTTTCTTTTCTGAAAACATTGAAAAACTTGCAATTATCTATTGTGCTGCTTCTTTCTGCAGTATGTATAAAGTAAGTGAATACCATTGGCGGATTGTTAAGTGCATATTTTTCAATTCTTTAATGCATATTTTCTACATCTTCAGTGCATGTATGCCTGGTCCCTAGTGATAACTCATGATTGAATAGCAATTATTAATCCACATGAAGAATGGATAGGAACTAAGAGGATGAACCTTTACCCTCATGTTCGAACACCGATCGGGATTTTTCGTAACCGAATATATCTTGAATAAGTAAACGATTTAATGAGAGACTTCTTCTTCTTCCTCATCATCTTATCCCACTTCAAGTGGGGTCGATGTTTCTGGCAAGTCTTTTCCATTTTATTCTGTCCCACACATCGTCGTCCCTTAACTGCTTATCCATTAGGTCTTCATGGATGTTGTCAGTCCATCTTCTTCGAGGTCTGCCCCTATTCCTCGTGCCATCCACAACCAGAGACATCGCTCTCCTTCCTACATGGTTGTTATCTCGACGCATAACATGCCCATACCACAGCAGTCTTCTCTCTTGGATCTTCTTGGAGACTTCTGTTACTTTTACTGTGCCCCTGATTTTCTCATTTGCGATGTGATCAATCCTAGTGATGCCACTCATCCAGCGCAGCATCTTCATCTCAGTCACATCCAGCTTATGACATTGTGACTTAGTTATTGCCCATGTCTCCGCACCATACATCATGGCTGGCCTCACAGCTGTCTTGTAGGCCTTTCCTTTTACCCTTATACTGAGCCTTTTGTCACACAGAATGCCAGAAAACCTTTTCCAGTTCATCCAGGCTGACTGAACCCTGTGGTTAATCTCAGTATTTATGTTGCCATCTTCAGACATGGTTGACCCAAGATACTTGAAGCTACAGACTGGCCTTAAGCTTACTCCATCCATCTGCACTAATTCATTGCCCTCACCACCAAGGCACAAATACTCTGTTTTCTTTCGACTGATTTTCATGCCTCTGGTCTCCAAGGCTTCTCGCCAGCTCTCCAGTCGCCTTTCCAGTTCTCTCCTACTGGTGTCGCACAAAACAATGTCATCGGCAAACATCATGCACCATGGTGCTGCACTACGTAAGCCATCAGATAGAATATCCATGACAAGATTGAATATGTATGGACTCAGGGCTGACCCCTGATGTAACCCAACTTGAACAGGAAACCAGTTAGTCAACCCGACGCTACTCCGGACTCTTGTTTTAGCCTCCTCGTACATGTCCTGGATAAGCCGCACATATTTTTCCGGGACTGCTTTGGTCCTCAGACATCTCCAGACTTCCTGGCGTGGAACTCTGTCATAGGCTTTCTCTAAGTCTATAAAGACCATATGTAGCTCGTTATTCTTCTCTCTATGCCTTTCGATGAGTTGCCGGAGTGCAAAAATGGCATCAGTTGTACTCCTACCTGGCATGAACCCAAACTGTTGTTCTCCAATCGTTGTGTCCTCTCGAAGCCTTTTCTCGATAATTTTCTCCCAGATTTTCATGGTATGGGACATCAGCTTTATCCCCCTGTAGTTAGAACAGTCCTGGATGTCGCCCTTTTCCTTATATATAGGGACCAGTGTTGTCTCCCTCCACACCATGGGCATAACCTCTTCCGAATAAATTTGCTGCATGAGATTCCACAACATATCTATTCCTGTCTGCCCAAGACACTGCCATACTTCCACTGGAATTTCATCAGGACCAGTGGCTTTTCCTTTTTTCATTTTCTTGACAGCAATCATCACTTCTTCTCTACTAATTCCAGTGGTTAAACTCTGGTAGGGCACACCATCACCAGAAGACAGCCTATCATTTTCCTCATTTAGTAAGTGATTGAAATATTCTTCCCACCTTTTCTTGATTTTGTTTTCATCATGAAGAACTACTCCCTCACCACTCTTCATCTGCTTAATATGAGTAAAATCTTTCGATGCCTTATCTCTAGCCCTCGCTATCCTGAAAAGCTTCTTCACTCCACTGGTATTCTCCAAGTCCTCATATACATCATCCCAAGCATCTGCCCTTGCCTGCCCTACCACTCGCTTAGCATCTTTATTTGCCTGTCTGTACAGTTCTCTGTCTTCATCTGTCGCAGATTGATCCCAGGCTTTTTTGGCAAACCCCTTGGCCTTTATTGCTTCTTTTACTGCAGTATTCCACCACCAAGTTTCTTTGTCCCTATGAGCAACTTTACCAGAGGTTTTACCAAGAATGGCTTCTCCTGCTCGGCGTATTATTTCACTGTTCACTTTCCACCAATTGCCGTAAAACTTCAGTTTTGAACTCACTACACAGAATAGGGTCATCTAGCCGCCACCATTTGATTTTCGACACCGTTTTCTTCTCCACATATGGCTTGAGGCAGACATACTGATAATCGGCAACTAATACTCTGTGTTGCGGCGCTAAGTGTTCACCTGCTATGACTTTACAGTTCTGCACTTCCTTCAGATGTGGTCTTCTATACATGAGGTAATCGATTTGACTTTCATTCCCTCCACTTTTATAAGTTACCAGCTGCTGTCCACATTTCTTAAAGAAGGTGTTACATATAGCTAAGTCTACTCCCATTGCAAAATGTATCACTCTCTCACCCTCCGCATTACGGTCTCCTAATCCCCAGCCTCCATGTACTCTCCTTGCTAGTTCTCCTCCTACTGTAGTGCCCACATGCCCATTCAAGTCACCACCTAAAATAACTCTTTCTTCGGCTGGTAAGCGACTGATTTCCTCATCCAGGTCATTCCAGAATGTATCCTTTTCGTCCTCATCACAACCAACTTGAGGGGCATAAGCACAAATTATGTTAAATATACCCTCGAGGCACAGTTTGATACTCATTATCCGGTCATTTCTCCTGTGGACTTTCGTCAGGCAAGCCTTCATATCTTTCGAGAGAATGATGCCAACCCCATTTCTTCCCAGATTGTTCGTTCCACTGTACAGTAATTTGTAGCCATCACCAAGCTCTTTTGCTTTATTTCCCTTCCACCTAGTTTCTTGTACACATAGAATTTCGATATTCCTTCTTCTCATCAAATCAGCAATCTCCCGTCCTCGTCCAGTCATTGATCCAACATTAAGTGTACCTACTGTAAGGTGAGCTAACTTCTTTAACCTAGTCCGCCCATGACTCGGTAGCCTTCGCACTCTTTTCACAAGGGGCAGGCGATCTCCTTGCGCGTCGCCTGTGGGGAACGCCCTAGCTGTCTCCGAGGCCAAACTTAAAGAACTTGCCATATTTTGATTTGGATGGCCGGATGCCCTTCCTGGCGCCAACCCATAACTTGTCTGGGAAACATAAATAACTGAGAGAGACACCCTCAGTCCCCCGAACACTAGTCTGTTCACCGACCCAGTTTCCCTCTGGGGTTGGTTACCCAACCTTTCACTGGGTTGCTCGGCTTAGCAGGGGACACCACGGGCAGGTCAGTGTTTGGAGTTGGAGTGGAGAGGCTATGAGGATTCTCTTCTGAAGAATCCTTGTATTCTTGATGCTGTTGGACTGCATCTTCGCATCACACTCCCTTATGTCCAGGTCTGACGGTCTTCCAGACCCCCCTAGGTTGCTTCCCAGGGCCCAATGAGAGACTTCAACATTTGAAAAAAAAAAGACACGCAGAATTGTTGAGAGTTTAATGTAGACAAGGGCAGCAATCACTCGCACTTCTTAGTATTGTAAATTCGCTTTCACGGCCAGTGATTTAAAACTCGGCATTCTTTCTAGGTTTGTGCCGTGTCTTGTGTGGGGTTTCCCCTAGGACACCAAGCTGTCTCATCAGCGGGCTCTTGGTGTCCCCAACCGGACCCTCACAGGAGAAATGAATTGCGCGCTACCTCCCTTTTTATGAAGCGCACCTGCGTCTTTGTACTGCGAGAACTAAAAGCGGGGACACCAAGAGCCCGCTGATGAGCCAGTTCGGTGTCCTAGGCGAAATCCCACATAGGACACGGCACAAACCTAGAAAAATGCTGAGTTTTACTTCTTTGTATTGTTTATATTTGAGGTAATGAAGCAGACGGAAGGAATGTGCCATGATTCTAAAGAGTGGAGGCTATCTTAGAATTCGCTTAAGGTTAATGTAAAAGAGTATTATTGCATAATGGTAATATTTAGCCTTCAAAGCCAACAGAACATGGATGCTATTTTAAAAACCTTCAATTATGGAAAATATGAGTGGTGTAGACGTCCTATTGATCGGTTTCCCTTCGGGAATGACATCTAGTTTTATAAACTGGTGTTTCCTTTGTGATTTGGGACAGGAACAAGAAATAAACAATATAAGACAGTAGGCTGGCCAACTGACTTCCTCGCGAGAAGCACTCTTCAGTAGATAAGACAACATTCTCTCGCTGTCACTGCACATTCTTGTTAAAACTTTGGACAAATATACTCAGGGTTTTGCTTATAAGAACAACATCTAAGAAAGCATCATTTTAGCTTATTTTCATTTATATATTAAACAAGATGTTCAGTAAAGAACATATAGCCTACTTTTTCCTAAATGCATGGGTATTGTTATAACTCTTTGTCCTTTTCAAGGAGTATAATTGAATGTTGGTTGTAGTAGCTTGTTGAAATACAACGTGCTATGGGGATATTAAACATGAATATGAGGTGCCCTTTGCTAGTGCTACCTCTGTAAAAAAATTAATTCAATTCGGCTTCACAGTGTTTGAATTGATCTGGGGAATGGATTTGCACACATACATGGCCGCTATTGGCAAACTATTGGGCTGATGACCTTGTAGTCAGTCATAAGATGCTTTCCACAAAAGGCATGTTGTTGCAAAATCCGGTAGAGATCAAATTATTAGGATGGTTGAAATTTGATTTAAGCTTTTAACATTTGGGTGGCCGTCATTCCGTTTCCGTCAAGATGGCGGCGATATAAAATATGACACTGAGGTGCCTTTTGCTAGTGCTACCTCTGTACCAAATTTCGTTCAATTCGTTTTCACCGTGTTTGAATTGATAGGGGAAATCGATTTGCACACATACTTGGCCACCATCTGCAAACTATTGGGCTGATGATCTAGCAGTTTGGTCAGAATATGCTTCCCACATAAAGATTTGTTGTTGCAAAATTTGGTAGAGACTAGATTATTAGGTTGGTCGTAATTACATTTCAGCCTTTAACATTTGGGTGGCCGCGATTACGTTTCCGTCAAGATGGCGGTGATATAAAACATGACACTGAGGTGGCATTTTCTAGTGCTACCTCTGTACCAAATTTCGTTCCATTCGGTTTCACCGTGTTCGAATTAATAGGGGGAATCGAGTTTCACACAAAGATGGCCGCCATCCGCAAAATATTAGGCTAATGACCTATTAGTTTGGTCAAAGGATGCTCCCTCCATAATGGTATGTTGAGGCAAAATTTTGTAGAGATCGGATGATTAGGTTAATTGTAATTTGATTTAAGCTTTGAATATTTGTGTGGCCGCCATTACGTTTTGGTCAAGATGGCGGCGATATAAAACATGACACTGAGGTGCCCTTTGCTAGTGCTACCTCTGTACCAAATTTCATTCCATTCGGTTTCACCGTGGTCGAATTAATAGGGGTAATCGATTTTGACACAAAGATGGCCGCCATCCGCAAACTATTAGGCTAATGACCTATTAGATTTGTCAAAGGATGCTTCCTCCATAAAGGTATGTTGTTGCAAAATTTGGTAGAGATCGGATGATTAGGTTAGTCGTAATTTGATTCAAGCTTTGAACATTTGTGTGGCCACCATTACGTTTCCGTCAAGATGGCGGTGATACAAAACATGACACTGAGGTGCTCTTTGCTAGTGCTACCTCTGTACCAAATTTCATTCCATTCGGTTTCAACGTGTTCGAATTAATAGGGGTAATCGATTTTGACACAAAGATGGCCGCCATCCGCAAACTATTAGGCTAATAACCTATTAGATTTGTCAAAGGATGCTCCCTTCATAAAGGTATGTTGTTGCAAAATTTGGTAGAGATCGGATGATTAGGTTAGTCGTAATTTGATTTAAGCTTTGAAAATTTGGGTGGCCGCCATTACATTTCCGTCAAGATGGCGGCGATATAAAACATGACACTGGGGTGCCCTTTGCTAGTGCTACCTCTGTACCAAATTTCATTCCATTAGGTTTCACCGTGTTCGAATTAATAGGGGTAATCGATTTTGACACAAAGATGGCCGCCATCCGCAAACTATTAGGCTAATGACCTATTAGATTTGTCAAAGGATGCTCCCTCCATAAAGGTATGTTGTTGAAAAATTTGGTAGAGATCGGATGATTAGGTTAGTCATAATTTGATTTAAGCTTTGAACATTTGTGTGGACGCCATTACGTTTCCGTCAAGATGGCGGCGATATAAAACATGACACTGGGGTGCTCTTTGCTAGTACTACCTCTGTTCCAAATTTCGTTCCATTCGGTTTCACCGTGTTCGAATTAATAGGGGCAATCGATTTTCACACAAAGATGGCCGCCATCCGCAAACTATTAGGCTGATGACCTATTAGTTTGGTCAAAGGATGCTGCCCCCATAAAGGCATGTTCTTGCAAAATTTCGTAGATATCGGATGATTAGGTTAGTCGTAATTTGATTTAAGCTTTGAACATTTGTGTGGCCGCCATTACGTTTTCGTCAAGATGGCGGCGATATAAAACATGACACTGAGGTGTCCTTTGCTAGTGCTACCTTTGTACCAAATTTCGTTCAATTTGCGCTCACCGTGTTCGAATTGATAGGGGGGGGGACAGACATTCAGAGTACACACACTCACACCCACACAGACTCACAAACACACATACACACACACAGACAGACACACTTTTTTTTCGCCCTGTAGTGATCTCATAAGTCTACTTTCATTTTTTGCAAAAATCGAAAGTAGGCTAAAAAGGCTTATAAGATCACCTATTGTCCGTGTGTATGTGCGTGAGTGTGTGTGTCCCCCTGTAATAAAATCTAAACGGCTGGAGGGATTTCAATGAAACTCGGTAAGATCATAGGTCCGACCCCAACCGTGCCCTTCAAATTACATTATGTCTCACCAATCCAACATGGCGGCTGTGCGAAATATTTCACTGGCATTCTAGATCCCCGAAGCAATTACTGATATCACCCTGAAATGTTGTACGGTCATGAAGGGCTCTACTACAAGTTCATCTGTGTGACATTCAAAAACCTTGCCAAGCAAACATGGCGGCGAAACGAAGTTGAAACATTAAAATATAATTTTCTCGTGATTTAACCATCTGAACAGAATGAAACATGGTACAGCAAATGTTTATGCACATTGTAATGCACTGATATCTAATTTAGTTCATTTGTTTACATACCCTCAAGATGGCGGCTGTGCAAAATTTTAAAATTAAGTTTTAGTTTCTTGTGTCCTTATCTTGCGATCCAAGTAAACGTTTGAATAATGAACCTACGTAATAATCCTCATCTAATAGTACATTACTGTATGGCCTATATATATATATATAAATCCAACATGGCGACCATCCAAAATATTTAGATGGTTCTCAATATCAATGACTGCAATCAAACTGAAATTTTGTTTGTTGATAGAGTGTATTAACATAAGTTCACCTATGAGACTTTCAATAAACGGGTGAGCACAAATCTAACATGGCGGCGACGCGAAATTGACATATTTAAATGGCCGTTTCTCGCAATTTAACCATCCAAGCGCAGTGAAACTTGGTACGGTAAATGCTTATACAAATATTAATCCACTGGCAACTAATTTATGTCAATTGCTATCATAACAACAATAGACGGCTGTGCGAAAAATTAAATCTCGTTTATATTTATTACTAGCAGAAGTACCCGTTCTTCGAACGGTGTTCGTTGTTAACACCAGACATTATCAATTGAGCTACTGTTGCAATGGTTAGCGGTTTGTCATTCCTTCAAGTTTATCAGAACGAAGTTAGTTTACTGGGAATATCATACACACTGTTAATTTCAGGCCCTTAAAATGTAGTTTTCGGAGACCCTTTAAAGATTCCCGAATTTTGTGTCTCACATTGAGAAGCGCAACATATGCTTTAGTCGTCCTTCTAGGATAATTTTTATATTTCGCCTATTTTAGCATATATTGAGAAGTTTTCTCTATATTCACCCTTCTACAGTATGAAAAGTACGGTGAAGAGTTTTATAAATGATTGGTGTATTGACTCTCATGGTTACCATACCTAATTTTAAGATACACCAAGCATCCGAACACGAGGTATAGGCGTACATAAAGATACACAGAAAGACAGACAGACAATTCTATTTTCTACAACATATTACCCAGATATCCAAATATGGGTATATCTACCACACAGTATCAAATAAAATCATCCTTACGATGAACCCGTATGTCGACAAAAAAAAAGTTAAAATTTGCTCTCAGACTAAATTCACCTAACGTGTACTTCCTGACGTGAAATACAATTGAAAGCCTTGTAGACGAAACGCAATACACGTCACATAAAAACTGATCCTCTACGTTGTGCTAGGTGCCCTTACACAGGAAGACCCCTTTCATAAATTATAAAGGCTTGTGGTGCATGAAAATGCAGGTTCTTTAGCCTCAAATTGCCCAAATTCCTAAAAGTCGCAAAAATGCTGGTTCAATTCAGGAATTTTTGAAAATAATGTTGCTGTTTGGAGATATAATAGACCTTCTGTACTATATGTCGAACGTGAAAATTGCATGAAAAAATTCTAGGTTACCCCTTCACCCCCTTAATTGCATTGAAGAATTATACGGTCTGCGATAGTTCCGTGATAACCTTATAACCATTTGCAAACTTTCACAGAAATTTAATAAATGGAGTGACATTGCTTCTTACAGAAATAGATGGAAAGTTGTATGCCACCCCTTGAGATAATGTTCTCATGGTTACCGATTTGCATTCCTTCATTAGTTGGTTAAATTAAATTAGTTTTCTGGGAATATTTCAGAAACTGTTGGATTTAGAGCCTTATAATGTAGTTTTCGAGGATCCTTTAGGGCCCCCGAGTTTTGTTGCTGGCACCGAGGGGATTTGTCTCGTCGTTGTACGCCATAATATAATACTAATAATAATATAATATAGGGAGACATTATAACACCTATTTTTATTTTATTTTTAATTCAGCCAATGCCCATGTACTTTTCTTTTCAGGACGGGTCAGCGAAGGGATATTATCAGAGAAAGAAGCATTCACATCACGCATGAGTAAAATGGAAATGGCCTACCATTTAACTAAGGGCATCTATAAGAAAAGGTCAATATCCTTCAACGCAAAACTAAAACATTACTGCAGTGTCATCCGTCCGGAGGTCTTGCATGCTTCTGAATGCCTCACGATGAACAAAAAAGGCTTGGTCGAGAAACTGGAGGCCAAAGAAAGGAAAATTTTGAGAAAGATATTGGGTTCCATCAAAGACAATGGGGAATACAGAAGACGGCATAACCATGACCTATATAGCCTACTCATGTGGAGAAGATAAGCAACGTCATCCGGAAGAGAAGGTTACCATTTTTTTGGGCATGTGAAACGAATGAGCCCAGCGAGACTGACCAACCGCAACATAACTTACTTTCAGGAGAGGAAAACAAAATGGGCCTGGTGAATTGAACTGGATAAAGATCTGAAAGAAGTGGGGATTACACCAACAGACATTCAGGAGCGCACCCCTCTCAAAGGGAAACTTCAAGCTTGTAAAGGTTTCCAACAAAAACCGAAGCTGAAAACGGGAAAGATTTGGACCCAGGAACGGAAGGAAGTCCACCGAGAACGAATGCGGGCGTACAGGGCAAACGTCAAAGCAAGTAGGAGACGGTTGGAATGACGCGGTCCATAGATGGCCTATACCAAATGAATGAACGAATGAATAATATGGGTATAGGAATATAATAGACCTGCCGTACCACACCCGCAGGTGTAAATCGCGTGAAAATATTCTAGAGTACTCCTTGATCCCCTTAAGCGCATTATACGTATTGATGAATTTTACGGCTTAATTTGGTTCCGTGATAACCTTCTAGCCGTTTGCAAACGTTCACACTAATGTAATTGCATTGCGTCTTACAGCAATAGATGGACCTCTGAGAATCCGTTGGCATGGTTACTGGCTTGCATTCGTTCATTAGTTTATTAAATTAAATTAGTTTTCTGGGAATATCTCAAAAACTGTTGGTCTTCGGTCCTTAAAATGTGGTTTTCGGGTACCCGAGTTTTGTCTCTCACATTGAGGGGCTGAAAATGAGTTTTGTCTCGTCCTTCTATGCCTATTTCAGCATGTATTTTAAGGGGGTAGGCCCCCTTTTATGAGAGGTACGGAGAAGAGTTTCATCAATGATTAGTGTCGTGCCTCTGATGGATATCTATACCAAATTTTACGTTGCTACACCCAGCCGTTCTCGAGTTATAAGGGAACAAATTTGTCCACAGACAAACAGTCAGACAAAAAATTATTTTCGCACGCATCCATCATAAAACAGTCTGAAACGTGTAAACAACTCAAATTTCCGTAGAAATTCAGAGAAAAACACACAAATTTTCATTTTTATATATAGAGATATATACTGCACCGCTCGGTGTTGACCGTGTTTTATTGCACAGATTCTGGTTTTCCTCGCTAACCGTTGGAGATATACGAAAAGTGATAAGGACCTTTCGGATAGAAAATTAAATGTTAAAGCTCATGTATACCATCAAAAGTTTGTTATTTCTTAGCGTTCTCTTTTTATTTGAAAAGGAAATATGAAATTTTGAAACCAAAGGTTGTAGTGACGTCACAAATGTCGGTTTTACTCGCTAACTGTTGGAGATACACGAAAAGTGATAAGGACCTTTCGGATAGGAAATTAAATTTCAAAGCTCGTATGTGCCATCAAATGTTTGCTATTACCTACCGTTCTCTTTTTATTTGATATGGAAATATGAAATTTTGAAACCAAAGGGTCTAATGACGTCACTAAAATGGTCGCCATTTTTTAATAGTGCGAAATTTCGAAATCAAAGGTATCCTATATGTAAACCTGGTAAATCAGCTACATCCATGCAAAATTTCATTTAAATCGGACCAGTGGTTCTTGAGTTATTGAGTAACAGACAGACAGACAGACACACACCATCTCATTTTTATATATGAGTATGATGTCCTAATCATATGATTGAAGTTTGAATAATACACCTACACAATTATCTTCATGTAATAGTACATAACTCTAAGGCCTATAATATAAAAATCCAACATAGCGACCATCCAAAATATTTAGACGATTCTGAATATCTGCGAATCGATTACAGAAATCAATCTGATATTTTGTATGTTGGTAGAGGCAATTAACATAAGTGGGATATATGAAAATAGGCTTTAGTTCTTCGAGGAACTACTTGTTGTACCTGAAATTCGTGAGATCATTCACAACGACTTATCCACGGATCTGCTAACAGGAAATGAAGGAAAAGAGTACGAGGGCAGACCAAAAATAATTTGCACTTCCCAGTTATGGCAATTTATTACACCACCAATACAACACCAACACGCCTTTAACGACATACAACGTAACGTCACTTTTCCACATAGTTTCCAAGAGACTCCTAACATTTCTGCGAACGCACAACCAACTTGTCGATGCCGGATGCATAGTAAGTTCCTCCAGCGTTCTGCAACCACACGGAGACAGCGGCCTTCACCTCCTCATCGGTCTGGAAACGTCGACTACCGAGCTCCGTTTTGAGCTTACAGAACAGATGAAAGTCACATGGCACTATGTCGGGACTGTAGGGTGGATGTTGCCAGACCTCCCACTTGAAACGCTGCAGCAGTTCGCTCGTTTGGTGGGCCTTGTGAGGTGTTGCGTTATCGTGCAACAAAATCACCCCGGCGCTTCTCTTTAATCGTGCAATTCTTCCTTTTGGCCCATAGGAATCGGATTGTTGCACTCACCTCACATTGGGAGTGAACGTCCAGTCGACGCACCATTGCATTTGGCCGCTATTCACACCATACAAGACGAGACACCACAGCGACCTGCCTACCAGACGTGTGGGCAGTGTCTGTCCCTTTCTCCGCTGTGCCCACGTTTGCGAGACACAGCGAGCTGCTGCAGCGCGTTAGTGCAACTAACTTTTTGATCCACCTTCGTACTTATTTCCTACATCTTGTGGTTGTATCTGAGTATGAGCTTATTATTGTTCACGATTTCTTATTATCATATGACCCACTACGGGCCATGGAAGGGCAGGTGACTCACGAGGTCATGCGTAAACTGATTTAAAACGTTCCGTAATTTCTTTAGTCATTTGTTTATTTTAATTTCCGTTCCATGTCCGTTCCATTAGGACGGGTTGTTGTTGAAACTTCATTCAAACACTTAATATCTAAATTAGCTCCAGCGTATCAACTGCAAAACGAATATTCAATTATCGCCCGCCTGAAGCTCGACGCGCTTTAGAAATTGCGTTCACAGTCATTTGCATAAATCCGGCCTCCATTCAATGTCCTGCGCAACACAGGGAGCTCTAGTCACAAAATGGAGGGAGCCATTCATTCATTATTCATTATTCATTTATTTATTTCATTTATTTATTTATTTATTTATTTATTAATTAGTCTCCCATAAGTCCAACCCCTCGTCCACGTCGTGGGAGACGGGCAACGGTACAAAGTAGGGGATAGCCTGTAGGGGCGAAGTACAGTGGGGACTTCGTGTGCCCCGGGACCGTTACGGTAGCTGTGAAGGTCCTACAGGAACCCCGAAAAGTGACGGCTAATGGGGCTCTGGTGAAGCTACGATAGGCCCAGCAAGCCAGTAGTGGATGAAACCAAATGCTTTCAAAAATGGAACGAGCCTCGGACAGGATGGATTTAATAGACGACGACACGGCTGTACACACGGACTAAGATTTGGAACTTTAAACCTAAGAACGCTGACGGGGAAGGTGGAGGAGATGGTGGATATGATGGAAAGAAGGAAGTTGGATTTATTGGGATTGGCAGAAACAAAGTGGAAAGGGGAAGGAAGGAGAGAACTGAGAAAAGGCTATAGACTGTACTGGAGTGGGAACGAAGAGGGAAAGAGGAATGGACTGGGAGTAGTAGTACGAGATGGTTTAAAAGAAGAAGTGAGGAGAATAAGTGATAGAATGATGATGGTGAGAGTAGCACTGAGGGGAGAGACCGTAGAAATAGTGCAAGTGTATGCTCCACAAGTAGGCTGCGCCTCTGAAGAGAAGGAGGAGTTGGAAGAGGAATTGCAGAAGCAGCTGGTAGGAAGAAATATGATTGTTATGGGGGACCTCAATGCCCATGTAGGAAGTGAAAGACAAGGTTATGAGAGTGTTCTAGGACCAGAGGGTTGGGGCGGAAGAAATGAGGAAGGAAAGAGACTGTTGGACTTCTGCCAGAGGAACAGCCTGCTAGTTGGGAACTCCTGGTTTAAGAAAAGAGAGAGCCACACAATCACATGGTACAGTGATGACTTGACCAGGAAGTCGGTGGTCGATTATATACTGTATGAGAAAGAACTAAATAAGAACATCACGGATATCAAGGTTATACCATCGGAGAACCTGGATAGCGACCATCGATTGCTGGTAATGAACCTGAGAGGGAGTAAGGAGAAGAAAGGGACTGAGAACCAGGAAAGACGTATAAGGATATGGAAACTGAAAGAAGGGGATAGAAGGGTCGAGTACCTCAAAATGGTAAAGGAAGGAATTCCAACAGATGAAGAAAGAGGGGTGGAAGAGGAATGGGCTAGATTTAAGAAGACACTAGTAGGTGCAGCAGAAGCAGTATGTGGGAGGACAAGTAGTAAGAAGAGGTGGAAGGAAACACCATGGTGGAATGAGAAGACAAAAGATATATTAAGGGAAATGAATAGAGCCTTTAGGAGGTGGTATCAAAATAGGACGGTAGAGACAAGGGAAGAGTACCAGGAAAGAAAGAAGGAGGCGAAGAGAGTAGTGGCTGAGGAGAGAAGAATGTGGATGGAAGAGTGGACAAAGATGATGAAGGAGGATAGTGAAGGTACAAAAAAGGTCCTGTATGGGATGGTAAAAAATAAGAGGCGGAAGGATCCTACGGATTATGTTAGAATGGTGAACAAAAGGGGACAAGAGATAGAAAATAGGGAAGAACTGAAGAAAATGTAGAAAGAATATTTTGAAGAACTTCTGAACCCAAATGGAAAAGATGGTGAGGAGGAAGAAATCGGGGAAGAGGAAGATGAACTGCAAACAGAAAAGGACTTAACATGGAAAGAAGTGGAAGATGCAGTGAACAAGATGAAAGGAGGGAAGGCACCGGGTGTGGATGAGTTGAGTGTGGAGATGGTGAGAGCAGCAGGAGAGGTGGGGATACAGTGGTTGTACCGAGTGATGAGGACAGCATGGAAGGAAAGGAAGACCCCAGAGGACTGGAAAAAAGGAATAATTGTCCCGATCTTCAAGAAAGGTAGTAGAACAGATTGCAGAAACTATCGGGAAATAACACTGATGAGTCATTGTGCAAAGTACTTCGAGAAAGTTTTGGAAAAGAGAATTAGGACAAGGATAGAAGGAGGGATGAGGGAAGAACAACATGGCTTCAGAGCAGGAAGGTCCACAGTGGATTTGATTTTTGCTGTAAGGCAGTTACAAGAACAGCACTATGAGTATGGAACAGATCTACTGATGGCCTTCCTGGACATTGAGAAAGCATATGACAGTGTATGCAGAAACAAAGTATGGAAGTCCCTGGAGGATAGAGGAGTAGAGAAATGGACTATAAAGAGGATAAAGAAGATGTACAAGGGAAGCGTGAGCTGTGTGAAAGTGGGAGGAGAGAGATCGGACTGGTTGGAACAGAGAAACGGCCTGAAACAAGGAAGTGCACTGGCACTGTTACTTTTCAATGCGGTGATGAATGACATAATGACCCGAGTGGCACAAGTAATTGGGGAAGGAAAGATGAAAGCAATGGTGTTTGCAGATGATTTGATGATTTGGGGGAACAAGGAGGAGGAGGTACAGGAACAGTTGGACGTGTGGGAAAGAATAATACAAGGATATGGGATGAAATTTAGCATAAATAAGAGTGAGATGGTGATCACAACAAGGAAGAAGGAAAGAACCACAACGGGAATTACAATTGGTGGGGAACAGCTGAAGAAAGTGGAGAGTTTCAAGTATCTGGGAAGCCTGATATAAGATAATGGAAGAAACGATAGAGAAATAAATGAGCGGGAAAGGCAGGCAGAAGCATTTCGGAGGAGTGTGAGAAGCATGTTATGGAGCAAGGATGTCCCTCAGAACAGCAAAAAGATCATATATCGGACGTACTATGTCCCTATCCTGACGTATGCCTCGGAGACCTGGGTTATGAAAGGAAGGGAGAAGAGCAAAATACAGGCCAGTGAGATGAGGTTCTTGAGAAGCAGTATTAGAGCTAAAAAGATAGACAGAATAAGAAATGAGAGGACCAGAGAATTAATGAAGGAGGAACCATTACAGGATGGTATAGAGAAATCTAGACTTAGATGGCATGGACATGTAAAACGAATGGAGGAGAAGAGGATACCCAGGAGAGTACACGAAACGAAGTGGGAAGGAAAGAGACCGAGAGGAAGACCGAGAGACAGGTGGCTGAAGGGGGTGGAAGAAAGCGTGAAGAAGAGAGGAGAAGACTGGACAAGGGTGGAGGCTGAGAGATGGTGGGAAGACAGAAGACGTTGGAGAGGCTTGTGTTCCAAACGGACCCGGCCAGTGGCTGGAAACTGTGCAAGATGATGATGATAATTAATTAATGATTATTTTATTTATTAATTCGTTACGGTAATGTATTTATTTTTCATTTATTTCATTTATTTATTCCTTTAATTACTTATTTATTATTCAATTATTTATTCATTTATTTATATATTCTTTTATTTATTAATTACTTAATTAATTTATTAATGTATTTATTGATTCACTTATTTATTCCGTTAATCATTAATTAATTAATTAATTAATTAATTAATTAATTTATTTATTTATTAATTTATTTATTTATTCATTTATTAATTTTTCATTTAATTACTTATTCATTTATTCATTAATTATTTAATTAATTAATTAATTTATTCATTTATTAATTAATTTATTTATTCATTTATTAATTTATTTATTCATTTAGTTATTAATTAATTAATTAATTAATTAATTAATTAATTAATTAATTAATTTATTTATTTATTCATTTATTTCATTTAATTATTTATTTGTTTTTTATTTATTCATTCATTTATTTTTCATTTAATTATTCATTTATTTATTTATTTATTTATTTGTTTATTTATTTATTTATTCATTCATTCATTTATTTTTCATTTAATTATTCATTTATTTATTTATTTATTTATTTGTTTATTTATTTATTTATTCATTCATTTATTTATTCATTTATTTATTTATTTATTTATTTATTCATTTATTTATTGATTCATTTATTTATTTATTTATTTATTCATTTATTTATTTGTTTATTTATTTATTGATTCACTTAGGCTATTTATTCCTTTAATCATTAATTAATTAATTTATTTAATAATTTATTTATTTATTCATTTATTAATTTATTTATTCATTGATTTATTAATTTATTTATTCATTTATTTATCAATTTATTAAATTATTTCATTGAATTATTTATTTGTTTATTTATTTATTCATTCATTTATTTATCCATTTAATTATTTATTTATTTTTTCATTTATTTATTTATTTATTCATTTATTTATTTATTTATTTATTCATTTATTTATTTATTTGCTTAGTAATTTATTTATTAATTCATTTATTTCTTCATTTAATTATTTATTTATTCATTTATTTATTTATTCATTAATTCATTTATTCATTTATTTATTTATTTATTTATTCATTTATTTGTTCATTTAATTATTTATTAATTAATTAATTTATTTATTTATTTATTTATTCATTTATTTATTTATTTATTTATTTATTCATTCATTCATTCATTTATTAATTCATTCACTTATTTATTCATTTAATTATTCATTTATTTATTCATTTATTTACTTATTTATTTGTTTATTTATTTAATTATTCACTTATTCATTTATTTATTTATTTATTTGTTTATTTATTCATTTATTCATTTATTTATTTGTTTATTTATTTATTTATTCATTCATTTATTTATTTATTCATTTAATTATTTATTTATTCATTTATTTATTTATTCACTTATTTATTTATTCATTTATTTATTTGTTTATTTATTTATTCATTTATTCATTTATTCATTTATATATTTATTTATTCATTTATTTATTCATTCAATTATTTATTTATTTATTTATTTATTCATTTATTCATTTATTTATTCATTCATTTATTTATTCATTCATTTATTTATTCATTTAATTATTTATTTATTCATTTATTTATTTATTTATTTATTTATTCACTTATTCATTTATTTATTTATTAATTTGTTTATTTATTTATTCATTTATTCATTTAATTATTTATTAACTTATTTATTTATTCATTTATTTATTCATTTAATTATTTATTTATTTATTTATTTACGTGCGCAAATTGTGCAAACACTTCAAAGACAGGCGTAGAGAAGTCCATGACGAACAGTGTTGTGGAAGGTCGTCGGTTTTGGACGAAATGATTGCGAAAGTGAAAGAAGCCATGCTGAAAGATAGAAGAGTGACGGTTCGGGAGCTTCGCGAGATGATCTCTGTCCGCAAGACCAGAACTGATCAGATTGTGAGACACCATTTGGGGTATGCCAAGGTTTATGTACGGTGGGTCCCAAGAATGCTTACCGAAGACCACAAACAACCATCTCTTCCCTAAATTGAAGAAACACCTGTGAGAGAGGAATTTCAGAACCGGAGAGGAGCAGAAACAAGAGGTCTTAAGATACCTTCGCGGTGTGGCGGGCGAGTTCTACGATGCAGACATAAAGAAAGTGCAACAATTTATTAATCACAACGGCGATTATGTCGAAACATAGGGGACAGTCTAAGCTTTCAAAACATGTGATATTCAATGCCAATCATTGTGAACCTTACTTTACGGATAACCATCGTATAAGGCCAAGCTTCATTTGTCATCGTTATGGTGGAAACCCATTCCTTGGAATCGGTTGATAGCTCACATCGAGGATACATGTTCTTAACTCAGTACAATTTATCGGATAATCTCTATTTCTGTGGTAATTGTGGGGCACGTGCCACTTACAGCACTAACAAGGCAATTATCAGGTGAGATAGTTCGAAACCTATCTTGAAACTTTGTAGACTTAATCGTTGTGCTATAAGAGGACAATGCGCGTAAAATCAGCCGCCAGATTGAACTGCAAGGCTCCGAAATCATGTGGCGAATCTCTCATATAAATCAATGGGAGTGAAGATTCAAGGAGAAATAGTTTCAACTCTGAGATTTGCTGATGACATCGTCATCTTGGCCGACACGCCTGAGGATTTGAATGGTATGGACTCCGTCTTGAGGAAACAATTCATGATGAAAATTAATAAATGAAGGGGAAGGTGGGGCAAGAGTACCAGGTCGGGTAGAGTAGCATCTTGAATTACTGTCAAGTCGTGATAATTGTAACTTTTGAACTAGGTTGGCTACACTGAGTAACATGGCGCGTGTGTAGAAGGTTACATTTCAGTTGCTCCAGACAGGTAGGTTGTGTCTGATATTATAAAGTAGGTTTTTGATTATTCTGATGTTATATTTTCGGAACAGAATACCAAGTAAAGTGTTCGCGAATGTGATGTATAATTTATGTTTGTTATCTAGTCTTAAAACACGTTATTTGAGGTTGAGAATGCACGTGCTGATCTATTGGTGAGCATAATCACCGCTGTGTGGCAGCACTATATGGCAAGCTATGCAGAAGGGGGCATGAGTATCAGTTCGCTCTGGGGCAAGAGTGCCAATCATGACACTCTTGCCCCACACAGTGAAGATACGTAAATAATTTACTGCAAGCTCAGGGTTTCGAAAAATGAATATTATTTCGTAGGTATTATCATAATATCCAGTTAGGCTGAGCTATTTACTTTAATATTAGAAGCAGAAATTGCTGTGAACACATCACCATTTCTCAAAGCATGAATGCAAGTAAATTTTCCTTGTTGTAGGTATTGATCAAAATGGTGCGCAACTACGTTATAAAGACTCCTAGATCATCATATTCTCAAATAGCACTCACATCAGCGATACATGACGTACATCTGCTGCTCGTGAATATGGTATTCCAAGAGCTACACTGCGGAAGAGATTAAAACTTAATCAAGACTATGAGATAGGCTTGGTTAGATTTAAGCCAACTTTTAGTGCAAGTCAAGAGGAAGATCTGGTGGCTCATATTCTGAAAATGGATGCTTTGTTCCATGGGATTAATATTATGACAGTTCGAAGATTAGCTTTTGATTTCGTCGAACTAAATAACATTTCTCACAGACTTTGCACTGCCAGTAAAACAGCAGGTAAGGATTGGATTCAAGGGCTGTTCAAAAGACATCCAGAACTAGCACTAAGAAAGCCAGAAGCTACCAGTATGTGTCGAGTAGCAGGATTTAACAAAATACAAGTGCAAGTATTTTACAACAATATTAAGGGTCTGTTACAGCTGCATAATTTTCCTGCAGAAAGAATATTCAACGTTGATGAGTCAGGAATCTGCAATGTCCATACATCAGAAAAAATAATTAGTTTGAAAGGGAAGCGGCAAGTAGGGAGGATTACTAGTGCAGAAAGAGGAAAGACTACCACTATTGTTTGTGCGTACAGTGCTGATGGACAATATATCCCCCCTATGATAATTTTTGCTAGGAAGAGGATAAATGAGAGACTACTGTCGACCAAAGTATTATGTGTACTCGAGTTTGAAGGTTGTTTGTTAAGTAACCAATAGACCTACATAAAATCCTATACCATCAACATTTTCGTCGTTCTATTTTACGTTAGTTCATGTAGGTTTGGATTTTTAAATTTATATTTTAATATTTCTTATCGCAATTGGAACGCAAAGAGTGCCCGTTTTAAGCGTGTTTCAACCATGCGTCACATTTAAGAATTATTATCTCAAAAGCCCATCATCAGATCGAATCCAAATTTTAACACAATATACATTGGAATGTTGTATAACTGGTTTATTAATTTCACAATTTTGTGTGTCCAAGAAACAATGTTGTTATCATTGTTGTAAGGTAACTTTTTCTCGGCTCAGGGCGGTTGGAAAATGTAGTTCTTGGTTGCGTTGTAATCATTATACATCAAAAAGTTATGCTGTAAGACTGTGAAATACGTAAATTAATTCACTTATTTTATATCGGTTTGTATTTGTACGAGGAAATAACACATGGTTCTCGAGCTAGCCGCACTGGGAACAGCTGTACAGCGTTGCTGAGATGGAGCCCATCACTTCCGAGCGAGACGCGCCATGATGCGTATGGGCACCATTTCGGAAACGCTGTACAGCTGTTCCCAGACCGGCTAGCTGGTGAAACATGTGTTATTTCCCCGTAGAAATACAAACCGATATAAAATAAGTGAATTAATTTACGTATTTCACAGTCATACAGCATATCTTTTAGATATATAAGGATTACAATGCAACCAAGAACTATATTTTCCAACCACCCCGAGCAGAGAAAAAGTTACCTTACAAAAATGATAAGAACTTTGTTTCTTGGACATACACAATTTTGAAATTAATAAACCAGTTATACAACATTTCAATGTATATTGTGTTAAAATTTGGATTCGATCTGATGACGGGTTTTTGAGATAATAATTCATAAATATGACGAATGGTTGAAACACTCTTAAAAAAGTGCACTTTTTGTGTTCCAACTGCGATAAAATATATTAAAATACATATTAAAATTTCCAAACCTACATGACCTAACGTAAAATAGAACGATGAAAATGATGATGTTATTGGATTTTATGTAGGGCTATTGGTTACTTCACAAACAACCTTCAAACTCGAGTGCACATAATACTTTGGTCGACAGTAATGACAGGTGCTCCACCTGGTGCCATCTTCCACCTCACTGACAGCGGTTGGATGGACCAAGATGGATTTCTTGCGTACATTGACCACTTTTCTCGTCATGCGAAAGCAAGTCCACAAAACCCTGCCCTTCTGCTACTGGATGGTCATGCAAGTCACAAATCTTTGCCAGTGATTCTTAAGGCAAGAGAAGTTTGAATTCACCTCCTTATATTCCCACCACACACTTCGCATATGTTGCAACCATTAGACAGAACATACTTTGGTCCACTGATGTCCTATTAGACTATAACCAGGAGTGCTCAAAATTCATGGTAAATAACCCAGGCAAGCGAATTTCTGAATATGACTTAGCTGAACTGTTCACGAAGGCATACGGGAAAGCTGCCACAATCAACAATGCCATCAAAGGTTTTCAAGTAACAGGAACATTTCCTTTTAATCCAGATATCTTCGATGATTCTGACTTCATTGCTGCCGATGCAGTATTGAGAAGCACAGATCGAGAAGAATATACTGTACCTCAGACTTTCATAGGCCTGACCCCAATCAAGATCACCCACAGACAAGAGTGAGGACAGCTGAAGATGAATCGAGTGCAACAATTCGAGATAAATGCAAACTAACTGAATGTGATGAAAGAAATGATTCAAGCAGCTCACCATTAGGACAGATTGGTCAGAGAAAGGATACGGAGGAGTTCATTCCAATACCTAGCACCTCTAGGGAAGAAAGTCATGCCAAACGCACTTCCGGGCCTAGCAGTAGGTCTATTGAATCGATTTCTCCACTTCCACTTCGCAAAGCCAATTCGTCCAATACCATTTCCCGAAAAGGAAGGAAGCCTGAAAAATCTGTCATTCTAACAAGCAGCCCGAATAAAGAATTACTGGAGAAGAAACATTCGTATTCAAATCGGCGGGTTACTCAAAGGGTTACGGTGAAACGAAATTTACAGAAGAAGGCTAGGTATAATGTGGGACCATCCCAGGGAGCAATAGAATGCCAAATGAAGAATGATGTTTATTTTTGTCTACTTTGCCAGGAAACGCTAAGTGATCCACCTGATGAACCAATGATCCAGTGCCCAAAGTGTCAAGGGTGGGCTCATACAGACTGTACTGATTTCAGTGAAGTGAAAGGGACATTCATATGTGACCACTGCAGGGTGTAAACGTATTTCACTTTGTTATCTTTGTGTGACACTCTTATCCCACCCTATAGGGGCAAGAGTGTCAGGTGACATTAATTTGTTTTCATTGAAAAGTCTGGTGATGTATAAGAGTCACTTTTGATTTCTTTCCACCATATTGTCCTACCTGGTATGTTGTACTGATAACCATATAATAAAATGTTTGTAATTAGCCTAAGGAGCAGAACATTGTATTTGAATCTTAGCATGGTACTCCTGCCCCACCTTCCCCTAAAACAAAAATATTGGAATGCAGCCGAAATAAATCAGAAACCACTATGGACATCAAATTGGCAGGTGAAGAACTAAAGGAAGTCGGAGACTTCTGTTACTTAGGAAGCAAAATAACCAGTGATGGATGAAGCAAAGATGATATAAAAAGTAGGTTAGCTCAGGTAAGGAAAGCATTTCTACAGAAAAGGAATCTGTTGACATCGAATATAGATTTAGGTATTAAGAAGTCATTTTTGAAAGCCTATGGCGCTCTATGGAAGTGAAACTTGGACTATTGGTGCAGCAGAAAAGAGGAGAATTGAAGCATTTGAAATGTGGTGTTACAAGAGAATGATGAAGAACAGATGGGTAGATAGGGTTACAAACGAAGAGGTATTAAGACTAGTGGGAGAGGAGAGATGTTTCTGGTGACTGCTAATGAAGAGAAGAGATAGGTTGGTAGGACACATACTAAGACACCCAGGAATAGCAAGCTTAGTTATGGAAGGAAGGGTTGAGGAGAAGAATTGTAGGGGTAGATCAAGGTTAGAATATGTTAAACAGATTGCCTCGGATGTAGGGTGTGCTAGCTATGTAGAGATGGAACGATTAGCTCAGGGCATGGAGGTATGGAGAGCTGCATCAAAAGACTGAAGACTCAAACAACAGTAGCGAGTACCTTACATGTTGGAACGGACAGCTCTGACGGTTCAGGCACTCAAGGCTGGTGGGAAAGAGCCGCACGCTCCGGTCAGTATATACGCCCCGCCTCGCTACTACTCCGAGTGCCACAGGGATGTCCAGCTCCGCCAGTCGTCATGCCTGCGTACTAGGATGTCAGCTACGATTTCGGAGCCTTGCAGTTCAATCTGGCCGCTGATTGTCCTCTTACAGTACAACGATTACGTCCACAAAGTTTCAAGATAGGTTTCGACCTGATACTTCCCTTGTGAGACTTGAAATCGAGATCTCCGACTTGCTTCAGTGTGCGATATAACGTGGGCTCAGCATATTCTGATGATGTGTGGTGTGACGTGGGCTCACATCGATTACCTGCATTGAGGGAGAACACGTCGGTAAAAATAGGATGACAAATTAGTCATCCTCCGCACTCAAATGGATATATTTGATTTACATTTAGCCGAGATCATAAAGCACGCGTTGTCCAGTCCCCCCCGTACTTTCACTCAGCGCTCCTAGTGTCACGACCGTCAACTATTCCAACCCAGAATTACCAACAACATTTTGTCTTGTCCCTCTGGTTCTAGCTCAAAGTCCCTACAGAAGAGGGAGTTTGTTACTTTTGTTTCATGTACAGGCTTGGACATCATCAGCCCGTCTGCTTGGGTGTGTGCAGATAATTAATTAAATAAATAATTCAAGCTGCCAAAACAGGTCTACAAATACCTTACCTTACAAGGCGTCTAACATAGAACGAACGGTAAAACTTCAGAAAGCATTCAAACTCACATGGTCACAATATAATAAGAAAAGCATATCAAGACAGGCCAAACTTAGACACTACAAAACAGTTGTATTACCAGAAGCATTGTATGCGTCAGAAACGACCACAATTGGAGCATCTGGCATCATAGAAACTGAAAAAAAAAAAAAGGAGTTCCGTGAAGAACTATACAGCCTGTTTTCATATAACCCACTTATGTTAATTGCCACTATCAACATACAAAATTTCAGTTTGATTGCTGTAATAGATTCGTAGATATTGACAACCGACTAAATATTGCGGATGGTCGCCATGTTGGACTTTTTTATATGTTGGTCTTAGAGTTATGTACTGTTATATGAAGATTATTGTGTACGTGTACTATTCAAACTTCAATCGCATTATTAGGACAAAAGAAGTAACAACGAGATTTAAAAATTTCGCTCAGCTGCCATCTTAATGTTATGTAAACTATTGAACTAAATTAGATGCCAGTGGAATAACATTTGTATAAGGATTTACTGTACCAAGTGTCACTGCACTCGGATGGTTAAATTGCGAGAAACGTCCATGAGAATATTAATAATTCGCGTCGCCGCCATGTTGGATTTGTGATCACCAGGTTATTGCAAGTCCTATAGGTGAACTTATGTTCATAGTCCCTATGAACATAAAAAAATCAGTTTGATTGCTGTAATAGATTCCTAGATATCGATAACCATCTAAATATTTCGGATGGTCGCGATGTTGGATTGTTATATGTATAGGCCATAGAGTCATGTACCAATAAAGGAAATTATTGCCTAGGTTCATTATTCAAACTTTCACTTCGATCGCATGATTACGACACAAGAAATAAAAACTTAATTTTAAAATTCGCACAGCCGCCATCTTGAGGTTATGTAAACTATTGAACTAAATTAGATACCAGTGCATTACAATGCATTACCAGTGCATTTGCTGTACCAAGTTTCATTGCGGTTGGATCATTAAATCGCGAGAAAAGTATATTTGTAACTTTCAACTTCGCTTGGCCACCATGTTCGTTTTGTAGTTAACCGGTATATAAAAGTCTCATAGATGAACTTTCAGTAGTGCCCTTTATCTCCGTACAAAATTTCAAGGTGATACAGGTGGAATAACATTTGTATAAGGATTTACTGTACCAAGTGTCACTGCACTCGGATGGTTAAATTGCGAGAAACGTCCATGAGAATATTAATAATTCGCGTCGCCGCCATGTTGGATGAAATAGACAAATGGATCGATAGACAAATGATTGGAGACAGAGGAGAATTCAGAAAGAAAACTACGAATACAACATTTAAAGTAAATGAAAAGATGTGGACAGAACAACGGAAACAGAACAGCCAAAGGAGAGAAGAGGAAGAAGGGAGAGAAGTAAAAATTGTGTAATCAAGTTCAAACACTGTCAATAAGGGCAAAAATGATAAAATACGCTAAGGTGTATGTTTCACAAAACTCAAGCTCTTAAACCAGAGGGAGTTAGAAGGTGTGGTTTGTACCAAAATGTTACAAATCGTCTCAATAGTACAGGAATGATCTTGAATTTCTTGATAAGTCAACGGAAATATATATATTTGTTTATGAAGTGCTTTTAAACACATAAACAAGACGATAGCTCCTGCAGAATTGTGTCGCGTACTGCCCGCATAGCACTAGGACCTAGGCCAAGATTGAGATAGAGGCGGCCGTGGCCTTAAGTTAGGAACCATCCCAGCATTTGCCTGAAGAAGATATGGGAGAAACCACAGAAAAGCACTCCTGGAATGGCCGACTTTTCCCTCACGAGGCTGAATGTACTATTTACCAATCCTTAGAACAGAAGTACATTTCCTGGCAGTGCTTGGAATCGAACCCGGTTATCCGGGGCGTGAGCGAGGTGGTCCGTTATTAGGCACGACGTAATTTATTGAAGAACATTAATTAAGCCTTCTTCAACTGTGATAATTGACAAGAACTTGCAAAGGAAAGTCTATTTTATTATTTTACTTTCCCATTTCTTTCCCTACAATGGAAATAGGTTTGGTTTCAGATAACAATGACTACAAGTCCAGGGGCACCTTCCCCTATCCTAGTTTCTCCCAGTGGTTTGGCGACCACGGGGCCCCAGCTGAGTCCGGCATTGCTTCCACTTACTTGTGCCGGGCTCCTCTCTGCCTTCTTTCCTGTCGACCTCTCTTGGTGAACTCTTGTTCTCTTAAGACCCTGACGGTATTAGGGTATCCGAGGCCTAGGGAGTCTCTTCCTTTCCCGCCTTAATTCGCCCTTGTCTCATCTTTCCTGATACCCTCATTCTGCGAGGGGTCAGCCTTCTTTTTCTTTTCATGTTATCTCCTGCCTTCTGCTCAAGGCCCTCAAGGAGGCAGGGTGTATGTAGCCCCACCACTTCTGATGCACCCTGGATAGTGCTACACCCTCAGGGGCTCACGGCCAACCGAGGGATTCCTGAGCTGTGTCGGCTTTGTCCCCTTTTTTCACTGACTTTGGGGCGGGCTCTCTCCTCTTTCCCCTTTCCTATCTACCTTTCATGGCTCTCCTTCCTTCCAAGTCCCTCAATCCTCATTCTTCGAGGGTAGAGGACATTTCTTTTCTTCCTGTCCTTTATTTGCCTTATCCTTTATTTGTTTACCATTTCTTCTTCTAGTATGTAAGTCTGTAGTTAGTATTAGTTATAGTTTACATTCTCATCTCATCTTTCACTATCACTCAAACCATTAGGGACCGATAACCTAGATGTTAGACCCCTTAAAACAACAATTATCATCACCATTACCTATCCTAGTTACACATTCCATGCAGACGTTGCCGAGGGCTATGTTGGTCAGAGCAGTTAACACACTTGCAAACTGGAACACAACTTGGGAGCGCTGCCAAACTGACATGTGCTCATAGCCCAGGGCAACTAGAACATCTCGTGGTGTAGTTACTTGCAATAACCTAACTACTCGGGCGCAACTAACATTCACTAATCTCCATTAGGCTAGAAATTTAAGCTCCTATTGAAATATTGTGTTGAAGGAAAGTATTCAATTTAAGTTGCTCAGTACTTAGTCTACTAAAATCTGGAAATTAACGATACACGGTACAATAATGATCACATTAGATAACTTCAATATTATTACACTTAATCTACATTGAACAAGCAATGAAGAGAATTAGAGAAACATTTAAAGTGGGAGTGAATATTCAAGGAGATTCAGCCGACACGCCAGAGGATTTCATTGGTATGGAGTCCGTCTTGAGGAAAGAATTCATGATCAAAATCAATAAATCTAAAACAAAAATATTGGAATGTAGTCGAAATAAATCAGGAACCTCTATGGACATCTATTTGTTGGCAGGTGAAAAGTACGAAACTTCTGTTACTTAGGAAACAAATTAACCAGTGATGGACGAAGTAAGAGGATATAAAAAGTAGGTCAGCACAAGCACAAGCAAGAAAAGCATTTCTACAGAAAAGGAATCTGTCGACATCGAATATAGATTTAGGTATTAGGAAGTCATTTTTGAAAGCCTTGTACGAAGCGTGGCGCTATATGGAAGTGAAACTTGCACTATTGGTGCAGCAGAAAAGAGGAGAATTGAAGCATTTGAAATGTGGTGTTACATGAGAATGATGAAGATCAGATGGGTAGATAGGGTAACAAACGAAGGGGTATTAAGACGAGTGGGAGAGGAGAGATGTTTCTGGAGATAGCTATTGTAGAGAAAGGATAGGTTGGTAGGACACATATTAAGACACCCAGGAATAGCAAGCTTAGTTATGGAAGGAAGGGTCGAGGACAAGAACTGTAGGGGTAGACCTAGGTTAGAATATGTTAAACAGATTGCCTCGGATGTATGGTGTGGTAGCTATGTAGAGATGAAACGCTTAGCTCAGGACAGGGAAGCATGGAGGGCTGCATCAAACCAGTCAAAAACTGAAGACTCAAACAACAACAGATTGAACCTGCCGCCCCTGAATCTCTATCGCATCCTTGTACATATGACACACTACTCGCACTGCCTGTCCGGTGAGACTGGGCTTCGTCTCGCTACACTGTGACCTAGGCCACCCGCAATTACGTCCCGCTTGCCCGGTTGCGTTGGGCCAGGGTAATCGGGCGCCCGGCTGAGCAACTGTGATATAGGTAGTCCTTTACAGGCAAAGAGTAATGAGGAGACGCTCTGTCAGAGCTATAACATGCGGATAGTTGAGGAACTGACCACGCCCCCATACTAGCCCGGTTCCAGCGTTAAATGGTGCCTACCGTAGACTTATTTATTAATGGGATTTAACTATGATTGCCAGTAAAAGAATCGTGAGCACGTAGGGTTGTACGATATGTCGATAGAAGGAATTTGCTCTTTGCTGGCTAGCGTGAATTATGCGGCAGTCACAATACTTTTCGTCGCACTCGAAAATTTATGTAAACTGCCTTAAAACGTTTAATTATACAACATGAACTAGAAAAATACACCGATCTAAAATATAGTACAGTACTTGGGAAATGAATGTATTATACCGGTATGCAGTTTTTAGAACCTGTAATTATTGTGGGATTTCAGGCATGCACTGTATTCTTAACTTATGCCAAATAATAGGCAAATAATTACTGAGATACCAGGCGGCCTGCCATTATATTCACGAATGTGTATTAAATAAATTAAATAAATTAAATAATTAAGCCATGTGAAGTGAATGGGTGGTGGCGTTATTGCTTTTATTGCACGATGTTTTTAAAAAATAGATCAGTTCAGTTTCGGTAACAAAATAAACAAGGCCTAGGCTGAGGTTTGACATGAACACGCTAAAATAATCAAATAATGGCATATCAATCATTTAACACCCATGATCAATAAATCTAGAGCACAAGCCACGTTAAAAATAGATTGGGATAATTAGGTGAATCATCATCGTCATAATCATCATGAGCCGGCTCCAGTTTCCCGGGTGCGGTGAATGAGCGCTCTCCATTTAGTTCTCTCCAAGAATGTCTTCCCCTCCATGACCAGCTGCAAACCCAGACCTCTCCCTGCATGATCATTTCTAACCTGGTCGATCCATCTCTTCCTCGGTCGACCTCTTGATCTCTTGCCTTCCAGTTCTTTCTCAAACCACACTCTAGCTGTTCTTTGTGTGTACATTCTTTTAGGATGACCGAACCATTTCAGCCTGGCTTCAACACAGATCTCATTAAGAGATTGCTCTACTTGAACAAGATGGCGTATCTCATCATTTTTTATTTTGTCCCTCCTTGTCTTCTGAATCATAGTTCTTAAAAACTTCATCTCCACCGCTTGTTGTTTGCTGAGATTTCTCTTGGATTAGGTACAGGTTTCTAAGCAATATGTAGTGAAAAATGAAAATCAACAGCCGGCTTCCAGTCTCCGAACGGGTCAGTAATGGAATGAATGAAGCCCCCATCTAGCGGCGATGATATGAACTGTGCCTGCTGCCGAGGTCTGACGCACTCCTCTGGGGCAATTATTAAATGAATGACAGATGAAATGAAATGAAATGATAGTTGAGAGTGATGCTGTAATGATATTTTGACAGGGAACACCGGAGTACCCGGAGAAAAACCTGTCTGTTTCCGTTTTGTCCAGTACAGATCTCACATGGAGTGACCGGGATTTGAACCACGGACCCGGCGGTGAGAGTCCGGCGTGCTGCCGCCTAAGCCACGGAGGCTCAAGCAATATGCAGTAACAGGTACAAAGAAGCTCTTATAGAGTATAAGTTTTGATCTCAAAGGAACTTGCTTATCCCAAAGAAGCCCTCTCACAGGATGATACAATTGTGATCCATGCTGAACTCTACTTGTGATTTGTGCAGATTGTTGGTTATCTGTGGACACTACACTGCCAAGGTAACAGAACTGATGTACTTGTTCTAACTTTCTACCATTCAGAGTGATGCTAGTACAGATGTTTTGTCGACTAACGGGCATCACTACCGTTTTGGATTTGCTTAATACCATTCATTAATTGACAAGCAGAAACTATTTCCAGTAACAAACGAGGAAAAATACCCGTAATTAATTTCTAACAATCAAAATACTTATATTGGTGGACACATATTGTACATTTGTACATTTAACGAATTATACTAGAACAGTAAGGTGGCTACTCTAAGGATGGAAACTTCGAACAATAAATGGCAAATGAAGTGCATTTATTTGTGAAATGACATTCCTTTTGGCAGGTGGTAGTTCTGTTTGTGCAATAATATGCCCTACATGTCAACATTTCGACACACACGCGACATATTGTAAGGTACCTGTGAGGGTTGCCTGTACAAAGAATTAACCTAAGGGATGAAATAAGTGTGATTAGGGGGAAAGCTTGGCAATTACTTGTAAGAGGTATTGATTATTTAGTGGTTTGAGATAGTTAGTACGCTTTGCAAGGAGAACTCTCTAATGTGCTGTTTAGCGGGGTAGTTTAAGGTACGAGTGTGGAAAGAAGGGTAGTTTAATTGGTAATTTATGCGCGATGATTGTACTACGCGGTTTGCTGTAAGTCGTGAGCAGGCGGACTAAGAGGGAGCCTGCTGCGGTCAGTGCTGTGCTGTGACGCTCTGTTGACGTTACGAAACAATTAAGTAATAGGAAAAGACCAGTGACTTTTATTATGTTTAAATTTAATGTGTACCTCGATTTTGAGGTACGCTTGCAAATAGCAGTTCAGTTAATAGAAGTAGATAATTATTATAGTCCAAGCATAGGGGTATGGGAGTGTAGTGTGGCACTTACTCTTTAGCTAGCGGCAGCGGTTCGTCACGTCGGTAAAACTTAGACAGACTGATTCAGACGCATGACCTTTCGGAGTTCTTATAGACGCCTTATGCTACGTTTGCGGAATTCGCACATTTCTCTTAAGTTATAGCCCTTTTTAGGGTCGTTGGCTGGGACACGAGGCTATCTGAGTTCATAGACGTGATAATTTATTGGTTTTATAATTCTGTAACTGTATTTGTAGATTTCTGATGTAAGTGTTTGGCAATTGGATTTGTCGGGGATTTTAGTATTAGAGGATGATGGTGGCGTACCCTAGGGGTACAACAATATCACCACTTTTAGAACATGTGTCACACCATCCCAAGCTTTTCTTATGAGCCTAAGGCAATGTGTTGAGCTTCACTTCCTGGCCGTTATGGCCTCTCCTTATTACTCCTTATTCACAGGCCGCCATAAAGCCTCATTACTCGTGTGTTTCCGCCCAGTGACGGCGTCCGAGACATGCTCGTGTCACGTGAACTGTAGCTGTTTTGAGCCTGTACAATACGAGTGATTGATAGGTCGACGCAGCCATATAGCTGTCGATATCCTTTCATGATGGATGATACAGGACGTGCCAGGGATGTCGATATTATTCGAGGCCTCTCCAGAGTTATGTCCAGTTTCTTAATACTAATACCCGTAAAAGGCAAGCAATTGTCCGTAGCAAGAGCACTGTACACCGTAACAAGGCAGGGTATTTAAAACAACAGACGGCAATGGATGGAGTTATAACATAGTATCAGAACATTTGCATCCAGTCTTCACTATTCAGACAGGATTGATGCATAATTGTTTGGAAAAAATATCTACATGCCAAAAAAATGTCCAAAATATGCAATATTCATGTAACACAGAAATAACAAGTAGTTCAGTGAAGAACTATTTTTCAGATATCCAACTTATGTTAATTGCCTCAATCAACATACAAAATTTCAGTTTGATTGCTGGAATAGATTCAGTTGGTCGTCATGTAGGATTTCTATATATGTAGGCCATAGAGTTATGAACTATTAGATAACGATTTTGGCGTAAGTTCATTATCCAAACATTCACTTCGATCGCATGATTAATACACAAGATATGAAAACTTAATTTCAAAATTGCGCACAGCTGCCATCTTGCGGTTATGTGAACAATTGAACTAAATTAGATACCAGTGCATTACAATGTGTACCTTCAGTATCATATTTCACTGCGATCGGATGGTTAAAGTGCGAGAAATGTTTATTCAAATGTTTCACCTTCACTTGGCCGCCATGTTCGTTTTGCACCGTTCAACATTTCAGGGTGATGTCAGTAATAGTTTCGGAGATACAGAATGCCGGTGAAATTTCGCACAGCCGTCATGTTGGATTGGTGAGATATAAAAGAATTTGAAGGGCACGGTCGGGGTCGGATGAAACATTACTATGACGTTACCAGAGTTTTATTGAAATCGCTCCAGCCGTTTAGATGTAATTAGGGACACACACTCACACACACACATTGCACACACATACACAGACACACACAGAAGGTGTTTTTGCAAATATATTTCTAAAAGTGATCAGTTTTGTAGCTGTAACTTATAACAGAAGAGTTAATAAAGCAGAACACTAATAATATTGATAAATGGCAAAGCTATGAAGGAAACGGTGGGCACCGACGCGCTGACAGCCGCCATTTTGAACAATTAGTTATCGATTTTAATGCCAAAAACAATTCTGAGATATGTGCTTGCTAGTGGTATTTAGGTATTTATCGTATGGCTTTTATTGCCGGGAGTGTCGGAGGACATGTTCGGCTCGCCAGAGTCTGTAGCTGCTTCCAGCGGACGCCCAGAGGGTGAGCTACACGTTCCGTCCAATTTCAAGTAGTTCCAATTTTCGCTACCAGATGTCAATGATACCTAGTTGTGAACGTTGCATCTTTGATAGAGCGTTCCAATGAAATCTAACCTAGAAATGAAATTTAGCTCCACACAAGTTTAGTCTGTGGAAGGATCTTTTACATGCCATAAAACTATGACATGGGACCGCCGGCTTTACTTCCCCCTCCGAAGGAAGGCATACTGAAGTATGTTAACGCTCTTGACCCGCTATCTTTGGCACAGCAGTTCAGCATGCAACCGACTACGCCACCGAAGCTGCTGCTAGTGGTAGGATGTGCATGTATCGTGGTGAAGGTACCGATCCCCTTGATCACTATAAACACTGTAAACCAATGTAAGAATCGGATTAAACGTTTCTCGTTATAAACAATACATTTTCATTTAATTTCACCTTGCAAGGAAGTCACCGGTTTGTGTTCTGAAGCAAAAATTCACTCACATTGAGAGCAAATGACCGTGGCCCTTGGATATGACAACGACGACGCTTTCCCACAACCTCACCTTAATCTGCATCAACTGCCAAGATTGAGATTGTTTCACAGTGGGGTTCCCACACCAGAAATAGGGAGGTGGGGCACTTAATGTTAAATCCTATGAGCCACATATTCCCTCTCCAGCAGCTGTAGACTGGGGATATTAGAAACTAATGTAAGTTCGTAATAATATTATTTGAATTTACTATAAGATACTAAACGTATGGAACGGCTAACATCTAGCGGCAACCCTTATGACCTATCATCGCATTGGGTACCATTTTCTCTCGCCTGTGAGACATGAACTACGTTTGGACGTTCTTCCGGGGTCGTAACACTCTTCCCCAACGTAGGGAGGGCAAATTTATAAACTGCAGTTGTCAACCCTCCCAGGGAAAACTTTTTTTTTAGTTCAAGGCTTTATAGATTTAACTAACACGGTAGACTAACGCAATTATTTTTAAACAATACTATTTTAGCCCAGTTTTATTTATGAAAAAAAATGAGATCACCTTTTATCCGTGTGTGTGTGTGCGTGTGTGTGTCCCCTCCTAATAAAATCTAAACGGCTGAGTGATTTCAATGAAACACGGTAAGAACATACTGAGCCCGTAAGCCTCATGTCTGGCTATATTTCAAGTTCCCTGATATTTGGATTTCATCTTACACAAGCAGAAGGAACCATCGGGAGCTCGAACCCAACGCACATGCCTAGCATGACTTCGGTGGTAACGGAGAGTTACATTCTTTGAGCTCATGATTCGAAATTCAACTTGTCACATCTTAATTAGAAGAAATTTCTACGACGAATACAACTCACTCATTAGTGAGGAATAAGACAACAGTCATTTTGGTAAAGTTTATGGTATTAACGTCGCAGAGTTGCGAACTCCAGACTTGAACGTTGCATGACTACGGCAGTACTTCCGGCATCTACACATTCAGCGATCGCCGAGAGACGAACAGTTGTCTTGTTGGATTTTCCAAAGATGGAGGCACGTTTTCGATCGTGAAGGAACCGTACGAACTTTACGTCTAATGAGTGCTTAGAGTATATTCAGATCTGTGAAATATATCCGGCAATACGCCGAGATGAATAACTGGTGAACTGTGGAACTGCACAATGTGTAATTACAAACCAATAAGTGAAATTAGTCTAACTCGTAGTGAATGGTCGAAATGGATTGTTTTTTGACTAATGGTTTATAAATCAGCCTCTGCTGAAGACACCGTAATCCAGTGGAAAATTTTGTATGAACTAAACTGTGCGTCGCAGTGATTAAGGGCGATATTTATTTTCCAAGTTATAAAGCCTGTGAGACGACACCACCCATGCGTCTAAAAGCAGTGGTAGACAAAATGGTCATTTTTCCTACAGTCAACAACGTGTAGAGTCAGTGATTTAATTGTACTTAACATCACTGTTATTGTTTTTTCTTCACCATGGAACTACTGCATAACCAGATGGAACCACCTATTGTCCATATTGATGAGATGGGCGTGGTGGAATGAAAACCCCTATGGAGAGGAAGTAGCCAACATTATAACCCGTAAAAAATGGAACAACAATGTACAACAACTGTGTTACCAGGGTACTGACCCCAGTTGGAAAGACAGATTGGTTTAGGAACAAGACTGGACAAGACAGGGGAGTGTGCTGTCACCTCTCTTGTTCATAATGGTGATGGATGAAATTGTAAAGGAAACAAAGGAAGCATATGGACATAAAGAAATGAAGTTACTGTTATTTGCAGATGATATTGTGGTCTGGGGAAGGAACACCGAAGTAGTGCAAAAACAACTAGATGCACTGAACGAAAATATTCAGAAGTACGGCCTGAAAATCAGTATAGAGAAAAGCAAGACCATGGTGATGACAAGAGGGGAAAGACAAGGAAAGGGCACTGTTAAAATTGGAAGTCAGAGTTTGGAAATTGTGGACACGTTCAAATACCTAGGAAGTGAATTGATGCAAACTGGTAGGTTGGACATGGAGATTGGCAGGAGGGTACAACAGATCAATGCATTCTATCAAAGTGTAAGAAAACTTGTTCGGGATAAGGAAGTACCAAGGAAAAGCAAGGAGGTAATATATAAAATGTACTATGTACCCATATTAACTTATGCAGCTGAGACTTGGACCCTGACGAGCAGGCAAGAGAGTAGAATCCAAGCCAGTGAAATGAAATTCCTAAGAAGTATGATAGGAAAGACAAGGAAAGACGGAGTGAGGAATGAAGATGTTAGGAAGGAAGTTGGGATGGAAAAACTAAATGAGAGAATTGAGAAGAATAAACTAAGGTGGTTTGGACATGTAAAGAGGATGGAGGAAAATAGAATACCAAGACAGATGCTGGAGGCGAAGTGCAAGGGTAAGAGAGCAAGAGGAAGACCTAGAACAAGGTGGATTGATTCAGTGAAGAACAGCGTAAGAAATCTGGACTGGGACAAGATCGTGGAAGAAGAATGGTGGAAGGAAAGAGGAAAGTAGAGAAGTGCCATAAATACCCCGACCCGGCAGGAGCTGGATAAGGGGAAATGATGATGATGATGATGATGACCACTCTTAACAACCAGCCTAGGTAGGCCTAGATTTAGCACAGGATTTTTAGCTTTTGCCAGTTCGAATCACTGGTCAGAGGTTCCGTGACTATGTAATGTCACCTGATATGAAATAGCGCTTGGGGAGATGCCCAGGACAGCACACATTTAAGTCAAGGTGCCACCAATCTTTTCATTCCAATTTTGATGTACATTGTTCATCGGCGAGGCAGCAGAATTATCATTGAGCACACTTCAGTTGCTATTAGGACACTCAACGTATCATTTCAACGGTCGTGAGGTTATACACCGTTTATATAAGCTACATGCTTTGGTAGTTCAGCTCTGATGCAAATAGACAATATTTCCGAGAGGTTTGGAATAGCTTGAGAGCACATGTATGACTTTAGAAGTCACTTTGGCAATCAGGAGAGATCGTTTCATTTCGACAGTCCCAGTAACATTAAACTGTTGTCATGGTTTGCTTGAAATGCTTAGTAGCATACTCTTCAGTTCATTATGTTAAAAAATGTGCCAGTGAGGAAGGTACCAGTGTCTGGTCGTGTCGGGGGACACGAACAGCTGTGGGCGAGGCCCAACCGAGCACCGAGCTCTTTGACATGAAGTGAGGCCACTTCTCTTTGTGTTCTCTGGTGGTAACAAACTATGTGTGTCTTTGAAATTTTATGAACTACCTGGATAAATCAATAACACAAGTGTATGTACTGGAATTGAACTGGCATACAGGACTGCATTTGTACAGCTCCATTAAGACAGAATATAAGGTTTTCTAAAGTGAATGATGGAATGAGTGGAGTCCAGCAATGAACAGTCCATCGCACTCGCCAGCTGCAGCGCGCGATTGTCATTTGTATGTCCTTGATAGACAATGCATTTGTGAGACAGTGACAGACTAGATAGACTGAAATATTACATTTGCTGCCCATGTTAATTTTGGTATAAGAAGAGCTCACTATTATGGATCATTTTAAGAGTTGTTGACGCATTCACGTCATGATTAAAGCTACGTTCAGAGAGTCAGTTTGACACACATGTTAGTGTGCAGTTAAAGTAATCCATAGTAGTTATATGAAAACCCCTCACTATTGTGACATTTTGAGACCTGACCAGATTTTGTATAAAATTAGTAACGATGTAATTGTTGTGTCTTAAGAGACAGTTAATTGGATGGGATGGATTTTGATCACCCATACTTTTTCTATGTTTTGCCGGCAATGGAGTTCGTTTTTGACTCATTGACCGAAGGTATGCGAGCCTTGGCCGCAAGTACCCGCCTTATGATGGCGTGTGTTATTGTACTACCCATTTTAGGGGTAATGTTTATTCTTCGTTGAGCTTACATCCACATTACAGTGTTTCTGCTGCCATTGTCGAGTGTCATATGGTCATCAGGGACATAAACTGATACTGTAGGAATAACACTTAAATAAAACTGAGATTAATGATAAAACTAATTTTACTAAATTGAACCTCTAAATAAGATGATAAATTAATTTAGACTTGAGCTTTGCTTGATTCTATAACCGACACTATTGGAGCAGCTTATATTTCATTTATTTTCTTTAACCATGTTAGACCGAGCTGACACTTTTGTACTTCGACGTTGCTACTGCCACATAATCCCAGTAAGATGTGGACATTCGGCAACTATGTAATGTAAGACGTGGTTTTTACTGCGCAGTTACCATCCTAATTCACAAGCACTTAGATGACCATCAGGCGCAAGTAGCGATACCTGATTAGCGTAGACACGATGGTATTTAAAAATATATTGTAGTTTTAGGAGTGTTTTCTTGATTTCCAACCCTGTCCTATAGGTGTATTAGATGTGTTTTTGTGCTGGTATGTTATAGCTTTGTTTCTTTTAAGGATGGCCAGCATCTCGTACTTTATTCAGTCAGAATTAGATAAGGAATTACTTTAAATGTAAATCGTAACATCGATAATACTTATTGTTGCTATACATGTAAAGCCTTGTGAGCAGATGAAATGTGTTGTGTTGCAGTAAATTCACGGCATGTTACTAATTGTAGTTTTTCAATTTTGGTTCAGTATTTGCTTAGTGTATTCATTACGTGTCACATTCCCAGTTTAGCTTTCTTCCTTTTTGCCCTGTAAACAGGACGTCCAAAGGGCTTAAGTTTATTTCAGTTGAGAATTATATCAGTTTTTTTATATTGCTTTTTAGATTTGCGGACAAGCTGAGTTTTTAACCCTCTGGAGTAGGATAGGGGTTTGTCTATTTTTACAATAAATTGTTAACGTGTTTTCATAAATCTTGACTATTTATTTCTAGCTATGTATTTTGTGGGCGTGTTTCCATGGGCTCGTCTATGACTTTTTCCCTCACTTGCCTGATCGCCCTGAGCTATCAGTCTCGTGCCGGAGCTAGTCTAAGGACACACCCGATCCTGTCTGTGTGTGGGTCCGGAGGATGGGGAACCCAGAAGGGTGATCTGCGGCAGATGATTCCCTGGCGACCTTTTCCGACGGGCACAATACGTAGTAATATTTCTTCCGACTCCGACCGTGCCTTTCAAATTTTAATAAGTCTACTCAATGCAACATGGCAGCTGTGCAATATATTTAACTCGTATTCCTTATGTCCGAAACTACTACGGATATCACCCTGAAATTTTGTTCGGTGATACAGAACACTACTAGAAGATCCCCTATGTAACTTTCAGAAACCTGTTAAGTTCAACACGAACATGGCGGCCAAGTGAAGATGAAACATTTAAATAGACGTTTCTCGCAATATCTATTAATCTATTACAGCAATCAAACTGACATTTTGTATGTTGATAAAGGCTATTAACATTAGTTCACCTATGGGGCTTTGAATAACCTGATGATCAGAAATCCAACATGGCGGCGACGCGAAAGTTAAAAAATGTAAATGGACGTTTCTCGCGATTTAACCATCCGAGCGCAGTGAAACTTGGTACGGTAAATGGTTTTGCAAATTTTAATCCACTGATATCTAATTTATTTCAATTGTTTTCATAACATCAAGATGACGGCTGTGCGAAATTTTAAAATCTAGTTTTTATTATTTCTTGTGTCCTAATCATGCGATTGAAGTTTGAATAATAACCCTACGCAATAATCGTCATGTCATAGTAAATGACTCTATGGCCTTCATATATAAAAATTCCAACATCCAAAATATTAAACAGTTCTCAATGTCTACGAATCTATTACAGTTATCAAACTGAACTGTTGTATGATGATAGTGGTAATTAACATAAGTAGGATATATGAAAATAGGCTTTAGTTCTTCACGAAACTGCACGTTATTTATTATTTCTACAGGCAAGATATGAGTACAAAACATAACACATTTGTCAACGTCTAACCAAAGACCCGAACAGTGATATTTGTTTACAAACTGTTGAGCAAGACGCGTGTCAACCATTTCCGAGTAGACATCAATGATTCCGTCTACTGTAACTTTGTAATATGTTTCTAAGATGGGAACTAACAACAACAAGTCCCCCACATTACGGTATACTAATGTAATATCTTTCTTTTTCTGTTCATTTATTTTGATTTGTTTGACCGGAGCGGGCGCCAGTTTCCAAATAGTTTTGGAAACAATATTATCTTATGAGCACAGATAGCCCAGGCATTGAAGTCAAAATATCGCCTTAACCTCAAAAATAAAAAGTTATAAAGCTATTTTTTTCAGAATCCATTAATTCGACCCTAAGGAACAACATATTAAAATACTCGGCCTTACATGTGCCGGCTTCCTTGATTTCCAGGCCTGGAAATCTGGAATTCCAGGAATTTTTATCGCTGTCCTGGAACGCCCGTAAAAAAACGAACGACTCGGTGTCAAATGAAAGAGAAAAGCATACAGACCCCATATATGAGGCTTTAGGCAATGTTTTTCTCATTTCGGGGTAGATTGCAACCAAAAATCCACACGAAATTCAAACTTTTTGTAAGTTTGAATTCAGTTGCACGTTTATTAGAGACTAAGATGGCAGCTCATGCAAAAAATGCACCTGGAATACGAAAGAGCATCCTTTTAGCTTTACAGATGTGGACTTAATTTTGTTTTACGTCTAATAATTCAACAGTTACAGATGAAACAATTTTAACCCAAAGGTAAGTTGGTATTACCGGACAGCAGTAAACACCAAACAACTCTGCGCAGGTAAACAAAAGTGGTATCAAATGAACGATAAAGGCATGCAGATTCCATAAATAGTACGATAAGCAATGTTTACTCTGCTTTCGGGGTACATTGTAACAAAAAAACTCGAGTCAGCTTTTTATGAGAATAGTGTGTGTTTTAAAACACGAAACTGAAAAAGCGGAGTACTTTCGTTATGAGCTAGCGCCAACTCCACCCTCTCTTTTTGACGGATGTTGAATGCGCAAAACGGACAAGTCAGCGTTCGCGTCTCTCTTTAAGCACTCAGAAATTGGCGATCAACTTTGCCCAGAGACCACGTATGTCATTGACAGAGGCTATCTCATGTACGCTGTTAATTGGCCTCGACTGGCAACATACGGAGATTTTTGCGACCATTACGCCAGACACGTTATGACTTGATACCCATGTCCAGTTGTTTTCTACGGATACAATGGCCAACCAACTACGAAAGAAGCGGAGCAAAGGCGACGCGCTGCAAGAAGGACCCGTTTTGATATCGACTTTACCGAACATTCGACATCGACAGCATCACAGGCGGAATTTCTGACGAAGAGGAGAAACAAATCTCGACTTATTGATGTACTTATTTCAACATTTGAAGCTGTAAACGTTCGAGTATACCAGGCAATTGGACATAGCTTGGGGAAGTCTGTAGTTGTAGTCGGCAACGATACCGATCTTCTGGCAATGCTGATTGCTAGGTGTCAGACGGGAGATGTCTTCATGCTGCATCCAGGGACTTCCAAGTGGCCCGGAAAGCTGTGCGATATTGGTGCTATTCAAGATAAAATAGGTGACATGAAGAACTGCGTGCTGTACTCCCATGCTGTCTCAGGTGGTGATAAAACATCTGCAATCCACGGGAAGGGGAAGAAGGAGGCTTACAAATTGCTTCAAAAACTGTGGATCTTCGGGCAGATTTTGTCAAAACATACACAAATCCATCTGCGAGTCGCGAAGAAGTTTGTACTGTTGGAGATCATAAGGGCACTGTATCCCGGAGGAAATGAATTGGAGAATATCGATTATCTTCGACATCGTCTGTACTAGATGACCATTGCGCGCCAAGCACTGACTTCTCAGTTTGAACTTGCGACTCTTCCTCAAACAAGGGAAGCTCTACGGCAGCACTCAATGCGGACTTACTTGCAGGTAACTTTCATTGATTTACTTTACACTACACGTATACAAAATGTTTCTAGTATTTCTCAGGAGAGTTAAATATGTTGAGTTTGATTTTAGGTTCAAGAATGGCTGGGAAGAAACCTCAATCCAACAGAGTGGGGCTGGCAAGCCATTGACAACTCTCTTTTGCTCGTTCCCGCAACCCGGCCACCAGCTCCTGACTCTCTTCTCCTCCTAATTGCCTGCGATTGCAAGACGGACTGTGGAGTGCGTTGTGGATGTAGACGATCCGGCCAAGAGTGCTCAGAAATGTGCTCTCAATGTCACGGACAAAATTGTGATAACGCAGTACATCGTTATGAAGTAGATCGGATCTAGATACACCCGATGTCACTTAAACTACCAGTTTCCTGCATTACACCTTTTCATCCAATGCCCTTTTCCGATGATTTCGAAGGCTTAACTCATAATTATTATGTGTTTAAATAAAAATTTCATCTTGTGTTGCTTCCGTACAAAGAAAATCATTAGCTCAACCTTTACTTTCCAGGTGCTAACCAAATAGGCTAAACCCCCAACGACAAACGCAATCCTGTACTGTCAACCGACAGCTACTACACGTTTAATTTTCACTATAACTTTCCAATAATAAACGTAAAGCAAACATGACAGATGGTCTTTGTTATAGCACGCATGATTCTTTGGTATAGACTTCATTTTCAGTCGTTGCTGTACCTGCAGCAAAAATCAAACCTCAAACATTTAGAATATCACGCGTTTTTTTTGTTACAATCTATCCCGAAAGGAGAAAAATATTGCCTAAAGTCTTATATATGGAATCTGCATGCATTTTTCTTTCATTTGATACTACTTTTGTCTACCTAGGCCGAGTCGTTCGGTTTTTACGGGCGTTCCAGGACGGCGATGAAGAATTCCTGGAATTCCAGGTTTCCAGGCATGGAAATCAAGAAAGCCGGCACATGTACGCCCGAGTATTTTGATATGTTGTTCCCTAGGGTCGAATTAATGGGTTCTGAAAAAATTAGCTTTATATAATTTTTTTGGACCTCAAAACCTTATTTTCCTGGGCTAAGAGGATCTTTTTGTCCGGGTTGCAAGGTGACAGGACACAACTGAAAGCTTAATATTTCTGTCCAGACATGAATTACTATATAAAAAGAAAACAAGTTGTACAAACATGGAATTTATTTGATTAAAGATCTGCTTCAGTGAGTTGATCACAACTGGAAGCCACTTCAGATATTTCGTTAAAATTTTCACTTCTATTAAAATAAAACGACCTAGTAAATATATTAGAGCTTACCAGATTTATTGTTGTATTATGGGCATAATGATTAATCATAGTGGGAACTTTCTTTTATTCAATATCATTCTTCATCGTCGTAACATCAAAAGGTATCCTCCTTCCTTATAGAAAATCTCCCTTTATCTCTTTAATCGTGCGAATTATCTTCCATCCACATATAGACAGCAATCTGTATTTGACGCTCTTACAATCACCTACCCAAATATATATATACGTATAAGAACAATTCCGGACCCTTTGTATAAATATGGGTAACTTAAAATTTATTTTCTTTGTCCTTTTTTTTTTCATAATACGTGAAAATCAGCCAACAACTCCCAATAACCTCTTCTACAATCCGCTGCCTTCCTATATGTTTTTATATATTCCATGGCTAATTATTTCATGTGACAGTATCAATGTACACCATCATCTCCACGCCAGTAGTGCCATCTATCGGATCAGCCATCTTGTAAAGGGTAAACATGAAGCGCTAGACACATACCAAAGTGCCAAGTAACATCTCATTCAAGAAGAAAACAGTCACATTTATCCCTACAACGACATACGTAAGACCAATATATATCTTTATATATAATTCTTCGACACGTGTGTATGTGACTGAACTCCTCCTAAACGACTGAACCGATTTTGATGGAATTTGGTATGTATATTAGTGTGGGTCCATGTATGGTTTAGATTCACAATCTGACCCGGTAGGTGGAATGAACACAATTTTAGAACCACAATTTACACACAATTTTAGAACCACAATATACAGTCAAAAACAGTCGTCATGGAAACCACTAGCCTTGGCCTTCGTGAAAGCTGATGTCTTTGGACGGTTTGTCTCTGCACGTTAGAGCCACCTGGTCGCAACCTGTGCAACTACCACCATAACATACACTCCGCCCGTGGCGCAAAGTTGCGTTTTATACCAAAGGTGGCAGTGATGTCGAATTCTACTGTTTGTCTCTGCACGTTAGAGCGTTTCAAAGTCCCGTATGCGTTCATATACCGCTCATCCGATTGCCATGAAACTTGGGTGATATGTTGAGTGAGCTCCAGGGAAGGTGTTTGGCTTAGTAAATCCATTTTACAATCGAAAGCGCACGAATAGTTTCAACAAATGAGAGACGACGCGCGAAGCGTTTCAAAAAGGTCCCGTATGCGTTCAAATACCAGTCGTCCGATAGCGAAGAAACTTGGGTGAGATGTTGTGTACACTCCAGGGAAGGCTTCTGGCTTAGTAAATCAATTTCACATTAGGTAGCGCACGACTAGATTCAACAAATGAGTGACGACGCGCGAAGCGTTTCAACAAAATCCCGTATAAGTTTATATTCCATTCATAGATTGAGATTAAACTGTGATGAGTTGTTGTGTACACTTAAGTGAAGGCTTCTAATTTAGTAATCCATTTCACAGGAGATTGCGCACGAGTAGATTCAACAAATGAGCGGCGACGTGCGAAGCGTTTCAACAAAGTCCCGTATGCGTTCAAATACCATTCGTCCGATAGCGATGAAACTTGGGTGAGATGTTGTTTACACTTACGTGAGGGTTTCTAACTTAGTAAATCCATTTTACAATAGGTAGCTCACGAGTAGATTCAACAAATGAGCAACGACGCGCGAACTTTTAATCAAAGTCCCGTATGCGTTCATATACCATTCATCCGATTGCAATGAAACTCGGGTGAGATGTTGTGTACACTTACGTGAGGGTTTCTAACTTAGTAAATCCATTTCACAGGAGGTTTCGCACGAGTAGATTCAACAAATGAGCGACGACGCGCGAAGCGTTTCAATAAGGTCCCGTATGCGTTCAAATACCATTCGTCCGATTACGATGAAACATGGGTGAGATGTTGTGTACACCCTATGGAAGGTTTCTGGCTTAATAAATCCATTTTACAATAGGTAGCGCACGAGTAGATTCAACAAATGTGTGACGGCACGCGAATCATTTCAACAAAGTACCGTATGCGTCCATATACCATTTATCCGATTGCGATGAAACTTTGGTGAATTGTTGTGTACACTCCAGGAAATGTTTCTGTCTTAGTAAATCCAGTTTTTAATAAGTAGCGCACGAGTAGATTCAACAAATGAGCGACGGCGCGCGAATCGTTTCCACAATGTCCCGTATGCGGTCATATATAATTCATCTGATTGCGATCAAACCTTGGTTAATCATTGAGTACACGCCAGAGAAGGTTTCAGGCTTAGTAAATCTATTTTACAATAGGTAGAACATGAGTAGATTCAACAAATGAGTGACGGCACGCGAATCGTTTAAGGAAAATCACTTATGCGTTCATATGTCATTCATCCGATTCCGATGAAACTTTGATGAGTTGTTGTGTACACGCCAGGGAAGGTGTTCAACTTGGTAAATCCATTTTACAATATTGGTAGCGCACGAGTAGATGTAACAAATGAGTGACGACGCGCGAAGTATTCCAACAAAATCCTGTATGCGTTCATATACTATTCATCGATTGCGATGAAACTTTGATGAGTTGTTGTGTACACTTACGTGAAGCTTTCTAACTTAGTAAATACACTTCACAGTTGGTAGAGCACGAGTAGATTCAACAAATGAGTGACAGCGCACGAATCATTTAAACCAAATCCCGTATGCGTTATATGCCATTTATCCGATTGCGATGAAACTTTGGAGAGTTGTTGTGCACGCTCCCACGAATGTTTCTAAATTAGTTAATTCATTTTACGATAGTTTAGAGGCTGTTAAGAGAAATTTAAAAAAAATATTGTGTATCCAAAAGCACTTCAAGATACAAAGTTACAACACTTTCTTTGATTGGCATTACAACGTCTGCCGGGTCAGCTAGTATATATATATATATATATATATATATATATATATATATATATATATATATATAATATCCTGCCTAAATATCTCTCTAAATGTAACTTCCATCTTATGATACAAATGATTGATGAAAATGAAATGATTTAATATATATTACATCTTATATATAAAAGTGAAAGTCTGTATGTATGTATGTGGGTGGGTCTGTTCCGTACACAAATTTACACCGTTCCACCAATCTCAACCAAATTTTGCACACACATAGTTTAGGACCCAGAAGGAACCGCTGGCTACATGAATTTTCGATAGTCTTTCTCATTCTTCTGATGTCGGCCCTTTTTCACTCAAGCACAGGCTAATCAAATCATAAAATATACTCATGAAGGAATGGCAAGGCAGATAGTTTCCATGGCAACATAGCTCAAGTCGAGACACGGCCGACTGGATTCGAGTTGTGCTCTGCACTACCGGTATATAAAATGAGGATCTTTACTTGAAATCACGTTAGTTACTCAACTGCTCACACAGCACTGTCAACCGAGTTTAGCATAACAAAGACTTAACACTATCTATCTACTACATATTTGTCTAATACTACTCACTCACTCACTCACTCACTCATTCATTCATTCATCACGAAATCTCAAAAGCCACCGAACGGATTGGAATGAAATTTGATATACAGCTTCCTCGAGGGCCGCAAATGCCCGCTAAGAGGGAATTTTTGGATATTCTTGTTCTAAAGGGGTATTAAGGGGGTAGACCTGCATTTCATTGAATAGCAATATCTCCCGATTGGTTTCATTGGCGGATGTGATACTCGGCATATAAACTCATCTTTAAAAATAAGAAGACACGTGTCTGAGGGTTTTTCGATGTGGTTTATATTATGAGGTGAAAGGGGTGAAAAGTGGGGATTGAAATAATCCTAACGGAGCGTGTATCTCTTAAACGACATAGGGGAGGAGTTTGAAATTCAGCGGAAAAAAATCAGCATAAAATCTAAGTAAATATGTATTTCACAGTTTTTTCATAAATCCAATTTAAGGGGCCCATGGGGAGGGGTGAAATTCTGGGGGGGGGGGGGGGAGACAGGAAAGAAAGTGTCCTAACTGATTGACTGACTCACTCATCAAACTCAGGGGGAAAACTGCTTTAAAGTAAGTAAATAGCAGTTCGACAGTTTTTTTTTTCATAAATCAAATTTAAGGGGTTCATGGGGAGGGTTGAATTTCTGAAAAAAGAAAATTGAAAGAAAATGTCCTGACTCACTCACTCACTCACTCACTCACTCATCATCGCCCAGCCAAAATTATTGAAGTTAGAAACATGACAGTTTGGGGATATGTTCATTGTATGTCAAAACCGTCTACTAAGGGAGGATTTTCGGATATTCAGCATCTAAAGGGGTCTTAAGGGGGTTAAACCTGCATTTCATTGAATAACAATATCTCACGAGTGGTTTCATTTGTGGATGTGATACTCGGCATATAAACTAATCATTAAAAATAAGCAGACATGTGTCTAAGGGTTTTTCGATTTGGTGTATTATTATGAGGTGAAAGGGGTGAAAATTGGGGGTTGAAGGATTCCTAACGGAGCGTGTAGGCCTATCTCTTAAACGTCATAGGCGAGAAATTTGAAACTCAGCGAAAAAAAATCAGCTTAAAAAGTAAGTAAATCGGTTTTCGACCGTTTTTTATAAATTAATTTAAGGGGCCAATGGGGTGGGGTGAAATTCTGGGGGAAAAAGGAGAGAAAGTTTCCTAACTGACTGACTAACTCACTCACTCATCAAACTCAGGGGGAAAAGACAGCTTAAAAAATAAGTTAATAGGTGTTCAAGCTTTTTTTCATCAATCCAATTCAAGGGGCCCATGGGGAGGGGTGAAATTCTGGTAAAAATAATTGAAAGAAAATGTCCTGTCTGACTCACCCAATCATCACGCCCAGAAAAAACTATTAAAGTTGGAAACATGAAATTTTCGGAATATGTTCACTGTATGTCGTAAACGTCAACTAAGGAATGATTTTTGTTTATTCGGGTTTTAAAGAGGTGTTAAGGGGGTAAACGTGCATTTCATTGAATAACGATATCTCATGAGTTGTTTCTTTGGGGATGTGATATTCGGTAATCAGACATATATCTAATGGTTTATCGATGTGGTGTATATTATGAGGTGAAAGGGGTGAAAATTGGGGGTTGAGGGATTCTTAACGGAGCGTGTATCTCTGAAACGACATAGGAGAGAAGTTTGAAATTTGGCGGGAAAAACAGCTTAAAATAAAAGTAAATAAGTGTTCGACCGTTTTTTTATAAATCCAATATAAGGGGTTCATGGGGAGGGGTGAAATTATCAAAAATAAATGAAAGAAAATGTCCTGACTGACTCACTCACTCATCATCGCCCAGCCAAAATTATTGAAGTTAGAAACATGAAATTTTGGGGTTATGTTCGTTGTATGTCGAAAACGTCCACTAAGGAAAGAGTTTTGGATATTCAGGTTCTAAAGAGGTGTTAAGGGGGGTAAACGTGCATTTCATTGAATAACAATATCTCACGAGTGGTTTCATTTGGGGATGTGATACTTGGCATATATACTAATCATTAAAAATAAGCTGACAAATGTCTGATGGTTTTTCGATGTAGTGTATATTATGAGGTGAAAGGGATGAAAAGTGGGGGTTGAAAGATTCCTAACGGAGCGTGTATCTCTTAAACGACATAGGCGAGGAGTTTGAATCTCGGAGGAAATCAATCAGCTTAAAAATAATTAAATAAATAAAATAAATAGGTGTTCGACCGTTTTTTCTTAAATGCAATTTAAGGGACCTATGGGGAGGGGTGAAATTCTGGAAGAAAAACGTCCACTAAGGAAGGATTTTTGGATGTTCATTCTCATCGACCAACCAAAACTACTAAAGTTAGAAGAATGATATTTTGGTGATATGTTAGTTGTGTGTCGAAATCGTCTACTAAGGAGGGATTTTTGATATTCAGGTTCTAAAGGGGTGTTAACGGGGTTAAACCTGCATTTCATTGAATAACAATATCACACGACTATGACGCGAGCGAAGCGAGGCTAAAAATGAGATGGTGTGTGTCTGTGTATTAATCAATCACGCAAGTACCACTGGTCCGATTTACATGAATTGTACATGGAAGTAGCTGATTTACCTGGTTAACATATATGTTACTTTTGATTTCAATACTTTGCACTATTTAAAATGGCGACCATTTTAGTGACGTCACTACACCCTTTGGTTTCAAATTTCATATTTCCATTTCAAATAAAAAGAAAACGCTAAGAAATAGCAAACTTTTGATGGCATATACGAGGTTTAAAATTACATTTTCTATCCGAAAGGTATCTCCAACGGTTAGCGAGTAAAACCTAAATTTGTGCTATAAAACACGGTCAACGCCGAGCGGTATAGTTGGACAAAATTTTCCATCCTTAATCTCCCTCTGCACAGCACCTCGCCTATCCCCTGTTTTAACTGTCACCTTTACATTTTCATTTATTTTTTAACACGTAGCGAAGCACGGGTACTTCAGCTAGTTAATAATAAATTTGATAACTCGAACAAATCATGATTAGATCCAGGCTATTACAAATTGTGCCATCGTTATTGGAGGTAGTACTTAACCTTTCTTATCTCTCTGCAGAACAGCTTGAAGCAGGTACGACGAGCAGATTCACGTACATCACAGTGACAAAGCAGAAACTTCACAAGTTTATCCGAGATAAGTAACAAAGTTTAGTCACTGATGAAATGTTGGAGCTCCACCGATTTTGGTCAATATAACACAAGCGTAGCACGAAATGTCAAACTTGTGACGTCACGTACATCACAGATTTGTGTTCTTTGACCTTGTTTGTTTCAAAAACCGAAACACGTGCGTGCTGCTGTTGGTGTCCGACAAGAGTGTCACAGTATCTTACCTCAGTTTTAAACCGGGGCTCACGAATAATGGTTCAAAATTGCATATTTTCGGATCGTCGTGCCAAGGGGACAACGCCGAGAGCGGGAAACGGACGAGGGGAAACAGTCCATTTTCCGTCTAACGTAGTATTAAATCTCTTATATAAAAGAAAGTGTCCTGACCGATTGACTCATCATCGCCCAACCAAAACTATTAAAGTTAGAAACATGAAATTTTGGGGATATGTTCGCTTTATGTCTAAACTGTCCATTAAGGAACGACTTTTGGATATTCAGGTTTTAAAGGGGTGTGAATATGGTTAGACCTGCATTTCATTGAATAAGAATATTTCACGAGTGGTTTCATTTGGGGATGTGATACTCATCATATAAGCTAATCATTAAAAATAAGCAGACACACAGCAATTTACAGTAGGTAAATGGATTTTGTGTTTAGTCAGTGTGTTTAATATATCTGATTTATTTTATATTTACGTTTGTGGTCGGAGACCGTGTTGTGATTTGGAGTCGAATTTTATACAAGCGGTGCGACGTGACGTTCATGATAATTTGATATTGATATGCCATTGTTGAGTTGTATCGTGTGATTGTTTACTGTCCTTACAAAATTACTATCGTTAATATTCCCAATTAAATGATAAATAACTCATAGCATTCATGATTGAGACGTTGCTAAGTATACTCTTTACAACGACAATATTCGCGCACGAAGCCACGACAGGTAATGCTAGTCATTAATAGAATAGTTTCGTGTTATTTTATTTTTTAAGGACACTTAAAAATTATGTCTTGCACCTAAAACGTGAACCTGGTTCTTTCATTAAGTAACTTTAATTCCCGTTCTCTTCTTCTCAGTGGTAATGTCGCACTTAATAAAGTCATGCGTTATTTCAGCTATATAATGTGTATGAGGGTTCCGTTGTCAAAATAGCTTGACGTACTTCAAAGTGTTGGAGAACTCGTTCGAGAAATTGGGTCCCTCACAGCAGAAATTGCTGAAGAGTGCTGAGACAAGCCCCCTTAAAGGATACACTTATTAAAACCGACGCCATCACTAACATGGGGAATTTTCACCCGTCAATTATTCTGTCGTATATTTTATCTGTTTCCATAGGAATTTTAAATGACTCACTTGGATATACTTTCTTGCACCTCATATTGTTTACATATTTATTTAAATCATAATATCAACAAATATATACATAACAGAAATTAAATATATCGTCCTCTGATCCACCATTCCCTAGGTAAAATCACTGGCTTTTACTTCCTCGTAATAAAAATAGTATTGGATATGAACACCTCATCAAAAATTCACATCAGGGCTACAGTGGGTGAAAATACACGTAGAATTAAACAAAGAGCAGCATATAACAATCGCTGCTCGCACACTGCTGGCGAAAGGATGTTCAGCTCAGGCTTGCCCATCTGTAGTATTTTTTTTTTTTTGTGTGTGTGAAATTTTACCCTGAATAGCCTTTAAGAGTTAAGTCGACTGCAGTTGGCTCGATCAGCTCTCTTACTCACACTCGTTATTCCGAAACTACATCATTATGCTGTATATGCAGAGGATTTACTTTAGAAGGCAGCTTCAGTGGCGTAGTCGGTAGCATGCTGAGCTTCTATCCCAAGGTCGCGGATTCAAACCCGGCTGAAGACGTCGGATTTTTAAGAGCGTTAGAAATCCCTCAGTATGCCTTCCTTCAGTGGGAAGTAAAGCTGGTGGTCCAATGTTATAGATTTATGGCATTAAAAAGATCCTTCCACTAACTACACTTGTGTGAAGCCAAAATGTGTAGTTTAGAATTGATAACACTCTATTAGTACCAACGTTCGCCGCCCGGTGCTGACTGCGATGCCATCTAGTAACCAAGTCCACAAGCTAGGTGTTGTGGACGATAGCATTTGGTAGCAAAAGTAGGAACTACTTGAAATTACTATCTGAAGTCCTTAATTTAATTAAAAACAGATAACACACACTAATACAGTCATCACAATTAACACCGGTTATCAAGCAGATTTTACACACACCCAAAGTACGGGACTACATGACCGCGTTGTCGCAGCCCCTAAACTGTGGAACCAACCAACCAACGATTTTCTGTAGTCTCTAAAAACTGATGCCCTTTGAAATATGGTCACCGTTCCGCCGCTAAGACAAGCTCTGGACGAAGGGAAGAGCATGGATAAGCGCGTCTCAATTATGAACGAGGCTTTCAGTCTGACTGTCAGGCTCCACTCACAATCAGCAGTTACTCTTGTGCTGCACACGTGCGAGGAATGTACTGATGCACTCTAGAGCGTCTATTTCTAAACCAATTGCACTGGTTTGCGTCATGTTTCGTCAACATTTCGTTCGAGGTTCATTAATATTTAGTGCATGCTGGATTTGCTCAGCGAAGTCGGGTTTTCTTGGCATGACATATTAAACGAGTAGTTCCGTGAAGAACTAAGTAGCCTATTTTCATATATCCCACTGGTCTCTTCCATTAGAATTCTGCTGCCTGTTACAAGGATATTACATGTATATAAATATTTAAATTTCACATCGCCGCCATATTGGATTTGTGTTCATCAGGTTATTCAAAAACATTATGGTGTTCAGTCGAGTGTATACAGTGACCAAGTTAACAGCTCTCATCAGGACCGCGCAAGACTCTACCAGATAAGTAGCCTGTACAACCGCATATTCACTCCAAACAAGCAAATTCCGGAGGTCAATCACCACTTCCAGTATCTCAACAAAACATCACATTGACCACAACTAACAAATATTGACGAGTTACAATATCTTAACTAATACTGCAACTGTAAATATTTTCACCCGTAATTTCAGACATAGATTTTGTAGCCTAAGTGTAATGGATCTGATGATGATCGCTTGATGATCGAAACTGGTCATCCAAGTGTATATAGGGAATGACCCATCTCATTTGGGTACAATCATGTTGACCGACTGAAAAGCATCGAACTTTTGTTATTAAAAAGGCCATAGGTGAACTTGTGTTAATTGCCTCTATCAAACATACAACATTTCAGTTTGATTGCTGTCATAGATTCGTAGATATTGAGAACCGTCTAGATATTTCGGATGGTCGCTATCTTAAATTGTTCTATATGTAGGCCATAGAGTTATGTGCCATTAAATGAAGAATATTACACAGATTCAATATTCAAACGTTCCCTTCAATCGCATGATTAGGAAACAAAAAAAAAACTTAAAAATTTCACACAGCTGCCTTCTTGTTGTTATGTTGCAAATTGAATTGAATTGGATGCCAGTAGATTAAATTGTATAAACATTTATCCTACCAAGTTTTACTGCAATCAGTTGATTAAATCTCCAGAAAACGCCATCTAAATATTTTAACTTTGCTTGGCCACCATGTTGGTTTTGCGCTTAGGCTACATAGCTGAGTATTCTCTATCGCCATACCAAATGTCAGGGTGATATGAGTAATAGTTTCAGAGATATAGGATGCGTGTGAAATATTTGACACAGCCTCCATGTTGGACCGGTGAGCCGTATTAAAATTTGAAGGGATTGGTCGGGTTCGGACAAAGTTTCATTGAAATCGCTCCAGCCGTTTAGATTCTATTAAGGGGACAGACATACACACATACACACACACGATCAAATGGTGATCTCATAAGCGCATTTTTTCATAATTGAAAATACGCTAAAAGTATAGCATAGCGGACATAAATTAACTTACAGCTAAGAAACCACGCTTTATTAAATTATGATATGTACAAATTAGGAACAAATACCGTACACCATTATTGTGGAAGAAATCACTTCCATGCTTGTTTGTCATGGGGTACGTCAGAACCAAGCGTGTTTACTGTCTTCCATCACTGGTACTCGCTGTAATGCCCACAGTTTTAAGGGAAGTAATCTAAATGTGAGCTAAAACAGCATCTCTATGGACATGTAATGTTTGGTAGCTCTTCAGAATTTCTTTGATAGCACTCGGGGCACATATGGTAGGCAAGGAACTTTTTAGACTCTTTATCCTTCATGGTATTATCGAATTTATCATCTTTGATAAGCTCCCTAATTTGAGGGGCATCTAAAGTATGCAGCATATATCCTTAAGATCCGGAATTGGGGAGTTAAAGCGCAAGATCGACAATGTTAGAGGAGACCAACTGTGGATGCGCCTTAGCACATTCGATCTGAGTAAACGTTCAATGTGTCCAGTTAATTTCAAGTTTAACCCGAGAGGACTGGCGCGTGGGTATTTTCGACCCGAGACTTAAATAATGCTCTATATTTTCGTTTTGGTCATCCCTCATTTCCTGTCGCTTACTATACCTTCCTTCCTATCCTTGAACTTCACCCTGCAAAATAAACATGTCCATAATTTTTGAACACTCAAGTTATTTCTATATTATTTACGGTTGGGTCAGATTTACCCATGGCGCCAGTCCTCGAGTGGCAATTTTGGACTTACGTTAGTCGGGAAAATCTGCACAAAAAAGGGGGGAAAATCCAAATATTTTGGTGCAGCACAATCACCTAGCTCACGTTCTTGTTGATCCATGTTTAGGGCCTAGGGACACCTTGGTCATCAGTTCCTTTGTTCAAAAAAATTAAGATGACTGCTTTGCCGCCATTATTAATGTCAATGTTACGAAATTTATTGTCATTTATCTGCATGTTAATTTTGAAAAATATCAATAAACCTCATGTTATATTGGGAATAGTTCACAGCAAGACACCACGTGTAAAATTACTTCATTAAAATCCGTACGACTACCACAAAAAGGGAGCGACACGATTACCCGGCACCAGTCCTCGTATTATAAGGGATAATATTCGAAACATCAGTAGCTTTAGTAATGTTTGAAACAATTCACTGTGAAGCAAATTCCAAGTCATCAAGAGACGAGTGCAACAAACTGTATTAAAATAGGCAGCAACCTTGTAGTGGCGCAGGTTGGCAGCACTGGTGCTGAATGCGAGCGAGGTAAGGGAAGCAAACCGCTGGAAAACATGATCTCGTGTTATACTCGCTCACATCTGACACGTGTACGCTACCTTGGTACACATAATGAGCGCCAGGTGTGCTGGGTCGTGATGACATAGCTCATACAAATTGTGGTCTCGGAGGAAGCCTTCTCGCGGCGCCCGTTTGGATGGGTGAAGACACACTCTGTCCCCTCACATTATAGGCAGCATCAAGAAGCATTTCTGTCCCCGCCCTCTGTAACTTTTAGCCTATTTTCTTTTTAAGAATACATACGCTTATGAGATCACCTTTTGCCCGTGTGTGTGTGTGTCCCTGTGATAACTTCTAAACGGCTGGAGCGATGTCAATGAAACTCGGTAAGGTCATAGTACTATTTCGGTCGACCCCGACCGTGACCTTCAAATTTCATTACGTTTCACCAATCTAACATGGCGGCTGTGTGAAATACTTCACCGTCATTCTTTATCTCCAAAACTATTACTGATATCACCCTGAAATTATATGATAAAGGGTACTAAGTTACTAGAAGTTCACCTATGAGACTCTCAGAAACCTGTAAATTACAAAACGAACATGGCGACCAAGCGAAGTTGAAACATTTTAATAAACTTTTCTCGCTATGTAACCATATGGGCGCGGTGAAATATGGTACAGTAAATGTTAATGCACTGGCATCTAATTTAGTTGAATTGTTTACATAACCTCAAGATGGCGGCTGTCCGAATTCTTAAAATTAAGTTTTTATTTCTTGTGTATTAATCATGCGATCGAAGTGAACGTTTGAATAATGAACCAACGCAATAATCTTCATGTATTAGTACATAACTCTATGGCCTACAAATATTAAAATCCAACATGGCGACCATCCGAAATATTTAGAAGGTTCTCAATATCTATTAATCTATTGCAGAAATCAAACTGAAATTTTGTGTGTTGATAGTGGCTATGAACATAAATTCACCTATTGGACTTTCTATAACCCGGTGTGTACAAATTTAACATGGCGAAATATGCATATTTAAATGGACGTTTTTCACGATTCAACCATCCGAGCGCAGTAAAACTTGGTACGGTAAATGTTTATATACGTTTTAATCCACTGGCATCTAATGTATTTTAATCGTTTTCATAATAACAATATGGCAGCTGCGCGAAATTTTAAAATCTCGTTTTTATTTTTATTTCTTGTGTCGTAATCATGCGATTAAAGTTTGAATACCACACCTACACAATAATCTTCATGTAACAGTAAATATAAATATCCAACATGGCGACCATAAGAAATATTTAGACGGTTCTCAATATCTACGAACCTATTACAGCAATCAAACTGAAATTTTGTATGATGATAGAGGCAATTAACATGAGTAGGATATATGAAAATAGGCTGTATAGTTCTTCACGGAACTACTTGTTTTACTTTCCAATTAATTCCAGGATAACTTTTCTCTTTTCAAACTGCTCCCATCTCATAAATGTACTGAACCCATTAGATGCACACACCTTAGTAGGTTCAGCTACTTCAGAAGCTTGGCGGTGCAAGTCAGCCCGCCCGCTTCACTGGTGGTTATAGTTCGGCAGTCAAATTTGTTTAAAATGAGCTTTTGACAGAAAAGAAGATAAAATCATCAATCCAATTCAGCGGGAATACAAATATCGTTATTTCACCAAACGATTATTTAATTATAATTATATTATTGTTCGACGATGTCGAAATGTAAACATTATTTCTCAGAAAACTGTGCCATAATGAGGCTCATTATAACACTATTATTCATTATGAAATAGTTTCTCCCACCAATCAGAGCTCAAGAAACAATTGTTTGACCAATTAGGTGAGGATAGCATCGCACCTGCGCTGCGTTCCAAGGCCTTCTAATTTAAATTTCACTGCGTGTCCCAGTGTCATAGTAGGGTAATCGAGGAGGCCATGTCAAATACAAGGCATTCTCTGCGTCTCATGCACTCTGTTCAGTACATAAAACTGGTGAAATTTCGACAGATATTTATGAATATTTATGTTCGAACATAAAATAGTTATAATAATTATCGTCGAACATAAACAGTCGTATGCAACTCGCCTATAATGGTAATTAAGACACTCGTATGGAAATAATAAAACTCGCATACGCTCGTTTTATAAGCATACTCGTGTCTTAATTATTGCCATTATAGGCTCGTTGCTTAATGTACTATTATTTAGCATATGGATTATAGTGCAGGGAGTGTCCGAGGACATGTTCGGCTCGCCAGAGGTTGTAGCTGCTTCAAGCGGTCGCCCATGGGGTGAACTACGAGTTCCGTTCAATTTCAAGTAGTTCCAACTTTTATTACCAGATGTCACTGACACCTAATGGTGAAAGTTGGAACTTTGATACAGCGTATTAACCTAATCTAACCCACAAATTTTGCTTCACACAAGTTTAATTAGTGGAAGGATCATTTTCATGCCATAAATCAATGACATAGGACCGCCAGCTTTACTTTCCCTCCGAAGGAAGGCATACTGAAGGATTTTAACGCTCTTAAAAATCCGACGACTTCGGCCGGGTTAGAACCCGGGATCTTGGGCTTAGAAGCTCAGCATGCTACTGACTACGCCACTGAAGCTCCCCCACTGAGGAGCTACCGGTGGATAAGCAATGCCAATTTACTTATTTGCGGAATTTTTATGTAAAAACTAGCTATACCCGGGATGCGTTGCAATGCCAATCAAAGACGGATAAAAAGAAGGAGAACCCCCGGCCAAAAACCGTGACGTGAACTGTATTGGAATAGACAGATACCACTGCGGGCTGCTGACAATCTCCTCAGGTCACCTCGCGTCTCACCTGGCATTACGGTGTCATAAGTATACAGATTGTGCAATTGGGTTACAGTGGGATTTAAGGCTTCCTGTTAAGTCCCTCACACTTTTGTGTTACATAAATAATTTGTAGCCAGAAACCTTCCCAGGATGTGCACACAGCAACTCACCCAAATTTCATCGCAATCGGATGAATGGTATATGAACGCATAGAGGACAAATAGACAGACAATCACGTAAGTCCCCCCCCCCTAATGAATTCTAAACGGCTGGAGCGATATCAGTGAATCTTGGTAAGATCATAGCACCATTTTGGTCAATCCCGACCGTGCCCTTTAAATTCTATTGTGTCTCACCAATCTAACATGGCGGCAGTGCGAAATATTTCGCCAGCATTCAGTATCTCCGAAACTATTACCGATATCACCCTGAAATTTTGTACGGCGATAAAGGGAACTAATAGAAGGTCACCTATGTGACTTTCAAAAACCTGGTAACTACAAAACCAACATGGCGGCCAAGCGAATTTGAGACTTTTAAATGGACCCTTCTCGCGATTTAACCATCCAAACGTAATGTAACATGGTACTGCAAATGTTTATACACATTGTAATGCACTGGCGTCTAATTTAGTTCAATTGTTTACATAACCTTAAAATGGCGGCTGTGCGAAATATTTCACTGGCATTCAATATCTCCGAAACTATTTATGATATCGCCCTGAAATTTTGTAGAGTGATAAAGCGCACTCCTACAATTTTATCTATGTAATGTTAAAAAATCTGTAAAGTACAAAACGAACATGGTGGCCAAGCGAATTTGAAACATTTTAATAGACTCTTATTGTGATTTAACCATTTGAGCGCAGTGAAATGTGGTTTTTGAAATGATTATACATATTTTAATGCACTGGCATCTAATTTTGTTTAATTGCTTATATAACCTCAAGATGACGGCTGTGCGAAATTTTAAAATTAAGTTTCTATATCCTATGTCGTAATCATGCGATCGAAGTGAAAGTTTGAATAATGCAGCTACGCAATAGTTTTCCTTTAATGGTACATAACTCTATGGCCTATACATAAAACAATCCAAAATGGCGAGCATCCGAAATATTTTGACGGTTCTCAATATCTACGAATCTTTTACAGCAATCAAACTGAATTTTTTTATGTTCTTAGAGGCTATGAACATAATTCACCTATATGACTTTCAGTAACCTGGTGAGCACAAATCCAACATGGCGGCGACGCGAAGTATAAATATTTAAATGGACGTTTCTCGCGATTTAACCATCCGAGTGCAGTGAAACTTTGCACGTTAAATGGTTATACAAATGTTAATCCACTGGCATCTAATTTATTTAAATTGTTTTCATTACCACAAAATGGCAGCTGTGCGAAATTTTAAAATCTCGTTTTTACTTCTTGTGTCCTAATCATGCGATTGAAGTCTGAATACCACACGTACACATACTCTTCATGTAATAGTACATAAATAACAAGAAGTTCCGTGACGAAATAAAGAGCCTACTTTTCTTAAAATTTAAGATTCATGCCAATGATTAATCCATTTGGATCTATCTAGAATAATGAGGAAATTAAGTTGGGAATATCGAAATTTCTAATTAGTTCGAAATACTGTATACCTGGCATAATGTAGCCTAATAATGTACTACTGTTGGCAGCCCTGGTGACTGAATATATTCTTAGTTCCATCTCTTAAGGTACAGAATACAAAATTTGGTTGGAGTCCAATGAATAGTATGGACGTTACATGCAGTTAAACATTGGATCTAATAGCGCACGTAAAACCATGTTGGCAACATTGTCATGCATGTATTGGTCAGAAATAATCTGAAATAATATGATCTATTGTTGTGCCAATTTTGAATGAAATCCATTAGTTAGTATAGAAGTTACATGCATTTTAAAATTGGACCTATCAGCAGGCTTAGAATCATGTTGGCAGCACTGACGTATATTAGTTACTCCAAAGTAATCTAGAATGCCAGGTACTATACGTGTGCAAAGTTTAGAGCTATTGGCTTGCATTCTTTCTGATATATTGATATTAGGGTAACAAAACTAGAGACAACATTTATTAACAGTTGGCAGCCCTGGTTGCTCTTAGGAATACGCATAGTCATAGCTGTTATGGTACACATAGCACATACAAAATTTGGTTGAAATCCAAATGATATTATGGAAGTTACATGTATTTAAAGTTGGACCTCTCAGCAGGCTTAGAATCATGTTGGTAGCACTGACGTATATAAGTTACTCCAAATTAATATAGAATGTCATGTACTATACGTGTGCATAGATTAAAGCAGTCGGCTTGCATACTTTCTCATATATATTGGTATTTGGATAAGAGAAATTAAGAGCATTTTTTAACAGTTGGCAGCACTGGTGGTTCATAAGAATATGTTCAGTCATATCTGGTTATGTACACATACATCATACGAAATTTGGTTGAATTCCAATTGATAGTGTAGAAGTTATATGCATTTAAATATTGGACCTATCAGTAGGCTTATAATCATTTTGGCAACACTGCCATGTATGGCCTTCTGGAAATTAAACTGCAATGTTATTACATACACGTGTGCCGATTTTGAAATAGCTCCCATTCATACCTTCCATGATATCCAACAGGGAGCTCAAATTTCAATTGCGATTTTTCAGCAGTTGGTAGCACTGACATCATTTTCAAATATGGCCGTGAGATATTCAGGTATAGATCTTTACTCCTACCAAATTTTATTTCGATTGCTCCAGCCGTTTAGGAGTTGATAGTGGGGGGGGGGGGGACACACACACAGCCAGCCAGACAGACAGAAGGACAGACAGACAGACAGACAGACAGACAGATACACATGTTCCCGGATCGATCTCATAGGACTACTTCTTCCTCATTTTTGCAAAATGTGAAAAGTAGGCTAAAAATCCCTCCTGGCGAACATCTGAAATATTTAGACGGTTCTCAATATCTACGAATCTATCACAACAAACAAACTGAAATTTTGTATGTTGATAGAGGCAATTAAGATGAGTAGGATATATGGAAATAGGCTGTATAGTTCTTCACAGAACTACTTGTTATATAGACAGACTAGCAGAAGTACCCATTCTTCGAACGGTCTTCGGTATTAATAACCAGATGTTATCAATTGAGCTACTGTTGCAATGTTTAGGGGCTTGGAACCTGTTTGTTTGCAAAGAAAAATTATTAGTTAAAATGTGCTCTCAAACTAAATTTACCTAACGTGTTCTTCCTGGCGTGAAAATAAATTTGAAAACTTCGTAGACGAATCGCAATACACGTCACATACGAACTGACCCTAACCGTTGTGTCAAGTGCCCAACTACAGGAAGACCCCTCTTATAAATTATAAAGGCTTGTGGTGCATGAAAATTCAGTGTTTTTAGCCTCCAATGGCCCAAATTCCTAAAATCAGCAAAAAACAGTCTATTATTTCTAATCAGGAATTTTTGAAAATAATGTTGCTGTTTGGAGATATAATAGACCTTCTGTACGACATATCGCACGTGTAAGTCGTGTAAAAAAAATCTAGGGTACTCCATTTGCAACCTTTCACAGAAATGTAATAAATGGAGTGGCATTACTTATTCCAGAAATAGATGGAAAGTTGGATGCCACCTCTTGAGATACTGTTGTCATGGTTAGTGGCTTGCATTCCTTCTTTAGTTTATTAAATGAAATTAGTTTTCTGGGAATATCTAAGAAACTGTTGGGTTTAGAGCTTTAAAATATAGTTTTCGGGGACCCTTTATGGCTCTTGAGGGGCCCCGAGTTTTGTTTCTGACCCCAAGGGTTTGAAAATGAGCTTTGTCTCTTCGTTGTACGCCATAATAATGATAATAATTAAAAGAATAATAATAATAATAATATAACAATATAGGGATAGGGATATAATAGACCTTCCGGACCATACCCGCACGTGTAAATCGCGTTAAAAAATTCTAGATTACCCCTTGACTCCTTAAGCGCATTATATGTATTGATGAATATTTCAGCTTAATTTGGATCCGTTATAACCTTAATGCCGTTTGCAAACCTTCACAGTAATGTAATAAATGGAATTGTATTGCGTCTTACAGAAATAGATGGACCTCTGAGATTCTGTTGCCATTGTTACCGGCATGCATTCCTTCATTAATTTATTAAGTGAAATTAGTTTTCTGGGAATATCTCAAAAACTGTTGGTTTTAGGGCCTTAAAATTTGGTTTTCGGGGTCCTTTTAGGGCCCCCCGAGTTTCGTTTCTCACATTGAGGGCCTGAAAATGAGCTTTGTCTCACGCTTATTTCAGCATGTATTTTAAGGGGGTAGGCCCCATGTTATGAGAGGTACGGAGAAGAGTTACATCAATGATTAGTGTCGTGCCTGTGATGGATATCTGTAACAAATTTTACGTTAATCCACCCAGCCGTTCTCGTGTTATAAGGACACAAAAAATTGTCCGCAGACAGACAGACAAAAATATATTTTTGCGTGCATCCGTCACAAAACAGTCTGAAACGGGCAAATATGTCAAATTTCCGTAGAAAAGCCGAAAAATCAGACAAACATTCATTTTTATATAATAGAGAAGGGATGGACTCCGTCTTACGGAAAGAATTCATGATGAAAATAAATAAATGTAAAACAAAAATACTGGAATGCAGCCGAAATAAATCAGAAACCTCTATGGAGATCAAATTGGCAGGTGAAAAGCTGGAGGAAGTAGGAGACTTCTGTTATTTAGGAAGCAAAATAACCAGTGATGGACGAAGCAAAGAGTATATAAAAAGTAGGTTGACTCAGGCAAAGAAAGCATTTCTACAAAAAAGGAATCTGCTGACATCGAATATAGATTTAAGTATTAGGAAGTCATTTTTGAAAGCCTTTGTCTGGAGCGTGGCGCTCTATGGAAGTGAAACTTGGACTATTGGTGCAGCAGAAAAGAGGAGAATTGAAGCATTTGAAATGTGGTGTTACAGGAGAATGATGAAGATCAGATGGGTAGATAGGGTTACAAACAAAGAGGTATTAAGACGAGTGGGAGAGGAGAGATGTTTTTGGCGACTGCTAACGAAGAGAAGAGATAGGTTGGTAGGACACATACTAAGACACCCAGGAATAGCAAGCTTAGTTATGGAAGGAAGGGTCGAGGACAAAAACTGTAGGGGTAGACCAAGGTTAGAATATGTTAAACAGATTGCCTCGGATGTAGGATGTCAGAGCTATGTAGAGATGAAACGATTAGCTCAGGACAGGGAGGCATGGAGAGCTGCTTCAAACCAGTCCAAAGACTGAAGACTCAAACAACAACAGAGAAGGGATATAATAGACCTTCCGTACCACACCCGCACTTGTAAATCGCGTGAAAAAATTCTCGAGTACCCCTTGACCCCTTAAGCGCATTGTATGTATTAATGAATATTTCAGCTTAATTTGGATCCATTATAACCTTATAGCCGTTTGCAAACCTTCACAGTAATGTAATAAATGGAATTGCATAGCGTCTTACAGAAATAGATGGACCTCTGAGATTCAGTTGCCATGGTTACCTCCATGCATTCTTTTATTAATTTATTAAGTGAAATTAGTTTTCTGGGAATATCTCAAAAACTGTTGGTTTTAGGGCCTTAAAATGTGGTTTTCGGGGGCCCCAGGGCCCCCAGTTTCGTTTCTCACATTGAGGGGCTGAAAATGAGCTTTGTTTCACCCTTCTACGCCTATTTCAGCATGTATTTTAAGGGGGTAGGGCCCCTTTTATGAGAGGTACGGAGAAGAGTTACATCAATGATTAGTGTGGTGCCTCTGATGGATATCTGTATCAAATTTTACGTTGATCCACCCAGCCGTTCTCAAGTTATAAGGACTCGTAGAAGTTGCCCACAGACAGACAGACAGACAGACAAAAATTTTATTTTTGCGCGCATCCGTCATAAAACAACCTGAAACGCGCAAATATCGCAAATTTCCGTGGAAATTCAGAAAAAACAGACAAACTTTCATTTTTATATATGTAGAGATAGAGATAGAGATGATAAACAGATTATGTCGTGACAGGACAAAGGTTATTTCAAGCTGTAGTTGAAATCTGAATATGATGGCTGTGTAGTGGATTGTTGCTCGCTATGTCTCACCAAGCGGGAGCTCCGAGATCGATACATGGCGCCTGCAGGTGTTGTTGAAGTAGCCGCATTGGTGTGAACACATCATATAGGACAGTGCAAGGTACTGGAGATAGAGCTGAATGGACTAAAATGAGTTACCCTCTTCAAAGAGCACACTTGTCGCTTTCGAGCGCTGCGGATGTTGTTGTACTGATATCACATGTCCATGTGCTCCTTCACTGCTGTCATTTGACCATGGCGATGTGCGTGTGTCAGTTTTCAATGGGCCAAACGACACCTAAAGTGGACAGTAACATACTACAAACGTTTAGCGTAGTGTGATCCGGCGAGTCGGACTTTGTCTCGTTTCAAATGTTGCAAAACGTCGAGTTTAGTTCAGTCCGGAGGGGGAATTGTTTGGACCATAACTTTAGTAGAATACGTACACACCCAACATTTAACAAATGGGAAATATATATAACCATATTGATTGATAATTGATAAATTGCTTCCACTTTCCAATCATTTTTCTCGACCTTAACTCCTAAGCATACGGAGTTCTCCTGAGCACATACGCAATTTTCCTGACAGTGGTGGCCAAATGGCAGCATATCTTACAGGGGAGTTCTCTCTCTGGTCTACGAGTCGGCGGGACTCTCGATCGGCGATGCCATTTTCAAAAGCTTGTCAGCACACCCACACATGGGCGACTCTTACCGTAATGGCGTATTAACCTTGCCAATAGATGCAGGTACACAGCGCGCTTGCATGGAATGCTGCAACAGCGTATTATCACAACGGTTTTTACTTAAAAAAAGCGGCTCGTATATACGTGTTATTATTATTATTATTATTTATATTATTATTATTGTAGGGGCGTGGTGCCTCAGCGGTCTAGCTGTATACCTCTCACCAAGGCGGTCCGGGTTCGATTCCCGGTCAATGCATGTGAGATTTTCGAAGTGAAATGCCATGTCCTGTGGTTCGGATTCGACGTAAAAAGGAGGTCCCGTGGCTCACGATCTCAAGATTGACGGTCACGTTAAACTACAAGCTTCCTTCCTTCCTATTATTATTGTGATTCATGTGCAATGCCATAGGCTACATACATAAATAAAACAGTTATCGGATAAAGCACGTGTATTATATTCAGTCCACAAATACATAAGCTTGTAATATGCAAAACATTTTTTGACCAGTGTAGTTTGCATTCTTTTCAAGTCATTTGGAGGTTAGAAGATACACTTTACTTTGCTCCACCTGGAAGATGGATTTCATAAGAATATATTTTTGGAATGTTAATTGATAATTACTGCTACATGTCGAGTATGCTTGAATATTAGTAGCTATTATAGAATGTTTACGCACATTGTGTCGCCAGTGGATCAAAAAAATCTACAGAGTGAGAAATCATCATGAATTTTCGACAGATTTTTTAATATATTTATTTACGTTTTTATCGAAAATTCTTCCAATTTTAATGACGGTTCACTTGCCTTCACATATATCAACATTCGAAAAAGAAGTCTCCTATAATATATTTTTCGTAATACTAATAGAATTCAACATAGTGTTTTAAAGTATTTTGTTTAGTTGCACATCAATTCATATATTTACAAGTTTTTCATTACTTTAAATTAACACTATTTGCAACGATATCCATTTATTATTTAACTAGTTTTTAAGGTGGAATATTTTCACGCTGAGGATGGAATCATTGATGTCCTGAAACATGTACGTCGTTTAATAAAGCAACTTCCCTTGATCAGGAGGATTTTCAATTAATCAACCATAACTTCAGGTCATTCTTTGAAATCACCGTGGAAATGAACCAAAATGTGTATTTTAACACGCTTGGTTACCTAGTTATAAGTATTTTGTGGAGACTCCCACTAGCATAAATAATTGTTTTGATCATGGCCCACTAAATCACCAGATATTTATCCCATAGCAAACGTGTGGGACTATTGCACGTGAAGATGAGTACATCCCCGCAAATTGGATGGAATTCCGGCATCTAGTCGTCAGGGAGTGGCTTACGTTGCAGAAACTTGTGAACCACCATCCTCACTGAATCAAGGTTGTTTGGTTGGTTGGTTCCTCAGTTTAGGGGCTGCGACAACGCGGTCATGAAGCGCCGTGTAGAATCTGTCTGATAACAGGTGTTAATTGTGTTGACTGTATTAGTGTGTGTTATCTGTAATTCAATTAAGGACTGAAGACGATCAATTTCAAGTAGTTCCTACTTTCGCTACAAAATACTATCGATCACGACACCTAGCTGTGATCTTGACTACTACTAGATGCAATTGCAACCAGCGTCCAGTGACGAACGTTGGAACTTAAGAGCATTGATCAAACCTAACCTACAAATTTAGCTTCACAAAAGTTTAGTTAGTGGAAGGTTCTTTTACAAGACATAAATCTACGATATGGGCCCTCCGACTTTACTTCCCCTCCGAAGGAAGGGATACTGAGCGATTTTTACCGCTCTTAAAAAATCCGACGGCTTCGGTCGGATTTGAACTCGTGACTTTGGGCATAGAAGCTGAGCATGCTACCTACTACGTCACCGAAGCCACCTGAATCAAGCAATAAAAACTTAATTTTAAAATTTCGCACTGCCGCCATCTTGAGGTTATGTAAACAATTGAACTAAATTCAATACCAGTGCCTCCGTGGCTTAGGCGGCAGCACGCCGGCCTCTTACCGCTGGGTCCGTGGTTCAAATCCCGGTCACTCCATGTGAGATCTGTGCTGTACAAAACGGAGACAGACAGGTTTTTCTCCGGGTACTTTGTTTTGCCCTGTCAAAATTTCATTCCAGGAACACTCTCCACTATCATTTCATTTCATCTGTCGTTCATTTAATCATTGCCCCAGAGGAGTGCATCAGGCCTCGGCAGCCGGCACAGTTCATATCCTCGCCGCTAGATGGGGGCTTCATTCATCCATTCCTGACCCGGTCGGAGACTGGAAGCAGGCTGTGGATTTTTTTTTTCAATGCCAGTGCATTAGAATATTTAAATCATTTACTGTACCACATTTCACTGCACTCAGAGAGTTAAATCACGAGAAAAGTCTATTAAAATGTTTCAAATTCGCTTGGCCGCCATGTTCGTTTTGTACTTTACAGGTTTATGAAAGCGACATAGATAAACGTGTATCAGTACCCTTTATCACCGTACACAATTTCAGGGCAATATCGGTAATAGTTTCGGAGATACTGAATGCTGGTGAAATATTTCGCACAGTCGCCATGTTGGATTGGTGAGATACAATAAAATTTGAAGGGCACGGTCGGGGTCGGCCAGAATAGTGCTATGATCTTACCGAGTTTCATTGTAATCACTCCAACCGTTTAGAAGTTATTAGGGACACACGCACACACACACACACACACACGGACAAAAGGTGATCTCATAAGCCTATTTTTTCATAAAATGAAAATAGGCTAAACAAGAAGTTCCGTGACGAACTAAAGAGCCCACTTTTCTTAAAATTTAAGATTCATGCCAATGGTTAATCTGCAGTATATGAACCTATCTAGAATAATGGAGAAATATTTAAAGTTGGTAATATCGACATTTCTAATTAGTTCGAAATATAACTGGCATAATGTAGCCTAATAGAGCACTACAGTTGGCAGCCCTGGTGACTGAATATATTCTTAGTTCCATCTCTTTAGGTACAGAATACAACATTTGGTTGAAGTCCAATGGATAGCATGGACGTTACATGCAGTTAGACATTGGATCTATCAGCGCGCGTAAAATCATGTTGGCAGCACTGACGTATATTAGTTAGTCCAAATTAATCTAGAATGACAGGTACTATACGTGTGCAAAGTTTAAAGCTGTTGGCTCGCATACTTTCTGATATATTGGTATTTGGATAAAAAATAGAGAGAGCATTTATTGACAGTTGGCAGCCCTGGTAGCTCTTAAGAATACGCTCAGTCATATCTGTTTATGTACACACAGTACAAACGAAATTTGGTTGAAATCCAATTGATAGTGTAGGAGTTATATGCATTTAAAAATTGGACCTATCAGTAGGCTTAGACTCAATTTGGCAACACTGTGATGTATGGCCTCCTGAAAATTAAACTGAAGTTTTATTATCTATATGTGTGCCAATTTTTGAATAGTTCCCATTTATACCTTCCAAGATATCCAACATTGAGTTCAATTTTCAATTGCGATTTTTCAGCCGTTGGTAGCACTGACATCATTTTCAAGTAAGACATTGAGATGTTCTAATATAGATCTTTATTCATACCAAATTTGGTTTCGATTGCTGCAGCCGTTTAGGAGTTAATAGGGTACACTGACAGACAGACAGACAGACAGAAGGACAGACAGACAGACAGACATTTTCCTGGATCGATCTCATAAGTCTACTTGTTCCTCATTTTTCAAAATGTGAAAAGTAGGCTAAAAATTTAGGCGATGTTACAATGATGAGCCCAGGGGGCGACTAATTCTTTGATCTTCATTAATTTCATCGGCCAGTAATACATTTCTTGTTGTTGGCGCCAGATAGGGCATCCAGCCGTAAAAGCGGGATGGATAAATAAGGGGTACATAAATCGTACATATCTAGACACTCCATGTTTTGTCAGGGATGCATAAAGATGTATTAAGCCCATTTGACTACTTGCGTGTTTTCAAACATATGAGCCGTTGAAAGCCCAAGTGGTGTAACTCCTCTCGGAATAACAGGCAAGTCTAACCTTTGTGGCTGACAGACGCAATGCACACTTCCAATGGTTCACACACACTGGCCCTGAGCTATGCCTGCTTGCCATAAGGTTTAGACTTCCCTGTAATTCCGAGAGGAGTTACACCACTTGGGCTCTCAACGGCTCATATAGCGACATCTTTTCGCAATTCTTGGAAGCAGACGGTGACGAGGAAGTTTGGTGATTGCTTTTAGTTAAGTTGGTACTCTAATAGGATACGTATTTCTGTTGTATTTACTCGATAAGATGCATGGGCCATGTAGTCATTGTAAACAAATATGACTGACCAAAATGGAAACATTGCAGGAGATCTTGAGAGAATAAGTGGTTTATTGGAAGATGAGAGTGATTTTAGTTATGTGCAAGACGGTGAAATTAATAGCAGTGATTCTGAGGAAGATGATAACAGCATACGTGATTCTAGGGATGCCCAAGGAAGTAGATTTAGGGATGTCCAAACATTTGAACACCCTGAAGATCAAGATGATGATTTACCACTGCAGGTACGCTCGATAGCATTATTACGTAATTGTAATCCAGTTGATCCCATCAGTGATACAATTGTGTGATGTTAGATCATGATATTGTAACAAATTGTATATTACAAAAGTATTTACTTACTAGGCATTTTCCCACGAAAGCATCTCAAACGTTGAATCTAAAAATTAAGAATAAAAAATAAATTAAAAAAAAGACTTTTCTGCTAACTTAATTTCCAATTTATCTCCAAATACCTCCCATAATTCCCTTTTAGACCAGGGACCACGTCAGTTCAACTGTATCTTCTTCCGAGCTCTAACTACCGCCCGGTGTTCCCGCATTCGTCTCCGGTGTTGTTCTTTTCTCTCTTGGGACCACGTCTTCCCTGTCTTCAGCTTCGGCTTTCCCTGGAAACCTTTGTGCGTACGTAGTTTTTCCTGAACCTAGGCAATAATTTTCCTTGAATGGTACATAACTCTATAGCCTATGCATATAACAATCCAAAATGGCGAGCATCCGAAATATTTTGACTGTTCTCAATATCTATGAATCTTTTACAGCAATCAAACTGAATTTTTTAATGTTCATAGAGGCTATGAACATATGTTAACCTATAGGACTTTCAGTAACCTGGTGAGCACAAATCCAACATGGCGGCGACGCGAAGTATATATATATATATATATATATATATATATTTAAATGGACGTTTCTCGCGAATTAACCATCCGAGTGCAGTGAAACTTTGCACGTTAAATGCTTATACAAATGTTAATCCACTGGCATCTAATATATTTCAATTGTTTGCATAATCACAAGATGGCAGCTGTGCGAAATTTTAAAATCTCGGTTTTACTTCTTGTGTTCTAATCGTGCGATTGAAATTTGAATACCACAAGTACACAATAATCTTCATGTAATAGTACATAAATAAAAATCCAACCTGGCGACCATCTGAAATATTTAGACGGTTCTCAATATCTACGAATCTATCACAACCTTCAAACTGAAATTTTGTATGTTGATAGAGGCAATTAGCATGAGTAGGATACATGAAAATAGGGTGTAGAGTTCTTCACATAACTACTTGTTATGTCATTCATATTTATTTAAATTTTTATTCTAACACCAATTTTGATTTGAGTTATTATAATTTTTATTTTGTTTGTTTAATTATTTTAATTTTAATCATTCTTCAAAACATAGATTCTTGAAAAATATTTTTATTTACTTTTACAATTTTTAATTTTATAATTTTATATATCACAAAATTTTATTTTATTTTTATTATTTTTATTTGTAATTTAATTTTTGTAATCAACCACGCGAATGGTCATGTAGGACTGTCATTTCGGTTTTATTTTAATGTTTATTTTGAATATTTTAAAATGTAGACTATTTATTTGTTACATTGTTAAAGGGGAGTCAGATATATTGTTTGCTTCCCAGAAATATCAATACTTCTACAATAATGCTAGGATTGTCTTGCAGGAATATAATTTCTTTACGTTGGCAAACCAAGTTCGAGTGTTTCCTGTTCTAACGGTGTGTGCGGCAGTTGCCAAGATATTTTGTTTATGTCTGTTCTGCAATAAAGATATGTACAATAAACCCTATCATTTTAAGGCCCTAATTCCAACAATTAGGTTGAGAGATTGAACCATTGAAAATATAAACTCTTCTTATGATTGGTGGTTAATATATAGACCGCTGACCTATAAAGGTTAACAAACACCCGGTCACAAATTAAATTCCTTGGAGAGTTATCGGAACCGTTTGAAACCAAGACACGTGTGAGGCGAGGAGATGGCCTGTCCGCAGTCCTTTCCAACTGCGTCTCGGAGAATGTGATAAGGGAAAGAGTCAGCAAAATATTCCGATTGGAATCAAGATAGGAGACAAGAAGGCTGGACTTAAATTTGAATGTCTTGCATTTGCAGACGACGTAGTGTTCTTCGCTAAAAATCTAGAGCCTGTCACTTAACAGATGTTTTGCAAGAAACAGCAGAAAAGGCAGGACTGCAAATATCCTTTGAGAAAACTGAATACAGGGGTGTGCAATGTATTAGAATCTGTCACAATTTGTTTCTAGCCTATTTTCATTTTATGAAAAAAATAGGCTTATCAGATCACTTATTGTCCGTGTGTGTGTCTGTGTGACGTGTCCCTCTAATAACTTTTAAACAGCTAGAGCGATTTCAATGAAACTCGATAAGGCCATAGCACCATTTTGGCCAACCCCGACCGTGCCCTTCAAATTTTACTACGTCTCACCAATCCAACATGGCGGCTGTGCGAATTATTTAACCAGCATTCAATTTCTCCGAAACTATTACCGATATCATCCCAAAATTTTGTACAGAGATAAAGAGCACTACTAGAAATTCACCTATGGAACTTTCAAAACCTCGTAACTACTAAACCAACATGGCGGTCAGGCGAAGTTGCGACTTTTAAATAGACCTTTCTCGCGATTTAACCATCCAAACGCAATGAAACGTGGTACAGCAAATGCTTATACACATTGTAATGCAATGGAATTTAGTTCAGTTCAATTGTTTATATAACCTCAAGATGGCGGCTGTGCGAAATATTTCACTGGCATTCTATATCTCCGAAACTATTACTGATATCACCCTGAAGTTTTGTATGATGATAAATGGTATTACTGCACTTTTATCTATGTAACATTCAAAAACCTGTAAAGTACAAAACGAACATGGTGGCCAAGCAAAGTTGAAACATTTTAATAGATTTTTCTCGCGACTTAGTTATCTGAGCACCGTGAAATATGATACAGTATATGATTATACATATTGTAATGCACTGGGATCTAATTTAGTTCAATTGTTCACATAAACTCAAGATGGCGGCGGTGCGAAATTTTAAAATTAAGTTTTTATTTCTTGTGTCGTAATCATGCTATCGAAGTGAAAGTTTGCATAATGAAGCTACGCAATAATTTTCCTTGAATGGTACATAACATTATGTCCTATACATATAACAATCCAAAATGGCGAGCATCCGAAATATTTAGACGGTTCTACAGCAATCAAACTGAAATATTTTATGTTCATATCGGCTATGAATATACGTTCAACTATAGGACTTTCATTAACCTGGTGATCACAAATCCAACATATCGGTGACGCGAAGTTTATATATTTAAATGGACGTTTCACGCGATTTAACCATCCGAGGGCAGTGAAACTTGGTACGGTAAATCCTTATACAAATGTTAATCCACTGGCATCTAATTTATTTCAATTGTTTTCATAACCACAAGATGGCAGCTCTGCGAAATTTTAAAATCTAGTTTTTACTTCTTGTGTCTTAATCATGCGATTGAAGGTAGATTATCACACGTACACAATAATCTTCATGTAATAGTACATAACTCTAAGGTCTACATATTTAAAAATCCAAATGCGACCATCCGTAATATCAGACGGTTCTCAATGTCTACGAATCTATTACAGCAATCAAACTGAAATGGTGTATATTTATATAGGCAATTAACATAAGTAGGATATATGAAAATAGGCTTTAGTTCTTCACGGAACTACTTGTTATGAATCATTTTATTGACCAATTGCTGGCATCTATTATTACCCTTCTTAGTAATGTTTTCTCCCCCATGGACTTACACCCTTTCTCAAAAATAATCGCGTCTGGAAAGTTTCAGAATTGGGAATTCCGAGGGATACCTGAGCTTCGTACTGCCCCCGTAAATTGAATTATTTAGGGACAAAATGAGAGTATTTTCCGTCCCATGATACAATTTAACTAGATAATATAATTTCTGGAAGTGTGACACAAGAGTGTAGTGTTACAAGCTCGAGACTGTGGGAGAGCCCGATCACGTGATATATTGCACAATGGACGCTTCTAGAAGGCTATATTGAGCATAGCAACAGCGAGTTTGGAGATTAATATTATAAATATTGTTATAAATTATGCTGTTGGATCCCGGCCCAGAGCCAATGAGGACAGGTCTTATTGAAGACGGGATCAACTTTAATTACACAATATGATGAAATTATGCATTTAGGCCCTTAGAAGAAGATTTTCTTATTTGGTAATGAAGAGAATATTAAAAGAAATTATGTCTGATACTTTTAAAACCGCAGATCGGTTAATCTACGCAGTAATAAGCATTACTAATCTACGCGCTAAAATTATGGTGGGAGATTGATATGGCCGCCAAAAATTCGACTTGGAGGGGGAGATCCAAGGATCAAGGTTCTTATTCCAGCAGACTTTGAAGAGTGAGGAAGTGTTTTTACTGGGTTAACGGAGATCCCAAGGCTTAGTCCGAGTGCGACGACTGTCGACTTGTGGAGAGGCAAGGTTAGCTAGGTGGAACGTTAGAGATCACCGCACTTCCATTCTACGTGAAGTTGCGAGGAACATTGTATTGATTATATCTCATATATAATTGAGATTTGAAGTTAAATAATCGAATATAAATAAAGAACAGGTCGCCTACTATACATGTATAGTGCGAAAAGTCAAGCGCTTAAATATTCACCGTTTCGACAATATCAACCTGTCAAGTTAGATTTCCAAATGTGTCGGAAATAGAGCTGATTATCATTATAAATTGCAACGTGAAGTTGGCGAACGCAGTTCAACTGAACAGTGGCGGAGGACTTTTAATATTGGCGCAACACATAAACATTAATAGAATGACTATAATTGTTCTTCAAACATTATCATTCAGCATAATTAATATTGTTGATATGATGGACTAAACAGTCATGCTCCAGAGACATATTCAATAACAGGAGTTAAGATACAACGATGGAGCTTCGTTAGACAACGTATTCTTGAATACAGACGTAGTGTACGGTCCATCTTGTGCATTTTCGTCAGTCTACGAACACTAATATAACATCAATTAGCAATGGAAACATTTCATTCACCATTTATATGAATATTTCCATAATTATATTCCAATGATGAAGCTGATCCATATTTACGACGGAGAATGAAGACTATACTGAAGAGATTTGTCAAGATGCTAGGGTAGCCCAGCAACATAGAAGAATTTGCCAGAAGGATGTCGTTCGAGCCCAGGCGAATGTTGGTGAATTCCAGAGAGAGACCTTTCTTATATCTGAGGTCGCAGATCCAAGGATCGAATGCAGATCCATATCAGTGTCTTGTACTGAGGAAACATCTAAAGTATTGTGGCAATACTTACATTGATCTTCAAGTTTTCGTCCAAATAAGGCATTAGTGTACCTCAATTGTTAAATAGAGCTTGATTAGTGACACTCTGAGCCAGCGATCTTATTCCATATTTTCAGCGATCTTATTCCATATTTCTATATTTTCACATTTCATGTATTTCAGTGCTTTTATGTATTTTACACTTCAGATGTGTGTTGAGATTTTTATACTTCAAGATTATTTAGAAGATGATTGCATTTCATCTATTTTTCAATTTTATTCTACGGATCAGTTGTGGAACTGATATTAATATTTTGTTTGAGGAATCATGTTGCCTCATAGGAGACTAATCATTTCGACTCTCGAATTCTAATAATTTCATTTAAACCAAGTATTCTGACATTGTGTCATAGCTTCAAATCAAATTCTTGTGTAGTTGGTCGTTGATCCACAATATTCTGGTAACTGCTGTCTGTAAATCCCTAAAGACCATGTATGTATTTGCCGGAGCAGTTAGAAATAGGCAATCCAGCGGGGGCAATGGATATTCCAACAGGATCCTTTCCGGATTATCGGGTACAGTAGGTTTTCTATTATTTCATTGACTGGAATGTACCCTCTAAAATGTCTGGTTATTTCAATCCATAGTTCATGAATCTTTGAGTAGTTCAAGAACGAATCATTAATTTAAAAAAATATCGAAAATCCCTCAGCTCTAAGTTAGTTAGTTATTGCTGTTTTAAGGGGTGGAACTACGAGGTCATCTGCCCCTCAGCTCTAAATTAACACGAAAAGTAGAGCGATGTAATCTAAACAAAACGTGTGACATTTTACAGTAGCAAAGCTCCTCTGTTAGTGGAAATTATAAAAAATCATTTTATTTTGAGTTTCTTAAAGGAAAATACAATTCAGACACTTGGTTAAACACTTGAAGTAATTTCACCGCCTTGCAAACATATTTAGTGCAATAAGCTGTGCCAAGTATAAATGTAATCTTGGAAAACTGGTGTCGAGTCTAATAATTTGCACACCCCTGTTCATGAAGATCCCAAAGAACCAACATGGAAAATGAAGACCAAGTACGGTGACATAAAGAGCACAAATCGAAATATCTAGGGGAGATTCTGACTCCTAACAACCACGAGAAGCCAGCTATCGAAGAGAGAGCAAAGAACAAGGAGATTGCATTCAGACTTGCCTGGAAACTTTAAGACCAAATCCCCTCTCCCATGAAGCCAAACTCAGACACTATAACACCTTGGTGAAACCTGAATGCCTCAATGCAGCGGAGACAATTGCCAGAAAGGGGATCACTGAAAGAGCGTAAATTTCTGAGGAAAATTCTGGGACACAATAAAGCAACAACAAATGAAACTCACGGCCAGTTAACACCGAGAACCCGCTAATGAGCCAGCTTGGTGTCCTAGGCGAAACCTCAGACAAGACACGTGACAAACCTACAACAATTGCTGAGTTTTAATTCGCTGGCCGTGAAAGCCAACAGCAACAAATGAGTTTAACTTCCGTATTAGATCAAATAAAGAGATGTATACAAATGTGAGGACATAATTATCAACCTCAGTGAGAAAAAGATGACTGACTTCCTATTGCCACCTGAGAAGAATGTGACCGGAACACCAAGCCAATAAGTTCCTTAACTTCTAGGAAAGTAGAAATACTCAATTACCATGGCTGACAGACGTTCATCAGGATCTTAAAGAATGTGGCATTGAGGAGGGAGATATTGCAAACAGAACAGTGTTAAGATGATAATTGCGGAGGTGAGGGATCAGTTCGTAGAGAAGGGTGAGGAACGAGCTAGACCCCTCCCCCCATTAAGGTATCACACAAATCGAACTAACATCAAACCAAAGAATTACTGGTATTATCCTAAGTTAACAAATGAATTAATAGGCATAATTACCATTATAGGCGAGTTGCACACGACTGTTTATGTTCGACGATAATTAGAACTATTTTACGTTCGAACATAAATATTCATAAATATCTCTCGAGGTTTCGCCAGTTTTATGTACTGAACAGAGTGCATGGGACGCAGAGAATGCCATGGCTTCCTCGAATGCCCCACTGTGACTCTACGATAGCCACGCAGTGACATTTAAAATAGGATGCCGTGGAAGTCAGCGCAGGTGCGATGCTATCGTTACCTAATTGGTCCCACTGTTTCTTAAGCTCTGATTGGTGGGAGAAATTTTATCATAATGAAAACTTGTACTATAATGAGCCTGATTTTAGAGCATCTTCTGAAATATAATATTTACATTTCGCCATGGTTGAACATAAATTACTTTTTGGCTCCTAGTCCCAATATTAAACTACAATTGATTATCAACTCACTTTTCCGCATTTATCCACTTACCAATAAGGAATATAGTAAAAGGAGCCTCACGTTGGTTGGTTGTTTCCTTAGTTTAGGGGCTGCGACAACGCGGTCATGTAGACCCGTGTACTTTGGGTGTGTGTAGAATTTTTCTGATAACCGTGTTAATTGTGATGACTGCATCTGTTTTCAATTCAAGTGTGGACTGCAGACATTGAATTGTTTCAAGTAGCTGCTACTTTTGCCGCCAAACGCCACCGTCAACAACTACTAATTTAGAACTTGATTGCCAGATGCCACCGCAGTCAGCTCCTGGCGATGAACGTCGGAACCTAAGAGCGTTTGTCGAATGTTTAACCTGTATTAGAATTTAGCTTCACACAGGTGTAATTAGTGGAAGGTTCTTTAACATGCCATACATCTATAACATAAGCCGACGTTGAGGCACCAGTCTCTTCTCCCGCTCCAATAATGACTGCACGAGAATACAGCGAGCCAGAGAATGAAGGAGAACATCAACATCAACGATTCTATATAAATAAATCTACTATATATTTGTCAAATACCACTCACTGACTCACTGACTCATTCATTCATCACGAAATCTCAGAAACCACCGAACGGATTGGAATGAACTTTGGTATGCCGCTTCCTCAAGGGCCGCGAACGCCCACTAAGAAAGGATTTTTGGATATTTAGGTTCTAAAGGGGTGTTAAGGGGGTAGACCTGCATTTCATTGAATAGCAATATCTCCCGATTGGCTTCATTGGGGGAGGTGATACTCGGCATATAAACTCATCATAAAAAATAAGAAGACACATGTCTGAGGGTTTTTCGATGTGGTGTATATTATGAGGTGAAAGGGGTGAAAAGTGGGGGATGAAGGATTCTTAACGGAGCGTGTATCACTTAAACGACATAAGCGAGGAGTTTGAAACTCAGCGGAAAAAAATCAGTATAAAAATAAGTAAATAGGCGTTTCACCGTTTTTTCATAAATCCAATTTAAGGGTCCCATGGGGAGGGGTGAAATTTTGGGAAAAACAGGTAATATGTAAAATTATACACGGCCTATGTTGTAGACAATAACACATTACAACTTTTTTGTCTCTTGCTATTTCATCATACGACGAATACTTAGGGAGTTATTAATGATTTTGTACTTTTTGGCCGGAATTTTCTAAGTCCCAGGAATGACATAAAAATTGATTCGAATTAAATTTCAAAAAATAGCTTTTTAATACTTTTATTATATATTTCACGTCTTTTATGGTCCGAAACCAACATGATATTTTGATTTTTTTTCGTCCCATGCATTTTTGGTTTCAGGTGATACAATTATTTTCCACTTGGACCCATGCCTATCTATCTATATAACTAATGTTATAACGGGATTCCAAATGTGATTGCGGGCGAAGCCGCGGGTAACAGCTAGTAACAAATAAACTTGGAAAGGTCCTTAGACCCAACATAACAACAGATTAGTTTACCTTCCACTAAAAACTAAACTGAGAATTACATAAAAGATTGAATGAAGACTCCACGGGAAAAACGCGGTAAATCACATTCTGTACGTTTTTCAGGAGAGCGAATTTAAGCTTTCAACACTAAAAGTAAATACTTAAAACACCCCAATCGAGGGCAAGCAATATAGTTTCTTTGCCAAATTTAGTTCTTATAAAGGAAGTAACAACTAAAGTTAGTGAATATGGGAGTTCTTTCCGTTTACTCTAAAAATAAAAACCTCTGTATCTCGGTGACATTCGGCGTTTACACCGGAGTTGACAACATTTACAAAAATCGTACTAAAATATTTGTCAACATTGCTGCTAACAATGCTGTCAACACCGAAAAAGTGTTGGCAACATTACCAACTAGCAGTCGGTAAAGATCAAAGAGTGTTGTTAACATTTGTTGGCAGCAATGTTGATGGGACTTAAAGTGACCCGCAACAATGTTGGCAACAATACCCCTTCAACTGTCCAGCGCACGTGGTTGGCCGTCGCGGCTTCACTCTAGTCACGGCTGTTGCTGGTAGTACTGGACCTCTGTTTGCGGTGTCGAACTGGCGAAGTGCAAGTCAATATGGACAACCATTTAGGTGATTTTGATTGGTCGCGGGATAATGTCCTGAATTTGATCGAGCTCTATCGTGAGCAACCAGTGCTCTGGAACCCGATGGACCCAGACTTTAAAAACAAAAACCTGAAGAACTATTCGCAGGTCTGTAATTGGTGTTGCGTTTCGCAATTTTAGGTCCAATTGCTGTCAGTAGGTTTTCAAAGTCGCTACTTGTCATCCTCAAGAATATTTCAACACTGCCGTCACACCTCAACTCACTTGACAATGGTTCAACAACGTCTTGATTTAAATCGGAAAGTAGGTCACTTCCACTATACACAGATCTGGCCCATTAAGGGAAGGCCTTACCCAGATTCCCTTCGGCCTTCTCTTTTGACCTATGATGACTGATGCTGCTATCGCCGCAAGTTCCTCTAGTGTTGACATCTCGGAATGCAGAATGCAACTGGCGAAACGCGCCAAAAATGAGCTATTTTGTTGTCAACAAACCTTACCATTCTCGATATTCACCAACATTGTTGCCATCATCTGTTGGCAAAAATTTGCTGGCTACATTTGGTGTAAAAGCGGCTTTATTTGAAATTAATATCAACTGATCTGTAGTGACGATGGCTGGTCACCAGAATGCACCATAAACTCATTTTCGGAAAAAGTGGACTTATCCCGTTCTTTCCGTGGGGTCTTCATTTGCAAATATCACTACCACAATGAAGAAAAGGACATTGACTTTCTATGGATATATTAAAAGGATGGGACCAGGATTTGGGAAAGTGTGGGATTAAGACAGAAAAATGTTCAGAAGGAAAGTTGCAGGAGTGAAGGACCTTGCCAACGAGACTCGAGAGTATTCTCGGCAGAAGAACGAGGACGAACAAGTCACAGGAGGAAAGAGGGAGAACTTGCGAAAGTGATGGTAGTTGTGTAATCGCAGCCCAAAGGGGTTTGAAACGAAAATAAATGTAAAAGTTAATAGTAATCCTCTTACCCGTTCTAAACCGGAATTGTCAGCGTTCCACGCTATGACGGGGATTCCCAGGTAGCCTGCCAGTTGCAGGAAGTATTGCGCAGACGCAGTGCTGCGGCCATACTTCTCGTAGTTCATGAGATAAAGAATGGCCGACACGTTGACCGACAAGAATTCCGTGCAGATGGAGTTGAGGATCGCTGCAACAAACAGAGGGTTATTGTTAGTTCACTGTTGTACGTGTGGCTTTCATTATTAGCTGGACCATATTCAGACACGGAGAAACATAATTTCACAGGAATATTATAAAGATACACATTACAGTACGATTCAACATTCCTGCAATAGCGGACTGGAAGTACCTGAAGCCACATTTAAGAAGCACATAGGTGGTGAGTGTCTCACAGTAACTGGCTGCATTCGCTATCACTCGCCTGGTGAGTAAATAAGCCCTTCTTGTCCCAAAATAAGGTCCCCAAAACTTTCCTCGAACACTACTGCAAAGTGTCCACAAGGGGAGTCTCATTGTCATGGAAGTTCTGATGTCAAACGTTACATCTCCTACAGAGCCATTATCTATGTCAGCCCCGATAAACACGGCAAGCTAAGCCAACACCACCTACATAGAAGACCGTTGCACTGATTTGAAAGTAGCTAAATTGGAGGATCTCGAAGGCAGATGAGTGTGTGGGAATGCCGTCGTAGTTATTCTGTGATTTTTTCAGTTTTTTCCTGTAAAATATGGTTTTCAAGACGTGTTGTGTGCCGAAGTGCAGGGGTAATTATGATAATGAAAATAAAGTTCAAGTGTCTAAGTTCCCCGAAGAAGAGGATTTGAAGAAACTTTGGGTATCAGCAATTAAACGAGAGAGCTTCATACCAACAAAACATTCTGTGGTAAGTACCAGTAAACGTGGTTCTTCTTTTACGTAAGCAGTGTTAACCTACTACATAAATAGCCGATATATTCGTAATAATATAACGAGCCCTATGAACTAAGCTTGTAAACAACTCGCAAGTGACCACGTCCTTTTAAGGTTAGAGTAGGCCTATCTAAAGTATTGCTCCAAGTATCAGATAATAACGAACGGTGTTTCTCATTAAATATTTAATCAACGAATCTCCCTAACTGCGAGTGAAGTTTGTTGTGCATGGGAGAATTAAACCTAGTTATACCGGTACAGAATCTCTTATATAAAATCAAGTGTCCTGACTGACTGACTGACTGACTGGCTGACTCATCATCGTCCAGCCCAAACTATTCAAGTTAGAAACATGAAATTTTGGGGATATGTTCGTTGTAAGTCGAAAACGCCCAATAAGGAAGGATTTTTGGATATTCAGGTTCTAAAGGAGTGTTAAGGGGGTACACCTGCATTTCATTGAATAACAATATCTCCGGCTTGGTTTCATTGAGGGATGTGATATTCGGCATATAAACTCATCATCAAAAATAAGGAGACACGTGTCTGAGGGTTTTTCGATGTGGTGTATATTATGAGGTGAAAGGGGTAAAAAGTGGGGGTTGAAGGATTCTTAACGGAGCATGTATCTCTTAAACGACATAGGCGAGGAGTTTGAATCTCAGCGGGAAAAAATCAGCTTAAAATAAATAAATAAATAAATAGGTGTTTGACCGTTTTTTCATTAATCCAATTTAAGGGGATCATGGGGAGGGGTGAAATTCGGGAAAAAAAAACAGGAAAGAAAGTGTCGTAACTGATTAACTGACAGACTCACTCATCAAACTCAGGGGGAAAAACTGCTTAAAAATAAGTAAATAGGTGTTCGACAGTTTTTTTCATAACCCCAATTTAAGGGGTTCATGGGGAGGGGTGAAATTCTGTAAAAGGAAAATTGAAAGAAAAAGTCCTGACTCACTCGCCATCGCCCAGCCAAAATTATTGAAGTTAGAAACGTGACATTTTGGGGGATATGATCATTGTATGTCAAACCCGTACACTAAGGGAGGATTTTCGGATATTCAGGTTCTAAAGGGGTTTTAAGGGGGTTAAACCTGCATTTCATTGAATAACAATAACTCCCGATTGGTTTCATTGGGGAATGTGATACTCGGCATATAAACTCATCATTAAAAATAAGAAGACACGTGTCTGAGAGTTTATCGATGTTGTGTATATTATGAGGTGAAAGGGGAGAAAAGTGGGGGTTGAAGGATTCTTAACGGAGCGTGTATCTCTTAAACGACATGGGCGAGGAGTTTGGAACTCAGCGGAAAATAATCAGCTTAAAAGATAAGTAAATAGGTATTCGACCGGTTTTTTTTTCATAAATCCAATTTAAGGGGCACATGGGGAGGGGAGAAACTCGGGGAGGGGGGAGGAACAGGAAAGAAAGTGTCCTAACTGATTGATTGACTCACTCACTCTTCAAACTCAGGGAAGAAATCTGCTTAAAAATAAGTAAATAAGTGTTCGACAGTCTTTCTTTTCATAAATCAAATTTAAGGGGTTGATGGGGAGGGGTGAAATTCTGAAGAAAAAAAAAATGGAGAAAATGTCCTGACTCACTCACTCAATCATCATCGCCCAGCCAAAATTATTGAAGTTAGAAACATGACATTTTGGGGATATGTTCGTTGTATGTCAAAACCGTACACTAAGGGAGGATTTTCGAATCTTCAGGTTAGAAAGGTGTCTTATGGGGCTTAAACCTGCATTTTATTGAATAACAATATCTCACGAGTGGTTTCATTTGTGGATGTGATACTCGGCATATAAACTAATCATAAAAAATAACCAGACATGTGTCTAAGGGTTTTTCGATGTCGTGTATATTATAAGGTGAAAGGGGTGAAAAGTGGGGGTTGAAGGATTCCTAACGGAGCGTGCATCTCTTAAACGACATAGGCGAGAAGTTTGAAACTCATCGGAAAAGAATCAGCTTAAAGATAAGTAAATCGACCGTTTTTTCATAAATTCAATTTAAAGGGCCAATGGGGTGGGGTGAAATTCTGAAAAAAGGAGAGAAAGTGTCCTAACTGACTGACTAACTCACTCACTCATCATACTCAGGGGACAAAGACAGCTTAAAAAATAAGTTAATAGGTGTTCGATCGTTTTTTCATGAATCCAATTTAAGGGGCCGATGGGGAGGGCGTAAAATTCTGGTAAAAATAATTGAAAGACTGACTGACTCACTCACTCATCATCGCCCAGCAAAATCTATTGAAGTTGGAAACATTAAATTTTGGGAATATTTTCGCTGTATGTCGGAAACGTCAACTAAGGAAGGATTTTTGTTTATTCGGGTTCTTAAGAGGTGTTAAGGGGGTAAATATGCATTTCATTGAATAACGATATATCATGAGTTGTTTCTTTGGGGATGTGATATTCGGCAAATAAACTAAGCATTAAAATAAGCAGGGTTTATCGATGTGGTGTATATTATGAGGTGAAAGGGGTGAAAATTGGGGTTGGAAGGATTCTTAACGGAGCGTGTATCTCTTAAACGACATAGGCGAGAGTTTGAAATAAAGCGAAAGAAAAACAGCTTAAAATATGAGTAAATAGGTGTTCGACCGTTTTTTCATAAATCCAATTAAAGGGGCCATTGGAGAGGGGTGAAATTCTGAAAGAAAAAAAAAACAGGAAAGAAAGTGTTCTAACAGATTAACTCACTCACTCATCAAACTCAGGGGGGGAACAACAACTTAAAAATAAGTAAATAGGTGTTCGACCGGTTTTTTTCATAAATCTAATTTAAGGGGTTCATGAGAGGGGTGAAATTCTGAAAAATAAATGAAAGAAAATGTCCTGACTAACTCACTCATCATCGCCCAGCCAAAATTATTGAAGTTAGAAACTTGAAATTTTGGGGTTATGTTCGTTGTATGTCGAAAACGTCCACTAAGGAAGGATTTTTGGATATTCAGTTTCTAAAGGGGTGTTAAGGGGGTAGACCTGCATTTAATTGAATAACAATATCTCCCGATTGGTTTCCTTGGGGGATGCGATACTCGGCATATAAAGTTATCATTAAGATAAGATGTAGTGTATATTTTGAGGTGTATGTGTGAAAAGTTGGGGTTGAAGGATTCCTAACGGAACAAGTATCTCTTAAAAGACAGAGACATAAAGTATGAAAGTCAGGGGGGAAAAATCAGCTTGAAAAAATAAGTAAATAGGTGGTCGACCGTTTTTTCATAAATCCTTTTTAGGGGGCCCATGGGGAGGGGTTAAATTCTGGGGGAAATAGGTCCACTAAGGAAGGATTTTTGAATATTCACTTATCATCCCCCAGCAAACCGACTGCAGTTAGAAACTTGAAATTTTGGGGATATAATCGTTGTATCTCGAAAACGTGCACTAAGGATGGATTTTTGGATATTCATGTTCTGAAGGAGTGTGAAGGGGTTAAACGTGCATTTCATTGAATAACACTATCTCACGAGTTGTTTCATTTGGGGATGTGATATTCGGCATATAAATTAATCAATAAATATATGCAGACATATGTCTAAGGGTTTATCGATATGGTGTATATTATCAGGTGAAAGGGGTGGGAATTGGGGGTTGAAGAATTCTTAACGGAGCGTGTATATCTTAAACGACATTAGCGAGAAGTTTAACATTCAGCGGAAAAAATCAGCCTAAAACTAAGTAAATAGGTGTTCGACCGTTTTTTTTCAGAAATCCCATTTAAGGGGTTCATGGGGAGGGGTGAAATTCTCAAAAATAAATGAAAGAAAATGTCCTGACTGACTCACTCTCTCACCATCGCCCAGCCAAAATTATTGAAGTTAGAAACATGAAATGTTGGGGTCATGTTCGTTGTATGTCGAAAACGTCCGCTAAGGAAATATTTTGGGATATTCAGGTTCTAAAGGGGTGTGAAGATGTTAAACGTGCATTTTATTGAATTACACTATTTCACGAGTGGTTTCATTTGGGAATGTGATACTTGGCATAGAAACTAATCATTAGAAATAAGCTGACACATGTCTAATGGTTTTTCGATGTGGTGTATATTATGTGTAAAAGGGGTGAAAAGTGGGGGTTGAAGGATTCCTAACGGAGCGTGCATCTTTTAAACGACATAGGCGAGGAGTTTGAAACTCAGAGGTTAACAATCAGCTTAATAAATAATTAAATTAGTAGGTGTTGGAACTTTTTTCATAAATCCAATTGAAGGGGCCCATCGGGAGGTGTGAAATTCTGGAAGAAAAACGTCCACTACGGAAGGATTTTTGGATATTCATTCTCATCGACCAACCAAAACTATTAAAGTTAGAAGAATGATATTTTGGGGATATGTTGTGTGTCGAAAACTTCTACTAAGGAGGGATTTTTGAATATTCAGGTTCTAAAGGGGTATTAACGGGGTTAAACCTGCATTTCATTGAATAACAATATGACACGACTATGACGCGAGCGAAGCCGTGGGTACCTGCTAGTTCTTTTATAATAGGCTATTACATGGAGGTTCCCTCCCTCCACCCCTCTACCGAATTATGTTGTGTCGAGTGGTGTGAATTTGAAGTGACTCATTTCAAATTGGTTGTGTCTTGATTGCGAACAAGTCAAAAACCGTCCAGATTGCCAACCACTAAATATACCCTGTACAGATTGCGGACAAGATATTAGTGTTGGCCTGGGATACATAAAACAGGTACAGTTTTCAAAACAGACTAAAATTTAATTTTTGTTCTAGCAATATTAGCGTTAACTGGTTTATTGGGATGTTTTCGACAACCTAACCATATTTAAAAAATAGTTTTGTTAATGCAAATGTTTAATAATCTAGTTTGAGGTAATCTTACCATTTAGAAGATTATTATATTTTTAGCCTACTTTCGATTTTTGCAAAAAATGAAAGTAGACTTATGAGATCACTACAGGGCGAAAAAAAGTGTGTCTGTCTGTGTGTGTGTATGTGTGTGTGTGAGTCTGTGTGTGTGTGTGTGTGTGTGTGTGTGTGTGTGAGAGAGTGTGTGTACTCTGAATGTCTGTCCCCCCCTATCAATTCAAACACGGTGAGCGCAAATTGAACGAAATTTGGTACAAAGGTAGCACTAGCCAAGGACACCTCAGTGTCATGTTTTATATCGCCGCCATCTTGACGGAAACGTAATGGCGGCCACACAAATGTTCAAAGCTTAAATCAAATTACGACTAACCTAATCATCCGATCTCTACCAAATTTTGCAACAACATACCTTTATGGAGGCAGCATCCTTTGACCAAACTAATAGGTCATCAGCCTAATAGTTTGCGGATGGCGGCCATCTTTGTGTGAAAATCGATTGCCCCTATTAATTCGAACACGGTGAAACCGAATGGAACGAAATTTGGTACAGAGGTAGTACTAGCAAAGGACACCCCAGTGTCATGTTTTATATCGCCGCCATCTTGACGGAAACGTAATGGGGACCACACAAATGTTCAAAGCTTAAATCAAATTACGACTAACCTAATCATTCGATCTCTACCAAATTTTGCAACAACATACCTTTATGGGGGGAGCATCCTTTGACCAAACTAATAGGTCATCAGCCTAATAGTTTGCGGATGGCGGCCATCTTTGTGTGAAAATCGATTCCCCCTATTAATTCGAACACGGTCAAACTGAATGGAACGAAATTTGGTACAGAGGTAGTACTAGCAAAGGGCACCCCAGTGTCATGTTTTATATCGCCGCCATCTTGACGAAAACGTAATGGCGGCCACACAAATGTTCAAAGCTTAAATCAAATTACGACTAACCTAATCATCCGATCTCTACCAAATTTTGCATCAACATACCTTTATGAAGGGAGCATCCATTGACAAATCTAATAGGTCATTAGCCTAATAGTTTGCGGATGGCGGCCATCTTTGTGTCAAAATCGATTACACCTATTAATTCGAACACGGTGAAACCGAATGGAATGAAATTTGGTACAGAGGTAGCACTAGCAAAGGGCACCTCAGTGTCATGTTTTATATCACCGCCATCTTGACGGAAACGTAATGGCGGCCACACAAATGTTCAAAGCTTAAATCAAATTATGACTAACCTAATCATCCGATCTCTACCAAATTTTGCAACAACATACCTTTATGGAGGAAGCGTCCTTTGACAAATCTAATAGGTCATTAGCCTAATAGTTTGCGGATGGCGGCCATCTTTGTGTCAAAATCGATTACCCCTATTAATTCGAACACGGTGAAACCGAATGGAACGAAATTTGGTACAGAGGTAGCACTAGAAAAGGCCACCTCAGTGTCATGTTTTATATCACCGCCATCTTGACGGAAACGTAATCGCGGCCACCCAAATTTTAAAGGCTTAAATCAAATTTCGACCATCCTAATAATTTGATCTCTACCGGATTTTGCAACAACATGCCTTTTTGTGGAAAGCATCTTATGACTGACTACAAGCTCATCAGCCCAATAGTTTGCAAATAGCGGCCATGTATGTGTGCAAATCCATTCCCCCTATCAATTCAAACACGGTGAAACCGAATTGAATGAATTTTTTTACAGAGGTAGCACTAGCAAAGGGCACCTCATATTCATGTTTAATATCCCTATAGCACGTTGTATTTCAACAAGCTACTACAACCAACATTCAATTATACTCCTTGAAAAGGACAAAGAGTTATAACAATACCCATGCATTTAGGAGAAAGTAGGCTATATGTTCTTTACTGAACATCTTGTTTTTTTTGTATAACAGAACTAGAGGGGTAGTTATTTATGGTGGTTTAGAGAGAGTTGTATTATTATTATCATTATTATTAGTGTAGCCTCCATGGCATAGGCAGCTGACCGCCGGTCTCTCACCGCTGGGTTCCGTGCTTTAAATCCTTGTCACTCCATGTGAGATTTGTGCTGGGCGAAGCGGAGGCGGGACAGGTTTTTCCGGGTACTCCGGTTTTCCCTGTCATCTTTCATTCCAGCAACACTCTCCAATATCATTTCATTTCATCTGTCATTCATTAATCATTGTCCCAGAGGAGTGCGACAGGCTTCGGAAGCCGGCTCAATGCCTATCCTCGCCGCTACATGGGGGCTTCATTCATTCCAACCCTGGCCCGGTCCAATGACTGGAAAAAGGCTGTGGATTTTCATTATTATTATTATTATTATTATTATTATTATTCGCCTCTGTGGTGTAGTGGTTAGTGTGATTAGCTGCCTCCCCTGGAGGCTCGTAGAACAGCTGCTTATGTACATGTTTACATATGAGCATGCTGCAGTAGTAACAGTACAGAACACCAAAACCGAAGTAAAAAATTCTCAAACTACTGAAATTAGCCAAAATACCTGTGGTAATGGCCAGGAAAAATTCTGGAGATGATTTAGTACCGTAATAGATATTTAGTCCTCCGCTGTCTATAACCCACCCAGCCTTCCCAAATAGGACCACGACTTATAGAGATGAAATTCCAGCTGACTCCGCCATTTTTGGCATCATGTACGCTACAGTATAGCCAACCCCACGCATTCGGTACTATAAGTATATCGCATCCGGAAGACCAATGGTTTTCGCCTGGACCACGTTAGCTAATATAAACACCCCTGAATTTTGTGGTAAATATTTGTCTGATATGAGCCTCTTCTATGTGAAATCAAGCTAAGTTGGGGATCTCTCAATGATTTTAAATATTTGCTAACACACTGTCTGTTGTGATCGAATACTGAAGAAGCTTTGATGTGATAATTATAACATTATTTTTAATTTTTAATGCATATTGAGAATTGATGTTCAAAGCCAATGATTAATATAATTAAGTTCGGTGTCACTAGAAAGTCATTAAATTTGTACCACAAATTGCTCAGATTCCAGATTGTTTAAATAGGTGCCTGACTTACCTTTAATCGGGGTAATAAATATCGTATGGCCTCGCGTGCCGGGTGCAAGCTTTGTAAATTGACACCCAGAGGGTAGCTTGCATGTCGAATTTCGTTGTTCCTTGAATCACTATGAAAGTCAAGGAGGTTAGATATCTAAGCTCCTTGAACACTATAGCGCTTTCTAGTAGAGAAATGAGGAACTTTGTGTTGGCGGAAACTCCAGAGATTAATTTTGCCATTATGAACACGGCGTACTGAATTCAAATGTATTCTTTGACATGCCAACATCGTATGACATGCATGGCGTATTTTTGCCGCCTTTCAAAAAACACTTACTACGGCCTGGAGCGAACCTGCAATCTTGGGGCTAGTAGACCGACACTCTATCCACTCACCCACCGTGGCAAGCTAATCGGGGTTATCTTATGCGAAACATTCAGCTAGATGTCATGACTGTTATATGTGGGACTCAATGGATTTGCCTTCCGTTGACATTTTATACGCATGGAATTTGAAGAATGACAAGTTATTAATACGATAATTCTTCGCTCTAAAGCGATTGTAACAGCCTCGTGTGTTATTTGTTATTTTAAATACAGAAGAAGATGATTCCACATAGTACTTGTGCACTATCTGTTGGTGCTAGTTCAGGATACCCTATTGCTCACAGCAGGTTGTTTTAATAGGAAATTCCATAATGAAGATAACCGTTTAAATGCAAGATATGATTGAGTCGTTCCATGGTGAATGAACTAAATTTGATCACACCTACTTTTAAACTGTGTGATTTTCAAAAATGTCTTCCTGTCTAAATTATCCTAAGAGTAGCCTTCATAAACACTGCAAAATTGTGCTTTGTTTAATTCTACGTGTTTAATTTTTGGTTTAATCCCTTTAAACTCTACCCTACGTATTACTGAAGCCTCATGAGTGAAGTTTCGCAAGATCAACTGTTCCAATGGACGGGGGTGATCTTGTATGGGCTGGTTCATATTAACGGTATGAATCTAAAATCAGAATCATGCACAGTAGCCTATAGTATTATTAATTAATAATACGTTTACCATTTAGAAATGTTACTTAGTATGATTCTTTTGGAAATTGGAGGTTTGTGAGCTACATTTTAATGCTCAAGACTCCACAGAATACTGTATACCATTGTGAGGATGGTCAAGAGCTAACACTCCCATGCCTGGTGCTGTTCCATCTCGTCTTCCGAATTGCCCAGTGGGGTTGGGCACTGTGGCCAATGGCAATATTATATACTGTAGTAAAGCCATAGCATGACGAATAGAAGGACCTAGTGTGAGGACTCCGTCATTTTAGCACGGTAGTTTCTGGTCCCGCCGCTACAAGCACTGCAAGCGAGTATGTCCAACACGTGCTGTGTTTCCGTCGAGCCGGTTCATAGAAAGTGCGCGAGAAGTTACTGTGTGAGATATTTGTGTGAATTAAATTGAATTTTCTTTGCTTTCAGTTCTTAAATTCAGTTCATTGTGTCTTGTGTACATCAGCGTTTTGTGTTTTGTGTACTTCAAACATATTTCTTATGTGGCTTGGTTCATTTAATAGTTCAACATGCCTTATTGTTTTGTACCTGGCTGTAAGTCAGGGTATGGTCGAGTAGTTGACGATATACGATTTTTTTCACCACCGAAGGATACAAATCAATTTGAAAAATGGGCCAGAGCTATTCCACGAAAGGATACGAAGTTAACGCGTAGTAGTAGAATTTGTCAAATTCATTTCTCTGGTGATTTGATAGTAAAATCAGATAATTTTATAGTGAATGGTGAAGAAGTGAAAATCTCTCGTATGAGGTGGAAGTTACGTCCTGGAGCAGTGCCTCATATTTTCCCTAATTTACCGAAGTACCTGTCAAGTGAGAATAAGTCCCGTAAAGCTCCTAACAGGAAAAAGAATCTCGATACCACCAGGAAGAGAAGAAAGAAGATTGAAGATGGGAGTGAAGCAACGAATGAGGCATTAAAAGGTCAGTCTAATGTTGATAAGAATTTGGGTCATTCTAGTGTACTTACCGATGCTGAAAAGACTATAATATTGCTCAAAAGGCGCCTAAAGAATGCTAACCGTAATTTAATTCGCGTTAGATCCTGCCTCAACTCAGCAAAATCGAGAATTAATTTGCTGGAGAAGCAGGTTCGACATTCACAGGCATTTAATTACAAAGATAACAAACACCTTAGCAAGAAGGGAAAGATGATAATAGACACTATGCTCAAGAAATGCCAGGTAAAATCTCCCAATGGTATGAGGTACAGCAATGAATTCATTTTAGAGAGTTTATTGTTGAGAATAAAATCACCGAAAGGATTTCGTCATTGTCGGCGACATAATCTCTTGCCTCTGCCCTCAGAAAGTCACTTGAGAAAACTTTGTAAAGGACTTAAGTGCCCTTATGGAGTTAATACGCATAGTATAAATGCTATTTCAGACTATTTTAAGGAAGAAAAGAATGATAATTCACGTTACGGTGTTGTAATTTTCGATGAAGTGAAGCTAAGAGAAGAAATCCAGTTTAATAGTTTTTCTCATAAAGTAGATGGATTAGTTGATTTAGGTGAACACACACCTGACCTCCAGAAGAACGTACTTGCAAATCACGCTCTAGTGTTTATGTTCGTACCATTCATGCATAATTGGGTGCAGCCAGTTGCTGTTTATGCAAGCAGAAATGCTACTCCAGGGGACATTCTCGCAAAAATTTTAATACAGGGGATTTTGCAGTTAGAAGAGGCTGGGGCGAGGGTGGTTGGCTTTACTTGTGATGGTAGTCAGACAAATAAAAAGGCCTGGAGATCGTTAGGAGTTAGTGGCAAGACAAGCTCTCTACAACCTCACATCCTTAATCCTGCAGATGTTACGAGAAAGATCTGGGCTTTCTCAGACTTCGTTCATGTATTGAAATGCATAAGAAACCACTTTCATGATAAAGTAGAACTTCTCTATAATGACAAAATTATTAATTTCAATTTTTATAGGGAACTGTTCAAAGAAGATCTCTCAGGGTATGCTGGGCTTAGAGCATGCCCCAAGCTGACAGTTGCTCATTTAGACCCATCATCTTTCCAGAGAATGAACGCTAGGCTTGCATTCCAACTTTTCAGTGACAGTGTTGCCAAAGGTATTAAATTTTATCGAGAAATGGGACTGGCAGGATTACAAGGTAGTGAGGACACTGAGACATTTACCAGTGATATAAATGTTGTTGCTGATGCACTCAATGCATTCATTCCGTCTCAGGCTCTTCGTAAAGGTTCACCTTCTCATACAGCTATTGTTAATTTTCTTCAGACCGTGAGATCTACCAATAATACCTTTGCCTCCAATAGAACCTTGGAATCACTAGTAGTAACCCTACAGAGTACTTTGGAGATGTGTGAATGGCTTTGGGAGAAAGGTTATAAGTATGTGTTGACAGGAAAGCTCACCCAAGATCCCTTGGAACGGCACTTCGGAATTATGCGGTCTTTCAGTTCAGATGATCATCCATCGACAATAGATTTCCTTCATTTGCATCTACTTCAATGTATATACGTCCCTATAAAACAGGCTTTAAATGTTGGTGGAAATTGTGAACCTAAACGGGAGCAGATCTTGACCTCGTATGTTAATCAGATGCGTATATTAGCCCGGAATGCGGAAGTGCATAACAAGACAGTGAAGGAATCAGTGGAAACTTCCATTAAGGAAAAAATTGTGGTTCGAGATGCAGTAAATATCGAAGACTGGGAAAGCTCTGTACCTGAATTTGACAGCGCAGTTCGAAACTCTTCGATTGATAAGTGTTTAGTGTACCATTTGGCTGGCTATGTTGTTAAGCACTCTTCTAAATTTATTAAGTGTTCGCCTTGTGCTCATTCTCTACGTGACAATAATCTAAATAAATTTTCAGTTCTTACCGAAATAAAGGACTACGGCTCAATGAACAATGAAGTGTTTCTAACACGTCCTTCGAGAAGTGTATGTGACATCCTTTTCCAGGCCGAGAAAGTAATTACCGGAAAATTAAACTCAAAATCGATGTGGAGCGAAATATTTTTTGATTGCATCGATTCCATAGAAACAATTTCAGTTGATCCTTCAGGAGCTGGCTGTTGTCTTCAGCATGTCATGAATGTTATCCCCAGACTTGTTTATCATTATATAAAGTGCCGATTTTTCTTCAGAACGAAGGAAATCCGCCGAGATTTGCAATGTCGAACATCCGCCAAGTCTTCACGCAAGCTTTCGAAAGTCCAGTAGCCGACAAAATGAATTGGTAAGTAGGGTGTTACTTTAAATAGTTTATGAGTGCTTGTTTTAATATGCTGGGGATTATGTTTTTTTTTTAATCTGTGTCTGTATACTCCAGGAATCTGTGCTTATCGTAACATGTAATGAATACCGTAGTTCTTATTTCCGTGAATTATATTTTCCATTGTGCCTTGCCATGCTATTTTAATTGTAATCGCTAATTACTTTTTAAAAGAGTATTAGTTACAAAGTCATTCGTTTCCCTTAGCAGCATCCCTAAGACCAGCTGAGCTAACACCGGCAGCGTGGAACTAGCCCCCTCCAACGCTGCCTGGCGGGGCGCGCTTGAACTTGATGAGTCTGCTCACTTTCCCTTTCATTCGTCATGGCCATAGTTTAAATGATGAAATGGGTACACGGAAAATTTCGTGATAAACGGCACAGTTGTTTAGATGGTAAGACCAGCTATCTAGTTAAAAACCTGATCTTATGCATATATTGAAGACTAGCATTACCCGTCGCGGCTTCGCCCGCGAATGTTCTAGTTGTAAAGAGCACACTTAGCAAAATCTCAATCATGATTGCTATGACTGATTTATCCTTGGTATGAATAATTAGACTTTATCAAAACAGCTACTGGTGCAGTGGTTAGGGGTTTGTCATTCCTTCATAGGTATATCAGAGCGAAGTTAGTTTTCTGGGAATATCGCAGACACTGTTAATTTAAGGGCCTTTACATGTGGTTTTCGGAGATGCTTTGTAGTCGGATGAAAACGACCTTTATTACCACATTCACAAGGGAAAATTGCGTGAAAGAATTCTAGAGTGCCCCCTGACCACCTTAAGCGCATTATACTGTATGTATTGATGAATTTTACAGCTTAATTTGGTTCAGTGATAACCTTATAACCGACTGGAAACATTCACAGTAATGTAATATTTGGAATTGCATTGCGTCTTACAGAACTAGATGGACCTGTGAGATTCTGTTACTATGGTTACCGTGTTGCATTCTTTCATTATTTCATGGTAAATATTCATGTTTTAAGGTATTTATTTAATTGTGAGGCATTTAAAGAGCAAGTGAGTGCGTTTCGCTTACGCATTGGGTTATGCTGAACCTGTAGGTACCTCATATGTGTAGGTTGGTGTTAATGGGACTTTATTTTCGGTACAAAACTGGAAAGGGACCTCAGCAGAATAATATATGGAGGGATAATTCTATCAAATGCGTATATTTTACTGCTGTTTTTATGGTCGTTGGCTATTGGCATACAGTAAATTGATCCAGGAACAGCAAAATAGTGTATGTTTCATTTCTTCCTACAGTACCTAGTTTCCCATGAGGTTTCATTTTCAGGTGAACGTCGAGAAGAAGCTTATTCTGTAGTTTGTTTGTTAGGCACGTAACGGTAAGTACCGGTAAAGGATGAAGTCATCTTAATAGCCTATAAATGCTACTGAAGACGATGTATCATTTGGAAGGAACCCGTCATATGGGCCATGGCATGCGGCGTGCTCCAGCAGCTCTGCCTTCTGTGCCCGCCATCTTGTTTGAATGCAAAGGCCTTGTATCTAGGTGGTGTTGGCTAACCCGGCTGTGACTGGCGCAGAACACGGGCGTGCGTACACGGCTCAGCCAGTGGTTGGCGTGCTACGCTGATTCATATCGTTAGTTCACGCGTGATTTGTCATTTATATGGACGTGTATCTGCAAAGCTTAGACATTGGTGTTGCACGTTTAGTGAGTATTTTGATTACTGTGATTGTTGGTCATGCCTAGACACCAATTCACATTGCACGAACGTGTGTATATCCATAATTCGTATATGAAAAGCAGGAAATCTTGTTCTGAAACGAGACGAAAATTTCGAATCAAGCTTTCAGGAGGACCTGTGCCTAATGCCAGTACAATGATTCAAGGAAACAGGCGCAAATAATAAAAGAGTTGACAGACATTCTTTCATCAGAAGATGTCAGGTGTGTGTTACAAGAGAGGGAGAACTTTTTCAGCATCGACTATGAGCACTGTAAGAACACATTATTGAACTTGTTTGGTAAAAGTGTGAAAGTGCGCGCCACCACCGGTTGAACCTGATACGCGCGCCCGCGATCTGCGCCAGTCACAGCCGGCTTAGCTTGCCGTGTTTATCGGGGCGCACATTGATAATTACCCTGTATCACCAAATCTCACTACGTACCCCCACGTTCCCGTGTTCACAGCTGGTACTGTGAGAGGAAATATGTGATGCGGTCAATTTTTAAGGGCAGGAAATGCCAGAATATGCGACATTTTGTGGGTTATGCCGATGATGTGGCTGCTTTGATAGTAACCCGTAACTTGGAGCTGACTCTCATAGTAGCAGCAGTAGCTCCTTGGATAAACAGGAGATCTGGCGTACCCAAGGAGAGCTAGGAAGGAAACGGGCAAAGGATTTAGCTGTCAGTCACAGAATGGGTCAATGACAACTGAGATAGGAAGATGATTTCCGAGGGAAATGGACGAAAAATCTGATACCATCCCTAGCTGACTGGGCTGACCAGAATCATGGTGAAGTGAACTATTACCTCAAGCAGTTCTAGACAGGTTCCGAAGCTTCCTCCGCATAATAGAGTGAGCGAGTCGGCCGATGCGTGCATATTTATTAAATATGAATTTCCTTAAAAAGATGGTATATTGGCTTTCACGGCCAGTGAATTAAAACTCAGCACTTTTTCTAGGTTCTGTTCTTTCTTGTTCTTTCGCTATTCACAGCTTTATTATTGTCTCCCATTGTGTTTTACTTCTAGATCTTGATCAACGTAGAATTTATCATTGTTATATGTGACCGTTTATGCTCACTACAAGAACAAGCAAGACGGTTATCAGAACCATTCCAAATAAATCGTTTTTTCAAATAAAGATTTAGAAACTTCCACCCTATTGCAACTCATTAATTTAAATATGCCATATATTAAATTAGTAACTTTGTAATTTTCCTGGAAGAGAAGCTAAAGACATCATGGGTTCTGTTTTGCAGATGATTCACTAGTAGCTGATACATTAGATAACACATAGCCTTTTCAGAAGAGTTCAAAAATCTTTGGCAATATACCGTTTTCGATGTCGCTGAATTCATTTCTGGCATCGTCTAAAGTGTACGATCTCCGGGGGGTAAATAGATAGGGGTAAGGGTTAAGGTGAGGTGTAAAAATGACCGAATGCAACACAAGAATCATCCATTTTTGGTAGTAAAAATCACGATTGAGATGTGTATATCATAGTTTATGACAGTGGTAAACATACTATTTAAAACTGGATAAAATATGAATAGCAGTGAGACTTTCAGTCAAGTATTCTTGTTACACCTTATTTTAGGGAATAGACGAAGTCACTGTATGTAAAATCATCCAGATTAAAAACTTATATTAAATTGTTATCAAACATAGAACAACCAGATATGCACAAAAAGTAGCACTTATTTTCTAAAAATAAAAATAAAATATTCGTCAAAATCATACAAACAATTTCTTTATAACAAAATGTAATGTTACAGTCCTGTCAATGACGTAGTTTTAGTAAACACACTTCATACACGAAAACAATATTATTTCTCTAGAAAAGCATGGAAATGAAGACAACATAGTATATTGAATATTAGGCATATTTCTCCTATTGCAAATAAAAAGAAAACGTCCATTCGTCAAGTAATGTTCTCATTAATCTCACTCCCCTTAATAATAACAAAATGTCTAATGTTCATTCTTCACCTGATTCTTCTGTAGAGTCCAGAGCATCGTAGTCATTGCTATACTGGTCTTCATCATTTGATGTCAAAGTTCCTTGGAAGTCATTAAGTAACTCAATAGCTTCCATAGGTACATTATCTATGTACGTGGCATTGTTCTTCCTGCACTCTCCCATTTTTAGCCTATTTTTCTCATTTCGCAAAAATGAAGAAGAAGTAGACTTATGAGATCGATCCGGAAAAATGGGTGTCTGTCTGTCCTTCTGTCTGCCTGTCTGTCTGGCTGGCTGTGTGTGTGTCCCCCCCCCCCCATCAACTCCTAAACGGCTGCAGCTATCGAAACCAAATTTGGTAAGAGTAAGGATCTGTATCTGAATATCTCACGGCCATATTTCAAATTGACGTCAGTGCTACCAACTGCTGAAAAATACCAATTGAAATTTGAGCTCTATGTTGGATATCTCAGAAGTTATGCATGCGAACTATTCCAAAATTGGCACACAGATAGATAATAACATTCGAGATTAATTTTCTGAAGTTCATATATGCAGGTGTTGCCAACATGATTCTTAGCCTGCCGATAGATCCAATTTCTAAATGCATGTAACTTCCATACTCCAAGCACAGTACTTTTATGCCCCCCTGTGCCCTTTTAGCAAGAAATATGCAAATCACAGCAATGCTCAAATCGGGGTTTTCGGGGTTATGGTATGTTCTCCCACTCTGTGACTTACACATTTTGGACTAAATAGAGGATACACTTCCAAAATAAAAACAAAATCAACTCCTATTATAAAACATTTAATTTACCAAATATATGGCGCTACAAACAAATTAAACAAATAAATTACTGACCAATCCTTCCAACTTGTTCAGAGTGAACAAGGAATACATAAAATCAAACAAATGTTATATTAAAATACATGGTTTCCTACAAACCAACAAACTTATAATTCTTTTCACTTCCATAAAGTATCCCTTTAAAAATTCAATACACTCACGAGCTCCAATGGCTCGATACTTTCCAATATAAACGGTGTTATTCATTACACCTCTCAATATCTATTTTATGAGTTTCTTATAAACAAACAATATATAATCTTATTTAACGTCAATGTTACTCCTTTACTTAAATTTTTGGGCTTTCCACAATGTTCTCATGTTACCACCTCTCTCAAGTTAACAAATTCACTACAGTGATTGGGAAAAATACTGTGTACTCCCGAGTTATAGAAGACTACTTGAACAAAGTCAAAGATTATGATTACTCCCGAAATCTAATTGTCTTCACTGAACTCGTGAAATCCTACATTACTATACCATTACATTAGGGATTTATATTTATTATTACTTGTCTTAAAAGACCATCATCTCATAAGAAAGCAAACGATCTGAACTTGCAAGCGGTAACTTTCATCTACAAGAACCTCGGTTCGAATCCCGGGTCATTAACAAACTCTAAACAATCATGGTGTATTATTACTCCCCCGACCTCCCACACTTTCAATAGCGAGGGGTCGGGCCGTAACCCTCAACGTGATTTATTGTCCAGGAGGGAGACCCCAAGTCTCGTCCACACGGGACGGCTACACTCATGCTTTAAAACAGCTATTTCTTATACACAGTTCTCTGAACAGACCTGGCGTTTCTTTCATTCATTTTAACAACATTATTTAGGTTCATAGACCACTTTCGTAACCTTGGCATTTATTAATTATGAAGTGTCATCATTGATGGGTAAGAATAATTCGATACAACAATAATATTTAGGGGCTTTCACACAAACGAACCTTGGTTCGATTCTCTCACTGCCTCGGGAACTACATCCCATACTGGAGGATTTTACAACAATTCGCGACTTATGGCGACCTCTGTCTACCCTGCGCTCATAATACAATAAATTCGTGCCCTTTATAAACATACATGGCCTCGTGATCCACATCACTATATGGAGGACATATCATAGCTCAATTACCGCAATCAACTGTCCCTCATATTTAATTTACCAAGTATATTTAGATTCAACGCCTTCCTAGCGTGACAATTTACTTTAATGCGCTACATTGCGCTATACATTACTTTAAGGCCTAGCGTCTTCCAAAGAACTGATAAATTCAAAATCAACATTTGATCTACATCTCAATTTTTATATTAATCCTCTCCCGTGACAATAATCGCTATACTTTAAGAACATGTATTCACACCATGTATTTATACTTTTACAGGAGCTCAACAGCTACTACTTTCGTATAATTCAGCTTAATCTTATTTATATAATTTTTATTATTATTATTACGCTTCCTTTCATAGCATTTATCAAATACACTGATATTTTATTTCATACATTTCCTCTAAGGGATTTATTCATTTCACATAATCATTTTATAATTTCTCAATTTTTATTTGTTCAGATCGCGCTCTTATTCTGTTATTTGTTATTCAAAAACATCCCTACTTATCATTCTCAGGTGGATTGTACACAAATACTTCCCAACACATAACATAATGAAAATGGTTACTTTCATGCTCGGACGGTCCCCAACCGTACTTTCCAACGATGTTTCATTTCGCCCACTATTTGTGATTAAGCCATCTTGCTCAAATTCATTTCATACACTGACATATCTTGACACATATAACTTATATACCTTAAACACTGGTAGCATTTTAAAATACACTTCTGTAATTTTCTATTATACACAATAAAATCACTGAAAAATTACTATACTAACACAAATTTTATATATTTACATTACACTCCGTGGCTTAGGCGGCAGCACGCCGGCCTCTCACCGCTGGGTCCGTAGTTCAAATCCCGGTCACTCCATGTGAGATCTGTGCTGGACAAAACGGAGGCAGACAGGTTTTTCTCCGGGTACTCCGGTTTTCCCTGTCAAAATTTCATTCTAGCAACACTCTCCACTATCATTTCATTTCATCTGTCATTCATTTAATCATTTCCCCAGAGGAGTGTGTCAGGCCTCGGCAGCCGGCACAGTTCATATCCTTGCCGCTAGATGGGGGCTTCATTCATTCCACTCCTGACCCGGTCGGAGACTGGACGCAGGCTGTGGATTTTCATTTCACATTACACTGATTCTAATCACTGAGGCTTTGATTAGGCCTTGCACACGTGATTTCTTGATTCCCCGTCTCCAAGGGTGAAACTAGTAAATGTCGGCTTCCTATCTGACCAGAATATGAAAGTCTCGAACACTCTAACCCTCCCTGGAATGGTACTTCTTCAAATCCGGTTTCCTGACGATCGGCTATTATTATTATTAGCTCGAAATTGCTTCTTTCCAGACCCTATTAGTTTGTCTAGCGAAAGTCTGTTTTGTCCACGGTCTCCCAAATACTCTATCGGTGACCTATTATTTTCTAGCATCTAATGCTCCTCGTAACTTAGTGCTCTTTATAGTTCGTTTGTTTCCTTGAAACAACGTCTTGAATTTAATTCTCCCTTCTGATTATTCAGTTCTATAATTCCTATCTTTTCCGAATACTATGCGGACCTTATTTTGTCCGACCCTGATCGGGTTCTTTAACATTGCTAGAATGTTTGTTTCACTATTATGGTACTTCAAAACGTTACGATACTTTCGGTCCTTTAAATGAACTGTTATTTGAAGACCTATCGCCTGTTCTTTAAGTCCGCAGCCTACTTTGACTGTAATACTGAACGTTTCACTATAAGATTGATACTGGCGGAACTAAATCCTGTATTAGGATTTTCCTAAGTCTCCACACGGCGATACTATGATGATATTTTTCGGCCACTCATTACGGGTGCACGTTGGTGATTGATACAGAGTATCACGACCTCTCAGGGTCTAGTAAGTACTGCATGATTGGCTTGGCTCTGCCAGGACATTTATACTCTTTGGCGACAAAAAGATAAAATCCTTGTCTTTTCCAGAACCAACTTTTGAAGTAATGGTCGCAGACATTTAAAAATTATATCTCTGGAAAGCTTGTTTTCTAAACGTAAACTGACTTCTTTGCACATGAAAATCGATCGTGCATTTCTGAGATATTAAATAAAATCTTGTCTTCAGCTGTGTGGGTGTTACAGTTGATTTTTAATCCCCACCTCCTCGGGTCTCGGGGAACTTTTAATGACGTATGGCCACGTCGGAACTTCTTTCCTGGGCATTTATTATAACATCTTTCTCCACACAAAAATCTCTATTCCGAAATGATTCACAATGCTGTATTTCTTTAGTTAATTTTATTCTTGCAAATGGGTTAAATCTAATTATTCTTCTTCTGGCACAGCTGCGCGGTTGACATTTTCCTGCAACGTAAGGGCAATTTCCGAAACACGCTCGCAGTCACTCCGACGGAAAGTTCCACTCGTTCTAATTGTATTCGTGACCGACTCCTTATCAATGCGTTATGCATGATCTCATTTCCTGGCCACCTGGGCTCCAGTTTATTACACAACGTTATGCTCGCCCTCTTGTATAAAATCTTTCTATGTTCCTTGAAGACTGTATATTTCCTTCCTTCATTCACCAATAATACATGGATTCGACCCCTTGAACCAATGGTACATGGGTTCAGTATGTACTATGTGTACTACAACAGATATGACCGTGCGTATTGTAAAGACCCACCAGGGCTACAAACTGTTAATAAATGCTCTCACTATGTTTTTACACACATGATATTGTTCCCAAAATGATTCTACGCGCACTGATAAATTCAATATCAAACAGCATGTAACGTCCATAATATCCATTATACTTTAACCAAATTTTGTATGCGCATTCGATACCTGGGCTGCCAACTGTAGTAAGTTACTCTATCAGGCTACACTATTTCAGGAGTATTGCAAACTGCAGTACTTAGAAATGGTAGTAATCCCAACATTATTCTAGATAGGTGTATTGTATATAGTGAACCCATGGGAGAGGTACAGTATCGAACCCATATCCTTGTATTTCGGAAAAGAAAGAATTAATGCAGACATTAGGATGGAGTTCTGAAGTTAGTTGAGAAGGTAATACTGCACCGTATTGCGTGAAGCATGGATAAGTTGTGCAACCATAGATTGCCAGGCCACAGCTGCCCGGTGATGTCACTGAACAGTCAGCAGAGAGCCGGTTACGCACTCGATAAATATAGATCTGAAAATATTCCATTGAGAGAGATGTAGTTTCGGAAATAGCCCTGAGTCGACAGTAAAATGGCATCGTCGCTTCAAGGGAGGAGCCAGGAAATTAGAGAAATAATTGGAATTAAGCCATTTGCGGGCATTAAAATAAAGAAAGGACTCCATCAGTGTTAATTATCCAGGGAAAGAGATTTTTAGAGAGGATGAAGTCCATAGAAATTGTACAAGAAAGAAATGCAAATTCAGCATTACGTGTTCGGTGAGTTCCCGAACCAGGATCTTATGATAGGAGACAAAAAGAACACACCGCCCACATGGTTGAAGAGATCATTTGAATTAATATTAAAGATTTGTACGATCGATTCCTGGAAACTTAGATATTGTTGAGACGTTTAAACCCTCAGCTTTTCAGAGATATTTTTTAACATCGTACGACGATTATTTTGGAAATTTGTGGTGGAGAAGAAGATAAATTTATTTATTTTTACCAGAATCAAATATAAGGGCCAGGAGCCCAAGCAAAATCATTCAGTCTCAGTGAGCGCAGGAGCGCTGCACGCTGGATAAACCAACAATTCAGTCTTACGAACCCTAGTGGAGGGTGTCGTACTGTTTCGAGAGACATTCAGTCTTCAGCGTCCGAGAGGGCGTGTTGCTGTTTCAAGGGAATTCATGCAGTTTACAACAGGCATCGAACGGAGGTGCTGCATCTCGCAACATACAGTTTATAGCGAACCTCGGGGAGAGGTTATACTGTTCGACAAGCATTCAACAGTAAATGCAGTAATCCATCACACCACATATCGGTCGTGCTGCTCGTCAGCACCGACAGTCTTGTTCAGTCAGTGGGACTCGAACCTGTATCACGACGCGGAAGTACTCTAAATAGAAGTACTGCCCAGCTTTCTCCAGTGTCGCCGCGCTTTAAAAACGTTGAAGTTCTTTTCAAAAGGAAAGTATCGTCCGAACTTCGAAAAATTAATAGTCTACGGTGTTAGGCCAAGTTATAACTTTGAGCAAAAACATACGTTAGCCGGCGAGGGTAGTCGAAGCCCAGACACTAGTATTTGAAGTGACATCGTAGTATCTCGAAAGTATACGAGACATCAGCAGAGAGTAGATACTCTAAAACGTTTTTCCCAGTGTGTTAGTATAACCACAGTAGGGTCAAACATAGCTAACACCTAATTTTCCTGATTTGAGGAGATTAGCCTGACAAAGTGGCGATAGAGTTAGGAGTCTACAAATAGACATCAGTAGCCACGTGGAGTGTCAAGGAAGTACTCCACAAAGAAAAGATAATAGTCGTCAGAATTCAGTTCAGACGCATAGTATTGAAGACAATTGTCAAGCGCAGTATAGTAACTTCAGGAGTAAACGTAATCACATACCGTTCCATATAGACAATTGCAAACCGGAAGAGACAATATTATCGTGCAGTACTGTAAATGCCGATAAATTCAACACCAGAATTAGGGGAAAATTCGTAGCCAAGGAGGTTAATATCGTACGAGATTGTCAATATCCAAATAGGAGGTAGAAGGCAGCGGTCGAAACATGCACCCCTAGGATTTGGATCAGAAAGAATTCATGTGTGTAAGGCAGAGTTTGATGCCACAAAAGTGAAATTCTGTGTGTAAATATAAATATTAGTGAAAGTTATACTTTTTTTTGTGTAGTGAAAAATGTGTGTAATCCCTCATATTAATCTAAAAGTGTGTAATCTAGAGGGCAATTTAATTAGTGGTAATATGTGTGTCATCATGGAGTGAGTAATCTAATGTGGGCCAAATGTCGCTCCGCTGAGATTCGGCAATTTGGCTGGATAAATCATGTAACCCCAAAATTTATTATGTGTTTTGGATTCGGGAATCTCGTGTAACAATGGTAACCATGGAGAAAGTATTCTCCAGCATTGAAAATCAGGGATGTAAAACTGTGTGAGAATGAAAAGTGCGGGATCTAATAATTAAAGTAAAAATTACTAAAAATGTAAATGTGTAATCTGAGAAATCGTATTTAGTGGAATACTAGTAAATGAAAAAGAATAATGTTATTTAAAACGCAAACAGGATAATATAAAAATATAATAATATATGGAAATAATATTCAAGTATGAGCCGTTATGTGCTAAAATGATAAGAGTAATGTAATGAATAAACCAATTATTGAAGTAATATTCAAGTATGAGCCGTTGTGTGCTAAAAATAATGATAAAAATAATGATAATGGTAATGATAATTATTGAACCAGTTGTGTTCTTGTAAATCAAAAGTCGAGATTAAGTTAAAGGCAAAACTATTAATTTTGGACGAAGATATTAATTACATTGAAATAAATATTAGACTTTGGAAGGCATCACGAATATATTGATTGTCGCCATTGAGCGCTATATTATTAATGGTCACGCTATAATTGCAGTGAAAATAATGCCAGGAGGTTATAATTGCGTAGATCTGCCGGACAGAAGTAAATGATTATGTGTGTGTTTGCAGTGACGAACTTTAAAGGGTGCTAAATTTATTGTCAAGCGCGGAATTGTGTGCAAATAACTTTTCCCAATGTCGCTATTATTATTCGGAGGAGTGGTCAGATACCCTCGCTCTAGGAGTTAGCCCTAAGCCCTCGAGAATGGAAGTATCGAACCGGAATTCTCTCACGTCGGAAGCCCCTTAATTATGATTGGTTTTATTGAATTCTTACTTGCCAGTGTTAAAACTCCGAAATTGTAATTATACCTGAGCTACAGAATTAGGTCATTAGAACCTCAGAATATTATTGTTAAATGAAAGTGATGTGTAGCCTTTCCAAGTCTCAGATTCACGCTTGTTTGAAAGCTGTGTGTAAAGTGCCGTCCAGGAGGGAGGAAGCATTGACTCACCTTCACCGTCATACGTTTAAGCCTGAAGTGTCTCGACGGTTTCTTAATGAAGGTCTCTGTTGGGGTAGACCAAGAACAGAGACAGACCCTGTCTGCACTCTGCTATAATAAACCTTTAACGGACCGGTAATCTGTACCGAGTTTTACTATGATTATTTATCCTTGCCGTTGCATTATAGATCCGCACTTCATGAATAATTAGATTGTCATTTGAGACAATAATGAAAATCCCTTTGTATTGTGGCATGATAAATGTTATTGTTGCCAAGTGATTGTTGGAGATATCGGGTAGCTGGGAGTCTACTTTGAGTTGAGTAAATCAGTAGTCTCCAACGCTTGTGGTGCATGAGATTCACGAAAACAAATACAGTTTGGTAGTGTTGGAGAGAGGGATGATATATTGTGAATATCATATGGTACCCAAATGAATGGTAATTGTTGATACCATTTATTTTTATTAACTCAATTTTTTTAATATATTCAAACTTAGAATATTTAGTGTGTTTTAAAACAGAAAATTATATGTAATAATTTTCCCGAGACTTTAAGAGCTCGTTTTGAGAGAATTTTATAATGTTGCTAAATGGAAGTGAGATCAGTTTTGATAATTTTGTTTAGGGTTCAGTGGAACCTCAAATATTGATTTTTTGATTAATGTGTATTTGTTCCTTGTTCATTAGAACAAGTGTGAATTTGATTCAGTTTGTTTTGTGTATTGTAGCGCCAAATGTTGATAATTAAATAGTTTTATAGTAGGATTTTGAAGTTAATTTGAGTGAAGTGTTATCCTAAGCTTGATCCTATAATGTGTGAATCACTCAGTGGGAGGACGTTCTATGCCCCCAAAGAGATAAGACTAAGCAGCTGGACAGTGATTTGCATATTTCTTGTACAAAAGGGCACAATAGATTGGCATGAATCTTAAATTTTATGAAAAGTAGGCTCTTTAGTTCGTCACGGAACTACTTGTTGTTAATATTATGGAATATCAACTTAATTTTGTTTCTTAGCTCCTGCACCTGAGTGTCAGTAAGAGTTGTAGGATCAAATTTATCCATAACATATTGAAATATGACGTCTGTTCGCCCCTATTTACGACACGACCGCCACGCGTTGAAAAATTCTTCTCGCGGTAATGCCCACATAGTCACTGAAAATAAGAAAATAAACCATCATGCACATTAGTGCGCAACCAAACCACTACAGATCCCGAATCTAAATTAAATTTCCTATCGAATGACGTTTAAAGTAAAGTGGCACTATGAGGCACTCATAAAGTAAATAATTTATTTAATGCAGAAAGCTTGTATTACGCATAAAAGTGCGAACACATAACTCTTTTCACTATTCCATGAGCCGCAGAAGACAAACCTCGTTGAACTCACTAGAATCACAACGTTCGGTTCACTCCGACACCTCCTATCAAATGACCTGATAACTGTCAGCAAGACGTTTCAGCACCTATAACCTCCCTCCTACGCACCAGAGAGCGGAAAGGAAGACCGAAGGTCACCATCTGGTTTGTTCACTATCGAATGAGCCAGTTTTCGCTTTCTTTTGCGACAGTGAATTTTTTCCACATAGATATGGGATTCGACTCACTGTGCGTCGTGGGAGAAGGGTGTGTGGATTTTAGTGGGTAAGAATCCCACACACGATGTTAGATGGTCCTATGAGCTTTGGTGAAGCTGTATTGTGTGGAACAGAAGATGAATACAAGTTGAAATCTAGTAAAGCAACTGAGAAATTATCTAATCTTGCGGCGGAAATCAGAAAATGAAGATTGAATTTCTATGGACATGTTCAAAGACTTCCACCGACTAGGCTCACACACGCAGAGAAACTGAAGAATATACCGTGGATTCAGCAATTCAAACAGGATTAGGAGAAGGCCCAAGTAAGAACAGCGGAAGTCTTTGACAGGAACCTATTCTGATGTAGGGTAAATGGATGGAATGTAACACCAGAGAGTGACGCTCCAAAGAGACCAGGAACTAAGTGGACTGAGGAAAGGACGATGGCCCACGGAGAGACAATGAAAGCCATATGGAAGATCACAAAGGCGAATCATAAAACTACTGCGTGATCCATCTGGGTCCATTCGCACATAATAATAATAATATCGTATGGCCACGGGTTCCGGGTGCAAGCTTTGTTATTTGCACCCAGAGGGCAGCTTGCATGTCAAATTTTTGTCGTTCGTTGGAGCGCTATGAATGTTAAGGATGTTAGATATGTATGCTCCCTAACACTATAGCGCTTTCTAGTAGAGAAAGGAGGAACTTTTGTGTTGGCGAAAAATCCCGAGATTAATTTTGCCATTATGAACACGGCCTACTGAATTCAAATGGGTTCTTTAACATGCCAACATCGTATGGCATGAGTACCGAGATTTTTGTCGCATTTCAGAAATCACTTACCTCGGCCAGGAGCAAACCTGTACCCTGGTAGTCCAACACGATAACCACTCACCCACTGTGGTAAGCAAGTGTGGTATATGTTGAGACGTAATCGAAGTTCGGAAATACAGTACAGCAGAGGTAGGGCGAGTTTATGTGTGGTTTTGTCACTATTTAACCCGAGAATAAAATTGATTCATGAATCACTTTTAATTAAAGCGAGAGTAATAAACGTAGTGCACATGTTCGGAGCCTGGCTTTATAGCGCATGATGGAGAGCAGCGGGGTGGGTTCTGTAGCAGGTGATCTTTGTAAACATTCCATTCTAGTTGCCAACATTGGATGAGTTACAGGGGTGTGCAAATTATTACAATCAAATAAAGAATTTAAACCAGTCAAAATGTTTTATTCAAACTCATTTTATTGACCAGCTGCTGGCATCTGTTATAACCCTACTTACGAGGGAAGTACCCCAGCTCGAACGACGAAAACCGACTGAAAGTGCGATTAAAGTATACAGTTGTACCTATGTCAATAGCTATCAATGCCATTCATCTGTAAAAATACGTGTTCGGTCACCAGCGCCATCTGAGTGTGTGATAATGTGATCACCGTGGCATTTCATATAATGAAAATAGTCTAAAAATCATTGTGCGACAAATGAAAGTTTTCAAATATTGTAAAATATTAGTCTTAATATATCCCGATTGCTTCAATTGCATTTAATGTGATGAACCATAGATAGGTTCTCCCTATATTGTGGTGGTATGCGATACCTCTCAGCAGCATCGCAAAAATTCATATAACTTAAAGTGGGAATGCCAAATATGCTTTCGGAGTGTATCGTCAAACATATTTATAATAGGAATTTCCATAGATACGGTAAGAATTCCCAAAAATGAGTTACTAAGCCTTTGTTTGTGAACAAGTCGCCTGCATAATCCCTTATTGGCAGTTAGCACTGCATCCTTATGTGTTTCTACGCCTCTCAATTTTAAATGCAGACACAACTCCACAGAATTTCATCAGCAAGTTTCATCATTTAATTCAAGATTCATTATCAGCTTCTGTTTAACTTTTTGTAAAAATTAAAAAAAACATTTGTGAGTTTTAACCTCCCAGTAACACCCTCCTAGCTATGCCACTGTACTGGGCACCCGCAGGCAAGGCGGGACCGTGCCCCTAACGCTAACGCGCAGGCCACAGCAGCATCTTCTTCTATACGATGTATAAAACTGACAGAGTGCCGCCACGGTAACTCTCTCGCCTGCTGAGCCCAAGGTTGACGAATCAAATCCTGGTGCAGTCAGTTGGCATTTGGGGGTGCGTATATGCGAGGGAGCCGTGTCAGTAGATTTACTGGCACGTTAAAGATCCTCTTCGGGGTGATAATTCGTCACTCCGGCGTGACTATGAGCTGCAATAGTTAATTTGGACGCTAAGCCAATAATATTAACTGTTGGTTTGTAGGCCTACTTATAGTAAAGCCATATGATTGTTATTTGCGACTTGAGTGCTGCGCTAGAGCCATCTAGCGGTTAGAAGTGAAATCACAATCACAGCCAGCCATTCAAATAGATATATCACGACATATCGAGTTTCATTCACGATGTCGCGATTTAGCGAAGCTGGTTTTGTTGATTTGGATGCCTCCCTGTCATTGGATAGTTAAAGCGATTTCACTTCTGACCGCTAGATAGCTCTAGAGCAGCACTGAGACGTCAAGTCGGAAGTAATGATGGCTTTATGATACTTACATACACTTTGGAACCCTGCGGGTAACAATGTCTATTATCATATACCATATACACTACCTTAAAGCGTGTTTTCTGACCGTTAACTCATCAACAAATGGCCTGAATATAGCCTCAATTTGCTTTCCATTAGCTATTATTTCCGTATTGGCAAACGTGCAAATGCAGTGTATGAGGCCTTTGTTTGCGAAATACCGTGCTATTACGCTTATTACTTTATACAACAGCGAACAAGTCACATGTGCGGTATAGCAGTTCCACTTGTTGCTCACAACAATGCAGTGTAAACAATGTCATGTGGTAGTGTGACGTCACAGGCATAGTTGCTCATTGCAGGGATGGCAACCTGTGGGATTTGTCCCGAATTGTAGACATATAGACAAATATTTTTTGGAAAGTGTGTGCATAAAGTGAGGTGAATTTGTGATATTTGGCCGATGTCAAATATCACCAGCTGAGCTGCCAATAATACATAAAAGCTTCGTTTGCTCAGCAAACGTGCACAATAGGTACGATTCATGCATGCCAATAGGATACAAATAAATCTGTCACGGAATGCCGCTTGTGCGATAGCAGACAGTTTTGTGTGTTTTGGGAGATTAAATCTTGTGTATTTCTAGTGAAATCTTCATTTTCAAAAAATTCAAAGACTTGCACAGGGAAAGATAAACATCTCAATCTTTAAATGAATTTCAACTCTAGAGATTTGCTGATGACATCGTAATCTTGGCCGACATGCCTGAGGATTTGAATGAGTTTTTGAATGGTATGGACTCCGTCTTGAGGAAAGAATTCATGATGAAAATTAATAAATGTAAAATAAAAATACTGGAATGCAGCCGAAATAAATCAGAAACCTCTATGGACATCAAATTGACAGGTGAAAAGCTGAAGGAAGTAGGAGACTTCTCTTACTTAGGAAGCAAAATAACCAGTGATGGACGAAGCAAAGAAGATATAAAAAGCGTTCTGACGAAATCAAACCTAACAATTTTGCTTTACACAAGTTTAGTCTGTGAAAGGATCTTTTACATGCCATAAATCTATGACATGGGACCGCCGGCTTTACTTCCCCTCCGAAGACAGGCTTACTGAAGGATTTTTAACGCTCTTAAAAAATACGACTACTTTGGCCGGGTTTGAACCCGCTATCTTGGGCACAGCAGTTCAGCATGCTACCGACTACACCACCGAAGCCGCTTGACAGAGCCAGGGGCACTAATCGTTTATCCCTTGTGGATTTTGAGCAACACATAACATGGAAATTCCCTCGCCTAATGTAATTGGGCAACATTTGTGTTGACCAACTGTAAAGAATGAGATACTACTGTATAGTAGAAGTAGGAAACGTTAGGTGAATTGCATGCAGTGGCCTTTGCTGATGACATCATGATTTGGGGTGAAACAGAAGAAGAAATACAGACCAGACTCAATGTATGGAAATCCCAGTTCCAGGAATATAACCTCAACATCAGCGAGACCAAGACAGTGGTGATGGGCAGCCAGCAAGTGTTAAACTAGGAGACCATAAGTTGGAGTGTGTGGACAGTTTTCCTTACCTTGGAAGTGCAATCTCCAGTGATAATTTGGTCAGTAAAGAAATTACCAACAGAGTGCAATAGGTTGATGATGATGATAATTGTTGTTTTAAGGGGCCTAACATCTAGGTTATCGGCGCCTAATGATCTGGGTGATGGCGAAAATGAGAATAAAATGGAAACCAGAACGAAAATTAAGTGAGACGGACAATACGTACAAAGAGAAACTCAGATGGGAACAACTCACAATATGGTCTTACAAAAGGGAATTTAGAACGAAAAGATTCACAAAAAGAATAGATTGAAAAGACCCACAAAACGTAGGCGAGATTCAAAATACGTACAAAATGCAATATAGCGTCGAAATACTTACAAAAAGCAACTGAAATTCAAAATACTTACAAAATGCAAATGATATCAAAAATACGTACAAAATGCATTTGAGGTTCAACATACTTACAAAATGCAATTGAAATTGAAAATACACAATGCAATTCAGATTGAAAGATCCCAGTTCCAATCCAAATTATTCACAAAGTGCAATTGAAATTCAAAATACTTACAAAATGCAGTTGAAATTGAAAATGCTTACAAAATGTACGGTAGATTCAAACGACTCATGTGGATTGACAATACTTACAAAATGCAATTCAGATTTAAAATACTTGACAAAATGTAATTTAGATTCAAAACACCCACAAAATGCAATTGAGAATCAAAATATGTGCAAAATGCGGTTTTGGTTGAAAATACTTACAAAATGCAATTGAAATTCAAAATTCTCACTAAAAGGCCCGGCCACCTGCATTGAAAGACTTACTAAAAAGCAATTTACATTGTCAATCTGTACAAAATGCAATTGAGGTTGAAAACAAACGCGAGATGTAATTTAGATAGAAAAAAAATTACAAAATGCAACGTAGATTAAAAATGCCTTAAAAATCGTTAAAAGGGAATTTAGATACACGGTGAACCAAGTAACAAAAACAGTGCGGGAATCGTAAAGAGAAAAGGAAATACAAAGAAAAGTGGAGAGGAGAGGAGAGGGGTGAGAGGAGAGGGTCTGCCTCAAAGGTAAGGGACAAAAGGGGAAAACGGACCCAGCTCAGGAATCCCTCGGGGTCGCCAACTCCCTAACTCACCAGCCGTGAGACCCTGAGGGTGTAGCACTATCCAGGGTGCAGCAGAAGTGGTGGGGCTACATACACCCTGCCTCCTTAAGGGCCTTGAGCACAAGGCAGGAGGTAAAAGGAAAAGAAAAAGAAGGCTGACCCCTCACAGAAGGAGGGTATCAGGAAAGATGAGACAAGGGCCAATTAAGGCGGGAAAGTGAAAGACTCCCTAGGCCTCGGATAACCTGATACCGTCGGGGTCGGAAGAAAACAAGAGGTGACCAAAGGAGGTCGACAAGAAAGAAGACGGAGAGGAGCCCGGCACAAGTAAGTGGAAGCAATGCCGGACTCAGCTGGGGGTCCCGTGGTCGCCAACCCACGTCCCACTAGATGTGAGCCCCTGGGGGAGAGTGCAAAGGGAATCAGAATTCTACCAACAAGTAAGGACACTTGTATGGGATGACATGAAACTGGAGATGTTTAACAGCTACTTTATACCAATATTGACCTATGGTATTGAAACATGCACCCTTACAAAGAGGGATGCATCAAGACTGCAAGCATCAGAGATGACATTTCTTGGATCCACCATCCAGAAGGCTAAGATGGACAAGTTAAAGAACGAGGAAGTGAGGAAACAGGCTGGATTAAAGACATCCCTATTAGACCGAGTCAGTACATCTAGACCAGGGGTTCTCAAACTTTTTCTGTCGCGCCCCCCTTCTGAAAAAAGAAATATCTATCGCCCCCCTCTTATTCATTTTTCTCAAGGAGGGCAAGCACTATCACTTTCATGGGGTTTCTTTTTACCAATAGGGGGCATGGTGGTGCATCGGTCAAGCTGTTGGCCTCTCACCACGGCGGACCGGGTGCGATTCCTGATAGAAGCATGTGAGATTTTCAAAGTGAAATGCCATGTCCTGTGGTTCGGACTGCACGTTAAAAGGAGGTCCCGTGGCGAGATTAACGGTCACGTAAGAATACAAATTTACCTTTATTTTACCACTGCTTTTCCATGGGCAATGGCGTTACGAGTATCAGTGTATTGTGGATCGGCCTAACTACTTCCACTGAACACCCACTAGAATTCCCCTGTTCACACACTGTCTTTGAACTGACTGCAAAGGCCTGGCTGAATTCGAGTACACAATGGTAGAAAAAGAAGATCTATTCTTGTCAGGAAGTGGTGGTCACATTGTCAAGCGGCTTATTGGTAAGGAGATGTCACGGCGGGTGGCTAGTGAAAGGGAGCAGTGTGGGAATTGTTACTCGCCACATTTTCTCAGAATTCCTGCTGGCAGGATCTACTGGTCAGTTCTTGTGAAATAAGACAGCAAAGGTACGAGTTTATTATTCTTGAATGGTCTTGGGAGCTACCTGCCTATGATAGGTTCATGAATATGAGGATAGTAATATTTGTTACAGAATATGAAATGTAAACATTTCAATCAGAGTCGGCGCCCCCCCTTTATCACTATCTACGCCTCCCTGTTGGGGCACGTCCCGCACTTTGAGGACCACTGATCTAGACTACGGTGGTACGGGCATGTGATGAGGATGGAGCCTACAAGATCAGCCATAATAAATTTGGAAAGACAGGTGGATGGAAAAAGACCTCTAGGAAGACCTAGAACCCGATGGATGGTCCGGAGGATGGACAGTGAATGATGTTCTCCATGACAAGTTGTATATGGACAGGTTGATGTGGAAGAGCCTCATAAACAGTGCCCGGGAAACTGGAACTGTGCAATGTTGATGATGATGGGAGGAAGTAGGAAGCGACGGAAAGCCACTTCCAGGATGTCTGAGGTGGGAATATAACACACCTCTTGTAAGTTTTACCTCACGAGGCTGAGTGTACCCCGTTCCAGCACTCAGACCAGAATTAAAATTTCTTGGTAGAGCCAGGAATCGAACCCGGACCTCATGTGGCTAAATGACACAATGGTTTCCTGCCCAGAATTTAACATTTATTTTCCTTAACAAACATTAAACTCTTGTCAAATATTTCGCTAGCATATTTGAGCTCCACAGGGAGGGAAAGGGGTGAAACCGACCCTAGAAAAGTACAATATTTGCTCGTCGCTTATCGGGTACATCGTGACTGCGTACAAACACACCCGGTGGGATCTGTCCCACACTGATGCTCATAATAAACATGACCTACTTGTCGAGTGGCCGCTGATTTATTACCTCATGTGCATCAAAATATATATCCAAGCACGAATTAGATCGTGACAAGCAATATTTCCCGCACTGTGCGATTTGCAAGTTAAGCTTTTCTGCATGTGTAAGCTTCGTAAGCTGCTAAATAACCCAGAGATCTTGAGATTGATAGGAAAGCTAAGAGCTAGCAGGCTAAATGTACTTCGTAGTCTGTTGATTGGCCTAAATGAAAACTATCACTTCGTACTGGTTCACAAACAGAGGTTTCAAGGTTTTTACTCAACGTAGCTGTTTTTACTCGTATTTGGCCAGAGATTTCCTGAAGCTACGTACATGAGTAACGCCCGAACGTTCACGCAAAACGATACTTTTGCATATTTATGCATATTTTGGCTATTTTGGCACAATGCTTCATATATTTCTCATTTGTCTGTTTGAACACATATCTCTGCCTGAGAAGGGCGTATATACTAATTTCCTGTTGTTTTGAAGCGCATTTTGTTACTTCACGTTCTTAAAGTTGTATGTTTCGATTCGGACTCCGAGAGTCCATCACACAATAATACTCAAATTATTTTAATACCTGATACGTTTCAGTTCTTTTTGCAAGTTAATATCAATTATTTTTATACACAGATCCTAATCCTCAATCACTTGCTGAACTACTTTTTAACTAAAATACTACTAGTTAATAAAAATCAAATATTTACATAGATATCTCATTCCGGAACAGTATCTACCCCAATGTTCCTCCCTAAATGTTTTAATAGACATAGGATTTATTATCACTAACTGAATGGTATCAACATCGAGGTTATCGGTCGTAAAATAGTGTAACATTCCGATCATTTAAGATAAGATTGCCATCCAATGAACCCTGTTCTAATCCACTATTCCAAAATAACAATAATAATAAACTTAATTAATAAAAGAAAATGGGGAATATAGGAGAAGGCACAACCACGAACTTGACACCCACGTGGAAAAAATAACTGATGCCATGAGGAAACGGAGAATTACCTTTTACTGTCATATAACAAGAATGAACCCAGCAAGATTGACAAATAGAATTTTCACCTACTTCCTAAAAAGAAAACCAAGGGAGCTTGGTTCATTGAGATGGACAAAGATTTACAAGAAGTGGGAATAACAGGCAACGATATTTGGAAACGTGCCACACTTAAACAAAAACTAACAGCACACCGATGTTTCCAAGAAAAGCCAAAGCTTCCAACTGGCAAGAAATGGACTCAAGAAAGGAAACAACAGCATCGAGAACTAATGCGAAAGTACTGGGAGGATGTTAAAGCTCGATGCAACAAGAAACAGTTGAAATGACGTGGTCCTTAGATGGCCGAATCGAAAGAAGAAGAAGAAGAAGAAGAAGAAGAAACTTAATTAATACCAACGCCATGAATACTGTACTTTTCGAGCACTCTGTATCTATATCACAGCTGATCTGAACGAAAATACGACAGCCTATAAGATCAACTTCATTCACGCCAAAAGTTCCTACATTACGTTCCAATAAAAATGAATACTGTCTTCCAACACAGTAAAATTATCCTTCAGCTACCAAAAAAATAAATATACCACAACACATTAATTCAGCGTTCCTAAGAACGAACTCTTCAGCACAGAAGCCTTTAGAAACATGACTTCAATCTAACAACTCTTAACACGCTCCTTAAGTAAGAGTGTAGCATCATTACAACACCAAAACAATTACAGAGGAAAGGTTCCCAGGATATAACATCCTTTACAGGGTCGACCTTCGAAATACCAAAATAACATTTGATATTATCGCCCACCTCTTCAATCTAAATACGAAAATCCATCATTCTCAAATATATACTTTTATAACATCTTATCTCTCCCTCAAGTTATTAGGGGGCGTGGTGGCTCAGCGGTCTAGCTGTATGCCTCTCACCAAGGCGGTCCGGGTTCGATTCCCGGTCAATGCATGTGAGATTTTCGATGTGAAATGCCATGTCCTGTGGTTCGGATTCCACGTAAAAAGGAGGTCCCGTGGCTCATAATCACAAGATTCACGGTCACGTAAAACTACAATCTTCCTTCCTTCTTCCTCAAGTTATTAGTAATTCAATGGCATTGATAATAATTTTAAATATGCTTTACAAGCAATAACATTAACCTGATCGTAGGACTCCTTCCTACTGCGTGTCAACTTAACACGAAACATTCCTGACTGCTCTCTGTTTCAAATCACATTGATTGTTTGTCAACTCAAAAACATTTGTCGCTTACGCGTGAACTACTTCAATTAAATACTGAAATATCTGCTTAGGCTATATATATACATTGCATCACGTTATGACAATAGTCGTGTACGTTTCTCGTATTATCATTACATTTCATAATTCACAATTGTTATTCGAAAAAATCCTTCGTCTGAACCTTCAGTATTGCAACCAACTTTCAATCGACGCTAAATTCACTAAGAGTCAAAACTGAAAATTTAATTTACACATCCAATTGAAGAATCAAAATATTAATCTGGAAAATATCAAATCAGGATTTTAAAAAACCCAAATTAATTAAAATCCAAAAATATTTAATCCAGGATTTTCTGAAAATCCGAAAGAAAAAAATATACAAAAATGAAATCGATTTTCAAAATGAAAATCTCAAAGTTCTAAATCCAAAATTCACTGAAATGTGAAAATTCCAAAATCGAGAGTAATATCTCAAATGGTAAAAGCGTAGAATTTTGAAAAATCACAATATGAAAAATCGTCTAACATTAAAAATAGCTAAATCCAAAAATCACAATATCCACAAAAAATTGCGAAAGCAAAAATCCAAAAACTGAAAATTCGTCGCACTGAAAATTCTCTAAACAGAGAAGTGAAAGCTGCACAAAAATTGAAATGCGTAGAGATAAAATGCGTGGAAAACTGTTCATCCGGAATGTCACTCAAATCCAGAAATAGTTAAATTCAAAAACCAAAAAGTCGAAATCCAAATCTGCTTCATCATCAAATTTTTCAAATGCCACCGGCAATCATCGAACAGTGAACTCCGCTAATCCTCCCTACGGTAAACTACTAAGTTAACTCGCCTGCAATGATGATCTCAGTCACAGTCGGAACTGTTTCTAACCAGCATTCAAAATGCGAAAAGTAACTTCCTCAGATGGAGTAAATCACTGGCTAACAAAACAATAACATTCTACAGAACTAATATTCTACCGAAATACAACGATCACAATAAGCATGCCTCTAGAACACCAATCTACGAACTGGGGTTATATACAGTATATATTGAAGAGCTTGTCTTACTTTCAAATGGACTGGCGATGGAAAACGTGTAATCACAAAAACGCCCAGGATCGGGTTGCTGGTTTAAAGTCCGTCCTGCCGATATCACGCTAGCCTCGCCCCTAGCCTCGGGCCACCTTCTCTTGCTCGCGTCGAGAACGCACGTCCCCGGTCAGCGGCTCCATAGTCCATGTGGGGCCCCTTATAGCCTCGGCATTCGGCTCGCTTGCTGACAGACTCGTCGTTTGATCTCCGGTCTCCATTCCAATCTTACTCTTCTTCTTGTCCCTCTGGAAAGTCTCGCAATCTCTCTCCATTCTTATATTGGTTACAGTTCATGATTTTCTCCATTAGATTGTGCATTTTTAAGTAGCTGTGTGAACTTTTTTTTTTCTGCATATCATACTAAGTTACTCCACTCGTAGGAATCCTTACTTTCATGATGTAGACCACATTTCCCTCAGCATATTTAGCAAGCAAGCATGACTCCCTCTGACGAATCAAATGTTCCTTCCAACCAAATGTCCACGATGTTCGTCACCATCTTATTGCGCAACATTTCAAAATCGAAAATTTCGTTCAAAATAAGGTGTCCCTTTCAAAATGTTTCCTTCCAACACGTATTTACAATTTCTTTCACGACTTATATTCATTCACACTTTCATCTTCTCCACGAACACGTTACGCGATGCATACTGACAATTCATTGTCTGACCATGACACTGGTCTCTATCACAAAATATTCCATAACACACTCAAATTTTCACCAAATTTACACTACTATGTTTTACACGTCCATATTTCTCTTTCCTCAACTAAAGCACTTGAGCATTCACCCCCGCACTACGTTTCCGGAGCTCTTAGCTCACGTCCGTTCGGTTCAAGATCCCGAGTTGCATTACTCGATAAAAATGGCGTCTCGTCATCCTGTCTGCTTCTCGGACAACGCGCTTCCTTCCTCAATGGCGCATACCCATGGCTCGGACATGAATATAATTAATTCTGTCTTCGGGCGTTAATTATCTACGGAAAACAATTCCTGATAATTTCTTAAATAATCCTTTCGATTTCTTTCCAGTCTTCAATTTCTTATAAATGCATTTATTAGCATAATCGCCAAAATAATATCCCAATTCTAAATTCGCCCATTGGTTCTTCCAATCACGTGGTCTTCCCTCAGCAACCAGCATTCTCTTTCCTCTCGTATTGCCCGTAGTCTATCTCCTAGGATGATCCAATCAAATCCGTCCTTTCTATAAGGTGATTACCTCCAGCTAACAAGCTTCTCATTGGACAACACCTTATGACTACAATTCTGTGTTACAAACCCGGTACAATGTTCGTTTTGCAATCTTAATCAGATGATCCCTTCCCTATGGTTAAATTTCAAACATTTCTGGCATCTCTTATTACGAACTCGGGTGCAGTACATCCGTTATACCGCGCGATTGAATACAGTTTTCTCTGATATCAAGCAGTATTTTACCTTGCCCTCCCCCCTTAATGCAAATAGTGAGCACCCAGATCAAGTATCCGCCAACTGCCACTGTGTAGTGTTATTTATTTCATTCGACTTGCCAGTAACACCTCTGGTGAGACTGCTGTTAAGAGGGTAAAATATCATTTCCGGTCTCTATAAAATTTGAAATGATAAAGGGCGTGCTCATATTATTAGGGCCACTCCATTCAAGTAATATTTTCAATGCTTGATGTGAAACACATAAATCTCACTAAAATCACACACTTTATCAATCTAAAATGATTTTGACAAACACATTACACTACTATCCATTTGAAACATTAACAAAATGGACGAAAGAATAAGGAAAATTTTAATATTTTGCAACAACTAGCAGTAAACAGTATTTTATCTGAGTCACCTTTAGTTCATCATGACCACTGATAAATCTAATGGTCAATCGAATGTTATTTAAATGGAAAATTTCCTATTCAATATCTCCCACTGTTTTCCAATCCGGTTGGTGTTGATTGCCAGGCAATTTCAGCACCTTCATTTTATTGTCTCGTGGGATCATTATTACATTTGTTTAGCCTTGTGATAAAGTGCACGAATACAGATATGCCGATTAGAACCAATCATGGATTTGTCAGAATAGCAGTTTCTCGAGAACTTTGGAGTACTGGTCCCTAACATTTCAGTACGGTACCTTTGATGAAATGACACTCACTTCACTGCAACACATAATTTATACAGTAAAATCAAACAAACAAAACAAGGTTCAAATCCCTGCAACAGGAGTGAGCAAGGAGCTCTGGTATAATATTGGTGCTCTTACCATTATTAAACTGAGTGTACATTATTGACTTTCTTGAAATAGGTTAGGTTCAAAATACTCATAGAAGTGTGTATGAGCATCGCCGTCTCTAATTCTCAAGCCGTGCTGTTGTTAGAACTATAAACACATAAGACCACATGCTAAGTTTTGTTCATAAATATCGTGATATGACAGCATCTAAAAGCAGTTCGTACCAACTATTTCAACACCCGTGAAATTCCTCGTGGTAAATCAGACCTGCTGAAAGTTGTAGAAGTGAATATTTCCCGCATTAAGTTGCATGTGTAACCAATACCTGCTAATGAATTTAACCAACAAATTCTTCACTAATATTTCATTAAAACTATTTCAGATGCCGAGGAAGTGTTGTGTGCCTGACTGTAAGTCAAATTATGGCAGCACTATTAAACTAACTGGTCATATTACAACGTTTTGATCACTACGGAGAGGTGGACTTTCAGTGCCTAGTAATTTAGTTTTGGTATATATCTTCATGTGGCCTCTATATTCCAGTACATTATGAACTGCACTCAGTTGGCAAGTGCCTTTAGGTAGATTTCATTCGAAAGCTACGTATTTTTAAATTAAGTGAGCAGTGGAGCATTATTTTAGATTGTCAACATTAAGGTTGGAGGCCTATTGTGACTATGATGAGTGCGTCTGTGGACAAAAGGTGAAGAATTTATTACAGAGGCAGTTCGTAAGAATAGTCCTAAATATATGTTTCTGAGCGCGTCAGTGACGGCAGTGAACATAGCAGCAAGAACAGGGAACTTCAGACATTGGGACATTGAGGTGCAGTACAGCCTTTTATTATTACCTTCTCGGGAATCGATAATATGTATTCTTTATTTGTGATATTTGTGTGTAGATTTAGCGGACGTTATTTTCTGTTGTATTTTCGGAAATCTTCGGCGTCAAAATCTATGTGTTTATGCAGTGTTAGCAATTACCATGTGCTTGCGCTAGGCCTCCCAATTGACAGATGGGCGGTGTTGCCAAACCTTATGACACAGCTTGAGTATACATTGTAGACGGTCATGGTATGATTCTTAATACAGGGTCGCTCTGCAGCACCACGAGCACGGCACGGCTGGCGCAATGACACTCCGTCCCTAGCCCTATAATGCGCGCTTGCTTTTCGCTATCGTACTGCATAGGTCATCTTAGCCTTCATCACGGGAAATATCTCTCGGCCGGGCTATCGCCTTCTGTGCTTGCTCCCCTGATACTCGGAGAGACCTAAAAAAGACCCTGAAGTATCCAGCAATAAAAGCCAACAACGAGTAAACAAACACAAGGGTATCAATATAAAGATAAATTCTTCCTATTTGATCTCGAGGTCCTGAAGCCACAGAGTAGGAAGGACTGGTGCAATATGAGGATTGTATTCTTATCTGAAGGAGCAGGTAATCTGGGCGAGCGGCGTTCTCTCACGAACACCGACAAATAATCCCCCACCCGGAGCGCTAATACCACAGTAATGGACAACACGTTGTGGTCATTACTTCTGCGGCAAGGGAGGTGAAAATATTATTACAGCCAAGTAATTCCCGACAGACAGTCAGTTCATCAGGCTGGGCAAACCACCAGTACAAAATGTATTTATTAATTAATTTAGAAAGTTGGCTAGTTAGGTTTTAGCTACTTTCGATTGTTACAAAAATTAAAAGTAGACTTATGAGATCTACACAGGGCCAAAAATCGTGTGTCTTTCTGTGTGTCTGTATGTGTATTTGTGTGTACGAGTACTCTGCATGTCTGTCCCTCCCCCTATCAATTCAAGCACGGTGAAACAGAATTGAACGAAATTTGGTACAGAGGTAGCACTAGCAAAGGGCACCTCAGTGTCATGTTTTATATCGCAGCCATCCTGACGGAAACATAATGCCGGACACTCAAATGATCAAAGCCTAAATCAAATTACGACTAACCCAATCATCTGTGCTCTACCAAATTTTGCTATTTTTAGCCTATTTTCATTCATGAGAAAAGATAGGCTTATGAGATCATCTTTTGTCCGTGTGTGTGTCTGCCCCTAATAACTTATAAATGGCTAGAGCGATTGAAATGAAACTCGGTAAGGTCATAGAAATATTTCGGCCGACCCTGATCGTGCCATTCAAATTTTATTTCGTCCCACCAATCCAACATGGTGGCTGTGCGAAATATTTCACCGCCATTCTATATCTCCGAAACTATTACTAATATCACCCTGAAATATTGTACGGTGATAAAGGGTACTACTAGATTTTCACCTATGTTAACCTGTTAACTACAAAACGAACATGGCGGCCAAGCGAATTTGAAACTTTTTAATTGACTATTCTCGCGATTTAACCATCCGATCTCATTGAAACGTGGTACAAGAAATGACCATGCAAATTGCAATGCACTGACATCTAATTTAGTTCAATTGTTTACATAACCTGAAGATGGCGGCTGTGTCTAATTTTAAAATTAAGTTTTTTATTTCTTGTGTTCTAATCACGCGATCGAAATCAATGTTTGCATAATGAACGTACACAGTAGGCTAATCCTCATCTAATAGTACGCAATTCTATGGCCTACATATATTAAAATATATTAAAATCCAACCGAGGAACCAACCAACCTAAAATAACCAAGTTGTTACTGCAATTAGGACTCTTTGGTGTGCGTTTGATTGATAATCTGTGTTTCTTGGGTGACTGGAATAGAGTGTGTGTAATCGGGGTCGTGGGTTGAGAATCATGGAGAGCATTGAGGTCATCAGCCCCAGCACTGTAAACTGTGAGCTTGTAACGTGTGTGTATTATGCCAGGATGAATTGGGAGAAGTAAGCTGCTACGGACATGTGCACAATGAGACCTGTCAACATCTCCACAGCAACATCCGACCTAGACAGAGTCTGTTTCTCTGTGTCTGCTGGGGTGAGCGGCATAGCTGGGCTACAGCGTGATGAATAAAGGAGGGAAGGAAGTACGTGTATGCTGTATGTCTAAGACTGACTGTTCCAAGAGAGAGTCTTGGTTGAGGCACAGTATAGATACTAATAATAATATCGTATGGCCAAGGGTGCCGGGTGCAAGCTCTGTTATTTGACGCTCAGAGGGCAGCTTGCATATCACATTTTATTGTTCCATGGAGCGCTATGAAAGTAGATATCTAAGCTGCTTGACACTATAGCACTTTCTAGTAGAGAATGGAGGAACTTTGTGTTAGCGGAAAATCCCGAGTTTAATTTTGCCATTATGAACACGGCCTACTGAATTCGAATGGGTTCTTTAACATGCCAACAGCGTATGACATGAGTGTCGTGATTTTTATCGCCTTTTAAAAATCACTTACTGTACCATGGCCAGGAGCGACCTTCAAGCTTGGGATTGGTAGTCCGACACGATAACCACTCACCCACCGTGGCAAGCTCAGTATAGACATCACATTCAGTATGGACACATCAGGCCTTTTCGTCATGGTCTTAAAAAGGCCGTCACCGGATGTAGCGCACGAACCCATATTCATTAACTGTAGCCTGTCAATTTTGTTTACTCAGTTTAGGGGCTGCGACTACGCGGTCATGTAGCCCCGTGTACTTTGGGTGTGTGTAGAATCTGTCTGATAACAGGTGTTAATTGTGATGGCTGTATTAGTGGGTGTTATCTGTTCAAGTAAGGACTGCAGACATTCAATTTTCAAGTAGGCTAGTTCCTACTTTTGCTACCAAAAGCCACCGTCAACGACAACTACTGTAGTTCTGAACTTGGTTACTAGATGCCACCGCAGTCGGCCTCGAACGTTGGAACCTGAGAGCGTTAGTCAAATCTAACCTATAATTTTGCTTCACACAAGTGTAATTAGTGGAAGGTTCTTTAACATGCCATAAATCTATGACATGGGCCCACCGGATTTACTTCCCCTCCAAAGGAAGGCATACTAAGGATTTTAACGCTCTTAAAAATCCGACGAATGTGGCCGGGTTTGAACCCGCGACCTTGGGCAGAGAAGCTCAGCTTGCTACCAACTACGCCACCGAAGCCGCCTTATTAAAAAGTGACAGTGAGTCTGAAAGACTAGACTTTATATCATTTTAAATGCTACAAATGCTGAAAAATGCTAGAAAAGCTGACATGTTAGAAAATTATCTGCATAATGCTTATCTTGCTTTATAATACTTTACCATGTTTCAAATTACTCGCGAACGGCAAGTGAAAACCAAGGGCAAAGCAAGGTCAAGCGCGCGGGATGCCGTCACGCTCACCAGAGCTCGCGGGGACGTGCCCCTTCCATCCAGTCTAAAAACACTTATAGTGGGCGATGTATTGAAGATAGAGATATGCTCTCGCGGACTTTTTTGTAGAACTTTTCATGCTGCCCAATTCTTACGCTCATAGTATATTGATATTTTTAACGGTTTGCCCAGCGTAAGCTTAAGAGGCGCACGGACGCCAATTTTGTTTTCGACTTTTTCACTGAAATCGCTACTGCTTGGCTTCCTTTGATCATACATAAGTTATTTTCTACAGAATCTTTCCTTGAAATATCCTTTACAGAATGGTGAAAACCGCATCAAAATCCATCCAGTGGTTCTTGAGATTACCCGTGACATCCAGGAATCGGGGATTTTTGTCTTATACTAACGAAGTTGAGATTGTCGGGGAACACATGCACCAAGCGGTACTATGACGTCACACACCTCAGTGCATCTGGGTACATTTCGTCCCGTCACCGTAACGTAACGCCAGACCCCAGCGTAACGACGAAGTCGACAAGATCATTTAAAATGATAAATTACTATTGTGATTTAGCCTAATTTAGGAATTTAACCAACGTTTTGGTCGTGACAAGGTTAAAGTTAGGTCTGATTGGGATAACGGTTACAGCGTTATATTAACACAGTCACCAGCAGAGCAAACTTGTAGCTTCATGTGGTTCTCGTGATAATAATCCACAGAACCTTTCTTTTCTTTTTACTTGGTATTTTGACCACTGGACCGCAAAAGTTTACGAAACAAAAACCACATCCCCCCCCCCCACACTTTTCAATAAACCGTGTATTAAATTAATAATTTCAAACATAATTTCATACTTCTTGGAATTAAAACTCAGTAATATTAACACTTTCTATTTTCCATATCTGATTACAAAGAGAGCTAGTGTGTTGAAATCGAGTTAAATAAATTACATAAAATATACATTCAGCATCCAGCTGTTTATCATGTTTGTCCATAAGTGGTGCTACCAAGCGGCTTGCAGGCGAATTAAGGCTGCCCCTTATCGATTGTTTTATTGAAAATCTTTACTTCCGGTTTTGCCCAAGTGTCCATACTGTAATGATATCTATACTGAGGTTGAGGTTTCCAAACCTGGGCTGCTGCCTTTGAAACTCTCAACTGTTTCTAAACGAATTTATTGTAATGACGAATCGAACCTTTTTACTCCAATAATAGCTGATTGTCATGTTCGCTTTGGAGTATCTACGGAGCAAAGAAGTTGAATTCCCCATTACAATACGTTGTTCTCCAACTCCTTTCAATTTCTCATCATGGCGGATTTCGACTCTGGTCGAGACACTAGCGCCAAGTGTGTGTTATGGCAACTGAACGAGTCGTTATCTCTATGGAATATTTACTTATTCCGTGTCACTAGTAAACCTAGAAATGTGCTGTACAGGTTTTGTGATGTTCAATATCTATGTTATTCAGTTCTTATCTGAGTGTAACAGCCTTCATAATGGCAAAATTAATATCAGGATTTTCTGCCAACACAAATGTTCGTCCTTTCTCTACTAGAAAGCGCTATAGTGTCAAGGAGCTTAGATATCTAACCTCCTTTACTTTCATAGCACTCCGAGGAGCGATAAAATTCGACATGCAAGCTGCGCTCTAGGCGAAAATAACAAAGCTTGCACCCGGCAGCCGAAGCCATACGATATTATTATTAGTACACTAATAATATTACCAACATTATTATTACTAGCATTACCCGTCGCGGCTTCGCCCGCGAATATTCTAGTTGTAAAAATACACTTAGAAAAATCTCAATCATGAATGCTATGACTGATTTATCCTTGGATTGAATAATCAGACTTTATCCATTCAGCTACTGGTGCAGTGGTTAGGGGTTTGTCATTCCTTCATAGGTATATCAGAGCGAAGTTAGTTTTCTGGGAATATCACAGACACTTTTAATTTTAGGGCCTTTAAATGTGGTTTTCGGGTGAAAAAGACTTTTCGTACCACACTCACACGTGAAAATTGCGTGAAAAAATTCTAGAGTGCCCCTTGACCCCCTTAAGTGCATTATACTGTATGTATTGATGAATTTTACAGCTTAATTTGGTTCAGTGATAACCTTATAACCGTCTGGAAACTTTCACAGTAATGTAATAATTGGAATTGCATTGCGTCTTACAGAAATAGATGGACCTGTGAGATTCTGTTACCATGGTTACCGTGTTGCAATCTTTCATTATTTCATTGTAAATATACATGTTTTAAGGTATTTATTTAATTGTGAGGCATTTAAAGAGTAAGTGAGTGCGTTTCGCTTACGCATTGGGTTATGCTGAACCTGTAGCTACCCCATATGTGTAGGTTGGTGTTAATGGGACCTTATTTTCGGTACATAACTGGAATGGGACCTTAGCAGAATAATATAGGGAGGGATTCGTTATGGCCCATTCAAAGAGCGCCTGACGGTTTTCGCCTTCTTATTCTCACAAAATCTCCTCATTAATGCACTGTGTTGCATCTTGCGTTATGTGAACTACTTCCTAGCAGTGGGGCAGATGACCTCGCTGTTCCGCCCCTTAAAACGTGAATAACTAAAACACTTTCGACCAGTTTTCTTTTTAGGCTTGTACATGAATTTGTGCTTGCGTTCAAAATATTCCACGATTTTCTAAGATGTCGACTGTGATATTTGAGGAGCTTTAGGTTGGACAACTCCTTTTACGTCAGTTTTGAGATTTTGGTTCATTCTTATGTGACTTTTAATTCTGAATGCGAATCTACAACTGTTCTGCTTGAAAAGAAAAAGAAGACAGAACTTAGAGAGAATAGCTTGTATTTGCTCAATTCAGATTATGCACAGTTCAACCATAGTTCGTTTCAAAAAGTGACAACTCCTTCAGTAGCCAATTTTATTTATTTTCCGTGTCCGAATCAAATTAGATTTTTCCAGTAAGTAGCAACAGTTATAGCATTAGCATTTGCAGCCAATAGATCGTCTTTTGAACATATGTCCTCCATCAAGGGGCAGATCAGCAGGTGTTCTTGATCTTGTAACATGCTGCAGTCACAGAACTCATCTTCGTTGACGAGCATGTTCCATTTCTTGAGATTGTTCTTGAAGCGTGAAATCCCCGTCCTCAGCCTGTTCAATGATTTCCAAATTCCATATGGCAAGTTGTGACCAGGTGCCATTTTTTCTGATAGAGGAAAAGTTGGGTCTGTGATCTCTGTCTTCCATATCTTCACACGGGCAGCTTCTTGTGGGCCTTCGAGGGCTGTTACTCCCCTCAAAAAGGTGTTTCTGGACTCAAGTCTCTGTCGGGCTGGTTGTTGGCCGAAAAGTGGATGCCTTGAATCGGTTTCTTGCCGTTTCTTCTCAGATGCTGCTGCTATCAATCTTCGGACATGAGGTGGAGAAATTCCTATAAGAGGGTAGATCTTCTGAGGTGGTGTTGGTCTTAGACACCCAGATACAATCCTGGAAGTCTCATTCAGAGCTATATCCACCTCTTTGGAATGTGGAGAAGAAAGCCAAACTGGTGCTGCATATTCAGCAGCTGAGAAGCTCAGTTCAAGGGCTGAAGTTCTGAGAGTGGTGGGGTGAGCACCCCATGTCCTTCCTGTTAGGCATCTTAGTATGTTATTTCGAGTAGCCAATGAGAAGCTTGCATTCATGCAATCTGCTCCCAACATGCACTGCAAATCCATCATGGCTGAATGTTTAACGATGCTGATAATATTCTACAGTGGACATTGTGAGTGTGGTGATTTGGAGACTGCAGACTTTGATGAACTCGTTCTTTCTCATGTCATTTTTAACTACAAGACCCATTTTATATGATTTTGTTTTATTACATTAGACATAATTACATTATTTTAAAACACCCTCAGGCATTAGAAGTGTAGATGAAGAAAATAAAATTAATTCATTGATATCGATTCCATAATTATTGGGTTTCAAAAGAGAACAGATTCAATTTGAATCTGGCTCCCTATGGCTTCAAAAACAGACAACCCCATGACTTGGTTCCATACATGGGCAACTCCACTATTTCAATTATAATTACGGCTTAAATATTCATTTAATTTTAATAATGAGTATAAAAAAATGTTTATGTGACCTATAAGAATAAAATTTAAAAAATTACCATCATACTGACAACCACATTGTGGATTTAATTTTTCACCTCTTCTGTAACAAAAAGCAAAAGAGGAGTTGTCCAACTTTCATACCAAGCTTCTCATTTATTCCTTGGAGGTACTAGTAATATTATTATATTGGTATCATCTCATGATTATTTTATATTTGGTTTTGGGCTAAAGGTTCCTACATTGTGAGTTAAAATACTAAATTTATCCCTACCCCTATGTTTTGCTGAAAATAGTCCGGTTGGCCACACTGCTCAAGTGAGACGCTACAGGCTGGGAAGTCAAGGAGTGTGAATATTCCAAGAGTCTAGACCGCAGCGCAGCGGTGCGTGCTTGTGGCAAATTACCCGACACAAAGAGATTAGGACGAGTTTATAATTCCCTTTGTGCTGCGAGGATCTTCCTTAAATTACTAATGGCCACTAAACACACTTCTCCAACAACTCTCGCTCAAATATCCTGGCGTATGATCGCACAGAGATTGTAGACTATTGTTGGGGCATTAGTGGGTTTAAAGAGTAACAGAAGTCAACTTCTAGGTTATATTCCCAACACCGAGGACAGTGCCTATCAAACAAAATGGGATGTGTTATAGGTCCCAGCTGACGGCATGTTCACCAATCCCACTTCGTATAGCATAGGCCCTAAAATAACGGATTATGATTGGTGGAAGAATGAGCTAGATCTGATTCAGACTCTCGTCTACAGATAGCGCGCCACTCGCGTTGGCAGAGAACGAGAGGGAGCAGCTGATGTACTAATGTTGATTTCAGGTTATGTTAGTTTATTGAAGTAAGAAGTCACGTCCAGAGGTTCGGAATCCTCGTAGAAATGCGTACAAACGTATGTATCTGGAACTGCTTAAGCGATAAATGCTCTTCTGATATTCTGCAGCTCCCTCTAATTCTCTGTAGACGCGAGTGGTGCGCTATCTGTAGACGAGAGTGCGAGTCAAATGTAGCTCAAGCATCCACCAATCATAGACCGTTATCTTAGGGCCTATGCTATACGAAGTGGGATCGGCGAACTTGCCAGCGGCTCGAGTGTATTCAAGTAGTGTTTTGTCTGACTCATTAGTGAGTTTTAGTGTTTAGACCTAACTACAGTAGTTGAAACCTGTCAAACACAACGGTCAATGGAAAACTATTATTGAAGGATGTCCTCATACACGACATTCTTTGTACGATTACCTTCTTGACACTACTGTATTGCGTCGAAAGATCGCACTCTTGGCATTGCAATATATAACTGAAACCTTGCTAAGATAACAAGAGACTTGCACGTTCGAGAGTTTCCTCTTGAGCTTTATTGCTTATGAATTGGAAATATGTACCTCTTACTTATGTTAATTGCCTCTATAAACATACACAATTTCAGTTTGATTGCTGTAATAGATCCGTCGATATTGAGACGTCTAAATTATTGTCCCCGGGTATTTGAACTCGTCTACTTCCTCAAACACATGGTTATCAATTTGTAAATATCCATGTCCTCTTGTCTTGTAATTTCTCTCTACCTTCATGAATTTTGTTTTTTCATCATTCACTTCTAGTCCAACTTCCCCTGCTTTTTTGAAGAACTTTTTTGCTAGTCCTTTTAAGTCTTCCGAAATTTCAGCAATTGTTGCTACATCATCTGCGAATGCTGTCTTTTCAAATAAACGATATTTATAACACAAGTTAGCATGTGAGCTTAGCTTGTTTACACAGCTTAGAACCTCTCCACAGTGTTGCCAATTCTACGAACAGAACGGCGATACTTCTGTGAATGCTCATTCCGTTATGTACTCTCCTTTCTTAACCATCTGCACTCCTTAGTGAAACAATATATAGGAGCTATTGTTGAAAGTCAAGGGTCCACCATTACAGTCTCTGAGCTTAGCCTGGGTTCCACCATCACAGACCCTGAGCTTACGAGTTCCAGATCAATATTTGAAGTCACCTCACGAACATCACACGTCTTCCGTTCACGGCTAATTTCGTGTGGCCCTCAGAAGCCTTACCTTGCTCTCCCCATCAATAGAACTCGAGAACTTGAAAGATTTCTTTTCCCTCACAAACACTCGAGAGCAGTGGCTGTTTATTGGACCAACGAAGCGCACTTGCAGCACTCTGTCAAGCGGCTGCCACTCGCACGGTATATTGCTGACAGTACATCCCTGCCTTATGCAATTCTTATTCACATCAGGTACATTCGACTGGTTTATAGCAGTGCTTGGCAACATGATCAAACGCTTCAACATGCTGTACAACTGATCTGGTCTCAGCTCAGGGAGCGTTGAGGTAGTTAGCCTCTTAGGAACAGGGGATTCCATTAGAAACTTTCGTTCCATTTGCAATTTTATTAAACTAGGAAATTTAATCAAAATGCAGTGCTGAACTTGAAATGTACTCATTTTTTGCAGAAAAAATGTGCATTCTGATTCCATTAACTTCAGGCTACTTCAATGCAGTACATTTTTAGCCTATTTTAATTTATGGAAAAATAGGCTTACGAGATCACCTTTTGTCCGTGTGTATGTGTGTGTGTGTCCCCTCATAAACCTAAGCCGCTGCAGCGATTTCAATGAAACTCGGTAAGAACATAGTACTATTTTGTTCGCCACGACCGTGCCCTTCAAATTGTGTTACGTCTAACCATTCCAACATGGCGGCTGTGCGAAGTATTTAACCGGCATTCTATATCTCCGAAACTGTTACCGATATCACCCTGATTTTTCGTACAGTGATAAAGGGCACTACTAGAATTTCACCTTTTTGACTTTCAAAAACTTGTTATGTTTAAAATGAATATTTATTTATTTATTTATTCGTATCAGAAGCATTAATACTATATATGTATACATTAAAACTCTTCCTGGATTAAATACAATGCAAAGTCACACTAAACAAACAAGAGTCTATACTACTTTTGCCCAGAAGTTAGCGACATCCAGTGCATTTTCTCTCGCCTGAAGCAAATCTTGTACTGTGCATGTTTGAGGGCACCTGCTGCACTGCAACAAATGAGACGTAGTCTGGATTACACCACATTCACACAATGAGGACTCGATGTCGAAACCCCACTTCTGCAGGTTACTTTTACATCTTGTCACGCCTGCCCGTAATCTGTTCAGAGATCTCCAGGTACTCCATTTCTCCATATGACCAGGTGGTAGTTCTTCACTAGGTGTCAGCCATTGCAGCTTGCACGCCATAGATGGATTTGGGATTGATGAGGTGTCCCCTTAAGAGCCTCGGTAATTCTGAGGAAACTTTTCCTTGATTTGAGTCTCGAAGTAGCTGGCCTGTATCCATACAGAGGGTGGTAGTTCTTCACTAGGTGTCAGCCATTGCTGTCTCTGCAGTTATCCCTTGAATATAGTTAGTCCTACAGCCTCTTGGAATACATGCCCGAGAACAGAGATTCACAGCATCAACAAAACGTTCATATTTTTAATTCTTATAGTATTCCTAATCATGCGATCGAAGTCGACGTTTGAATAATGAATCAACACAATGATCCTCATATAATAGTACATAACTAAATATATTAAAATGCAACATGGTGACCATCCGAAATACTTAGACGGTTCTCAATATCTACTAAGCTACTATCTACAGCAATCAAACTGAAATTTTGTATGTTGATAGAGGCTATTAACATAAGTTCACCGATAGGACTTGCAGAGTCTGTGGATGAAGCCAAGCTTGGAGGACAAGCGATTGTATGCAATATTCTAAAGTTTGAAATTAATCTGAAGACCTAAGACCAAGAATTTTATTGTATTTGTGAGGAACATGCTGACAAAATATTAGACAAAAGAAATCAAATTTGCAACTCAAGGACATTTTAATAGCTTTCATTTATCTGTAACATATGAATAGTTAGATTTACTTCAGTGAAATACCCCGTTAATATGGCGCATAATACATGGCTCTGTTGGTTTATAATTTCGATATTTCACTCCTGGGCATGGATAAATCGCCAGGAACTCTGACACGTAACCCACACTCCTGCTGTCTATGATATGTTACTCATGCTCCAGGTGTACACAAGGATCTCCCTCAGTAAACCTAGCCGAGGGGGAGTCAGGGGCGTATATAAGGGGGAGTCAGGGGCGCATATAAGGGGGAGGCCCCTGAAAAAGCAATAAAAATTAAGAATGTGTTGCTTTGGTAAAAGCATTAAATAATTGAAAAATTTGGTTGTGCCCTAATGTTAACTTATTGACTAAGTTATAAACAATATTAAGATTGAAATTAGACTACCTCGTGGTGTAGTGGCTAGCACTCTTGGCTGCCGCCCCGGAGGTGTGAATTTGATTCCTGGCTCTGCCAAGAAATTTTAATTCTGGTCTGAGGGTACACTCAGCCTTGTGAAGGAAATCTCAGAATTCCACGTTAAGGTAATTTTGAGAAATAAATTATCAATTTGTAAAACAAAAAGAAAAACAAGATGTTCGGGAAAGAACATATAGCCTACTTTCTCCTAAATGTATGGGTATAGTTATAACTCTCTGTCCTTATCATCTCCTAATTTCTTCCTATTTGAAGTGCAAATTGGCACACAGGATTTGAACAGTGGCGTTCAAACCATAGTTTATAATTTACCCCAGCATTTTGCAATTTCATCAGCAAACACTCCAAACACCGACTACTTACAATAATTGAAACTTCGTTGCTCTAATAAGGCCCATCTACAATGCGCAGTCGGCAGTCAGTAGCTGGTAGTCCTCGGTCGGCAGTCGCGTCGACTCCATGTATACTATAGGCACCATACACAACATGAAGTTGCAGTTGGTAGCTGGCAGTTGGCAGTCGCGAATTTTATCCTTGACTGCCAACTACCCGACTGCAGCAATGTAATAGCCAATCAGAGCAGATCAGAAACTGCCGTCACGTTGTTGTTCTGAGTCGTGTACGAATGATATAGGACTAAGTGAAGTAACTTCGCAACCCGTTAATTTATAGGCTAATCTTAAATACACGGTATAACAAAATAATCCATCTCCAAATCATCCATATTGCAAGTTTTGAGGTTATCAACAACGCCTCTGTGCACAAGGAATAAACGAATGTTACTGTATTATTACTCCTAGCAGTCGTTAAGACTGGGTTCACTAACTGGCCGGTATAGAGCGCTGCTCGAATCTATAGTTTCTGCATAGTACAACTGAAGGCTGGTAGATGTCACTCCGGTGGAGAATGTCGTTTTTTTAATATATAATTTCCATTGCAAAAAGCACCATATAACGCTTTATTTTATAACGTCTCAGTACTCAAGAAACAATGAATATAAAAAAATCAAGCAAAAAAGTTCTATTCTGATAGGATTTGAACCCCGGCCAGCCACATGAGAGACGGGAGCTCTAACCACACAGCCAATTTTTTTTTTATTAGCTCTTTACAGAATTACAGAATTTTCAGATATGCTAAATACCATACTAATACATCACAAGAAATCCAGATAGTGCCCATATTTATCGTACAATTGTCCACTTTCACTAAGCTTCCAACGCTCTTTTTGCAGGTGATACCTGAGATCCAGGAAAGAGAAATGTTGATCATTGTCCATCACGAAGTGTACATATTGGCCCATTATCCACACAATGGCAGTCTGTTTAATTTGGGGGAAGGCGGTCACCGACAAACGAACCAACTTCCTGTCATCAAGGTCATCCGTGGGCACATTTAATAGTTGACATACTTTTCCCTTACACCACAGCCACGTGGAGGCAACTCGCGTGCATGATGTGAAGCGGTGTAGCGCCGTATCAGTTTGACCACATATAGTACACCATGGGTAAGCTTCAAGATGGATGGTATATCGCCGTAGAGCGGTTGGGATGAGATCGTTGAGGAAGATAAAAACCTGGGAGTGTACAGCAGAAGAAATGGTCATAGCCCCAAAATTTTTCCAGACAGTGGGCCAATGGACGTAGAGGGTGGTGGCCTCTATTCGCGGTTTGGAGTGTACCACTTGCCGCAACATGTTATAGATACTTTTCGTCGTTGGAACAATCCCTGAAGGCATTTGGCGAACAGTTTCCAGAAGGTGCTGTTGATGGTCCCTAAATATCTTCGGCAAAGCTCTATCACAACCACGGGCTGTGTTTCGAATATCATTGTATAGCGCTTTCGTAAAAGTGTCATGTTGGGAAAGAATGGTGATATCGTTCTTGCAGAGGAGTGCACGGCATTTCATGCCATGAGCTGTTAGCCCTAGCCCGCCTTGCCGGGATGGGAGATACAACTGTTCCCGTTGTACTCGGAACAAAAATCCTTGCCATGTAAACCAACCTGTATATTTTGCCAATTGGCTCTCAAACATTTTGGGAAGTGGGAAAAGTTGTGCGACATACCATATTTTAGAGAGCGCAAACACGTTGAGGACCATGACCCGTTGCACTATATTGAGGTTTCTTTGACCAAATTGGATCAGGACTCCCCTAACTTTGGCAATGACCTTAGTCCAGTTTGCTTGCACTGTGTCCAGAAGCGATTGCTTCCAGGTAATGCCAAGAATTTTCACCTCATTTACTATCCGGAACCAGGGCTGTGGGGTAATCACTGAGTTAGTATTGAGCGGAAGCAAAGCAGTTTTCTGGGGGTTCGATTGTGCTCCAGAGGCGATATGGTAGAGCTGAAGGACGCTATCGATATGGGAGATGTCTTCTTTATTGCGGATCAATATTGATACGTCATCAGCATAGGCGCACATTCCAAAAACATGTGTGCACAGTTTGTAACCCTGTAGCTTCACCTGGGTAGTCCGAATGAACGGTTCAAGGCCAATGACAAAAAGTAGCATAGAAAGGGGACATCCTTGCCTAACTGATCGTTGTATTGGAATCAGAGGGGAAAGAAAACCGTTGACGAGCACTCTAGACGTAGCATTACAATTTATCATACGAATGTAGTCAATAAGGATTTCAGGAAATTCGAAGTGTTGCAAGACCATGTACAAGTATTCATGACTGATGCGGTCGAAAGCTTTATCAAGATCTAAGGTGAGAAAACTCATTGGCTCAGTGGGGAGCATTTCGGCTTTTAGGTGTAGGTCCCGTAGTATCGCTAAGTTTGTTAACATAGTTCTTCCAGGAATACTGCAACATTGTTCATCACCAATGATATCAGGTAGAACCGTCTTCAATCGGCATGCAAGTACTTTGGTAAGGACTTTATAGTCACTGCAGAGCAGAGTAACTGGTCGGAAGTCACCAACTGCCATGGGAGAGGATGTTTTTGGTATGAGGACTATGGTACCCTCGTGATGTGATTGACAAAGAGCACGACGTTGGAGAATGGTACGCAGGACATGACAAAATTCTTTGCCAATGAGAGGCCAGAAGTGTTTATACATTTCATATGGCAGTCCATCAATGCCAGGTGAGCGGTTGTTTGGGAGTTGTTTAACCACAGAGTGAATCTCTTCATCCGTAATATCCGCGCTGAGCAGAGTTTTGTTGTCCGGAGATAGTTGGGTACTGCAAGATGACAGCAATAGGGTCACCTGCTGTGGATCAATGGGAGCCTTAGCGTAGAACCGTTGATAAAATAATGATATTTCACGACGTATAGCGTCAGGGGAGGTGACGACACTTCCAGTACTGGTGCGGAGGCGGTGGATATATTTACGTTGCCGCTCACGTTGTCCTTTGGCGATATGGTATACACTTGCACTTTCGTCCGGGAGCACTGTACGATCTTTTAAAGCCACGTTTATATGAGCGAGCGTTCGTTGCTGTAGAGACAGGAGCTTGGTTTTAACTTCCCGGATCTGGTCATATATACGCTCCCCAGCATCAGATCTTTGCTGGAGCTGGCGAAGAACTCGATAGTAAAATTCAACTGTATCCCGTCTTTCCCGACCTCGTTGGTAAGATATGTTCTTAAAGACGCGACGGATCCCTGGTTTAACTAAAATATCCCACCAGTCTGTGCAGTCGCGAAATTTGCATTTTTGTTGGACCCATCGAGTCCAGTGTTGTCTGAAAATATCTTGGCATTCCTCCTCCAGTAACAGCGAGCAATTCAGCTTCCAATAACCTCTTCCTATGTGAAATATGGGATGGGGGTAAGAGATTGTACATACGACAGCATGATGGTTAGTGAAACTGGCAGGTATCACTTCATATCGTCTAGGCTGGAGAAGTTCCTGTGAAAAGTAGATGCGGTCAAGTCGTGATGAGGAGTTGTGACTTATACAGGTGTAATGGGGCAGGGGCACCCTTAAACTATCCACAGCATCAATGAGGTGTAGGGAGGTAAGAAGGGTCCTGAGAGCCGGGTTGACACCTTGGTATGAGCTAGTGGAATCTTCTGGGCGTTGAATGCAATTGAAATCCCCTGCAAGAATAAGTTTTTCCTTAACGTCCTGCAGATGAGGCAGTATACTCTGTTGAAAGAACATTTTCCGTTCCACACGTTTATTGGACCCGGATGGGGCATATACATTTATCAGGGTGGTATTGTTTATGTGTCCAGATATTATGCGTCCTGATGGATGACATAGCACACCTTCGAGTGGGATATCATGTCTTATGAGGAATCCGGTCCCTCTATTCGTATTACCGGTATTGATGTATTGTTTGTAGAAGGCAGATATGGGCAAACAGGGTAGTGCAACTTCTTGAATGAAGGCAATGTCAATGTCTGCATCTCGAAGGAATCTCTCCAACAGTTGAAATTTCAGAGGGCATTCTATTACATTGATATTCACAGTGGCCACAGTGAGAAATTGCGCCATTAAGAGAAGTATAAAAGTTGTGCTAGACATACTGGAAGTTGGACTCGAGAAAAAAGAAAAAAGAAAAAAAGACACAGGTGAGAAATATACTGGTGCACTATGTCAAATTAGGTTGAGATAGTTCCTTTTGACTGCCATTCATAGGCCGGCTGTCAGCGGTTGAGAGCGTTCGTGGGTCCCTAGATGACGTAGAATGAAGATTTTGTTTCTTTTTCACAGCTGCGGGAACGTTTGTAGAGCCAGTTTGATTCTTGGGGGCTGGTACGGCAATCGAGGCATTTGTTTTAATCTTCTTAGAGACGTTCTCGGATCCCCGATCAACATTCTTAAGTGAGTCGGTAGGGACCAGCGAAAGTGGGGGCAGTGAAGACAAAATTTCTGTGGCAGCCTGTAGTGACGGCATAGTTGGTTCTATGGCTGCGATACAGGTTGCCGATAGCACAGGGGCACTCTGGGGCTCGCAGCTCTGGTCAGGGCAAGGTACCAGTTCTGCGTCAGATGCATCCGAGGTCACTTCTGGTGTTGTCCCAGCTGACTGATCAATAAGCATGTTTTCATATGACGTTTGCTGCGTCAAAACTTCCGAGTATTGGACACGTCGTTGTTGTGTAGGAGTAATACCGAGGGGAATCATTTTCTTTGGGCAGTTAATACGTAGATGTGTGGTAGCATTGCAAATTAAACAGGTCTGTTTCTGTCCATTATACGTTATATAGCCAGAATGGCCACCAAAAGTCTCAGTGGAGGGGATATCTTGCTTGATTTCCATAGTGGCGGCACGTTTTCCATTATACACCGGGAACTGATAAGCAGAAGACCATTGTTCTTTCCTGACGTCACTCACAGTGCCATATTTCGACAGGACGGATTTGAAAATTTCAGGGGGTACTTCGAGTGGGACATTAAATATACGCACTGTGGTAAAATTGGAATCCGCTGTGGATAGCTTAACATTTGTCATTTCGCCTGAGTCATACTGAAATTTAATAGGATCTGCAAAAGTATTTAACAATTTCTGATAAATAGATATGCTGATTACCTTGATGTACATGGTTTTTTCGAGCGCATTTAACTGGATGGCTTCTACTTGGTCGACAGTCAACCGGAGGGTATCGCCAATCCAGCGGTGAATTTCTCCTGGTGAGGGGCGAGAACTCTGCTTGTCCCATTGGCAGCGTACGGTGATTTTTCTCTGGTATCCGGACATGATTTTCAGCAGGGTTTTCTGGGTTTCTGGTTTTGTTGTCCTATCTGGAACACTACTTGAAAAAGTATTGTCCGAATGACACACGGAAGGTCAGTACACACGTGGAACTAAGGAAGCACCGGTATTAGGAACCGTAAACTCTTCCAATGCGGTCACACAGCGCGCACACACGTACCGCACTCGGCCACGACTAGTGACCAACTTACCAATCGTACACTCATAACTCACGCGTTATCGATCAAATACATATAACGTACTGTATTAGCAAATAATCACTTGGACTGAAGATTTCTTCACTGGAGTGTATTTCAAACCGAGTTCATTTCATATTAAGTTCATATAATTTTTATCAGTAGGTTATATTGCATGCAACATACTGAAATTAGTAAAATGTAGGTCAGAACGAGAGATCAGCTGCCATCTTGTCAAATAGCCGAGACGATTCAGATGTTTAAAGTCACTTCTAGATTATAATATTACAATATAAACTTTTAACTTCGAACGAACCACGTCGCTTAGAACAGATTAAACGATTCTTGGTTCGATAATCGGAACTGGTGGGTCCCATGTTATGGATTATAAATTTTGCATAATTCACACGGCCGCCATCCTGAAATGGTACGTTTGATGACCTTGTAGTTTGGGCACAAGACGTGCCCATATGAAGGTAGGTTGTTACCAAATTTGGTAAAGATCCGATGATTAGTTTGGTCGTAATGCATTATTAAGTTTTGACCATTCGATTGGCCGCCATTACCTTTTGGTAAAGATGGCGGCAATATAAAACATGACACTGAGGTGCCCTTTGCCAGTGCTACCTCTGTACCAAATTTCGTTCAATTCGGTTTAACCGTGTTCGAATTGATAGGGGGGAGGGGGGCAGACATTCAGAGTACACACACACACACACACACACAGACTCACACACATACACACACACAGACAGACACACTTTTTTATACCCTGTAGTGATCTCATAAGTCTACTTTCATTTTTTGCAAAAATTGAAAGTAGGCTAATAAACAACAAAAATAACCTGTTTACCTTTCTACTTAATAAATTGACAAATATTTATATATTCATACTCCATAGGCTACAATAGAGAATTCATAAAGTATAAAATTTTATTTATATGTTGTGTTGTATTTTACAACTTCTCTTGTATCGCCACTAATTTTTGGCTCAGTTATATAAACTTATAATTTTACAATTGAGGCGTACAGATGCAAATTGCGGTGAATCCACTTTTTCTCGAAAATGAGTTGTTGCCACCGTTTTATTCTCTGTACTTCCTCCGTCCGTCGATTAGGCCCTCTAAACACAAGCAAAACTGCTTCAATCTGCTCTAAAATATACCTGGAAAACAACCTACAGATGCAAAAGTCCATGTATCCACTTCTGTTAGTAAAGCAAAATTGAGTGAATCCGTTTGCATCATAAAGAAGCAGAAGATGGTGTATCCCTATTCGAGCCTTTATTTAAGACTGTTTGCAGAAGCAAAACTCTATTAATACACGCTGTATACTGTGTCTGAATAATCGCCATAGCCTATATGGACTTGAATTCAAATGGGAGAAATTATCCTTGGCAGACTTGAGGACGCTTGAAGCAGTCAAATCGCGATTCCTGAAGGCTACCATGTGAATATCGAAATATACAAAGTCAAGATTAGCATATGAACTCGCCAGGGAGACCTTCTTCATTGAGGACCTTCGGACGAAGAGAGGGCTACCATCCACAGATGCCTGGAAAAAACTAATGCAGGAAAGAATAGAGAAAAGGAACGAAATCTGGTTCGAGTTTTACAACACGGAGGCCATGATGACTAGGACATGGATGAACACTAATCAAGACTTGCGACACTTTGTTAATTCGATGGTGGTACATGGTTACCACCATTAACTGTGTAATGACCCTGATGAATCCTGCGTATGTAAATTATGCGGGGTGCAATGTAGTAGATACCACGTAATTTATTGTGTAAATTGGGGATCATCCATTGTGAAGTTTTGTGAATGACAGTTTGTTATCATCAATATGCACAATTTGTGCGATTTATCTTTAATAATAACAATGCTATTTTCCCCGTTATTTGATCCTTGAAAGTTAGCTTTGAACCGGTCTAGCAGTTTAGTAATGTTGGTACTACTGCGCACTGCCATGGAAGAAAAGAAAAACAGTTATAAGCTCCCTTCTATATTGGCGCGTTTTTCTTGACTTGTGAGTGCATGGAGAACGTTGGTGGTGAAATATTTTTGGGTGAAAATTATATTAATTAATTACTATCTAAAATAATTACACCAAGTTATATGCTCCAAGATATTGGTTGATATTTCCGGGTATTTTGCGGTGACACTCCCCTGAGAATACTCACAATCTTCCAGGACAGTCAGCCCCCCGCCCCCACCGCGAAAAAATTGTATATACGCCCTTGGTGGGAGATGACCTTGCTGTTGCGCCACCTGTGAAGACAGGCTTAGAGAATTCCTTAGGTCAGCTCTAGTTTTCCAGCTTCCTCCAGCCACTTAAAGTTGAGAAACGTTGCACATGAAGGGACAAAGAACTGTTCTAGCTCATAAACTCTCGCCCACACTTTGTAATCGAGACGGGAGATGAGAAAAAGCCCGAGATGTGGCGTAATGAAAGAGGAGGTGGCAATCAGTGAGAATTGGCGCTCAGTGGACTCGTGACGTCACAGATTACCCGTCACAATGCTCTGTGATACCATAATGCGATGACGTCATCACCAGATAACCCTCCTTTTGTACAAGTCCGATAGGATGGTTGATGCTGCTCATATATCATGGCTACAGGGTGTTATTGCATGCCCAATGCCTACTCACACATCGGGACAACAAAAGTTCGATGCTTTTCAGTCGGTCTACACGATTGTACCCAAATGATGGTTGCTTGGTTCGTAAGTTTAGGGGCTGCGACAACGTGGTCATGTAGCCCTGTGTACTTTGGGTGAGTGTAGAATCTGTCTGATAACCGGTGTTAATTGTGATGACTGTATTAGTGTGTGTTATCTGTTTTCTTTTAAATTTAAGTACTGGAACTTAGAATTTTTCAAATAGTTCCTACTTTTGCCGCCAAGCGCCACCGTCAACGACTACTAGGCCAAGTTCAGAACTTAGCTCCTAGACGCCACCGCAGTCGGCTCTTGGCAACGAACGAAGAAACCTAAGAGCGTTGTTTACATTCTTAACCTATCCAATTTAGCTTCACACAGGTGCAATTAGTGGAAGGTTCTTTATCATGCCATAAATCTATGACATGGGACCACCTGCTTTACTTCCCCTCCGAAGGAAGGCATACTGAGGGATTTTAACGCTCTTAAAAAACCGACGGCTTCAGCCGGGTTTGAACCCGCGATCCTGGGCATAGAAGCTCAGCATGCTACCGACTACGCCACCGAAGCCACCGTACCCAAATGAGATGGGTTATTCCATAAACCTGGAAAGAAATTACATCAGATTGATAAATACACTAGGATGACCAGTTTGGATCGTCAAGCGATCATCATCAGATCCATTACACTTAGGCTATAAAATCTATGTCTGAAAATATGGGTCAAAATATTCACTCGAGTGCAAACAGTGATCAAGTTAACTGCTCTCAACAGGACCACGCAAGACTCAACCAGATAAGTAGCCTGTACAATACACTCAGAATTGACCATTTACAACAACCACATATTCATGGTCGCTGTCATGCCTGGGATACAAACCTTGGATGCCCCAGGGTTGCGGCGTCTGGACCGAGACTTATTGAGTTAGTATTTCCAATTGAGTCAGCCAGCACAATAGCTCCATTCCCATTTGTCTGAACGTCGTTTAAAAGGTTGAGTGAATAGAATCTCCATTATAAACCAAGAGAGGCCGTGTTGACTGAGAAGTTCGCTTCCGGCAGCTGTAAAGCAAACCAGGCGCGGTCTCTTGATGCCAAATTACTCCGACAATGAAAAGAGCTCGGTCCCGGAGAAAGTAACAACTTAACGAGCACTGGCGACTCATTGACAGCGAGGTGTGATTCTTGGAACCAGGCGAGACTCATGGCGCTTCAATTTATATGTACAGTCTTGTACTTATTGCAGCTAATTACGAATATATCATTCAGAGCAAACGTTGATTAATAGTACATTATGCAACGAGCCTATCATGGCTATAATTAAGATACGAGTGTCTTAATTACCATTATAGACGAGTTGCATACGACTGTTTATGTTCGACGGTAATTATAACTTTATTACATGTTTTAACATAAATATTCATAAATATCTGTTCAGTAACTAGAATTTTGTGATCGGGTGGTGCGCTAGGTAGCATATCTCCATGTTCCAAACTGTCTGGCCGACCGACGCATGCGCTCTGTGTGCTTGCAATGCCATATGCAGGCCATATGTTTACATCTGCCGCCCCTCAGTAATATTGTCACCGAACTCGTTTCAAGAAAATGCGCTGTGTAGAAATTAGTGTTGGTGATTCTAAGGTACAGTGCTATTTCTTGTCTCATATTCGCCAGTTTATTTACGCGATCATATGGACGGTGCGTATTCCATGTCGGTAATTTATTATAGTTCGATGTTGTGTTTATGTCCGACATGTTGGATTTTGAGCGCATGCGCGAAGGTATCGTAACCTAATTGGTCAATGAACGAGCTCTGATTGGCTGGAGAAACTGTATCATAATGGAAAACAGTGTTATAATGACCATCATTATGATACAGTTTTCTGACACATAATAGTGAGGGTCGAACATAAAGCTTCTTCTACCTTTGCAATTGGCACATGATTCATCTCATAAGTCATTATGAATCAGTCAATAAAGCATAAACATTTATTGGATGTGTGCAAATACGATGCACGAAGATATTTGGGCATGACAACGTCTTCTCCGACTGATTTCTTTGAACTGTCGCTCTTGCTAAATTACAGCTTCATATATAATTTAATTATGTATTTTGTGGGACGAAAATGTTCACAGGCGAAATAATAATAATATCGTATGGCCATGGGCGCCGGGTGCAAGCTTTGTAATTTGACACCCAAAGGGTAGCTTGCATGTCGAATTTCGTTGTTCCTTGAATCACTATGAAAGTCAAGGAGGTTAGATATCTAACCTCCCTGAACACTATAGCGCTTTCTTTTAGAGAAATGAGGAACTTTGTGGTGACGGAAACTCCCGAGATTAATTTTGCCATTATGAACTTGGCCTACTGAATTCAAATGGGTCCTTTGACATGCCAACATCGTATGACATGCGTGTCGTATTTTTGCCGCCTTTCAAAAATCACTTACCACGGCCAGGAGCGAACCTGCAATCTTGGGGTTAGTAGACCGACACGCTATCCACTCACCCACCGTGGCAAGCTGCAGGCGAAATGAAGAAAAGCTGAATTGCACTTCCAGGTAAACTCCAAACACAACCACTTTTCTCTGAAGTCTTAACTCAACACGACTCGAGAGTTTGCTGCTGGTTGTATCGGGAGTAATAGGCTCGCCCGCTTGCTAGGCTGTAACTGGGGTAATAGGCTCGCCCCTAGCTAGTTCGTAAACTTCCGCCTCAGTATTTGAATGGAGATTGTTGGAAGAAATGAGAACGTAAAAACGCTTATAGAGGGCGATGTATTGAAGATAGAGATATGCTCTAAGGGACTTTTTGTACATACAACTTTTCGTGCTGAACAATTCTTACACTCATTGTATACAGATATTTTTAACGGTTTGCTCAGCGTATGATTAAATAAATTTCCTCTCGGCACACCGCAAGGCGGAGGTAGATTTCACCGGGCAAACTAGGGGATAGGCGAAAATAGGCAAAATATGCAGGTTTTCGTAGAAGGATCAGACCTCATTTATTGCGAGAAAGTATTTTACAATTTGAGCTTAATTAACTTTGTTCTTCGTCTTTTTTTTAAACATAATATTGTCTTATGGGGATGGTAACCTTCTTGTTATTTCGGGTCATTTTGATACTTGTGGTCACACCATCCTTATGTACGGTTTCGACACTGATGTGCAACTATCTAATGGTCTGTTACTCCTTCACGCCAAATTTTATCTCCCGCAGAGATGTTGATTGGTTCCTCAGTTTAGGGGCTGCGACAACGCGGTCATGTAGCCCCGTGTACTTTGTGTGTGTGTAGAATCTGTCTGACAAACGGTGTTAATTGTGATGGTTGTATTAGTGTGTGTTATCTGTTTTAATTCAAGTAAGGACTGCAGACATTCGATTTTAAAGTAGTTCCTACTTTTGGTACCAAACGCCACCGTCAACGACAAACTAGTTCTGAACTTGGTTACTAGATGCCACCGCAGTCGGCTTCTGCCGACGAACGTTGGAACCTAAGAGCGTTAGTCAAATCTAACCTATAATGTAGCTTCACACAAGTGTAATTAGTGGTAGGTTCTTTATGATGCCATAAATCTATGACATGGGACCGCCGGCCTTACTCCCTCCCCCGAAGGAAGGCATACTGAGGGATTTTTAACTCTCTTAAAATATCCGACGACTTTGGCAGGGCTTGAACCCAGGACCTTGGGCATAGAAGCTCAGCATGCTACCAACTACGCCCACGAAACCGCTGGTAACAGGAATCTAGGGCGCTTTCTTCTTATGGCGTGTTCTTCCGAGCAGCATCTACTGATATTCCCTGTTGCTGCACCAGTCCTTTGCATTGGCATAGCTCTTGTTCCAATACATGCGCCTACCACACATACTGCACACACGCATTGCACGAGTGACTGGCTGCCTATATGGTAGGTGCATCCAGCATGTGAACCAATTATCCCATCCGACATGAATATTCACGATCCTATCCAGGTTCCACCTCTCAACCAATGCACTGTATGGCGAATAATTTCGTATTAGTAAATCTATAATGAAATTTGAACGAACGAAAGATTTGTAGACAGGTTGGTTGGTTGCTCAATTTAGGGGCTGCAACAACGCGGCCATGTCGCCCCGTGTACTTTGGGTGTGTGAAGAATCTGTCTGATAACCGGTGTTAATTGTGATGGCTGTATTAATGTGTGGTATATGTAATTCAGGTGAGAACTGCAGACAATCAATTTTTAAGTAGTTCCTACTTTGGTATCAAACGCTACCTTCGACGACAACTAGTTGTAAACTTGGTTACTAGATGCCACCGCAGTCGGCTCCTGACGACGAACGTTGGAACTTAAGAGCGTTAGTCAAATCTTATCGATAATGTAACTTCACACCATTTTAGTTAGTGGAAGGTTCTTTAACATGCTAAAATGTATGATATGGGCCCGCCGGCTTTTCTTCCCCTCCGAGGGAAGGCATACTGAGGAATTCTTAACGCTCTTAAAAATACGACGACTTCGGCCGGGTTTGAACCCACAACCTTGGGCATAGAAGCTCATCATGCTACCAAATACAACACCAAATCCACCGATTTGTAGACATTCAGTTATAGAAATTGCATTCAAAAGGTATTTTAAGTAGCACACTTCCCTGGCAATTCTTACTTATCCAATGAAAACATAGACAAGACCACGTGACTTTACACGAAGGTTTCGATGACATTTCCGGCATGTTTCAGATAAAATAAGCACAGCATGTAATGTATTAATTCTCTGATGGATGGATTTAAAGAAGGTCCAGAAATATTTAAAATTATTAAAGGTACAGAAGATTTTATTTTAACTTTGTAACGAGGCCGATTTTTTAAACAATTAGAGATATAGATTTAGGTATTAGAAATATATTTTTGAAAGCCTTTGTCTGGAGCGTGGCGCTCTATGGAAGTGAAGATAGGAGACATGACGCATTTGTTTTTAACGAACACAGCTATGCAAAGAAACACGATAGACACTCACCGGTTGGCGAACACAGTTAAGGAAAATAATAAGTTCACCAATTTTAGGTAAAGATTTTAAGACTTTTACATGAGTTAAAAGGTTAAGTTTTTAGACATAAAGGAATCCATCAAAATACATTTATTTAGAATAATGATCCGTCAAATTTTAATGACCATACTATGTACTCGGAAGGTTCACCTTTATTCTCCTTACTAGAAAAATGACGGCAAGATGTTATGATTCCGTGTACCAGAGGGTATAGTTGGGAGGAAATGAAATAACACATTTAAGGGTTTGTCACTTGACGTGTCTAATATCCTTAATATTCAAGCACATGACGCCGATCATAATGTTCGGATGATCATCAGAATAGTTTAAAATAAATCTATTATGATAGTTGCAACAACGTAAGCCAAAAAATAAAAAATCCCAGGGAATGAAATTTTGGCATATAAATTTGAAACCCGTTTTTGCTTTCCAAAATTGTGAGGTATTTTTCATAGGACACGATGCAGACGATACGAGAGATTGTCTGCAGTGGGAATACTTCTCCAAATGATAATTTTAGCAGAGGGAATGGTCTCACCACTCAAAGAATAAGGACGTGGAAGGAAACAGAGCCATGGAAGGCAGTGAGTGAGTCTGGTCTAATGTAAACTGGACCAATCTCAGGAATGACTCGTGGTCATGAGTTTTGAGCCCTCGAGGGTGTAGCGCTATGCAGGGTGCAACATACATGGCCTTTTAGGGCCTCAGAGTAGGAAGAGGTATGACTCATCGATAAACGATGCAGTGAATTGAAACACACCCTAGACCTCAGATGACTCAAAATGAGAATAGAAAAGGATTTGACAATGGAAGGTCGTCAGGAATGACGAAATAGAAGTTCTACGAACAAGCAATGCCGTGCTGAGCTGAGGCCCCGTGGTCCCCTACCAACATCCCACCAGTTGCACGTCCCAGAGGTAAATTTAGATTTTATAGTTGCTAGAACTGGAGTCTAATTGGCATTATTTATTTAGTGTATGGCTTTTAGTGCCGGGAGTGTCCGAGGACATGTTCGGCTCGCCAGAGGCTGTAAGCTGCTTCAAGCGGACACCCATAGGGTAAAATACAAGTTCCATTCAATTTCAAGTAGTTCCAACTTTCGCAACCACATGTCACTGACCTTTAGTGGTGAATGTTAGAACTTTGATAGAGCGTTACAACGAAATCTAACGTAAAAATTTAGCATCACACAAGTTTAGTTATTGGAAGGATCTTTTACATGCCATAAATCTATGAATGGGAACGCCGGATTTATTTCCCCTACGAAGGAAGGCATCCTGGGGGATTTTACGATCTTAAAAATCCGATCACATCGGTCGGGTTTGAACCCGTGATCTTGGGCACAGCAGTTCAGCATGCTACCAACTACGCCACCGAAGCCGCTTCTAATCAGCAGAATCGATACGTTAAACACTACGCTAAGTATCGTCACGAAAGGGGAGAAAATTTGACTTTATTTCTGCACCCCGGAAGGTGTTCTGGCCAAATTAAGCCATTGTGATCATTGGCAGCTTTACATGGCACCCGGGAGAGAAGTTAAATATTCATAGAGAGTCTTAAAGACTGGTTCCCTTGCCTGGAGGAGGATAACGATCGCGCGCCTCTTGCGGGACGCCCTAGCGTCGCCAGGAAGCCGTCCATTTCATTGCGCAGCGCGGGACACGATTAGTGGCTGATCCTAGACAGGGTGGGCATATTGATATATTGATATTAGGGTTAAAGCATAGAGAGAGCATTTATTAACAGTTGGCAGCCCCGGGGGCTCTTTAGAATACGCACAGTCATATCTGTTGTAGTCCACAAAGCACATACGAAATTTGGTTGAGATGCAATCGATAGTATAGAAGTTACATGCATTTAGAAATTGGACCTATCGGCAGGCTTAGAACCATGTTGGCAAAATTGGCATGTATGTACTTCCGAAAATTAATCTGGAATGCTATTATTTATATGTGTGCCAATTTTGGAATTGTGCGTACGCATAACTTCTGAGATATCCAACATAGAGCTCAAATTTCAATTCCGATTTTCAGCAGTTGAGAGCACTGACGTCAATTTCAAATATGGTCGTCAGATATTCAGGTATAGATCATTACTCTTACCAAATTTGGTTTCGATAGCTGCAGCCGTTTAGGAGTTAATAGGGGGCGGGGACACACGCACAGACAGACAGACAGACAGAAGGACTGACAGACAGACATTTTCCCGGATCGATCTCATAAGTCTACCTTTTCCTCATTTTCGCGAAATGAGGAAAGAAGGCTAAACATTCCAAATTATCAGATTATAGTGAATACGTATTGTTCGCGCTGTAAAGAATTCAGTAGGAGATTGTTTCTTGTTCTAATTGTAAATGTTATCGCTCTCTGACGCCACAAGGACTGGCTGTTCTTTAAACTTGAAGTTCTTCCAATTACAACTCCCTCACTTGTTCTCATTGCTCGTGATTGAAGTGTGAAACTGGGTTTGATTGACACTACTTGTCTCCTACCTCGCCTAGTTCAAATAAAAATTAGGAACAAGAATACAAGTTGACATTTTCGTTCTTGTTCTTAACATTAAATTGAAAATAACATTTGCTACTTAAGAGCTGTTTGATTTTAATGGATTTTGAATAGAGATGGTATTTTCCTCATCATAATCGATTTTGGCCAACTAAGGACCACGTAAATAACTCATCTTGATTTCAGTTTTCTTTGGCATCAGTATTCCTTCATTCTCTTGCTCACAGCTGTCCAATGTTGTTCCTTCTTGGTCGCTGTTTCTGGCTCTAGGAACCCCTCAAATGTGAGTATCTTATTTCTGAAAGTGGTTCTGTAGTGGATGTCTTGATCAGTGATGTTCATTTCTTGTAGATCCTTCTTGGTGCTAGCAAACCGTTTTTCACTAGAGCTGCCTTTTCTATTGGGCTTGTTGAAGTTGTTAAAAAATTTCTTAGTGAGTCTGTAAACAGGCATTCTTGAAACATGTCCTTTATTTTCGTATGGTGTCTGATATTTTGCTGCATGTTTTATATACTTCTTTGTTGGATAGATTAGAGGATTTGGTTTAAGCAGATGATGAGTGCTTGCTGTCTGAATCATATAGAGACGCCCAAATAAAGTTGGAAGGTATGGTCAGAGAAGCAATGAAGTTTGGACTAACAGTTAATAAGTCAAAGACCAAGGCAATGAGGCTAAATGTGAAGAAAAGAGACACTATCAGGTTGGAGAACGAAGACTTGGAATAAGTAGGAGGTTTTACTCACCTTGGAAGCGAAGTGACCAAGACCGGAGGAGCTGATGATGATATAGGGCAACGAAATATAAGAGCAAATGGTGCTTTCGTACAACAGTATCCGATTTGAAAAAGTAAAAATATAACTACAAAGACAAAGTTAAAGATATTTAGAAGTAATGTCAAGGCAGTGTTATTGTATGGGTCTGAGTCTTGGAAAGTTAGCAACCAAATTACCAGTCGATTACAGGTGTTTGTTAATAGGTGTCTGAGAAGGATTTTGAATATATATTGGTCTGAGACGATCTCAAATGAGGAGCTGCTAGTTCGAACTTCAGAAGAACAGATTAAAATCCAAATAAAAAGAAAGAATTTGAAGTGGATTGGCCACACACTTAGAAAATCTGATAATTCCAATGAGAAACAAGTCCTGATTGGAATCCACAGGGTAGCAGGAGAAGAGGATGACCCAAGCATTCGTGGAAGCAGACGGTAGAGGCAGAGAAGATGGTGCAGCTTCGTGGATGCCCTTTATTGCATTGGGTACGACAAGAAATAGGATGATGAAGAAGATTTGTTACTGCCTAATCGGTGAGTGTCAGCACATTTGTTTGGTCCGAGAATTTTTCTTGAAATGTTTATTTATTATTCTTTTAGATTTATTTACCATTTATTAAGATACTTATTTATTTGATTATTATTTATTATTTTTTAAAATTTAATTATTGGCCTATTTATAGATTAATCTATTCATCTATTTCTTTCTATTTCCATTTATTTACTAATTTGTTTCATTGCTTTCTTTTGTGGGATCCCTAATGCAAAATACACGTATTGTAAATGATACACAATCAAAGATATTCAGGCGTATTTTTCCTTCCCTCATTTTGTGAACGGCAAGGACTTGTATCGAAATATCACTATGTCTTAACATATTTATTATGCTACTTTCAATTTTTTCATAAAATGAAAGTAGACTTGTGATATCTACACAGGGCCAAAATTAGTGTGTCTGTCTGTGTGTCTGCCCCCCCCCCCTCCTATCAATTCAAACGAGGTGAAACCGAATGGAACGAAATTTGGTACAGAGGTAGCACTAGTAAAGCGCATTCCAGTGTCATGATTTATATCACCGTCATGTTTAGCAAAACTGAATGGCGGCCACTCAAACGTTCAAAACGTAAAATCAAATAACGACTAAACTAATCATCCGATCTCTACCAAATTTGGTAACAACATACCTTCATATGAATCGTGTCTTTCGCCCAAACTAGAAGGTCAGCAGGCGTACCATTTCAGGATGGCGGCCGTGTGAATTATGGGAGCATTATAATTAATAACTTTGAACCCATTAGTTCCAATTATCAAATCGACAATGGTTTAAACTGTCTTAAAGGAAGTGGCCCGCTCGATATTTTAAGCCGTCTCGGTTACAAGACAAGATGGCAGCTGATATCTTGTGCCTGACCTATATTTCACTAGCAATATTTGTATTAAGAATGAGTAGAGATTTACGATGAATGCTCCAATAGCTCAGGTCTCTAGCTTCCATCCATGCACAAGCCAATAACTGTCAAAAATAGTTTTCTCCTACTTAAATACATATTTGTATTTGTAAACTGCTTTTGGAATTCCTTGTGAAAGACTTAACAATGTGGCGGCAGTTGGGACTACAGCCAGAATACCCCGCCATAGTCTCGTTCCCACTTTGTCGCACAGGTGGCGGTAGTGTCACCTAGTGGTGTAGCGGCTAGCGTTCTTGACTATCAGCCCAGAAATCGGGGTTCGATTCCCAGTTCCGCCAAGAAATGTATTTCTAGTATATATGGGGTACACAGCCTCGTGAGACAAAACTGAGAAGATGTGATTCTCTATTCCCACCTCAGCACTCCTGGAAGTGGTTTTCCGTGGTTTCACACTTCTACTCCAGGCAAATGCTGGTATGGTACCTAACGTAAGGCCATGATCCCTTCCTATCTAAATCCTACCTCAATCACAAATGCACACACTAGTACACACACAACAGTGACATAGGTTATCACACAATTTCTACACACACCCAAGTGCACGGGACTACATGGCCATGATGTTGCAAAGCCCCTAAAATAATCAGCAACAATAAATATTCAGGAGTACTCCGCTAAGTGCCTTCTCTATCTAGGACTTTTCCCGTACCGTGGCACACTCACTCAACACCTATAATAATAATTATTATTATGATAATAATAATAATAAATTACGAGCCTTACAGTAGTCGCATATGATGTGTAACATGTGACATGTTGTCCTAATATGAGTCTGCCGGGAGCACAAATCCCTTGTTAACAGTGAACTCTGTTGGTCATTGAAATAACTACTTGTAAAACTCCAGTGTCAAAGATTTATTGTAGGAATATCTTTAATGGGGCCTCCAAACCTTGAAGTAAACTGTATGTGATATACATTCCAGATAGCCACATGGACGACAGTACCTCGAATGCTTACATTAAATAAGAATACAGCAAAAGTATGAATATTTAATAAATCATAATTGTTTTCGGCAAATATGATAAAATGAATATTTTTACACCAAAGAACAACAACAACAACTACTACTACTACTACTACTACTACTACTACTACTACTACTACTACTTGAAGATGATTTATTGTAGGAATATCTTTAATGGGGCCTCCAAACCTTGAAGTGAACCGTATGCGATATACATTCCACATAACCACATGGCCGACAGTACGTTGTGGTACCAAACTCCGCCACCGCGCGCGCTCATTGTTTCTGTCCCATTTCCGTCCCTTTTCCAAAATCACTCCCACAAAAAATATCCAGCAACCCAGTGTTACACATCCATAACAATAAGAAGAAGAAGAAAAGAAGAAGAATCGACTTGAAGTTAAGGAAAGAAAGATGGAGGTTACAAGCTCTGGAGTAGCCTAATTCAGAAATATACTCCCACACTGAGAAGATCTCAAGTGTAATCTGGAAACGGAGAATAACATTCTATGCCCACCTCCTCAGAATGCCAGTCAGTAGATTCTCCAACCGTCTATTTTCATACTTCCAAGGTTTAAAGGTGATGCTTCTTTGGCTGGTTGAAGTGGATAAGGACTTGTTAAACTTGGAAATTTCTGAATTAGATATCTTGCTCAGAACCCCATTGAAACCAAAACTCCGTCAGGTTCATCAAGAGGAAGTAAAACCCAGCAAGAGATGTTCACTTGGATGAATGGATAAATCCCATTCCTCAAAGATGAAGGCGTGGTGGGCTAGCAAGAAGAAAAGCAGTTGAGATGTCGTGGTTCCTAGTGGCCACAACGATAAATGTAAAATTAAAGTAAGTAATCGATAATACTAAAGATAATCCATATAATCGTACCACTCAACCACAACCTTCAAACAGCCTAAGCCTAAAAGGTCAACAAATACACAGAACTGGCCATTGAAGTAAAACAAATGTGGAGGCAAAAGAAGGTGTATATCCGGCCTGTCATTCTGTATGCAACTGGAATGGTACCTTAAAGACTGGTGGACTAACTACAGGCGCACAAGCTGGGACAGATTCAAAAGTCAGTGATCTTGGACACTTGCCATACAGTGCGACGATTCCTAAATGAAGAGAGTGCTCTCAAAGTGCTTGACATTAGTCCGTGAATTTCAGTCATTGTATGAATCTGTATAACAATGATAATTATGTTAATAATAATAATAATAATAATAATTATAATACAAGATCGGGAATTGGAAACAGAAGGCGCTTCATGAGAAGTTTCCACATGAGTTGAACTAGCCTTACATCGACAAGTTAGCGTCGCACGCATGGCTGACCCACTCGGTCCTCTTTCCGGAAACAGAGGGATTTGTTTTAGCTATCGAAGACCACGTTGTTGCTACTCGAAGCTATCGGAAATTTATCATAAAAGATCCAGCAACAGAGAGTGCGAAGTGTCGCCGCTGTGGCAAAAGTAGTGAGACCATTCGACACATAACATCAGGTTGTTCCCACCTTGACAACACTGACTACAAACATCGACACGATCAAGTTGCCTACATTATCCACCAGAAACTGGCCTTGAAGTACAAACTTCCTCAAAGCTCCGTCCCCTATTGGAAATACACACCATCTGCCACACACAAGCTCTACTGGGACAGAGGAGTTGTGACAGATGTTGCAGTCAGTAACAACCGGCCAGATATCATTGTCATCAATAAAGAACACAGAGATGCATTACTGATAGATATCGCATATCCCAACGCTCAAAACGTCCAAACAACAGCTGCTACTAAAATATATAAGTACACAGAGCTGGCAATTGAGGTAAAGCAGATGTGAAAACTTGAGTAGGTGACTACAATCCCAATAATCGTATCGTGTACTGGTGTTATACCCAAAACTCTCCACAGTAGTCTATCAGTATTGAATCTGCATCCGCAGATATATATTGAACTACAGAAGGCAACATCTGCCATATTGTTAGGAAGTTCCTTGGTGACAATACCCTCATCGAACACTCAGCAAGGCTCGATGATTCAGATGGAAATTTAGCTCATCCTATAAATGAAGGAGACTCGTGAAGACTGCGGGCACGACATGGATGTACAGTCAACAGTGTATACGAAATTGTCTCAATACAGATGGTTCCTTGCTAAGGCCGAACCAGGCTGTAACATAAAATGTAGCCGGCATTTGTCGTGATAATGATGTCTAACAATAAATAATAATAATAAACAAAGACAGTAGACCACTGTGCTAGTCAGCAGAGCCAATATTATTAGGCGTATCGGTAATTCTGTTCGCCCCGCGTGAAGTGAGAAGGTCTGTGTTGCGGTACAGTAGACACGCTCGGCGCGAAGAGGTGCTGACATTAATTTTAGTTTTAATTATCTCCGAGGAGAATTACTCTCAAATGGAAATGTGTCGCACTGTGCCTTCCGCTTTAATCATGTCGAGGTTCAAGTAAAGAAGAGATATCAACAGCTTAGATACTCCACACACTGATATCCGCTGCGCCAATATTAGCAAATATTAGTAATAGTCTCACTGCTACGTGGCAGTCTCAATGGAACGTGTTTAGCAAGACTGCGATCTACCAATACTATAAGTACGATAGCTTGCCACGGTGGGTGAGTGGATAGCGTGTCGGTCTACTAACCCCAAGATTGCAGGTTCGCTCCTGACCGTGGTAAGTGATTTTTGAAAGGCGGCAAAAATACGATACGCATGTCATACGATGTTGGCATGTCAAAGAACCCATTTGAATTCAGTAGGCAGTGTTCATAATGACAAAATTAATCTCGGGAGTTTCCGCCAACACAAAGTTCCTCATTTCTCTACTAGAAAGCGCTATAGTGTTCAAGGAGCTTAGATATCTAACACCTAACCTCCTTGGCTTTCATAGTGATTCAAGGAACAACGAAATTCGACATGCAAGCTACCCTCTGGGTGTCAAATTACAAAGCTTGCACCCGGCACCCGAGGCTCTCGCGAACTTTTATGTAGACATTTTCATGCTAATAATAATAATATCGTATGGCCTCGGTGCCGGGTGAAAGCTTTGTTATTTGACACCCAGAGGGTAGCTTGCAAGTCGAATTTCGTTTTTCCTTGACTATGAAAGTCAAGGAGGTTAGATGTTAGATATCTAAGCTCCTTGAACACTATAGCGCTTTCTAGTAGAGAAATGAGGAACTTTGTGTTGGCGGAAACTCCCGAGATTAATTTTGCCATTATGAACTCGGCCTACTGATTTCAAATGGGTTCTTTAACATGCCAACATCGTATGACATGCGTATCGTATGTTTTGCCGCCTTTCAAAAATCACTTACCACGGTCAGGAGCGAACCTGCAATCTTGGGGTTAGTAGACCGACACGCTATCCCCTCACCCACCGTGGGAAGCTTAACCATTCTTACACTCATAGTATATTCATATTTTTAACGGTTTGCCCAGCGTAAGCTTAAAAAGCGCACGGATGCAATGTGTATTTTTCGACTTTTTCACTGAAATCGTTACTGCTCGGCTTCCTTTGATCTATATATATAATAATCAATCTTACGTGATAGTTTGTCTGTGGGTGTGTATGTCTCCTATGCATTCATATACCACTCAACCGATTGCGATGAAACTTGGGTGAGATGTTGAGTACACTCTAAGGAAGGTTTCTGACTTAGTAAATCCATTTTACAATAGGTAGCGCACGCGTAGATTCAACAAATGAGCGACGATGCGCGAAGCATTTCAACAAAGTCCCGTATGTGTTCATATACCATTCGTCCGATAGCGATGAAACTTGGATGAGATGTTGAGTACACTCCAAGGAAGGTTTCTGACTTAGTAAATCCATTTTACAATAGGTAGCGCACGCGTAGATTCAACAAATGAGCGACGATGCGCGAAGCATTTCAACAAAGTCCCGTATGTGTTCATATACCATTCGTCCGATTGCGATGAAACTTGGGTGAGATGTTGAGTACACTCCAAGGAAGGTTTCTGACTTTGTAAATCCATTTTACAATAGGTAGCGCACGCGTAGATTCAACAAATGAGCGACGATGCGCGAAGCATTTCAACAAAGTCCCGTATGCATTCATATACCATTCGTCCGATAGCGATGAAACTTGGGTGAGATGTTGAGTACACTCCAAGGAAGGTTTCTGACTTAGTAAATCCATTTTACAATAGGTAGCGCACGCGTAGATTCAACAAATGAGCGACGATGCGCGAAGCATTTCAACAAAGTCCCGAATGCATTCATATACCATTCGTCCGATAGCTATGAAACTTGCGTAAAACGTTGTGTACACTGCAGGGAAATTTTCTGGCTTAGTACATCCACTTTACAATAGGCAGCGCACGATTAGATTCAACAAATGAGCTACGACGCGCGAAGCATTTCAACAAAGTCACGTTTGCGTTCATATACCATTCGTCCGATAGCGATGAAACTAGGCTGAGATTTTGTGTGCACTCCAGGGAAGGTTTCTAGCTTAGTAAATCCCTTTAAAAATAGGTAGAGCACGAGTAGAATCAACAAATTAGCAACGGCGCGCGAAGCGTTTCAACAAAGTCCCATTTAATTTCATATACCATTCATCCGATAGCGATGAAACTTGGGTGAGATGCTGTGTACACTCCAGGGAAGGTTTCTGGCTTAGTACATACATTTTACAATAGGTAGCGCACCAGTAGATTCAACAAATGAGCGATGACACGCGAAGCGTTTCAACAAAGTCCCGTATAAGGTCATATACCATTCGTCTCATAGTGATAAATGTTTGGTGAATTGTTGTGTACACTCCAGGAAAGGTTTCTGGCTAAGTAAATCCATTTTACAATACGAAGCGCACGTTTATGTTCAACAAATGAGTGACTACGCGCGAAGCGTTTCGACAACGTCCCGTATACGTTCACATACCATTCATCCGATTGCGATGAAACTTGGGTGAGATGTTGTGTACACTCCAGGGAAGGTTTCTGGCTGAGTACATCCATATTACAATATGTAGCGCAAGAGTAGAATCAACAAATGAGCGACGACACGCGAAGCGTTTCAACCAAGTCCCGTATGCATACATGTACCATTCGTCCGTACCTATGAAACTTGGGTGAGATGTTGTGTACACGTCATGGAAAATTTCTGGCTTAGTAAATCCCCTATACAATATGCAGCGCACAAGTTGATTCAACAAATGAGGGACGACGCGCGAAGCGTTTCAACAAAGTCCCGTATAAGGTCATATACCATTCTGCCGTTAGCGGTGAAACTTGGGTGAAATATGGTTGACACTCCAAGGAAGGTTTCTGGCTTAGTAAATACATTTCACAGTAGGTAGCACACGAGTAGATTCGACAAATGAACGACGATAGCGATGAAACTTGGGTGAGATGTTGTGGACACTTACGTGACGGTTTCTAACTTAGTAAATACATTTTACAGTAGGTAGCGCACGAGTAGATTCAACAAATGAGTGACGGAGTGCGAATCGTTTAAACAAAATCAGGTATGCGTTCATATACTATTCATCCGATTGCGATAAAACATTGATCAGTTATTTTGTACCCGCCAGGGAAGGGGACTTAGTAAATCCATTTCACAATAAGTAGCGCAAGATTAGATGCAACAAATGGGTGACGACGCGCGAAGCGTTTCAACAAAATTCCCTACCGTATTGCGTTCATATAACATTCTTCGATTGCGATGAAACCTTGATGAGTTATTGTGTACACGCCAGGGAAGGGCTTCGACTTAGTAATACATTTCTCAATAGGTAGCGCACGAGTGGATACAACAAATGAGTGACAGCGCACGAATCGTTTAAACAAAAACCCCTATACGTGCATATACCATTCATCCGATTGCGATGAATCATTGATGAGTCATTGTGTACACGCCAGGGAAGGGTTTCGACTTAGTAAATCCATTTCACAATAGGTAGCGTACGATTAGATTCAACAAATGAGTGACAGCGATGAAATATTTTGAAAGTTGTTGTGCACGCTCCCTCGAATGGTTCTAAATTAGAAAATCCATTTTATGATAGCTTAGAGGCAGTTAACATGTTGTGTATCCAAAAGCACTTCAAGAAACAGAATTTCAACGCCAACACTTTCTTTGATTGGCATTGCAACGCATGCCGGGTACAGCTTGTCTTAAATAAATCTTCCTCAAGATAACCTTTACAGAATGGTGAAAGCCGCATCAAAATCCATCCAGAGGTTCACCCGTGACATCCAAAAATGACAGTAGCGCCACTCGAGCGCAGCAACAGAAGAGAGAGAGAGAGCGTTGCAGAAGAAGAGAGATAAAACGATATCATCACCTTTCACTGTAACAGTTTTTGACGAACGTCACTGTATTCCAACAATTTACTTAATGTTATCACGTCAAAATTGCTAAGAGTGTGGTCCATAGTTCGAATACCGTAATGCAAGGGAATTCCGGAGAGCGGACAAGTTGGAGAATAGTTTGTACCAGTTTCCTTCTCAACGAATCGAATCTCATCAATATTTATGTACAGACGCACACAATCTGGTGTGATGGAGTGGAGACGTCTGGTATCCAGCTGTGTTGGGACAGAGGAGTCATCAGCTCCTTAACTTGGGTACAAAATGGATCATGATGATCATGATAATGATGATATTTGTTGTTTTAAGGGGCCTAACATCTAGGTTATCGGCTCCTAATGGTTTGAGTGATAGTGAAAATGAAACTTACAACTAAAACTCTCTACTCAATTACAAACTAGAAGAGGAAATGGGAAACAAGAAGAAGAAGAATGTAAATAAAAGACAGGAGCAAAGTAAATGCCCTCGAAGAATGAGAATTGAGGGACTTGGAAGGAAGGAGAGCCATGAAAGGCTGAGAGGAAAGTGAAAGAGGAGAGTGTTCGCCTCAGAGGTAATGGAAAAAGGGCAAAACCCGGACCCAGCTCAAGAATCCCTCGGGGTCGCCAACTCGCAAACTTACTAGCCATGAGCCCTTGAGGGTGTAGCACTATCCAGGGTGCACCAGAAGTAATTGGGCTACACACACCCTGCCTCCTTGGGGGCCTTTTGCTGAAGGCAAGAGATAACATGAAAAGAAAAAGAAGACTGAACCCTAGAAGAATGAGGGATCAGAAAGGATGAGAAAAGGGCCAATTAAGGTGGGAAAATGAAAGACTACCTAGGCCTCGGATACCCTAATACCGTCGGGGTCGGAAGAGAACGAGACTTGGCCAACGAAGACCGAAAGAAAAGGTGACAGTGAGAAGCCCGGCATAAGTAAGTGGAAGCACTGCCGGACTCAGCTGGGATCCCGTGGTCGTCAACACACGTCCCGAGCCCCTGGGGATCTATAGAGAAGGATAAGAATGGAGTTGCCACATTGATGCCTCGTCGTGTCAGTTCTGTCACCATTGTGTTCATTGGCACAGCGACTGACAGCTGCTGATAAATATTTCTCCTTGTTTGTCACCGGGACAACATGGTTCACATAACAACATGACAAAAGAGCACAGCCATTGCGTCACCACAGCTTCCTGTTCCAGCGAGCGTTGACAACACTTTCGACGGTTTTCAGCACAATGTCGAGTTGTAGGGGCGGATCGACCTACGCAACTTTTAACCGTACACTCACCTCAGTAATATTGGAGGCCAACGCGAGCTACTATGAGTAACCGCAGCTGGGAACAGTGTTACCAAATGAAATGTCCGTGCATTCTATCTAAAACTCCATAAACCAATGAACAAGTGCATGGCAAAGAAACACCATATGTACTAAATATTGCTAAGTATTACCCTTTCACGAATTGATTGCGGTGGTCGAGGTGGGAACTATTCTTTGTTTACTTCTGACACACGTCAGCCTGCATCGTTCACAAGTACAGTTGCGTGAGTAACATATGACTCAGCTCCAGTAGCCTCAGTCATCGTTTATCTGTCCGTGGTGACATACACTATAACGCTGAGTTTTATTTTACTGCCCGTGAAAGCCAATATACCATCTTTTTGGATACCTTCATAGGGAGATTCAAGATGCTTGAGCTGTTAGCTCTCGCAGTTAAGAGACGCAGGTGCGCTTCAGAAAAAGGGAGGTAGCGCGCAGTTCACTACTCCTGTGGGGGTTCGGGCGCGGACACCTTGAGCACGCTGATGAGCCAGCTTGGTGTCCTAGGCAAAACCCACACAAGACACGGCAAAAAACCTGCAAAAATTGCTGAGTTTTCTCTTCTATTGCTTTGATGGTTTCATTTATTGGTATTACACTTTCCGTGGTTTCCCATTTTCACCACCAGGCAAATGCCGAGACGAATCCTTTCAACAGGACCGTGGCTACTTCCTTCTACAATCCCTTCCTTCATTAGACCCAAGACCTTCCACCATCCCCAGTTGTATCTGCTGACAAACTGCGGTCAAATCCAATACACTGTGCTTGCGACGGTAGAGGAATGATCCCTCGTAGAGTCCATGGGTGAAGCCAATTTTTCTTATTGACTGTCATGTTTTGACAGTTTTCAACTATCCTCATACGAAAAGTAGGCTATCCTTGTGAACATTTGGAGGCAAATTGAAACCTATACGTTTCCCAAGGGCTCCTAAATGCAACCATATTGCTTGGATTTGGAAATAATAAAGGCAGTTAAAATTGGGCAGAGAGGTCTAATCCTTCGACTTGATTTAACACCATCCGATAAAACACTATCATTTTCTTTTAAGAGGCAATACTTTCCAATACGTTTGGCATACTTTACCACGTTCCAGAGTTTCCCATTGAGCTTTATTGATTGGAGGGTAATTTGCCTCATCATTTTTTAAGTCATGGCCAAAAGTATTTTGCAATGTTGAGAGTGTAATCTTTTGACACCCGTATAGTTTCAATAGAGCCAAAAAATAATCGTACAAAAAATGTAGAGTAGGCCTATCTAAGAAATACACCCTCAGTTCAATAGTACATTATGATTGGTTGCTTTCCAAACTACTGTAGCGAATGGCACCAATGCAAGGATGGTTAAGAGGAAGCCTCAAATCCAAGGAGTAACGTAATTGCGCATATTATGTCCTGAAAGTCAGCAAGGCCAAGACTGTTCAAATGACCAATAGCAGAGAGAGGAAAAGTTCAAACATATATTTGGAGGGAGCAAACTAGAATCCGTTTCTCACTTCCAGTATCTTGGAAGTATGGTCTCCAAGGATAACACTCTCAAACAAGAAATTCTAAATCGGACGCAGAAAGCCTCACATTTCTATAACCCAGTTCGGCACTTACTTTGGGACAAAAATATACCCTTGGCAGCAAAGGCAACGTTGTATCACACCTACCTTGTTCCAATCCTTATTTATGGTATGGAAATATGTAAAGATTACAGTAGAATTCAAGCCACAGAAATTAGATTTATTAGGACTATGAACCAAAGTACCAGGAGAGACAAGATCACAAATGAGGTACACAGAGCAACAGCTGGCATCAGGGTCCCTGTTACTAACTTTCTGGGGAAACGCAGACTGCAGTGGTATGGCCATGTAATGAGGAAGGATAGCTCTAGAATAGCTAAGAAGTACTTAAACCTGGATATCAGAGGAAAGAGACCAAGAAGACGATGGATAGAGACAGTTCGATCAGAGGTGGGGAAGAATGGTTTTAACTCGGACGATGTACCAAGATCAGGGAAGATGGAGAGCGCTTGTTTGCCACACCCAGGAAACTGGAGATGGAAAATGATGATGGTGATGATGTCCATTTCCTGACTGGAAGCTGTAGATTCAGACATGGTTTCGTGGAACGAGTTCGGAAATCCGTCACTGTTTTTTATAAGATTAGTTGAAATATTTCGATTGAAAGAGATTTTTACCACTGTCTTTATTGTTTTTATTTTTAGCCTATTTTCATTTAAGAAAAAAGTAGGCTTATGAGATCACCTTTTGTCCGTGTGTCTGTGTGTGCGTGTTTGTGTGTTTCGTATGTGTGTGTGTGTGTCCCTAATAACTTCTAAACGGCTGGAGCTATTTCAATGAAACTCGGTAAGTTCATAGCACTATTTTGGAAGACCCCGGCCGTGCCCTTCAAATATTGTTACGTCTCACCAATCCAACATGCCGGCTGTGCGTAATATTTCACCTGCATTTAATATCTCCGAAACTATTACCGATATCACCCTAGAATTTAGTGCGGTGATAAAGGGCACTACTAGAAGTTCAAATATGTGACTTTGAAAAATTGGTAACTACAAAACCAACATGGCGGCCAAGCGAAGTTGCGACTTTTAAATGGATGTTTCTCGCAATTTAATCAACCAAACGCAATGAAACTTGGTACAGTATATGTTTATACACATTGTAATGCACTGGTATTTAATTTAGTTCAATTGTTTACATAACCTCAAGGTGGTGGCTGTGCGAATTTTAAAATTAAGTTTTTATTTCTTGTGTCGTAATCATGCGATCGAAGTGAAAGTTTGAATAATGAACCTACGCAATAATTTTCCTATAATGGTACATGACTCTATGGTCTATACATATAACAATCCAACATGGTGACCATCCGAAATATTTAGACGAATCTCAATATCTACGAATCTATTACAGCAATCAAATTGAATTTTTTATGTTCATAGGGGCTATGGACATACGTTCACCTATAAGACTTTCAATTACCTGGTGATCACAAATCCAACATGGCGGTGACGCGAAGTATAAATATTCACATGAACGTTTCTCGCAATTTAACCATCCGAGTGCAGTGAAACTTGGTATAGTAAATCATTATACAAATGTTAATCCACTAGCATCTAATTAATTTCAATTGTTTCCATAACCACAAGATGGCAGCTGTGCGAAATTTTAAAATCTCGTTTTTACTTCTTGTATCCTAATCATGCGATTTAAGTTTGAATACTACACGTACACAATAATCTTCATGTAACAGTACATAACTCTAGGACCTACATAATTATATAAAATCCAACATGGCGACCATCCGAAATATTTAGTCGGTTCTCGATATCTACGAATTTATTACAGCAATCAAACTGAAATGCAGTATGATGATAGTGGCAGTTAACATAAGAAGGATATATGAAAATAGGCTGTATAGTTCTTCACGGAACTACTTGTTGTAACCAAGTTCGACACTTACTTTGGAACAAAAATATATCCTTGGCAGCAAAGGCAAGGTTTTATTACACCTACTTTGTTCCAATCCTTACTTATGGCATGGAAACATGTACATGGCTAAGTAAGGATTACAGTAGAATTCAAGCCACAGAAATTATATTTATTAGGACTATGGACCAAAGTACCAGCAGAAGGTACACAGAGCAACAGCTGGCATCAGCACACTTCAGTGGTATGGCCATGTAATGAGGAAGGATAGCTCTAGTTCAACCTGGATGTCAGAGGGAAGAGACCAAGAGGAAGACCAAGGAGACAGTTCGATCAGAGGTGGAGGAGAATGGTTTTAACTGGGACGATGTCCAAGAACAAATGGTGTAACAAGATCGGGCAAGATGGAGAACGCTTGTTTGCCACACCCGGGAAACTGGACATGGAAAATGATGATGATGATGTCCAATTCCTGACTGAAGCTGTAGATTCAGACATGGTTTCGTGGAACGAGTTCGCAAATCCGTCCTGTTGTTGATATGATTAGTAGAAATATTTAGATTGAAAGAGACTTTTACCAATGTCTTTAATATTTTTATTTTTTAATTTGGGACTGAAGGTTATTATATTCTCTTTCCTGATTTAGTGTATGAAGGTATTAGAAGAATTAATTAAACTTCTTATAATATGAACTAATTTTGTAAATTAGTTATGACGCTTAAATAATAAGCCAAATTTATACCAGAAGCTTTGGGAGTTGGGGCATTTACCGAGCAAGCATATATTTGAACACATAAGACGGAAGTTTAATTCCTCTAATACCTTCATGCACTAAATCATTGAGGGACGGTGGAACTCAGATGCTTCGATCTTCATCATCTGGTCAATAATCGATATGTATTCAATAAAACATTGGCAAATAATATAGTAAATCTCCTACAAGTTCCTTAGCATCTTCGCCATGATATTAACTTTCAAATCCTCTGAATTGATCCATAACTTTATCGCGTGGGAAGTCAATTTTCATGTATTAATTAAACTCGAGGGCAGACACGATGAATGGGGACACATTTCGGAAACATTTAGAGATTCAACTATCACAAGTCAACTTCAATACAGACCTCTACAACACACTATAACAATGCTTACTCGAACCAGGCAACTACAGCACTGGAAGAAAAGAGGCCATCAAGAACAAATCCAACTTATCGCCTTCGACTATCAAAGTAATAGAAGAAAGAGAAAGCCTTCAACACTCCAGATTCAACTCAGCCAGAGCCAGGTCGACTACTCCGAGCAAGAGAAACTAACAAGAAGAGAAATCAGAAAGGATATAAGGGAGCATCGCACCAAGACAAGTACTGACAACCACCAAGTCGACTAGAAAAGTGAAGAAAAGTCTAAACAGAGGGAAATAATGGATCTTGAGTACAAAAAGAGCGTCAGGGGACAGCACGACGGTGAGAAAAGAAATATTAAAGGAAGAGACATGTTTTTACAAATCGCTGTCTGTATATGAGCTCTCACCCGATAAAGAACAAACAGTCCATCGTATATTGCCAAGCGAAGTAAGGAACCAATAGCGGATCTTAAGTCCGACAAAACCACAGGAGAATACTGGTCTAGGACAGCAAGACGCAGAATGGAGTTAGTAAGTAAGTGTGGGAATTGTTAAGAGATAAAAATGCAACGATAAGTGTATAGTCAAATAATTTGAATGGGCACAAGATTAGTGTCTGACTGAACGCTACGCGGAGCCTTAGATACGAAAATCACATAAAGGAAGTAAACTATGTAGGTATTAGTTAAGTCAGAACACTATGACTGTCATAGCGACTAAATTAACCATCTCACGTGACTAGCTCACCACGCGAGATATACAGTAATCAACGATCTCCCCCTTTCGAGGAAGACCTTTGCTCTTCTAGGGTCACTAGAGACTTTACTCATTCATTTATTTAATTGTTTCAGGTTTACGGAATACCACCCACTACAATTGGGTATAATCGGGTTGACCAACTGAAAATCATTTCAATTTCATTATCGATAAGTCCATCTGTAAAATGACATCGGCCAACGGCCTAACCATGTTGAAACACCGGAGTTAAGCAACATTGGGCGCAGTCAGAACTTGGGTGGTATGCCGGCTCTAGGCACTGCGCGCTGTTGGCCAACATATGGAGGAGCGGAAAGGCCCTGACCACCCTACCGCGCGTAAACTCTGGCTGGGGGTAGCCTATTCGGAGGCTCAGACCTGCCTTCGGGCAGAATACCAATTAAATTAAAAATGACATCGTCTCCCTAAACTCAGGATCGATTTGAGATAACCTGTGGGATATTGGACCAGCTGGGCCTCTCGCGCGACATCCAAGAACACTTTGCTGACACAGCTTGTCTCGATGTTACTTCTCTAGATATTACATGTTTAGAACATTCCACTAAAACATTGCATTTGGATGATGAAGTACAGTGCTTGCAGAAAAATTAGCGACAGGTCTAAATTTCGTTTGATGCACATTTGTCCATAAAGTAACAGCATTTCAATTATTGTTTACCAGATGTTATTAGACATCTATATGAGGGGTTTACATTTAAAATTTCGCTGCGCTAGCTCTAATACCTTTGGAGATGGAATGGTTTACCTTTTAAACAGGGCTAAAAAACTGTTTTTCCTACTAAAATGTTTCTGTTTCTCAAACACTCCTACTCCTACAGCTATGAAAGTTTTACTCTTGTTTTACTACAACATATCAATCATAGGAAGTAGAAATACAACCTGGGGAAAAATACACCTCATTTGGTCGCCTCTCAAACAAACTTTCTTCCCCGGTAATTTTGGCGGCAAAATTGCTCAAATTTGTGCCGCGATAACTTCCGATTGGCAACACTTTGAGAAAGCGTCCACAGCGGATCCCTCGCAAACAAGATACGGAGAACCAACAGCGCAGTCAGAATAGCTCGAAGTGTTGCCAATCGAAAGTTATCGTGGAACGAAATTGACCGATTTGTCCGCCAAAATTATCGGGTAAGAAGTTTGTTTGAGAGGTTGTATTTTTTATTTTTATTATTGCTATGTTGTGGCGAAACTGCAGTAAAACATTCCATAGCTGTAGGACTAGCAGTTTGTGAGAAAGAACATTTTAGTAGGAAAAAAAGTCCTCTCGGCACGCCGGAAGGCGGAGGTAGATTTAACCGGACAAACTTGGGGATAGGCGAAAATAGGCAGAATATGCAGGTTTTCGTAGAAGGATCAGACCTTATTTATTGCGAGAAGGTATTTTATAATTGGAGCTTAATTAACATTGTTTTTCGTCATTTTATGCTTATTTTAAACATTTTATTGTCTTATGGGAACGGTAACCTTCTTGTCCTTTGAGGTCCATTTTTATACTTGTGGTCACACTGTCCTTATGCAAGGTTTCGACACTGATGTGTAACTATGTAACGGTCTGTTACTTCTTCACGCAAAATTATATCTCCCGCAGAGATTTTGGTTGGTTCCTCAGTTTAGGGGCTGCGACAACGCGGTCATGTAACCCCGTGTACTTAGGGATGGTTGTAATAGTCTGTAATTCAGGTAAGGACTGCAGACGGTCGATTTCAAGCAGTAGTTCCTAATGTTGCTACCAGATACTACCGTCAACGACACCTAGCCGTGAACTTGGCTACTAGATGCCACCGCAGCCAGCAACTCGCAACGAACGTTGGAACCTCCCCTCCAAAGGAAAGCATACTGAGGGATTTTAGCGCTCTTAGAAAATCCGACGACTTCGGCCGGCTTTGAAACCGCGACCTTGGGCATAGACATTCAGCATGCTACCAGTTACGTCACCGAAGCCGCTTCACACTTAGATGGAAATACTGAATCTGATCTCGTGCAAGTGCGTTGTCATGGCAACGTCTGATGGCTCATCCCTCATCAATTTAGAAGTGTTGCCATGGCAACCTCTGATAGCTCTTGGCATTTTCTTATAATTCCGAAATTATTCTTCTCATCCCTTGGCATAATGGTGGGTCATATCAAAAATCTTTCAGACAAAAGTTTTAGGTAATTATTAGGGGAATATTGTCCATTTTGTACGGTTTTGATATTGTGCCTATTAAGAGAGATATGATTAATGTTTCCCGAAAAACCCACCTTTTCCCACCCCTTTGGTCAATGGTTGGTGCTATAAAAAAACTCTTCAAACATAAATTTTTGGGCTTTATCCGACACATAGTATTAACGTTGAACGGATTCGATATTTCACATATTAAGAGAGTTATAGCAATATTTCACTTTTTCGAAAAAAATCCCCCCATTTTCAACCCCTTCGACCGATTTAGCCCAGTAACGAACTCGACTGAGATTTTATAGGTATACATATTCGGTAAAAAATTCAAAGTGATTGGTACAAAATTACGGCAGTTATCGTGTCCACAAGAAACTGATATACATATGAAAAAATGAAAATCCACAGCCTGCTTCCAGTCTCCGACCGGATCAGGAATGGAATGAATGAAGCCCCTATCTAGCGGCGAGGATATGAACTGTGCCGGCTGCCGAGGCCTGACGCACTCCTCTGGGGCAATGATTAAATGAATGACAGATGAAGTGAAATGATAGTGGAGAGTGTTGCTGGAATGAAATTTTGACAGGGAAAACCGGAGTACCCGGAGAAAAACCTGTCTGCCTCCGTTTTGTCCAGCACATGGAGTGACCGGGATTTGAACCACGGACCCAGCGGTGAGAGGCCGGCGTGCTGCCGCCTAAGCCACGGAGGCTTATTGATATATACATAAATTATATATAAACTTTTGAGTTATGTACGCGCCGCAATGGAGAAAGTCCTAAACCACTCAGAATTCACTCAAAGTGGCTTACAATAGTCACTTCATCTGTGAATTTGGTTACTATTACTCGATGGAATTAACTCTATGAAAAATTGCATTTACGTAGAGGACAATAAAACCAGGCTACAAAGTATTTAGACTATGCAATATAAAGCGGCGAACGAGTTAAGGAGAATCCCCAAATCCCGGCATTAAGGTGATTGCGCAATCTGTATCTAAAACTCAGCAATTCTTCTAGGTTTGTGCCGTGTCTTGTGTGGGGTTTCGCCTAGGACACCATTCTGGCTCATCAGCGGGCTCTTGGTGTACCCACCAGGACCCCCTCAGGAGTAGCGAACTGCGTGCTACTTCACCCTTTATGAAACGCATCAGAGCTTCTTTACTGCGAGAACTAGAAGCTCAAGCTGCCATAACCTCCCTATGAAAGTTTCCAAAAGGATTGTATATTGGCTTTCACGCCCAGTGAATTAAAACTCAGCAATCTTTCAAGGTTTATGCTGTGTCTTGCACATAACACAGTTCATTATGGTTAATGTCAAGAATGTTGTTCTATTTTCCTTTTCTCCACGGTTAAAAAGAGATTTGAACCTGGGACTGATGATGTGTTGTCACCAGCAGTGCGACAGGGAACAAAAGAGGTGGCTAAAATATTCATAGCGTCTGCTCTGCATTGGAGCACTACAAGCCGGGTAATTAACACGGAGTTGCTTCGTGCCAAACATTCTCCTCAGCCCCAAATACTATCGCCCAGGAATTATTAAGGTTTGATATGGAACACCACATAGGCTATAATTAGAAGGTCGCTAAAAATGTCTCAATAAGTGATATGACCGATTTTCAGGTTTCTAGCTATAGAATGGGTAGTCTTACAGTATGTAAGTTCATCCGACAAAAACCTCAAGCTCCTCAACTAAGAGTTAGGTTGGTTGGTTCCTTAGTTTAGGGACTGCGACAACGCGGTAATGTAGCCCCATGTACTTTGGGTGTGTGTAGAATCTGTCTGATAACTGGTGTTAATTGTCATTGTATTAGTGTGAGTTAGCTCTCCACGGTGGGTGAGTGGTTATCGTGTCGGACTACCAACCCCCCAAGCTTGCAGGTTGGCTCCTGGCAGTGGTAAGTGATTTTTGAAAGACGACAAAAATCACGACACGCATGTCACAATATTTTTTGGCATGTTAAAGAACCCACTTGAATTCAGTAGGCCGTGTTCATAATGGTGAAATTATTCTCGCGATTTTCCGCCTACCCAAAGTTCCTCATTTCTCTACTAGAAAGCGCTACAGTGTCAAGGAGCTTGACTTTCAAAGCACTTCAAGCAGCGATAAAATTCGACATGCGAGTTGCCCTCTGGGCGTCAATATTAATAAAGCTTGCTCCCGGCATCCGAGGCCATACGATATTATTATACCTAGGTAGTGTGTGTTATCTGTTTTTAATTCAAGTATGGACTGCAGTCATTCAATTTTCAAGAAGTTTCTACTTTTGTTACCCAACGCCACCGTCAACGACTACTAGTTCTGAACTTAGTTACTAGATGCCACCGCAGTCGGCTCCTGGCGATGATCGTTGGAACCTAAGAGCGTTAGTCAAATCTAACTTATAATTTAGCTTCACACAAGAGTAATTAGTGAAGGTTCTTTTATATGCCATAAATCTATGACATGGGACCGCCGGCTTTACTTCCCTTCCGAAGGAAGGAAAATTTGTAGGTTAGAATTGATAACGCTCTATTAGTTCCAACGTTCGCCACCAGGTGCTGACTGCGATGCCATTTAGTAGCCAGGTCCGCAAGCTAGGTGTCGTGGACGGGAGCATTTGGCAGCGAAAGTAGGAACTACTGGAAACTATCGTCTGCAGTCCTTACTTGAATTAAAACAGATAACGCACACTAATAGGCTACAGTCATCACAATTAACACCGGTTATCAGACAGATTCTACACACACGCAAAGTACTCGGGGCTACAGGACCGCGTTGTCGCAGCCCCTAAACTGAGCAACCAACCAACCAGTATCATATTAAAGTATTCAGTGCCGAGGGTTTAAGCACCACCACGACTCGACGTCAAGAACAGACGCCAGGTCAGGTATCAGGTAAAAGGCCGACGCCGTCAAAGAGCACGTGCGAGCTTTGTCCAGGCTTTTAATGAATTTCATTTGGCGCAAGTCATTAAATCGATACTTGAATTAATGGTAGGTGTCAAGAGTCGGCAGACATCGTTGCTTTTCATAAGCTTGGGGCCCAGTTCCGTCAATAAGTGGGTAGGCGCTAAAGTGATTTCGACCCTCGACCGAGGCGTGAGAGTCTAACTTCAGTTCTTTAATACAGCTGGCTCGAGTCTGGGTGATTATATCGCCGACATTATTCGTTTCATCCTGACCACGACGCTCAGGACACCTAGATGCTTCTCTGGGGGCCAAACCCTAATAGGCTATTATTATTATCTTTCATTTCAGTCTTCTATGGGCGATGCTAGTTCAACTGCTTTGCCCAGTATTCCCGAAGTCTTCTTCGGTGGGCTTCCTTCTGTTCTTCGGTCCTAATTTTTCCCGTTTTCATTTTGGAGTTTGACTGAAAATTCCTCATTTCCCCAAGTTTCTTCCTCATATAGTCAAGTTCCAAGATGTCCTCAGGTGATATCTTGTAGGTATTATTCCACCTCTGTAAACCAGATCCCTTTGGTTTTCTTTCCCAGAAAGTAGATTCGATTGGACAACCATCCAGAGCTCATTTGTCTCAAGTGGCCATAGAAAGAGATTCTGGTGTCCATTATCCTCTCCATGTGAAGAAGTAGAGTTCATCGTTTGTCGTCTTCGGTACTCTCCTTGTTCTTTGGCCGGACTAAAGATCTTTCTAAAGATCACTTTGGCTTTCAGTTATTCTGCCATTCCTTTCTTATTCATCGCGAGACATTCTGATGCGTTTAGCGCTTTCGGTCGAATATCGGTACAATAGTGGCTGAGTGGGCATTGATGATGATGATGATGATGATGATGATGATGATGATAATTGTTGTTTTAAGGTGCCTAACATCAGGGTTATCGGCCTCTAATGGTTTAACTGACACTGAAAATGTAAATGAAATAGAACTAAACCTAAAACCAACTACACACTTACAAACTAGAGGACGAAATGGAAGAAGTTCCGTGACGAACTAAAGAGCCTACTTTTCTTAAAATTTAAGATTCTTGCCAATGATTAATCTATATGGATCTATCTAGACTAATGACGAAATTAAGATGGTAATATCGACATTTCTAATTAGTTCGAAATACTGTATACCTGGCGTAATGTAGCCTAATAGAGCACTACAGTTGGCAGCCCTGGTGACTGAATATATTGTTAGTTCCATCTCTTGAGGCACAGAATACAAAATTTGGTTGAAGCCCAATGGACGTCACATGCAGTTAGACATTGGATCTATCAGCACGCGTAAAAGCATGTTGGCAACAATGTCATGCGTGTGCTGGTCAGAAATAATCTGAAATTTTATGATATGTTGTTGAGCCAATTTTGGATGAAATCATGTTGTTTTATAGAAGTTACATGTATTTTAAAATTGGGCCTATCAGCAGGTATAGAATCATGTTGGCAGCACTGACTTATATTAATTACTCCAAATTAATCTAGAATGTCAGGTGCTATATGTGTGCAAAGTATAGGGCTGTTGGCTTGCATACTTTCTGATATATTGATATTAGAGTAAAAAGATATAGACAGCATTTATTAACAGTTTGCAGCCCTGATTGCTCTTAGGAATACTTATAGTCATATCTGTTACGTTACACGAAGCATATACGAAATTTGGTTGAAATCCAACTGATAGTATAGAAGTTACATGTATTCAAAAATTGGTCTTATCAGCAGGTTTAGAATCATGTTGGTAGAACTGACGTATATAAGTTACACCAAATTAATCTAAAATGTCAGGTATTATACGTGTGCATAGTTTAAAGCTGTCGGCTTGCATACTTTCTGATATATTGGTATTTGGATAAAAAATAGAGAAGGCAATTATTAACAGTTGGCAGCCCTGGTGGCTCTTAATAATTCGCTCAGTCACATCTGTTTATGTACACATATTACATACAAAATTTGGTTGAAATCCAATTGATAGTGTAGGAGTTATATGAATTAAAAATGGACATGTCAGAAGGCTTAAAATTATTTTGGCAACACTGTACTGTATGGCCTCCTAAAAAATGAACTGAAATAGTATTATATACTGAACCCATGTACCATAGGCCTCAAAGGGAGTCGAATCCATGTACTTGTGAAAGGAATGAAAGAATCATACAGTTTCTAAGGGAACGGAGAGAGATTTCAAGCCGGGATTCTAGCCTGACATTGTGCAAGCGCTGGGACCAGGTGTTCATAAGATGAGCTCATGCCTCTTGACATTTATAAGGAGCCAGTCATGGATATTATTAGAACGAGTGGAAAGTTTGGACTGTAAGTCAGAGAAGCTTGACTCGGAAATTGCTCTTACGTTGCAGGAAAACGGCAACCTCGCTGGTGAGTCAGAACAAGAATAATTAAATTTAACCCGTTTACGTGTATAAAAATAAGTAAACAAATACAGTACGGTGAATCATTTCGAATTAAAGATTTTTGTGTAAAGAAAAACCCTTTAATAATTGCACACGAGGAAAGTGCAAATGCAGCAGACGTCATTGGGGATTCACCGGGACCCAAGGAGTGGGAGAATTAAAAATGAACAGCAACACCCACACAGTTGAAGACTAAAAATTAATTAATATCTCGGAAATGCACGATCGATTTCCATGCACAGGAAGATCATTTTACGTTTGGAAGACGAGCTTCCTGGAGATATAATTTTTATAATTGTACGACAATTAGTTCAAAAGTTGGTCACGAAAAGGACTAGGATTTTATCTTTTTTTGACTGAAGAGTATAAAACTCCTGGCCTCACCAAGCCAATCATGCAGTTTTCGACAGCCCAGGGGGGCGTTACGCTGGATCAATGCAGTTACTAGTCCGTCCAGGGGACGTGACGCTGGAGCATCATAACCATGCAGTATTCAAGAGCCCGTGAGGGGAACGTCACGCTGTATCAGTACATGCAGTCTACAAGCACACCGTGAGCGGAAGTGCTGCATCACATCGTACATGCAGTTTCAAACGGCCTGAGGGCACGTTACTGTGATATATCAGACATCGAAGGCAGTTTACCAGTACTCCTTGAGGGGAGAAACGCTGTGTTACACCGCAGAATTAATATCCGATAGCCACGGGCGTCACAGTATTAATAACTTGCGTGCCTCCATAAGGAGTTGCAAAGAAGAAATATTAAAGTATCGCCGTGTTGAAAAATTAGGAAAATCCTAGTTAAAGGATTTAGGTCCGACAGTGCAAAGTTTACCGTAAAAGTTCTTAAAATACAGTCAAAGCAGGCTGCGAACTTAGGATTCAGGCGATAGGTCTCTCAGTAAATGACCAAAAGTATCATAACGTACGGAAGTACCGGAACAGCGAGATAAACAGTTTGTCAATTTTAAAGAACCCGAACAGGGAAAAACAGAGTAAGGTTCGCAACGTATTCCAGAAAATTAGAGGTGCGAGAACCGAATAAACAAAGAAGAACGGAAACTATAGACATTGTCTCAAGAAAGCAGACGAACTATTCTAAAGCACTAAGACTCGAGAAGTATTAGTTGCTAAAAAATCCATAGGTCATCGATAGGTTATCGAGGGGACCTCGATCAGAACAGACTTTCGCTAGGATCGATAAACCAGATCTAAAAGGGGAGCCGTTCAAGCTAGATAAATAGCCGATCATCAGGAACAGGATTCGAAGAATTGTATTCCAGGGAATAAGTAGATGATTCGAGACTTTCGTATTCTGCAGGATAGGAAGCCGACATTGAATAAATTTCACCCTTGGAGACGGGAGATTAAGAGGTCACGTGTGATAGGCTAGAAAAAAGACGGCCTAGTGATAAAAAGTTGTGAAGTGTAAATATATCAAGATTGTGTGTTAAAAGTAATATATTTTTTAGTGTTTTATTGTGTGTTCTAAACGGATACACCAGTGTATTAAAAATGTTGTCAGTGTTAAATGTATTGAATATGTGTCAAGAAATGTTTGTACATGAGATGAATTTGTACGATATGGAGTAAGTCAAGAAGGTGGGCATAAATGACACATCGTACGAGGATAAAGGTCAGAAAACGACCTTAGACATGTGAGTAAAGATTTTCATTATGTTTTGGTGTCGGGGAAATTTTTGTGTACAATTCCACCGGAGTTTTGAGTAAAAGGGATGTTTTTAAATAAATAATAACTAAATAAGAACGTGATCTGAACAAAAATATAGTTTGAGAAATAATAAATAATTATGTGAAAGAATAAATCCTGTAGAGGAAATGCATGGAATAAAATGTCAGTGTATTTGACGAATGTTATAAAAGCAAGCGTAATAATAATAATTATAACAAAGATATTTACATAAAGGTAAATTTGAATTATATGAAAGAAATAGCTTTTGAGATTTTGTAAGGAATGAAGACATGATGTGAATAATAATAATAATAACAAGGTAAAGAAATCTAAATAAAGATTAAATTGAATGATATAAAAATATAGAGCGTTGGAGCCTTAACAAATGTATAAGACATGATGTGAATACATGTTCTTAAAAATGGAGCGATTTATTGTCAACGGAAAAGATAAATATAAAAATTGAGATATGTATCAATTGTTACTATGAAATTTATCAGTTCTTTGGAAGACATTTGTCCGTAAAGTAATATATAGCGCAATGGAACGCAATTAAATAAAAAGTCACGCTAGGAATGCGTAGAATTTAAATGTACTTGGTAAATTACTTATGAGGGGTAGTTGATTGTATTGAATTGAGATATGTTGTAAGTCCTCTAATTGTGACGTAGATCACGAGGCCATGTGTGTGTTATTATATAAAGGGAGCAAATGTATGGTATTATTGAGCGTAGGTCCTGTAAGCTACGGCTAGACCCTAAATCGCGTCTTGTATAAGTCCTCCAATGTGGAAATGGTTCCCGAGGCATGTTAAGAGATTCGAACTTAGAATCCTTTTGTTGTTGAAGCCCCTTATTATTCGTCGTAGAATGTGTATTACTCTTCCCAATCAACGAGGACCCTTCATAATTAATAAATGCCAAGATTACGAGAGTGGTTTATGAGCCAAAGAATATTGTTGGAAGTGAAAAGAGAAGTTAAAATGCCAGGTCTCTCCATAGAACTGAAAATAAAATGAAGGTTTGTTTTAAAAGCATTGAAGAGAGCTCCAACCGTAGGCTAGACAGGGAGCCGCTCTCCCTGTCATAAATCTCGCTCGAGTATAATGGCCTGACCCTCATAGTATGAGGGTGGGTAAAGACCGTCTTGTAAGAAGTGCTAAATACACCGTGAGTGTTTAAAAGTTGTTAATGACCCGGGCGTTGAACCGAGGTCCTTGTAGATTGATATTATCGCTTGCCAGTTCAGATCGTAGTTTTCTTATGTGATAATGGTCGTATAAGACAAATGAATTAAATAGAAATCCCTATTGTAATATTGTATGGATATAAGGAATCCACGAGTTTTGTGAAGATAACTAGATTTCGGGAGTAATCATAGTTTTTGACTTTGTCAAGTAATCTTTATAACTCTGGAGTACACAAGTAGTTTCCCGATCACCGTAGTGAATTTGCAAAACTTGAGAGAGGTGGTAAATACTGAGAACATGTGAAATGCCCAAATATTGAAGTAGATAATTAACATGTAATTTTAAATGTAATTATATATTGTTTTGATGATAAGAAAAGATAAAAATAGTTCTTGAGGTGTACAAAAGTATGACACCATTATTATGGAAAGTATCGAGCCAAAGGAGCTCGTAGTTATATGGAACTTTAAGATAGGTACTTTATGGAAGTGAAAATAATCATGAATTGTTGGTTTTAAAGAAAACCATGTGTTTTAATCTAATATTTGTTTTATTCTTACGTTATTCCTTGTTCACTTTGAACAAGTAGAAAGATATTGGTCAGTAGTTTATTTGTTTTATTGTTTGTAGCGCCATAATTTTGATTAATTAAATGTGTTAAAATAGGAGTTGATTTTGTTGTTATTTTTGCAAGTGTATCCTCTATTTAATCCAAAATGTGTAAGTCACAGAGTGGGAGAACTTACCGCAGCCCCGAAAATCCCGAATTGAGCAATGCTGGCATACTGTGATTTGCATATTTCTTGCTGAAAGGGCACAGGGGGGTGAATAGAAGTACTGTGCTTGGATTAATAATTGGAGGAACACTAAAGACGGTCGATTCATGTAAAAGTAAAGTAATGATAGGAGTAGCTACAACGTATAATGTTAACTGACCGCATGGGTCCCTAGAAACTCACACCGAGCAGCCCTGGATTTAAACCACCCCCTACCAGACATTTCATGGCGCCCAGCACGCAGGGCTGAGTTTTCCTAGGGAAAACCCGAGTTTTCTCGAAAAATCAAAATTTTCATTTTTTTGGAAAAAAAATGGTTTTTCGAAATTTTGAATTTTAAATACTTCCATAAAGGTCTTTGAGTTTGAATAGAATATCAAAAGGGTACGGTGTAGTAAAAACCCGTACCAAAGTAAATTTAAAAAAAAATTGGGACACAAAGGTTCAGATTACCATCTCTCAAGCATGTACTAGCGATGTGGCATTAGTAGCCCACTATATTCTAATAAGAAGGCATTGAGTGAAGAGATGCAACGGCTTTTGGAGGCTATAAAAGCCGATAGCAATGAGAAGTTGGAGGCTATAAACAGTACATTGGGCCTCCAAAAGGATGAAAATAAAAAGGAGTTTGAATCCATAAATGAGAGTTTGGGGTCACTAAAAACTAAAAGTGATAACATGGGAACTAAATTAGAAGCCATCGAAACTAATAGTGATAACATGGGAACTAAATTAGAAGCTATTGAAGCTAACTGTATAAAATTGAACGATGAAGTGAAGGCTGAAATTGAGGGAATGAAAAAGGGGTCATATGGACTCAGAGAGAGTTTAGAAGAAACAATGAATAATAAATTTCAAGGGTTTGACACTAAGTTTGGGGATAAGTTAAAAGAGTTTAAAGGGGAAATCACAAGTGAAATTAAAGAGGAAAACGATGCCTTTAATTCAGAATGGCAAGGCCAAATAAAGATCTTGAAGGACAGTATGGTAGATTCCCAAACTAAGTGTCAAGAAAATTTTGAAAATTTAGAGACTAAATTGGTTGGAATGGAAGAACCTTGTAAAAAAAATGTAGATGCATGTAAGAAAGATCTTGTAACCCAGATCCAAGGTGTGCAGAAAGAATTAGAAGCTCAGATAAAATCTAATATGGAGATTTGTAAAAGTTCCCGGGATGAGATAAAAAAAAGTGTTAGTGATTTAGGAGACAGATTTACAGGGGTGGAGAACCAAGTAGGAAAACTTGAGGAAAAAGTAGCGGGAGTTCAGACCGAAGTAACTGAGATGAAAAATCAAAACCAAAAGGATGCGCGGGACATGAAAGTTCAATTTGAGCTGTTTACCGGGCAGGTAGATGAGAACTTAAAGAAATATGAGGATGGAATAAATCAAAGATTAGGTCTCTACGAAGAGCATCTCCAGAAAGAAAGAAAACAACGAGATGAAGAAAATAAGGGAAATACCCATAAGATAGCTGAAATAAGTCAGGGTATTAATGATGTTCAGGGAACCATCGGAACCTTAAAGGTCGAAATAGGATAAACTCATACGGAAGTGAGCCAGATCCAAAATGACTTGATGATATTAGATAAGAGTCAAGGGAAAACTGAAGAAAACCTTGAGATCCTTCCTGAAGAAGATATGGAGACTCAAGATGAAAAAGTAATTCCAGTCCAGGAGGATAGCCAAAATGAAAACGAGCTGCGAAGTGAAGAAAATCATTTTGATGAAAAGGTTGAGCTGGAAGAGCAAGAAATAAACTCCGAACAGGAAATAATGAAAGAAGCGGAAGTTGAAGAGATTGTTGGAAATAATGAAAAGATGAGAGGAGATGTCTTTGAAGAAAATCAGGAAAGAAGAGGAAAACCGAAATTGGTAGTCGGTTTACCAGAAAATAGATACCCCATGGAAACCAAGAGAGGAGGAGAGACAACGTATAATGCCTTGGAGGAAGAGGACGCTCAGGCATATTTCAGTTGGAAACTTCGTAAAAAGAAAGGGAAGGATAAAAATAAGAGAAACAAGGGAGATCTGAAGGATCTAAAGAATTGGAAGAGTCGAAAAAAGAAATACTCTTTGGAAATGCCATCTCGATGCGAGATGAAGGAAAGGATTATTCCATCATAACCAACGGGTAAAGCCAGATGCAACCGTTGAAGAATAAGAGGAATAAAACAATTTTGTTTGAAATACCATCTCAAAAAGAGATGAGGAAGGTGGAAGAAAACCAGAAAGAGTCAGGTGAGGTTAGACCGAGCTCTTAAAAAAACCAAATGAAATGTTACAGACTTGAAGTCTGAGAACAATAATGATGAATTGACGGGTAAAGCCAGTTGCACCCGCAAAGTAATTAAAAGAAGGTCATTAGGTTGACAATACGTAATGAATAGAGAAACAGACCGGGAGGATGTCCGTCTTATGAAAAGAAGAAAAGAAACAAACTGTTTGACTCAAGTTTGGAGAGCATGCGCCAGACTAGAGGAAGATTAACAAAACACCCGAACGTGACAAGAAATTTATGACCCTAAAGTGGAGACGTCCACTAGGGAAATGAATGAATGAATGGGCCCTTTAAGAAGACCCAATACAAATACAAACCAGAGAGGAAGGAAACTTTAAAGGAATAAAGAAACAAAAAGTACGAAGAACGTTATGATGGCTTCGACTATTAAAGGAAAAAATAAGATTTTTATAAATAATTGAAATAAATTTCCTCAAAATTTTTCGAAAATTTATTTAACCTAAGGAGGGGTGAGATGAACCCATGTACCATAGGCCTCAAAGGGAGTCGAATCCATGTACTTGTGAAAGGAATGAAAGAATCATACAGTTTCTAAGGGAACGGAGAGAGATTTCAAGCCGGGATTCTAGCCTAACATTGTGCAAGCGCTGGGACCAGGTGTTCATAAGATGAGCTCATGCCTCTTGACATTTATAAGGAGCCAGTCATGGATATTATTAGAACGAGTGGAAAGTTTGGACTGTAAGACAGAGAAGCTTGACTCGGAAATTGCTCTTACGTTGCAGGAAAACGGCAACCTCGCTGCTGAGTCAGAACAAGAATAATTAAATTTAACCCGTTTACGTGTATAAAAATAAGTAAACAAATACAGTACGGTGAATCATTTCGAATTAAAGATTTTTGTGTAAAGAAAAACCCTTTAATAATTGCACACGAGGAAAGTGCAAATGCAGCAGACGTCATTGGGGATTCACCGGGACCCAAGGAGTGGGAGAATTAAAAATGAACAGCAACACCCACACAGTTGAAGACTAAAAATTAATTAATATCTCGGAAATGCACGATCGATTTCCATGCACAGGAAGATCATTTTACGTTTGGAAGACGAGCTTCCTGGAGATATAATTTTTATAATTGTACGACAATTAGTTCAAAAGTTGGTCACGAAAAGGACTAGGATTTTATCTTTTTTTGACTGAAGAGTATAAAACTCCTGGCCTCACCAAGCCAATCATGCAGTTTTCGACAGCCCAGGGGGGCGTTACGCTGGATCAATGCAGTTACTAGTCCGTCCAGGGGACGTGACGCTGGAGCATCATAACCATGCAGTATTCAAGAGCCCGTGAGGGGAACGTCACGCTGTATCAGTACATGCAGTCTACAAGCACACCGTGAGCGGAAGTGCTGCATCACATCGTACATGCAGTTTCAAACGGCCTGAGGGCACGTTACTGTGATATATCAGACATCGAAGGCAGTTTACCAGTACTCCTTGAGGGGAGAAACGCTGTGTTACACCGCAGAATTAATATCCGATAGCCACGGGCGTCGCAGTATTAATAACTTGCGTGCCTCCATAAGGAGTTGCAAAGAAGAAATATTAAAGTATCGCCGTGTTGAAAAATTAGGAAAATCCTAGTTAAAGGATTTAGGTCCGACAGTGCAAAGTTTACCGTAAAAGTTCTTAAAATACAGTCAAAGCAGGCTGCGAACTTAGGATTCAGGCGATAGGTCTCTCAGTAAATGACCAAAAGTATCATAACGTACGGAAGTACCGGAACAGCGAGATAAACAGTTTGTCAATTTTAAAGAACCCGAACAGGGAAAAACAGAGTAAGGTTCGCAACGTATTCCAGAAAATTAAAGGTGCGAGAACCGAATAAACAAAGAAGAACGGAAACTATAGACATTGTCTCAAGAAAGCAGACGAACTATTCTAAAGCACTAAGACTCGAGAAGTATTAGTTGCTAAAAAATCCATAGGTCATCGATAGGTTATCGAGGGGACCTCGATCAGAACAGACTTTCGCTAGGATCGATAAACCAGATCTAAAAGGGGAGCCGTTCAAGCTAGAGAAATAGCCGATCATCAGGAACAGGATTGGAAGAATTGTATTCCAGGGAATAAGTAGATGATTCGAGACTTTCGTATTCTGCAGGATAGGAAGCCGACATTGAATAAATTTCACCCTTGGAGACGGGAGATTAAGAGGTCACGTGTGATAGGCTAGAAAAAAGACGGCCTAGTGATAAAAAGTTGTGAAGTGTAAATATATCAAGATTGTGTGTTAAAAGTAATATATTTTTTAGTGTTTTATTGTGTGTTCTAAACGGATACACCAGTGTATTAAAAATGTTGTCAGTGTTAAATGTATTGAATATGTGTCAAGAAATGTTTGTACATGAGATGAATTTGTACGATATGGAGTAAGTCAAGAAGGTGGGCAAAAATGACACATCGTACGAGGATAAAGGTCAGAAAACGACCTTAGACATGTGAGTAAAGATTTTCATTATGTTTTGGTGTCGGGGAAATTTTTGTGTACAATTCCACCGGAGTTTTGAGTAAAAGGGATGTTTTTAAATAAATATTAACTAAATAAGAACGCGATCTGAACAAAAATATAGTTTGAGAAATAATAAATAATTATGTGAAAGAATAAATCCTGTAGAGGAAATGCATGGAATAAAATGTCAGTGTATTTGACGAATGTTATAAAAGCAAGCGTAATAATAATAATTATAACAAAGATATTTACATAAAGGTAAATTTGAATTATATGAAAGAAATAGCTTTTGAGCTTTTGTAAGGAATGAAGACATGATGTGAATAATAATAATAATAACAAGGTAAAGAAATCTAAATAAAGATTAAATTGAATGATATAAAAATATAGAGCGTTGGAGCCTTAACAAATGTATAAGACATGATGTGAATACATGTTCTTAAAAATGGAGCGATTTATTGTCAACGGAAAAGATAAATATAAAAATTGAGTTATGTATCAATTGTTACTATGAAATTTATCAGTTCTTTGGAAGACATTTGGCCGTAAAGTAATATATAGCGCAATGGAACGCAATTAAATAAAAAGTCACGCTAGGAATGCGTAGAATTTAAATGTACTTGGTAAATTACTTATGAGGGGTAGTTGATTGTATTGAATTGAGATATGTTGTAAGTCCTCTAATTGTGACGTAGATCACGAGGCCATGTGTGTGTTATTATATAAAGGGAGCAAATGTATGGTATTATTGAGCGTAGGTCCTGTAAGCTACGGCTAGACCCTAAATCGCGTCTTGTATAAGTCCTCCAATGTGGAAATGGTTCCCGAGGCATGTTAAGAGATTCGAACTTAGAATCCTCTTGTTGTTGAAGCCCCTTATTATTCGTCGTAGAATGTGTATTACTCTTCCCAATCAACGAGGACCCTTCATAATTAATAAATGCCAAGATTACGAGAGTGGTTTATGAGCCAAAGAATATTGTTGGAAGTGAAAAGAGAAGTTAAAATGCCAGGTCTCTCCATAGAACTGAAAATAAAATGAAGGTTTGTTTTAAAAGCATTGAAGAGAGCTCCAACCGTAGGCTAGACAGGGAGCCGCTCTCCCTGTCATAAATCACGCTCGAGTATAATGGCCTGACCCTCATAGTATGAGGGTGGGTAAAGACCGTCTTGTAAGAAGTGCTAAATACACCGTGAGTGTTTAAAAGTTGTTAATGACCCGGGCGTTGAAGCGAGGTCCTTGTAGATTGATAGTATCGCTTGCCAGTTCAGATCGTAGTTTTCTTATGTGATAATGGTCTTATAAGACAAATGAATTAAATAGAAATCCCTATTGTAATATTGTATGGAAATAAGGAATCCACGAGTTTTGTGAAGATAACTAGATTTCGGGAGTAATCATAGTTCTTGACTTTGTCAAGTAATCTTTATAACTCTGGAGTACACAAGTAGTTTCCCGATCACCGTAGTGAATTTGCAAAACTTGAGAGAGGTGGTAAATACTGAGAACATGTGAAATGCCCAAATATTGAAGTAGATAATTAACAAGTAATTTTAAATGTAATTATATATTGTTTTGATGATAAGAAAAGATAAAAATAGTTCTTGAGGTGTACAAAAGTATGACACCATTATTATGGAAAGTATCGAGCCAAAGGAGCTCGTAGTTATATGGAACTTTAAGATAGGTATTTTATGGAAGTGAAAATAATCATGAATTGTTGGTTTTAAAGAAAACCATGTGTTTTAATCTAATATTTGTTTTATTCTTACGTTATTCCTTGTTCACTTTGAACAAGTAGAAAGATATTGGTCAGTAGTTTATTTGTTTTATTGTTTGTAGTGCCATAATTTTGATTAATTAAATGTGTTAAAATAGGAGTTGATTTTGTTGTTATTTTTGCAAGTGTATCCTCTATTTAATCCAAAATGTGTAAGTCACAGAGTGGGAGAATTTACCGCAGCCCCGAAAATCCCGAATTGAGCAATGCTGGCATACTGTGATTTGCATATTTCTTGCTGAAAGTGCACACTACATGTGTGCCAATTTTGAAATAGCTCCCATGCATACCTTCCAGGATATCCAACACGAAGATAACATTTCTAGTGCGTTTTTTCAGCAGTTGGTAGCACTGACATCATTTGCAAATATAGGCTTGAGATATTCCGGTATACATCTTTACTCATACTAAATTTGGTTTTGATTACTGCAGCCGTTTAGGAGTTGATAGGGACACACACACACACACACACACACAGCCAGACAGCCAGACAGCCAGAAGGACAGACAGACAGACACACACACGTTTTCCTGGATTGATCTCATACGTCTACTTTTTCCACATTTTTGGAAAATGTGAAAAGTAGGCTAAACGTAAGAATAAGGGAAACAAATAACAGGAGGAAAGGAAATGCCCTCAACCCTCGAATAATGAGGATTGAGGGACTTGGAAGGTAAAAGAGCCATGAAAGTCAGATAGGAAAGGGAAAGAGGAGAGGGCCCGCCCCAAGGTCAGAGGAAAAAGGGGACAAAACGGACCCAGCTCAAGAATCCCTCGGGGTCACCCCAAACTCCCCAGCCGTGAGCCCTTGAGTGTGCAGCACTATCCAGGGTGCACCAGAAGTGGTGGGGCCACATACACCCTGCCTCGTTGAGGGCCTTGAGCAGAAGGCAGGAGATAACATGAAAAGAAAGTGAAAGACTCCCTAGGCCTCGGATATCCTAATATCGTTGGGGTCGGAAAAGAACAAGAGTTGAGCAAGGGAGGTCGACAGGAAAGATCTCAGAGAGGAGCCCAGCACAAGTAAGTGGAAACATTGCCGAACTCAGCTGGGGCCCCGTGGTCGCCAACCCACGTCCCACTAGTCGTTAGCCCATGGTTTAGGACATTGATCGTTTATTGTAGGTGTCTTTGGTCAGATGGTACATCATTTCCGTTTTGTAGATTCTTGACACGAAAGCTCCTTTTCCACAAATGTTGCGCTGTATTAGTACTATTATTCATATCTTCACCATTTCATTGGCAATTGTTTCAAGATGGAGTGGAGTTCTTTATGCTGGTAGGTTGAGGAACGAACGAACTGTGGAGAAGGTCCCTCTGCATACTGGTACGGTGGAGCCCCAGTTTATCGAGGTTGGCCTTCAGCGACTTCGGATTGATCCACTGGAAAAGACTGCGATAAGCAATACAGTAAGATATTCCTGTCACCACATCTGTCGGATCTCTTCAGTCAGAGGTCGCTTGCTAAGCATAAATCTGTTGTATATTATGCGAGTTTGCGATTGCGATGTCAATTAGATGCACTTTATCAATAAGAATGTCTGACCTGTTTGCTGATATAGATCTATCTGTGATCACTGACCTATCCCAGAGTAGCTTGTACGTATCGTTCTTTTGAAGAGTATCAGGAATATACTGATTGTAAGGCAGAACATTATTACTTAAGCAGTGCTTGATTACCGGGTTCAGATATATTGTCTTGGCTACTTGGTCATGCCTCTTCAAGTAGGACAGCCCTCTGTGATATGCTGGATGGTCTCCGATTCGCGATGGCATCTCCTACATTTGTCATCTGGCATGTCTGCCTTAATGATGTATTTTAGCTAGTTCCCTGTTTCCACCACTTGACCTTGTATCGCGACACGAACCCCTCATCATCAGCTTGCCTTGTCGTTCCAGCCATTTCATACGGTCTTCAGCAGTTCTCTTCATATGGGCATACAGTCATATTCCATTTCCTTGACAATGTTCTTGAGATACGATTGTCTTAGTCGTCGCCTTGGTTTCTTTCCCAAAATGTTTCCTTCAAAAATTACCTGGAGGAGAGTGTCATGTCTGAGTATGTGTCCCTTTGAATTTGGGTTTCCTTTTCTTGATGGTGTTCAACAGGCATCGATTCTCCTGAATTTGGTTCTGAACAAGCTCATTTGTCTTTCTTTCCATCCAGCTTGTTCGCGTCATTTGTCTCCAAGACCACATTTCAGCTGCCTCAAGTTTGGTTTCTTCTCTTTTCCCAGTGTCCATGTTTCACAACAATAGGTGGACACACTCCAAACAAATGTCTTCCTTATCTTCAAGTTGAGGTGCTCATTGAGCAGCAAATTCTTCTTATTTTGAAAGGATTTCTTCGCCAACACTATGCTTTTCTTTATTTCTGAGATGCATCTGTTGTCATAATTAATCACACTTTCCAAATAACAAAATGCGTTACTTATGAACCCCTCAGTCTCAGGAAATAGAGCCACATTTCGTGATAGACAGTCCCTTTTATGTCAGCGTTCAATATCCCTCAGATTACGAAAACGGATCATGCAGTCATCTGTTTGGTCAGTAGCGTTGTGGAGACAAGAGGGACATCAACATTGTCAAAGGAAGGCAAAGTTAATATCGTGATGAAGCTGCTTGAGGACACTGTTTCATTAGTTTGAGAGTAGTATTGTTCCACTTGGCTTGATGACGGAACTCCTCGAGTTTACCGAGCACTTGAGATGGCCTCTTGACCGACCCCGCCAACACAACAGCAGGTGACAGCTACAGTTGCCCATTTCTGTATTACTTTGACCTTTGGCCTGTCACTTGTAGGTTCCCCGCAAGAGGTGTGCAATGACTGAATGCACAGTGTTCCAGAATTCCTATTGTACACTTCTAGGGGTTGTGGAGAGGCCCAGTTGATAACATTTCCATGCGGAACTCGAGCCCGGAATGGCAATGTGGTATAAATTGTGTATCAGAACAGTGTGCAAAGACGTTCAGGGTGGTGCAACCAGATATTATTAGCATCATTATGTACAAGAATCAATAGATAACCTCACAATATGGGCTAAAAACAATGAATTCTCCATTTACTTGGGGGAATAAACTAATGGTTTTCAGTAAGGAGAGGGGGGGGGGGGGCTTTTAACAGTAGGCGATTATATCCATCTACAGGACAATATTCTGCAAATTACTAATGCCTTTAAATATTTAGGAGTAACGCTTCAGACAACAGCCAAATTCTTCCGGATACACGTGAAAGAGAGCGTGGCTGCTGCTATCATAGCAATACATGACATACAAAACTTCACGCAATTGTCGCTAACTTCTTCTTCTTTTTCTTCCTAGCGTTGTCCCGCTGGTGCAGGGTCTGCTTTCTTGGACTTTGACCTCCATTTTGTCCGGTTTCGTGCGTCAGCTGGGTTTAGGCCGGTAATTTTTAAGTCACCATTTATTGTGTCTTGCCAACGCTGCTTCGGTCGTCCTCTGTGACGAAGGCCTTCAACCTCAAAATGAAGGACAGAGTTATTAACATTATCAGGCGCTGCACGCAGGGCATGGCCATACAATCGGAGCCTTCCACCTCAAACACAGCTAACGACAGCTATGCAACTATTTAAGGCTAAAGTATTACCCATACTCACATATCGTATACATGTTATTTGTAATGATCTCATATACACCGACCTTCAAACTATAGAAAGAGTGAAAGCAAGGTTCCTAAAAACCGCACTAGGAATTCCGAAATGTGCTCGATCTAAATTTGCATATGAGTTAGCGCACTAAACTTTCCTCGCGGAAGACCTACGCACTATACTCTTAATTCCAGCTACCCGACAAGAATCACAGGTAAAGAACAAGAAATTCCGTGACGAACTAAAGAGTCTACTTTTCTTAAAATTAAGTTTCATGCCAATGATTAATCTACAGTATATGAACCTATCTAGAATAATGACGAAATTAAGTTGGTAATATCGAAATGTCTAATTAGTTCGAAATATACCTGGTATAATGTAGCCTATTAGAGCATTACAGTTGGCAGCCCTGGTGACTGAATATATTCTTAGTTCCATCTCTTAAGGTACCGAATAAAATAATTGGTCCAATGGACGTTACATGCAGTTAGACATTGGATCTATCAGCACGCGTAAAAGCATGTTGGTAACTATGTCATGCGTGTGCTGGTCAGAAATAATCTGAAATATTATGATATCTTGTTGTGCCAATTTTGGACGAAATCCATTTGTTAGTATAGAAGTTAGACGAATTTTAAAATTGAACCTATCAGCAGGCAAAGAATCATGTTGGCAGCACTGACTTATATTAATTATTCCAAATTAATCTAGAATGTCTGGTGCTATACGTGTGCAAAGTATAGGGCTGTTAGCTTGCATACTTCCCGATATATTGATATTAGGTTAAAAAATTATAGACAGCATTTATTAACAGTTGGCAGCCCTGATTGCTCTTAAGAATACGTATAGTCATATCTGTTATGTTACACATAGCACATACGAAATTTGGTTGAAATGCAACTGATAATATAGAAGTTACATGTATTTAAAAATTGGCCCTATCAGCAGGCTTAGAATCATGTTGGTAGAAATGAAGTATATAAGTTACTCCAAAATTAATCTAAAATGTCAGGTACTATACGTGTGCATAGTATAAAGCTGTCGGCTTGCATACTATCTGATATATTGGTATTAGGATAAAAGAATAGAGAGAGAAATTATTAACAGTTGGCAGCCCTGGTGGCACTTAAGAATACGCTCAGTCATATCTGTTAATGTACACATATTTCATACAAAATTTGGTTGAAATCCAATTGATAGTGTAGAAGCTATAGGCATTTAAAAATTGGACCTGTAAGGAGGCTAAAATTAATTTGGCAACACTGTCATGTATGGCTTCCTGGAAATGAAACTGAAATAGTGTTATCTACAAGTGTGCCAATTTTGGACATGCATACCTTCGAAGATATACAATATGGAGCTCAAATTTCTAGAGCGTTTTTTCAGCAGTTGGTAGCACTGACATAATTTTCAAATATGGATGTGAGATATTCCGGTATACATCTTTACTCATACTAAATTTGGTTTCGATTTCTGCAGTCGTTTAGGAGTTGATAGAGGGCTGGGACACACACACACACACACACACACACACACACACACACACACAGCCAGACAGACAGAAAGACAGACAAACACACATTTTCCCACATCGATCTCATAAGTCTACTTTTTCCTCATTTTTGCAGAATGTGAAAAGTAGGTTAAAAATAGACAAGAGAAGAGGAATTATATACCGACAGAATTTTGCACGACTGACGCGATGATCAACCGGAATTGGACTGGACCAAACGTCGCGATACGCAGCGCAGTGGCGGGACTGGCGATACATGGATATCACCATAAACCTTGCAACAGGACAGACTTTCACGACCCATCACCAGAATGCGTATGCAAATTGTGTAACCATTTTGGTGAATGTTCCAAAGGAACGAAATCACTGTTGGAGTAGAGCAGAGATCAGATCTAATTTAAATGTTTTAATAGTAATCGTGCGATTGTTATCTATAGAAATTAAGTTGTATTTTATGGTCATTGGCTGCTTTAAACTAATGTTATTATGTTCTTAGATTTTGTGTGCTTCATTTGTTTTATACAAAATGTAGACTACCTAAATACTTGGATGGACATATTCCATACAATAACCCCTTGGTAAAAGTACATCATTGTAAGTAATTGAACAGTTTTCTGGCTCGACCCTGTAATTAATGTGGCAGTGAGATAACCTTAGTTCATATGTTGTTTGTCAATTAGATTGTCTATTTTATTGCAGTGTGCATGACAATGGCCAATCTAGACAACTAGGATTCCTGTGACAGTAAGTTGTCTGTTCTACGAAAAGACCGAGACTCAGGAGTCATGCTCAGTTTATAACATTCACTAACACTTTCTTAGGAGAGATACGTTAGAAACATTCTGTCCGACATGTTGGATGTTGAGTGCATGCTCCAAGCTATCAAGTACCTAATTGGTTAATGAATGAGCTCTGATTGGTTGGAGAAACTGTATCATAATGAAAAGTAGTACTTTAATGACCACCATCATAATACAATATTCTGAAATACAGTATAATATTTACATTTCGACATCGTCAAATATAAATAACTAGCCGAAGTACCCGTGCTTTGCTACGCGCCATAAATAAATTAAACTGTGAAGGTGAGAGTTAAAACAGGGGATAGGCGAGGTGTTGCGCAGAGGGAGATTAAGGACGGAACATTTTGTCCAACTACACCACTCGGCGTTGACCGTGTTTTATAGCACAAATTTAGGTTTTACTCGCTAACCATTGGAGATACCTTTCGGATAGAAAATGTAATTTTAAACCTTGTACATGCCATTTCTATTTCTTAGTGTTCTCTTTTTATTTGAAATGGAAATGTTAAAGTTTGAAACCAAAGGGTGTAGTGACGTCACTAAAATGGTCGCCATCTTTAAATAGTGCAAAGTATTGAAATTAAAAGTAACCTATATGTTTACCAGGTGAATCAGCTACTTCCATGTAAAATTCATGTAAATCGGACCAGTGGTACTTGCGTGATTGAGTAATACACAGACACACACCATCTCATTTTTAGCCTCGCTTCGCTCGCGTCATAGTCGTGTCATATTGTTATTCATTGAAATGCAGGTTTAACCCCGTTAACACCCCTTTAGAACCTGAATATCGAAAAATCCCTCCTTAGTAGACGTTTTCGACACACAACAAACATATCCCCAAAATATCATTCTTCTAACTTTAATAGTTTTGGTTGGTCGATGAGAGTGAACATCCAAAAATCCTTCCTTAGTGGACGATTTCCTTCCAGAATTTCACCCCTCCCCATAGGCCCCTTAAATTGAATTTATGAAAAAAAAAACGGTCGAACACCTATTTATTTTATTTATTTATTTATTTATTTATTTATTTATTTTTAAGCTGATTGATTTCCTCCGAGTTTCAAACTCCTCGCCTATGTCGTTTAAGAGATACACGCTCCGATACGAATCTTTCAACCCCCACTTTTCATCCCTTTCACCTCATAATATACACTACATCGAAAAAACCATTAGACATGTGTCAGCTTATTTTTAATGATTAGTATACATGCCAAGTATCACATTCCCAAATGAAACCACTCGTGAGATATTGTTATTCAATGAAAAGCACGTTTACTCCCTTAACACCTCTTTAGAACCTGAATATCCAAAACTCTTTCCTTAATGGACGTTTTCGACATACAACGAACATATCCCCAAAATTTCATGTTTCTAACTTCAATAATTTTGGCTGGGCGATGATGAGTGAGTGAGTCAGACAGGACATTTTCTTTCAATTATTTTTACCAGAATTTCGCACTCCCAATGGGCTCCTTAAATTGGATTGATGAAAAAACCCATGAACACCTATTAACTTATTTTTTAAGCTGTCTTTTTCCCCTGAGTTTGATGAGTGAGTGAGTTAGTCAGTCAGTTAGGACACTTTCTCTCCCTTTTCCCCCCTGAATTTCACCCCACCCCATTGGCCCCTTAAATTAATTTATGAAAAAACGGTCAAACACCGATTTAATTACTTTTTAAGCTGATTTTTTTTCGCAGAGTTTCCAATTTCTCGCCTATATTGTTTAAGAGATAGGCCTACACACTCCGTTAGGAAACCTTCAACCCCCCACTTTTCACCCCTTTCACCTCATAATAATACACTACATCGAAAAACCCTTAGACACATGTCTGCTTATTTTTAGCCTACTTTTCACATTTTGCAAAAATGAGGAAAAAGTACACTTATTAGATCGGGCAAATGTGTGTCCGTCTGTCCTTCTGTCTGTCTGTCTGTCCTTCTGTCTGTCTGTCTGTCTGTCTGGCTGGCAGTGTGTGTGTGTGTGTCCCCCCCCCTATCAACTCCTAAACGGCTGCAGCAATCGAAACAAAATTTGGTAGGAGGAAAGATCTATACCTGAATATCTCACGGCCATATTTGAAAATGATGACAGTGCTTCCAACTGCTGAAAAATCGCAATTGAAATTTCAGCTCCATGTTGTATATCTTGAAAGGTATGCATGGGAGCTATACCAAAATTGGCACACATATAGATAATAATATTTCAGCTTAATTTCCAGGAGGCCATACATGACAGTATTGCCAAACTGATTCTAAGCCTGCTGATATGTCCAAATTTTAAATGCATATAACTTCTACACTATCAATTGGATTTCAACCAAATTTCGTATGTGGTATGTGTACATAAACTGATATGACTGAGCGTTTCTTAAGAGCCACCAGGGCTGCCAACTGTTAATAAATGCTCTCATTTAAAAAAAATCCAAATACCCATATATCAGAAAGTATACAAGCCGACAGCTTTAAACTATGCACACGTATAGTACCTGACATTCTATATTAATTTGGAGTATCTTATAAACGTCAGTGCTACCAACATGATTCTAAGCCTGCTGATAAGTCCAATTTTAAAATGCACGTAACTTCTATACAAACTAATGGATTTCATTCGAAATTGAAACAACAATAGATCATATTATTTCAGATTATTTCTGATCAATACATGTATGTCATTGTTGCCAACATGATTCTACGCGCGCTGTTAGATCCAATGTTTAACTGCATGTAACGTCCATGCTATCCATTGGAATTCAACCAAATTTTGAATTCTGTACCTTAAGAGATGGAACTAAGAATATATTCAGTCACCAGGGCTGCCAACTGTAATGCTCTATTAGGCTACATTATACCAGGTCTATTTCGAACTAATTAGACATTTCAATATTACCAACTTAATTTCGTCATTATTTTAGATAGGTTCATATACTGTAGATTAATCATTGGCATGAAACTTAATATTAAGAAATTTGGCTCTTTAGTTCGTCACGGAACTTCTTGTTAATGATTAGTTTATATGCCAAGTATCACATCCCCAAATGAAACCACTCGTGAGATATTGTTATTCAATGAAATGCAGGTTTAACCCCGTTAATACCCCTTTAGAACCTGGATATCCAAAAATCCTCCCTTAGTGTACGGTTATGACTAGGGCTCGGATTCGAGCATATTTGCATATTTTTTTCCTGAATAGTACACATTGAAAGAAGCCTTTCGGTGGTATTTTCACCTCTTTGGGACCAACAGAATTGAAATTTATCGAGCATATAAATGCATATTCTTGTGGTTTTCGTCTAAATAGTTTGTTTTTATTCCAATTTCCCCCCCCCCCCCCCCCCCGAATTCGGGCCCTGACCATCCTTAAAGTTCGAAAACAGAAATAATTATTGTAAGGCCTATCTGGTGCGAATAATGGAACCGCAAGTTATTAACCTTTAGTGGGGTCGTTCTCGTCATTGAAACTTTTATTGACTGATTTATGAAAATCATTCAAAACTGAAAACATAGAAAAAATTCTTGTTGTACAGACCAATGCAGATCTACTTCATTGACTCGCCTAATTCTGAACGTTTTGTTAATTAATTTTTAAACTGGAAGTTTAATAAGAAAACTTCTCTTATATATACTTGAAAAACTTGAATGCGAGTATATTGCAGTGTATCATACATACAATTAGAAAATAAAGCTCGTATATAAAGGTATGTTATTGTTTTTTTCGGTTCACTTTCCTTTCTCTAGTTTTTAACGGTGTTTTTCTAGCATATTCTGCATATTTAACCGCATGTAATGGTTTCTTCGAGCATATCTATCGAGCATATAATGTTTTTTTCGAGCATATCTATCGAGCATAAAACACATGGTTTTCGAGCATATCTGGAGATTTTATCGAGCATATAGATCCGAGCGGTCGCTTGGTAGGCCTAGGTCCTTCAAGGGCTGTAGTGCCACGGGGTTAGGTTAGGGGTTATATAGATCCGAGCCCTAGTTATGACATACAAAGATCATATCCCCGAAATGCCATGTTTCCAACTTCAATATTTTTGGCTGGGCGATGATGAGTGAGTGAATGAGTCAGGACATTTTCTTTCAATTTTATTTGTTCAGAATTTCACCCCTCCTGATGAACCCCTTCAATTTGATTGATCAAAAAAACTGTCGAAAAGCTATTTACTTACTTTAAAGCAATTTTTCCCCCTGAGTTTGATGAGTGAGTAATGTAATAATGTTATTGGTTTTACGTCCCTTTTAACTACACTGGCTTTTAGAGACGCCGGGGTGCCGGAATTTTGCCCCGAAGGGGATCTTTAACGTGCCAGTAAATGTACTGACACGGCTCCCTCGCATTTGCGCACCCTCAAATGCCAGCTGACTGCGCCAGGTTTCGAACCTGCAACCTTGGGCTCAGTAAGCGAGAACGTTACCCCTGAGCCACGCAGCCAGACGTTGATGAGTGAGTGAGACAGTCAATAAGTTAGGACACTTTCTTTCCTGTTTCCTCCCCCCCCCCCCCAGAATTTCACCCCTCCCTATGGGTCTCTTAAATGGATTTATGAAAAAACGGTCAAACACATATTTACTCCTTTTTTATGTTGATTTTTTTCCGCTGAGTTTCAAACTCCTCGCCTATGTCGTTTAAGAGATACACGCTCCGTTAGGAATCTTTCAATCCCCACTTTTCACCCCTTTCACCTCATAATATACACCACATCGAAAAACCCTCAGACACGTATCTTCTTACTTTTTAATGATGAGTTTATACACCGTGTATCACATCCCCCAATGAAACCAATCGGGAGATATTGTTATTCAATGAAATGCAGGTTTAATCCCCTTAACACCCCTTTAGAACCTGAGTATCCGAAAATCCTTCCTTAGTAGACGGTTTTGACATACAATGAACATATCCCAAACTGTCATGTTTCTAATTTCAATAATTTTGGCTGGGCGATGATGAGTGAGTGAGTGAGTCGGGACATTTTCTTTCAATTTTCTTTTTTCAGAATTTCACCCCCTACCCATGAACCCTTTAAATTTGATTTATAAAAAAAACTGTAGAACAGCTATTTACTTACTTTAAAGCAGTCTTTTCCCCCTGAGTTTGATGAGTGAGTGAGTCAGTCAATCAGTTAGGACACTTTCTTTCCTGTTTCCCCCCCCCCCCCCCCAGAATTTCACCCCTCCCTAAGGGCCCCTTAAATTGGATTTATGAAAAAATGGTCAAACACATATTTACTTCTTTTTTATGTTGACTTTTTTTTCGCTGAGTTTCAAACTCCTCGCCTATCTCCTCGGAGATACTCGCTCCGTTAGGAATCTTTCAATCCCCACTTTTCACCCCTTTCACCTCATAATATACACCACATCGAAGAACCCTCAGACACGTGTCTTCTTATTTTTAATGATGAGTGTATATGCCGAATATCACATCCCCCAATGAAACCAATCGGGAGATATTGCTATTCAATGAAATGCAGGTCTACTCCCTTTACACCCCTTTAGAACCTGAATATCCGAAAATCCTCTCTTAGTGGGCATTTGCGCCCCTTGAGGAAGCTGCATACCAAATTTCATTCCAATCTGTTCGGTGGTTTCTGAGATTTCGTCATGAATGTATGAGGGAGTGAGTGAGTGGTATTTGACAAATATATAGTAGATAGTGTGGTCTTTGTTATGCTAAACTCGGTTGACAGTGCTGTGTGAGCAGTTGAGTAACTAACGGGATTTCAAGTAAAGATCCTCATTTTCTATACCGGTAGTGCAGAGCGCAACTGGCATCCAGTCGGCCGTATCTCGACTTGAGCTATGTTGCCATGGAAACTATATGCCTTGCCATTCCTTCATGAGTATATTTTAAGATTTGATTAGCCTGTGCTTGAGTGCAAAAGGGCCTAAATCAGAAGAATGAGAAAGACTATCGAAAATTCATGTAGCCAGCGGTTCCTTCTGGGTCCTAAATTATGTGTATGCAAAATTTGGTTGAGATTGGTGGAACGGTGTAGATTTGTATACGGAACAGACAAACTTACCCACCCACCCACCCACCCACCCACCCACATACATACAGACTTTCACTTTTATATATAAGATATTTCGCTCAGATTTAACACATGGGCACTGGTATTGCGCTTTTCTCACAATGTTACGTTACACGTTCAAATTATATACAATAAGTAGATGTCTCCATTTGTCACAAATAAGTTGGTTATTTGTCGGAGTGTTTGTTTAAAGATGTGTCATGCTGTCTGTGACTGTGAGCCTGGAAATGTGGGACAGTCTGCTACTGAACTCACGCTCTATGGAATGCGATTAAAACTTTTCAGAAAACAGTTAAATAGCATGGGACGTAGGCCTACACATTAACGAAACTTATTTAAACACTCGGGAATAAAGGTTTTGGATACTTATATAAAGTTTGCCACTAAAACTCTCTCGCTCGGCTGTGTATGGCTCATAGAAAAACTAGCGCACTGCATGAGAGACTACAAAGTGTGTAGGACCAGAGAACTCGAGAACAGAACAGGCATTCTTTTTGATGCATTCCTTGTAGCTCCCTACACCTGCGGGGCCCGGTAGACTAGACCAGTTGGACATCGTGGAAGAGATAACGTCCCTTACTAGCCCATCTTCATTTAGGAAAAAAATCGGCTTATTAGATAACCTTTTGACCATGTGTGTATGTGTGTCCCCTACTATTGGATTGGCGACCACGGGACCCCAGCTGAGTCCGGCATTGCTTCCACTTCCTTGTGCCGGGCTCCTCTCCGTCTTTTTTTCCTATCGACCTCCCTTGGTCAACTCTTGTTCTTTTCCGACACTGACGGTATTAGGGTATCTGAGGCCTAGGGAGTCTTCCACTTTCCCGCCTTAATTGGCCCTTGTCTCATCTTTCCTTCTTCGAGGAGTCAGACCTCTTGTTTTCTTTTCATTATATTTCATTTTCTCTTTAAGATTCCCGCACTGTTTTTGTTAATTGGCTCCCCGTGTATCTACAGTAAATTCTATTTAGCGATATTTTTTTCATCTACACTCCATTTTGTAGGTGTTTTCAATCTGCGTTGCATTTTGTAAGTCTTTCCGATCTAAATTGCATTTTGCGAGTGTTTTCAACCTCAATTGCATTTTGTAGGGATTGACAATCTAAATTGCTTTTTAGTAAGTCTTCCAATATAGGGGATGGGACTTTTGTGAATATTTTGAATTTCAATTGCATTTTGTATTTTCAACTTAAACCGCTTTTCGCAAGTATTATCAATCTAAATTGCATTTTGTAGGGTGCGAATTTTGCAAGTATTTTGATTCTCAATTGCATTTTGTGGATATTTTGAAACTAAATTACATTCTGTAAGTATTTTCAATCTAAATTGCTTTTTGTAAATATTGTCCATCCAATTGAGTAGTTTGAATCTACCGTGCATTTGGTAAGCATTTTCAATTGCATTTTGTAAGAATTTTGAATTTCAATTGCACCTTGTGATTATTTGGAATCTGAAATGCGCGTTTTTCATCTAAATTGCATTGTGTATTTTCAATTTCAATTACATTTTGTAAGTATTTTGAACCTCAATTGCATTTTGTACGTATTTCCAATCTCATTAGCATTTTGTAAGTATTTTGAAATTCAGTAGCATTTTGTAAGTATTTCGAATGTACTTTGTATTTTGTACGTATTTTGAACTTAACCTACATTTTGTGCGCATTTTTCAATCTATTCCTTTTGTGATCATTTGCGTTCTAAATTCCCTTTTGTAAGTATTACCGCTCTCCATTTTGTGAGTAGTTTCAATCTGAGTTCCTTTTTGTAAGTATTTTCCTTCTCACCCTATTTTCGTTCGGGTTTCCACTTCATTGTCATTTTCGCTATCACCCAGACCATTAGGGGCCGATAACCTAGATGTTAGGCCCCTTAAAACAACAATTATTATTGTCCCACACTATTAAAATCTAAACGACCGAAGAGATTTCACTGAAACTGGGTAAATGCGTACTACTACCTCGTCCGACCTTGACCGTGCCTTTCAGATGTTAATAAGTTCCACCATCCAACATGGCGGCCGCGCGAAATATTTCACTGGGATTCTATATCTCCGCAACAGCAACAGATACCACCATGACATTTTGTACAGTGATAAAGGGCATTACTAGACGTTCATCTATGTGACTCTCAAAAACATATTAAGTACAAAACTGACATGGGCGGCTAAGTGAAGTTGAAACATTCAAATAGTATTTTCTCACGATTTAACCATCTGAGCGCAGTGAAACTTGTTACAACAAATTTTTATATACATTGTAATCCACTGACATCTAATTTAGTTCAATAATTCACATAACCTCAAGATGACAGCTGTGCGAAATTTTAAATATATATTTTTTATTTGTTGTGTATGAATCATGCGGTCGAGTGAACGTTTGAATATTGAACCTACGATATAATCGTCATCTAATAGTAAATTACTATATGGCCTATATAAAATCCAATAAGGCGACCACCCGAATTATTTGGACGGTTTTCAATATCAATTCATCTATTAAAGCAATCAAACTGAAATTTTGTATCAAATTGGCTGGTTAAAAGCTGAAGGAAGTTGGAGACTTCTGTTACTTAGGAAGCAAAATAACCAGTGATGGACGAAGCAAAGAGGATATGAAAAGTAGGTTAGCTCAGGCAAGGAAAGCATTTCTACAAAAAAGCAATATTTTGACATCGAATATAGATTTAGGTATTAGGAAGTCATTTTTGAAAGCCTTTGTCTGGAGCGTGGCGCTTTATGGAAGTGAAACTTGGACTATTGGTGCAGCAGAAAAGAGGAGAATTGAAGCATTTGAAATGTGTTGTTACAGGAGAATGATGAAGATCAGATGGGTAGATAGGGTTACAAACGAAGAGGTATTAATACGAGTGGGAGAGGAGAGATGTTTCTGGCGACTGCTAATGAAGAGAAGAGACAGGTTGGTAGGACACATACTAAGACACCCAGGAATGGAAGGAAGGGTTGAGGACAAGAACTGTAGGGGTAGACCAAGGTTAGAATATGTTAAACAGATTGCCTCGGATGTAGGGTGTGGTAGCTATGTAGATATGAAACGATTAGCTCAGGACAGGGAGGCGTGGAGGGCTGCATCAAACCAGTGAAAAGACTGAAGACTCAAACACAAGATAGAGGCAATTAACATAAGTAGGATATATGAAAATAGGCTTTATAATTCTTCACGGAACTACTTGTATATATATTGTATGTTATTCAGGCGATTGAAGACAATATTATTACAAGGGGCTATGATAATCTAATGGCACTAAATTCTGTAGCTTTCTTTTCGTAAATCGTGCATTTGGTTTTTCTAAAATTTAACTCCCATGATTCGGTACAGAAAGATGACTGCACGCGGGAGGAGTCATCTACCTCAATCTTCAATTGCAGCCATCGTATAGTATGGATTATGGGCTTGCTCATGTGGAACATATTTTAGTGTGTTCTGTTTAAACTGACTCTCGGTAAGTTGATACACAATTCCTTAGCCAGCTCGTGTATCTTTGGACACAGTGCTGGAGGTGTGAGTTATCTTAAATTATGTTTCTTGTCAATAATGACCACAACTTATGAATATTGAGTTTTGAGTTCGATTTTCTTGCTCTATACATCACAAGGTACGTCGTGTAGCAAAAGCTATTTAGAGCATCACATGGAAAATCCTTTTAATAGGAGAGAGAATTTTTAATGGAAAATCTCTACTTAGTATAAAACAAAGCCCCTAATTTTTGGATGTCACGGATTATCTCGAGAACCACTGCATGGATATTGTTGCAGTTTTCACCATTCTGTAAATGATACCTTGAGGAAGGTTACTGTAGAAAATAATTTATTTATGATCAAAGGAAACCAAGCAGGAAAGATTTCAGTAAAAATGTCGAAAAAACCTGGCGTCCTTGCGCATTTTAAGCTTACTCTGGGCACACCGTTGAATCTATCAATATACTATGAGTGTAAGAATTGTTCAGCATGAAAAGTTCTACATAAAAGTCCGCGGGAGCATATCTCTATCTTCAATACATCGCCCACTATAAGTGTTTTTACATTTTCATTTCCTCCAAAAATCTCCGTTCAATTACTGAGGCGACAGTTTACGAGCTGGCTAGGGACGAGTCTATCGCCCCAGGTACAGCCAGCAGCGTTCAGTTAAGACTTCAGAGAACAGTGGTTGTGTTTGGAGTTTCCCTGGAAGTGCAACTCAGAATTTCCTCATTTCGACTGTGAACTCTTCGTTTCGCAAAATACACAGTCAAGTTAAGATTGGATGAAGGAGGATTTGTGTTTCATGCACCTCGCTATTCGCTATTGCGACCGACAAGAATTCGTTGCAGATGTATCTCCATGATAATATAATTAATAGTCTAGTCAGTGATTTTAACGCATCATGCCGAGACGTAAAACGGATATAGGTCGCAGTTCATTAACATCGAAGAAAAAAAGCGCTTATCACGTAATGCATTCATAACTGTTCCCGGGCGAAGCCGGGTTGCTAGTACCGGTATAATATATATAAATAGGCTATTTTGTTCTTCACGGAACTACTTGTTTAATTTGCAAATACAGCAGGTATTCCCGTAATGAAAGTATTCAATTTGATTGATCTTTTCTTCGAAAATAAAACTTGGGGGTGTTCAGTATAGGATGATCACATCCAGATTTGTGTTGCTTTTGGAGTGAAATGTACAGCTTGCGATAATTGTACACGATGCAGCATGAAGAATGGGATGGAGTCCATTATCCTCCCAGCGAGTATCGATTGTGCTGGGATAAGGAGTGACAGCTATAGTGGTGAGAGCGGGACTGTATCACCACATTCACCTCACCACTTTAACAAGTCCTTATCCATTTCCACCAGCCAAAGAGGCATTAGCTTTAAACCTCGGAAATATGATAATAGACGGTTAATTTAAATATCTTCAGTTGGCGTAAGATATTCAGGTATAGATCTTTGCTCATACCAAAATTGGTTTCGATAGGTGCAGCCGTTTAGGAGTTCTTAGGGTGGGACACACACACAGACAAACAGAAGGACAGACAGACACATATTTGCCTGGATCGACGGAGGTGGGTATGGAATGTTCATAACGCCAGTGCTACCAACTGCTGAAAATCGCATCTATTCAGAAGGCTGTGTAAGGGCTTACTCCAGAGCTTGTAACCTCCATCTTTGAACTTAGGACCAAGAATTTTATTTAGTGTTTTTCTTCTTAAGAAGTGACAGCTATAGTGCTGAGATGGAGACTATACCATCACATTCACCCCACCACGAATTTCTTCAATGGACCAAGCTCATGATCATTTCTGTGAGAGTGCTTGCTTCGTGAAGAATACAGTGAAACATTGCGACAGGTGCCTCGTCACCCCATGGAACTATTATCTGATCAATATATATTGCACTCATTTCTGTGTTTCATTTCAACAAATCTTCCACATTTCAAATGTAATATTTCCTGCAACTCTTTGGACTAATTTGGCCAAGTGACGAATGCTTTTATGTGGAGAAAGCAAATGCCAGCTTACACTTCACCATTTCTAGACGAAGTTACTGCATTTTGTAGTTTCATTGTTTAAATTTTATTTACTTACTAACTTTTATCAATTTATCTAGCCCACCACGCCTTCATCCTTTCGGAATACGATTTCTTCCATTCATCCGAGTGAACATATCTCTTGCTGGGTTTTAGCCTACCTCCTCTTGATGAACCTGGCAGAGTTTTGTTTCAATGAGGTTCTGAGCAAGATATCTGATGCAGAAATTTCAAACTTTTACAAGTCTTTATCCACTTCCACTCGGAAGTAAGATAATAGACGGTTGGAGAATCTACTGAGGAGGTGGGCATAGAAGGTTATTCTCCGTTTCCGGATTACACTTGAGATCTTCTCAGTGTGGGAGTATATTTCTGAATTACTCCAGAGCTTTGAACATAGGACCAAGAATTTTATTTAGTGTTTTCATCATTTCAAATGATCTTGTCGACTTCGTCGTTATGCTTGAGTCCAACGTTATGAGTTACGGTTACGGCGGGTATGACGTCATCATGTTGTTCAGTGCATATGCACCGAGTCTGAGTTTACTCCTGGGAGACGGCAAGTGTGTGACCTCAGACAGGAATACAGGGTGACTCCTAAAGAGATATACAATATGTCAGATAAGAATACAGGGTGACTCCTAAAGTGGTATACAAGATGTCAGACAAGAATACAGGGTGACCCTTAACGAGGTGTACAAGATGCCAGATAAGAATACAAGATGACACCTAAAGAGATATACAATATGTCAGATAAGAATACAGGGTGACTCCTAAAGTGGTATACAATATGTCAGATAAGAATACAGGGTGACCCTTAACGAGGTGTACAAGATGTCAGACAAGAATACACGGTGACACCTAAAGAGATATACAATATGTCAGATAAGAATACAGGGTGACTCCTAAAGTGGTATACAAGATGTCAGACAAGAATACAGGGTGACCCTTAACGAGGTGTACAAGATGTCAGACAAGAATACACGGTGACTCCTAAAGAGATATACAATATGTCAGATAAGAATACAGGGTGACTCCTAAAGTGGTATACAAGATGTCAGACAAGAATACAGGGTGACCCTTAACGAGGTGTACAAGATGCCAGACAAGAATACACGGTGACTCCTAAAGAGATATACAATATGTCAGATAAGAATACAGGGTGACTCCTAAAGTGGTATACAAGATGTCAGACAAGAATACAGGGTGACCCTTAACGAGGTGTACAAGATGTCAGACAAGAATACAGGGTGACCCTTAACGAGGTGTACAAGATGTCAGACAAGAATACAGGGTGACCCTTAACGAGGTGTACAAGATGTCAGACAAGAATACAGGGTGACCCTTAACGAGGTGTACAAGATGTGAGACAAGAATATAGGGTGAATCCTAAAGAGGTGTACACGATGTCAGACAGGAATACAGGGTGACTCCTAAAGAGATATACAATATGTCAGATAAGAATACAGTGTGACTCCTAAAGAGGTGTACAAGATGCCAGATAAGAATACAGGGTGACTCCTAAAGAGATATAGTAGATACCAGATAAGATGCCTCCTAAGGAGGTGTGCAGGATGACAGAGCAAAATACATGGTGACACTTAACGAGGTGTACAGTATGTTAGATTCAATTCAAATACAGGGTGACCCTTAAAGAGATGTAAAAGATGTCAGACTCAAATACAGAGCGACCATTAAAGAGGTGCCCGCGCGGGAAGCCTAAATAAATGGGTAATGGAGTTTGTTGAAAGAGTCCTGAGCCTTTCTAACATGTGTAGCATTTGTAGCGTGCGTCATTTGAAATGATATAAAGTCTAGTCTCTCAGACTGACTGTATCTTTTCTTCTTTATTTTTGTTAATATTCAATCGGTTTTTATTTCCGGGGATTACTGGTTTATTAAATTTAAAAATTTACTAAATATTTTCTAGATTTTGTCATTATTAGTATGATGCTCTTTCCGTCTGAATTACTGCGAACAAACAATATCTCTCTGCCTGGCAAAGGTGAGATGACTACGGCTGACATCTCAACAGCAGGTTCCAGTTAATCATGTTAACTCACTCCTTAATATCTCCATGGCTTGTATTTTAAGCGCACAAAATGACCTAAGAGCGGTTGTGAAAAATAGGCCCTAGACAGAAACCCACCAGCCTCAAAACTTGAGAACATGATCGGAAAGGAACACTATCTAACTACAAGGTGCCAGGGAATGTTCTGCATGCTGCTGCGAGAGCTAGCATCAGCAGTTACGTTGGCAGCACGGCTGGTAACTTTATAAGGGAACACCTGAAATTACAGCTTTGTGTGCAGTCCACTTAGCGATCCCTGTTTGTTGAGATTATTTGCGTGTTGATTTTCTTGGACTACGCAGCATTATATCAGAAATTTCATCAAAATTTTCGTCTGTTAAAAGCATAGGCCTGTCTGTTCCCGGTACATCGTGAACTCAGCCGGTCCCACGAAATTTACTTACCAAATCCCGAACGGTAACCAGGTTTGGACACTTTGAATTAGGAAACCGCGCCTGAAATTTTAGTTTTACATTTTCTGTAAACCAATCACCTTCGCGAAAAACCTATTCTACCAAAAAAGCTCTGTCTTCATAGTAAATATTACCCCCTGTATACTGTTGCACTCTTCCAATAATCTATCTGAACGCTAGCTTACTGTAATACACACTGACGATTTCGACAGCCCACAACCCACACGTGTGGCCTTCACGCTGTCAAGGACACCGTGCTGCCAACTAAACAGCTGATGCACGTAGGCGCTGCGGACAGCATTCCCTGGCGTTCTGTAGAATAATAACAGCGATCCAACCAAATCACAATACAAGACAACGCAACCCTCCACACTCCAGACCAACAGCCCTTTGCAGGGCAACCCCTTAAGTCCGCTAGGGTAACCAAGGGTTAATAGGGTCAAAATATTATAAAACCTTAATTCCGTTCTCAACTTCAAAATATATTACATTCAGAACATATCATTATTTACAGCCATATTTAAGTAACACTTTCCTTAGAATGTCCATATTTTATTCTCAACTAACTCTCTGTATATAAGCTCAAAACATTTCACTGCACTGACCCGTTTTACCCTTCCATGGCAGGATAAATCGGGTCAGTGTTTAGGGCAAATGGGGTCATATTCTTTCCTATATATTCCTTCACAATACGGTGGTATCAACACTGAATAAGTTCAATTTAACACTTTAAACCTTCCACAAAGAAACATTATTTCGTTTCTGCTCCAACACATTTTTCATGATACCATTATTTGGCACTGAATCCACTCACCCAATTTTCCTGAGCGAGGATCATTTGGAATGTAGGCTATATGTTTAAACTAAAATTCCTATAAAGTCATATGTTAACTCCTACACCTACCTCTATCCCACTCTCAGTCCAAAAATAGTGTATTTTTCAAATTTTTCCCAAAAATATTTGGAAAGTAGGCTATATTTCCAAAATTAGGAGTCTTACAAAAGAAGTTTGTTTCACATAAAGTATTTTCTTGCTCTGGAGTAAACGTAGTTTGACGGCCCTTATTTCTCAAAGTTTTGTTCTGACCACTTAACGTCGTTGAAGATACGAATGGGGAACTCCAAACAATTCGGCAGCATGACGTTGGCTTCTTCCCTCCCGAAATGCTTTAATCGCCTTCTGCATGTCGTCGTCAGTCCATGAACTTGATGTTTTTCTCGTATATTTACCCATCTGCGATAAACAAATAAATGTTAATACGTAATTATAAGTAGACATACATGAAATACAATGACCCTATTTGCCCAATTTTACTGACCCTATTAACCCACATTTAGTACTTTTTAAAATCAGAGGTTGGTAGTACTGAATATCGCTTCAATGAAAGCGGTACTAATGCTAACTTCTTCTGAAAAGGTGACACTTTATGTTGAAACTCAATCTCGCATATTCACTGCAACAGTAGTTGTAAAATTATAACAAAACATTAACGCTTACTTTAAATTATATAAAACACTTTCCTCTTACCTTTTAAATCTCTTTATCCTTGCATTTTCTGCACAAAGAATACACACGCTAGCACGCATCAACAGCACTCAACATTTGGGCAAAGTTCCCTAGTTGACCGGTAGATGGCAGCAGTTCCTTAAACGTGCACATGCTCGTCAGTGGAAGCCATTGTTTGAAATTGACCCGATTTATCCTTTGACCCGATTTACACTTGGGTGCCTCTTCAAGATTGTGACAGGAGTGATACAAGATCAGCACCAGACATGGCCATGGTATCACAAAATATACAAGAACTACAACTCAGTTTTGATAGACTCGTAGCTTGGGCAAACGACAACGGACTCTCGATAAATGAGAATTGACAGTCCATATGGTTTTCGGGAAAGGGGGAAAGATTGGGGCCCAACACTACACATCCTACCTGGAAGGATAATGATGATGATGATAATTGTTGTTTTAAGGGGCATAACATCTGGGTTATCGGCCTCTAATGGTTTGGGTGATAGTGAGAATGAGACCTACAACTAGAACTAACTTCTCTCTTACAAACTAGAAGAGCAAATGAGAAACAAAAAGTAGAAGAATGAAAATAAAAGACAGGAGGAAAGGAAATGCCCTCAACCCTGGAAGAATGAGAATTGATGGACTAGGAAGGAAGGAGAGCCATGAAAGGCAGAGAGGAAAGGGAAGGAGGAGAGGGACAATGGAAAATAGAAAAAGAGAGAAACGGACCCAGCTCAGGAATCCCTCGGGATCGCCAACTCCCAAACTCACCAGCCGTGAGCTCTTGAGGGTGTAACACTATCCAGGATGCACCATAAGTGGTGGGGCTACACACACCCTGCCTCCCTGAGGGCCTTGTGCAGAAGGCCAGTGAATTACAATGTGTATATACATTTACTGTACCATATTTCACTGCGCTCTGATGGTTAAATGGCGAGGAAAGACTGTTAAAATGTTTCACCTTTGCTTGGCTGCCATGTTCGTTTTGTATTTTATAGGTTTTTGGCAGTCTCATAGCTGAACTTCTAGTAGTATCCTTTATCACTGTACAAAATTTAAGCGCCATATTAGTAACAGTTTCGAAGTTATAGAATGCCGGTGAAATATTTCGCAAAGCCGCCATCTTGAGTTTATGTAGACAATTGAACTAAATTAGATGCCCGTGCATTACAATGTTTATAAACATTTGCTGTACTAAGTTTGATTGCGTTTGGAACATTAAATCGCGAGAAAAGTCTATTTGAAGTTTCAAGTGTGCTTGGTCGCCATATTCGTTTGTAGTTAACAGGTTTTTGAAAGTCTCTTCGGTAAACTTCTAGTAGTGTCCTTTATCACCGTACAAAATTTCAGGGTGATATCATTAATAGTTTCGGAGATATAGAATGCCGGTGAAATATTTCGCAGAGCCGCCATGTAGGATTGGTGAGACGTAATACAATTTGAAGGGTACGGTCGGAATAATTATTCACCTTACCGAGTTTAATTGAAATCGCTCCAGCCGTTTAGAAACAGTAGTAATAATGTAGTTTTCATTTCATTCTAATGTTTCATTATGAGATCATTGTAGGGGGGAGATGACCTAGAGGTTTCAGCCCTTAAACAACAGTCACTATAACTGAAGTATATTCCAAGCCATCAAATAAATCTGAGCGTAAATGTGGTGCGATCATTGATGGTTATTCACAATCTGATGGCTGGGCTAACAGGATCGCGAGATGTAGGCCTAACACCGTAATCCTATCCCATCCCATCCCGGATAATATCGGGTGGAAGAAAGCAATCTACTTTGCTCTGAGTCGAAAGGGAATTAGAGCTCTCATTTTGTAGGTCTTTAACGCCATCTCCTAATGAGACAGATGCCGATGTCAAGTGCTCGAGTTTAATTGGGATTCTTGGTGCTACCGTTCGGAGTTGAATTAACGCAGAGTTCCATTTTCATTTTAAATTCGTTTGGTGAGACACTTGATATTGACACCTCAGCTGATATTACTGTTCATGTCTAGATTCCTGTCCTAAAATGTCCTGAATTAGACTCACGGCTCGGCCAATAAATGAAAAATGAAAATGAAATGAAAATACACAGGCTGCTTCCAGTTGACTGACCGGGTGAGGGAATGGAATGAATGAAGCCCCCATCTAGTGGCGAGGATATGAACTGTGCCGGCTATCGAAGCCTGTCGCACTCCCCTGGGGCAATGATTAAATAAATGACAGATGAAATGAAATGATAGTGGAGAGTGTTGCTGGAATGAAATTGTGACAGGGAAAACCGGAGTACCAGGAAAAACCTGTCTGCCTCCGCTTTGTCCAGCTCAGTTCTTACATGGAGTGACCGGGATTTGAACCACGGATCCAGCGCACAGTGGATCAAAATCGAAATCTAGGTGGACAAAATTATATATTTTCATTATTAAAAAATCAAAATTTATTACTTCTACAGCATTCTGATACAATTGCCGCTCACTCTTCTGGGATATAAACGCATCTTCGTGTAAATCTGTCACCACTGTTCGAGCTGTCTGAATTGGAGGGTGAATGTAAGTGGCTGTGGTTTGGTTGTCTTTGTGGTTAGTGTGATGCTTTAAGATGGAACATGCAGCTGAAGGTATGATCTTTGTAACGTGTTTCAGTTATTAATGGGCGTAATGGTTACGTAATTTTAGCTATATTTGCATTATATAATATTTAGCAATTATTTTTAAAATTATATTTTCACTTAGATTTTTAGTATGTCGCGTCACTCTGCGTCACTTTCTACTTAATGTAAAAAAGTAGATAAAGTCTTGTAGTTTACGCCTGTTATACGCATCTTTTTGCAACTTACTTAGTTATTTTACGTTTTAGAAGATGCCGCACAACCAGTTCTCACACGGTTATTACTGTTTGAAGCACTGGGTTCGACTATTATGTGAAAAGTGAAACTTTGTGATAGAAAATTTCTTGCATGTGTAGACGTAGCTTTAAAAAGGTCATAACTGATGTTTATTATGATGTAAACAAATTATATACGTTGCTTTCACTCTAAATTCATGATTAAAACGTAAAAATAATTTTGTCCCGCTAGATTTCGATTTTGACCCACTGTGCAGCGGTGAGAGGCCGGCGTGCTGCCGCCTAGGCCATGGAGGTTCGCCAATAAATCAGGGGGTGTGATTTGATAAATGAGAGGGGTGTGAATTGCGCGGCCCTCAATGAAACAACGTGAGCCCTGAGATTGTTTACTGATCCGAAGTCAATTCTCCCCAGAACTGCTATGTGCGCTAGGATGTGGGGCAAGGCTTTCTCTGGACTCAAAATACAAGTAGATTTAAAACCTTACCGACAGCCGTCCTTGAAATGAGTTCCCGTCCTTTCTCTTACTCCACTCCAGCGCAACTGATGGGGCAATAACTACTTATATTGATGTTCATTCATTGCGTCTCACATTAACTCCTCTGATGAGGTTGGTGTCAAGAAGGGCATCCGGCCATAGAAACCATCAGCAACGTGGAATGTCATCGCATCCCCAAGCTCGTTTAAAACGGGAATAATAAGGGGTAGACATTGATTATTATTATTATTATTCTGGTTAAGTAATATTTCGAAACCTGGGAACTTGATGGTCGTAGACTAATATTGTAAGTAATACCGAAAATAAAAACAAAAAAGTAAATATAACAATCAAAAGAATAATAATATGAAGACAGATGCAACGTAGGAAAAAGAGACTTTACTATTTTTGTGCTAATCCTTCCCTATATTATTCTGCTGAGGTCCCATCCCAGTTTTGTACCGAAAATAAAGTCCCATTAATACCAACCTACACATACGGGGTACCTACAGGTTCAGCATAAACCAATGCATAAGCGAAACGCACTCACTTACTCTTTAAATGCCTCACAATTAAATAAATACCTTAAAACATGTATATTTACAATGAAATAATGAAAGAATGCAACACGGTAACCATGGTAACAGAATCTCACAGGTCCATCTATTTCTGTAAGACGCAATGCAATTCCAATTATTACATTACTGTGAAAGTTTCCAGACGCTTATAAGGTCATCACTGAACCAAATTAAGCTGTAAAATTCATCAATACATACAGAAATATGCGCTTAAGGGGGTCAAGGGGCACTCTAGAATTTTGTCACGCAATTTTCACGTGTGAGTGTGGTACGAAAGGTCTTTCACCCGACTATAAAGGGTCTCCGAAAACCACATTTAAATTCCCTTAAATTAACAGTGTCTGTGATATACCTATAAAGGAATGAAAAACCCCTAACCACTGCACCAGTAGCTGAAATGATCAAGTCTGATTATTCATACCAAGGATAAATCAGATTTTGCTAAGTGTACTCTTTACAACTAGAATAATCGTGGGCGAAGCCGCGACGCGTAATGCTAGTATTTTCATTATTACGATAACATTATAAAACAAGAAGTTCCGTGACGAACTAAAGAGCCTACTTTACTCAAAAATTAAGATTCATGCCAATGTTTAATCTATATGGATCTATCTAGAATAATGACGAAATTAAGTTGGTAATATCGAAATTTCTAATTAGTTCGAAATACTGTATACATGGCATAATGTAGCCTAATAGAGAACTACAGTTGGCAGCCCTGGTGACTGAATATATTCTTAGTTCCATCTCTTAAGGTACAGAATACAAAATTTGGATAGCATGGACGTTACATGCAGTTAAACATTGGATCTAACAGCGCGCGTAAAATCATGTTGGCAACAATGACATACATGTATTGGTCAGAAATAATCTGAAATAATATGATCTATTCTTGAGCCAATTTTGAATGAAATCCATTAGTTAGTATAGAAGTTACATGCATTTTAAAATTGAACCTATCAGCAGGATTAGAATCATGTTGGCAGCACTGGCTTATATTAGTTACTCCAAATTAAACTAGAATGCCTGGTACTATACGTGTGCAAAGTTTAGAGCTATTGGCTTGCATACTTTCTGATATATTGATATTAGGGTAAAAAATAGAGACAGTATTTATTAACAGTTGGCAGCCCTGGTTACTCTTAAGAATCGGCATAGACATATCTGTTATGGTACACATAGCACACACGAAATTTGGTTGAAATCCAAATGATAGTATGGAAGTTACATGTATTTAAAGTTGGACCTCTCAGCAGGCTTAAAATCATGTTGGTAGCACTGACGCATATAAGTTACTCCAAATTAATACTGAATGTCAGGTACTATACGTGTGCATAGTTTAAAGCTGTCGGCTTGCATACTTTCAGATATATTGGTATTTGGATAAAATAAATTGAGAGCATTTATTAACAGTTGGCAGCCCTGGTGGATCTTAAGAATACGGTCAGTCATATCTGTTTATGTACACATAGCACATACGAAATTTGGTTGAAATCCAATTGATAGTGTAGAAGTTATATGCATTTAAAATTTGGACCTATCAGCAGGCTTATAATTATTTTGGCAACACTGCGATGTATGGTCTCCTGGAAATTAAACTGCAATATTATTATCTATACGTGTGCCGATTTTCAAATAGCTCCCATCCATACCTTCCAAGATATCCAACATGGGGCTCAAATTTCAATTGCGATTTTTCAGCAGTTGGTAGCACTGACATCGTTTTCAAATATGGCCGTGATATATTCAGGTATAGATCTTTACTCCTACCAAATTTTGTTTCGATTGCTGCAGCCGTTTAGGAGTTGATAGGGGGGACACACACACAGCCAGACAGACAGACAGACAGACAGACAGACAGAAACAAAAATAGAGACAGTATTTATTAACAGTTGGCAGCCCTGGTTACTCTTAAGAATCGGCATAGACATACTGTTATGGTACACATAGCACACACGAAATTTGGTTGAAATCCAAATGATAGTATAGAAGTTACATGTATTTAAAGTTGGACCTCTCAGCAGGCTTAAAATCATGTTGGTAGCACTGACGTATATACGTTACTCCAAATTAATACTGAATGTCAGGTACTATACGTGTGCATAGTTTAAAGCTGTCGGCTTGCATACTTTCTGATATATTGGTATTTGGATAAAATAAATTGAGAGCATTTATTAACAGTTGGCATCCCTGGTGGATCTTAAGAATACGGTCAGTCATATCTTTTTATATACACATAGCACATACGAAATTTGGTTGAAATCCAATTGATAGTGTAGAAGTTATATGCATTTAAAATTTGGACCTATCAGCAGGCTTATAATCATTTTGGCAACACTGCGATGTATGGCCTCTTGGAAATTAAACTGCAATATTATTATCTATACGTGTGCCAATTTTCAAATAGCTCCCATCCATACCTTCCAAGATATCCAACATGGGGCTCAAATTTCAATTGCGATTTTTCAGCAGTTGGTAGCACTGACATCATTTTCAAATATGGCCGTGATATATTCAGGTATAGATCTTTACTCCTACCAAATTTTGTTTCGATTGCTGCAGCCGTTTAGGAGTTGATAGGGGGGGGGGACACACACACACAGCCAGATAGACAGACAGACAGACACACATTTGCCCGATCTCATAAGTCTACTTTTTCCTCATTTTTGCAAAATGTGAAAAGTAGGCTAATTATTCCCTCCCCTGGTTTTGGTCTTCCAGGCCTGCTGAAGGTTGGGTCATTAATATTATTATTGTTTTATACAGTATACAGTATATAATTATCACATTTCTGGTACATTACAACATAACTATACGGGCTTCAGGGAACCAAAGTTTAGTTGCTGAAACAGCATTTTCTAAGCTGGAAAGTCGCTACCCATGAACTTCCGAACGATTCGGATGGTTGAAAGAACTACTGCCTTCTGCATTAATTTGTACACTTGCGTATCCAGATCCAGTTCTTTATGGCCTTGGAGCAAGGTACTTGGGATCACGCCCGTACTTGAGACAATGATAGGTATGGTCATCACCCGTTCTACATGCCATTGTCTTTTGATAGGGTCGACCATCTCGCTGTATTTGCTGATCTTTACTATGTGTTTTGACTGTAGATTTTTTTTTTGTTAGGAATCGCAACATCAATCAAGCTAGTTTGCTTGATTTTTTGACTAAAAACCACCAGATACGGCCTGTTGTGTGATACCGATTGATCAGTCAAAATAGTTCGGTCCCAATACAACTTGTATTCCTTGTTTTTAAGTGGTATGGAACTTTCTTTCCTTTTAGATGCTGAAACTTATGAGCCAACTCTTGATGCAAGATTTTAGCAACTGCATCATGCCTTTGTTCGTGCTCCGTCGCCAGGAAATATCTACATGCAGATGTAATATGCTGTGTTGTTTCTGACTGTTGACAGCCGTAGCGGCACTTATCATCTGGTATTATTATTATTATTATTATTATTATTATTATTGTGGTTAAGTATTATTATATTTACACGTGAATGGACCACTTAGGATCACTCTACAACTTCATTTCTTTTTCTTGGTGCAAAGTTTTCTCTGCACCCAATACTCCTTCATGCGTTTGCTGGCCTGTTTACGCTGTTCGTCTGTCCAGGCTCTTCCGGTCTTCTTAGGTCTTCTTGCGGCTTGAATCCCTTTCAAATTGCTCAGTATGTTCCTAATCTATTTCTGTCTAACAGTTGGTCTTCAGAGATGTTCAATCTCTCCATATCCGCCTTTGTTTCCTTAATCCATTCTGCTGTGGTCTTCTTTCTCCAGAAGTAATCAAATATCCGTTTGGTGAGTCTATTTTGGTCCATTCTTTATAGATGTCCGAGAAACTTCAACCTCTTCTTCTTCATACGGTAGTCTCAGAGATTCTTTCTACTTTATGGTAAACTTCTTCATTACTTCGAAGTTTCCATCCACTTTCGGTTTGAACAGCACCCATAATTTTTCTGAGGATTCTCCTTTCCAAGACCTCTAGTTTATCCAGCTTGTAGTTCATAGACAGACATTCACTGGCATAGAGACATTCTGTTTTCACCACGGTGTTGTAGTGTTTTATTTTGACATTCCAGGATAGGCACTTTTTATTATACATGCTTTTTGTCAAGCCATATGACCTCTCCATTTTGGAGATCCGATCTTCTATTTCATCTTTCTCTAGTCCATTCGCTTGTATAGTCTCACCAAGGTACTTGAACTTTTTGACCCTTTTGATTCGCCCTATCTCTGTTTCCAGAAATTGTGGTCCATCTTTGGAGTTCATCATGGATTTGGTCTTCCCTGTTGAGATCCTCGGTCCTGTATTATTATTATTATCGCTAAAGGAAGGGTGTTCTCTGGTGCAGACAGGAAGTTAACATCTGCGAGGATGAAAACCTATTAGCAAAATAGAGGAACTAAATTGGCTAAGGCAATGTTACAGTGGTCCAATTTTGGCCCGAAAGTATAAAATAAATTAATAAACAAATGCATTATTATTATTATCATTGTTATTAATATTATTATCTCTGAGAGTGCTTCATGAGGGTAGGACCAGACTGATCACCTGACAGACCTACAAATGTACAATAGACAAACCTCCTGCATTGATTAATGTGTCTCCTTGGTGATATCTGCCGGGAACATTATGATAAGGCCTAATTGAATTTATCACAAACACCGGACTAGCAGTTAGAGTACCCGAAGCTAGCCTATATATTTTCTTGGTAAACCGCGCTGTAAGAATTTTTTATTATGACATGAAGGGGACGGAAGAAAGGAAGCAACAACATCAAGAATTCATGCGACAGTACGGGGCGATTATTAAAGCTCGACGCAGAAACCAGTTGAAATGACGTGGTGCTTAGTTGGTCGAAACGCAACAAGAAGACACGGCTCGAAGACACACAGATGGTCACACTCATCAACGGGGAGGTCCAGCAAGTGCTTACAGTCCATTTTGTTTGAATATGACTGTACCTTTTAATAAACTTTTAGGTTAGATTTCTGAAACCGATAATTTGATTATGTTATACAACAGCTTAAATGAAAAATCACAAACCCTTTATTACTAAAACAACTCATATTTTTTGACAAACGACATAAGTCTAAATTTTAAAATTACTGACTGCTATTATCTTGAATCGCGAGAAACACAATTCATGTAGGCCACAACATGTGGGTCTAGCTGTTAGGGTCTGGGGTTCACTCCCCGCAATATCAAGCAAGTCTCGAAGGCTACTGCAAATATCAGAGAAGCTAAACGATAAGCACTGAGCCACGAGATTGTTCTCAAACTCCCGCCTTGACAAGAAATGTAATTCTGCTCTCAGCGTTACAGCACGTTATGTTCAGCCTCGTGAGGAAAAATAGTGGGTTTAAATTATCCTCCGCTTTCATAGAAGAGCCTGGCCCACTTGTACACAAGGAAAGTGTTCCTACCTTCTCTCGTTATCAGAAACACCCAAGTATACTGTATGGCCGCTATAATAAACGTGAGGAGGATAACCAGTTTGTGACAGGAGCGAGTGTTGAATGAGCCCAGGTGTGTGTCCACACGCTCGGTATTCATGGCGTCGCCTCTCCCACGAGACCTCCCAGTTAAATATTCAGTCCTCGGGAGCAGTTTTAATAGTCCAGGCGGGCAGCTGTGTCTACCGTTTACAAATTGATAACCAAAACGTCGCTATTCACGTGAAACTGTTGGATAAATATTATATTGGGCCCAGTAAAGGAAATTGGTGAATACAGGAGACGGCACAACCATTAGCTCTAAGCTCGTGTGGAAAAAATAACTGATGTCTTGAGGAAGAGAAGAGTTTCATATTATGATCACATAGCACGAATGAGCTCTGTGAGATTGACAAATCGGACCATTACCTACTTTCTAGAGAAGAAAACTATGGGGGCTTGGTTCACTGAGGTAGGAGAGATTTACAAGAGATTGGGATTTAATGTGACGATGTGAAACTGACAGCTCACCGGAGTTTTCTAGGAAAACCCAAGCTTAACTCACGAGGACTGGCGCATGGGTATTATTGACCCGAGGCTTTAATAATGCTCTATATTTTCGTTTTGGTCAGTCCTTATTTCCTGTCGCTTACTGTACCTTCCTTCCTAGCCTCGAACTTCACCCTGCAAAAGTAACATGTCCATAGCTTTTGGAACACTCAAGTTATTTCTATATTATTTAAGGTCGGGTCAGATTTACCCATGGTGCCAGTTCTCGTGTGACAATTTTCGGCTTAGGTTAGTCGGGAAAAACTGTAATAAATAAGGGGGAAAGGGTCTAGGAACACCTCGGTCATCAGCTCCTTTGTTCAAAACATTGAGTTGACTGCTTTAGCACCACTATCAAGGCCAATGATACTGTTACGAAATTTTTTGTCATTTTTCAGCGTGTTAAATTTGAAAAATATAAATAAACCTAATTTTCTATTGGGAATAGTTCATAGGAAGACACCAGGTGTAAAATTACTCCATTAAAATCCGTACGACTACAACAAAAAGGGAGTGACACACTATGGGTCAAAATGGCCCCACGCCAGTCTCGTGTTATATTTTTCACGCCACTTCTCAAGGGTTAAAAGAGCCATGAAGTGGACGGAAGAAAGGAAGCAACAATATCAAGAATTCATGCGACAGTACTGGGCGAATATTAAAGCTCGATGCAGAAACCAGTTGAAATGACGTGGTCCTTAGTTGGCCGAAACGCAACATGGCTCGAGGACACACAGATGTCACACTCATCAACGGGGAGCAAGTGTGCTAGTCACTACACCATGAGCTGGTCGCATAATAAGGATCAAGTTTATCTGGCTACTGCTATATTTTCATTTAGGCTAGCTGCGTGGCTCAGCGGTAACGTTCTCGCTTCCTGCTCCCAAGTTTGCAGGATCGAATCCTGGCGCAGCCAGTTGGCATTTGAGGGTTCGCAAATGCGAGGGAGGCGTGTCAGTAGATTTATGTTAAAGATCCCCTTCGGGAAAAATTCCGGCACTCTGGCGTCTGTAAAAGCCGCAGTAGTTAACAGGAACGTAAAATCAATAACATTTCATATTCTTTTCATCGAATAGTTGGAAGTGAGTCAAGGTTGGGCACAGTCAATGATAATATTAATATATATTTTTTCGTTTAAGGCCTTTAAAGACCACGTTAGGCAACAATTACTCCGCCGCCCGAAATCTTCGCATTATCACTCTGGCAGCCTGTCTTCGTTCTTCCGTCCAACCCCCGTATAGTTTCAGCTACCAGTATGTTCTACTCTCGAATTTCGACATCCCGTTATGCATTGCCATCTAGTAGCGAAACCGGAAGTCAATTAGGTGACCTGAGGCAGAGATTCCATTAGATATGTCTTGTAATAACCAAATGGGTACCTTTCTACGAGCTAACATTATACAACTCAAGGCACCGTGGAGTTTTTGGTGCTCTTCAGAAATCCATCGTCCTCAGCCGGGAATTGACCTCAGGATCTTGTGCCACGCTAGTGTTCGAATTCGTGTCCAAAATATGAACACTGTGCATCAGTCATGGGCAAAGTACAGCTCTTGAGCTAGTCTAATCCGGCCCGCGAATTATACTACCTACAATTACACACAGGTCATATTTCCTGTTCTGTGTACCTACAAGTGAAACACTATTTCAATCTCATTGTGCTAATGAGTTTTGTGCAATATCAATTTGTGCGAGAAATCTCCACGATGGGGCGGATGACCTCGTAGTTCCACCCCTTAAAACAACAATTACTAACTGTGATCTCCACGACGAATTTGAATAAAGGTTTCAGGATTTCAAAGTTATTGACCAGGACTTGGACGTTTTCAGCAAGCCATTTAATGTTGACTGTGAAACAGTAAAACCAGAGTTGATTGAGTTACAATGTAACAGCGAATTAAAGCAACCATTTCTCAACGGTTATCAGACAGATTCTACACACACCCAAAGTACACGGGGCTACATGACCGCGTTGTCGCAGCCCTTAAACTTAAGAACCAACCAACCACCAACATTTCTCAACGTTTCGAAAATTGAGTTCTACTCAAGGCCCTATCGAAATCAAGCTTCCCAAACTTCAAATCTCACGCACAGAAGATAACTGCCATGTTCGCATCTTACTATATCTGTGAACAGATGTTTTCTACAACGAAGCTTCGCAAAAATAGCGTCAGAAACAGATTAACAGACCACCATTTAGCTGCGCTACTAAGCATCAGCTCATCCCAGTTTCAACCTGATTTTTTTTTTTAAACTTTTAGAAGCACAGTAACAGTTTCACTAGTCGCATACTCCTTCCTCTTCTAACAAATAATGAAGGTGTGTTCTTTTTCATAAGTTTTCTACTATTTGTAGCCTTTAAGTTTAGTTTCTGCAAATATGTTTTTTTTTTCGAGTGACTCTCTCCTCTGTGATTGTTGGGAATTACAGACAGTCCAACATATTTACCAGTGCCCACTATGTCCAGCAACATGCACAATGGAAGATTTAACACTTGCCAACCCGAATGCTATTGACGTCGCCCGTTACTGGACAAAGAACATTTAATTTGGTTGCGGGCTACCTGGCAGTCAGATGTTTGTGTGTTGTTCAACTGACTTGTATGTCGGTGTCCTCACTTAATATTAGATTTAGAATAGTTTGCCGAGTATTTTGTGCTTTATTAATTATTATAATTATTTTTATTTGTATTTGATTCTCACTGTCTACCAAGTATTTTGTGTCTTTATTAACAATCCACTGTACCCTTATCATTATTATTATTTGTATTTGATTCTCACTGTTTACCATTTGCGACATATACTATATTTGTGATAGGTGCTCCTGATACGAATAAAGAAGAAGTTTAGTTTGATTTAAAATTAGAAATAAAATGTTTATAATTTATCTATAAACATGTGTTGTTCTTTTCTTCGGCCCTCCTACAGTACAGTATATTGTATGGCCCTGCCCCTAAAAGATTTGCCCGAGTCTGCTGTACAGTGAGGGACATTGTTGACGATGTGGAGTTGTCAGCAGCGAGAGCAGTTGTGGAAAGCTTCCCTTTAACAATCAGCGTATAAATAGCCTTTGTTTGAGAGAGACGATCACTATTTATACCGATGGCCAAGTCTTGTCCCGTGCATTATTTAGATGGTACGTTTTCATCCCGAGCGCGCGAGCGAGAGCGCTTCGCATCGATCCAGCTCACAGCGTGCAGAGCCGCCGCCCCCTCAAGGCTGCACATGGAAACTGCGAGATTGCTGACTTGATGGACTTATTCACTTTTAAACTAAGACACGCGATGCAGTGTGTTAATTGCAAAAAATAATGGTTTGGAAGGAAACTGGTGGCCGTTGTTATTTCGGATCCTCAGCCAAGGGACCACCATTTTTGCGTGGAATCCTAACCACAGGACGTGACTTCAAAACTCTCACATACATTGACCGGGAGTCGAACCTCCGTGAGAGGAAAGTAGCTTAATCACTGCACCATCACATCCCCAATCATTTCTTGGATTAAGGATTAATTCGCTCTCATGTTTTTGTATTGCAGACCCCAACCTTAGTGCCCTGGAGACAAGTTTTGAAAGATCACCATTTTTGGAGTGCCCATGACATATTTTTTGTTTTTGGTGTGTTTTCAAGAAAAGCTGAGGTAATGCGAAGATAATCCGTGTTCTGTAAGAACTTTGTGTTAAGAAATATTACAGTAAACTGCAAGTTTTGCTAAGATATTTAATACGTCCGTTAAGACCGTTTTACTTAACGATCAGCCTCCTGCAATTAAATATATAATGGCATACAACTTATATGGATCGCTATTTTGTAAACAGACGGAGTAAATGATGCTTATTGCTCTTAGATCGCAGTTCAAACTCTTTACACTCCCCCCCCCTCCCCCCGAAAGAACTACAGTATGGCGCAGACACCCCACAGATGGCGACTTGTTTCTAGAGTGCTAATGAACATCAATTCCAAATTTTAGCTCCACCTTACGATAGTTTAGGATACCCGTGATGTTTAGAAAATTCTGGAATATTTGGCTCTTTCCAATATTAAATTAGTACATTATGCTACGGCAATAATGGCAATAATTAAGACAAGAATAAGTACATAAAATGAGCCAAGCGTGTTTTATCATTTCCATACGAGTGTCTTAATTACCATTATAGGCGAGTTGCAATCGTCTGTTTATGTTCGACGATAATTATAACTTTATTATATGTTATAACATAAATATTCATAACTTGGACAGAAGACCGAAGAAAGGCGCTCAGCGAGAGGATGAAGAGATTTTGGAAAGAAAAGAAGGCCAACACATCAGCTAAACAGGTTCAACCGTGCTCCTGAGTCGGGCATAACGATGCAAGAAGAAATATTCATAAATATCTGTCGAGATTCTGTTGGTTGACTTCTTCTTCTTGGGAATTGTGTGGGCTCAGAATTTGATCTCTACCCAATAACGAATTCAAAAAGCTTTGAGACATTGTTTATCCTGAAGTAGCAACAACAGATAGCGCACAGGTACTATGTATGATCATTTTGTTATTTTGGTCAAATAACACACAAAAGGCTGTTACAAACGCTTTAAAATTAAAAAGTATCGTATTATCAACTATTCATTCTTCAAATTCGATGCGTATAGAATGTCAACGGAAGGCCAATCAGTGGAGTCCCAAATAGAACAGTCATGTCATGACATTTGGTGGAAATGTTTCGAATACGAAATCCATTTTTACTGAACAGAGAGCTGGATTATAATTTCCGTGGCTCTAATGTCGTACGCCTGCTTCCTCTATGATATCCTGTTGTGTTTATGTAAGCAACAGCATTCACTAAAATTGTCGGTGAAATCTTACGAATGTAGAAATTGGAGTGCTATTTATTTTGCAATATTCCACAGTTTGTTTTTGCCAACGGACGGTGAACACTTTCCATGTCGGTATAGGCTAGAGTAGGATGGTGTGTTGCAAACTTCTGGACGTAGATTCCTAAATTCCATGCATATTTCATATTATTCTCTTGTTACCGTAAAGGTTCGTGCTGATTTTGTCTTTGTGTTTGGCATTGTAACTACAACGGTTGATCCTATATGCTTTCAAATCATGTAAGTCATGTCCGATATGTCGGATTTTGAGTGCATGTGCGAAGCTATCCTTACCTAATTGGTCAATGAATGAAAATATTGAGCTTTGATTGGTTGGAGAAACTGTATCTTAATTGGAGGTAGTACTTTGATGCCCCCCATTATGATACAATTTTTTGACATATAATATTTACATATCGACATCGTCGAACACAATATATATTATAATCGAACATGAGATGTGGCTAAACCCAATATCACACATGCGTGAATAGTTACACTTTGGATCATGTTCCGGAGATGGTTCACAGCAGAAATGGAGAATGCCATAATTTTTAGGAAAATTAATTAAAGGTTCAGCTGACATGATAGTTGACATTCTGGGAGAGTCCAGTGGCTTGCTGACCCAACGCCCAGTAGAGGAAACTACCCGCGTGTGGCGGAGCTCTTGGGGACTAAGGATAGGCCATGTAGCTCGGTCCACTCCTACCTGATGAACCTGCGAGGTTGGATCCACCGTGGTCCACATTCTAACGGACCTTCCTGATCTACGAACAAACCTCGGTCTGTTATACTGTATTAGCTGATAATACGAATGCTGCTGATCACGTCATCCGCTTCATAGGATGACTAGTACATCAATTCGTTTGAATTGGTAGTGATTTGATTCGTGGATAAGTAACAACTTGTCGGTATATTCTTAAGAGCAATTTGTGGAACTGTAAGTCAGTGAAATTACCTAGCCTAGAATATTGTACAGGCGACATATGTATCTTCTGTGAGTTAGGCTGCCAGTGTGCGACTCAGTCAACAGAATAAACATTACTAAATGACGTGCATTGACGAAGAGTAATCGATCGTACACCAGCCATTAACTTAATGATTCTGTTCCCGCAGCTCAATCACTGTGGTGTAGCTGGCGCGTTAAGATGCAATGCCACGGGGATTTATCTCTGGACTAGGCAGACATGAGTTTAAACCCCAGTTTCCTATTTTCAATTCCAGACAGTACTCAGCAGAGCACATTCGCTTTAACGTTTACCCCTGTTATATTCTTCTTTAATAATTATGCAGCATCTCCCATTAATTTCTCTGATAACGTTATCGCCATGCCAGACATTCTGCCATGAAGTGCATCTCCCGCATAGAAAGCTTATCGCAACTCACCCCTGAGCATTTTTAAACAGAAATATTTAGTGTTAGCCAATCACGATGTTGAATCTAAAGTAGGACACCTTGCTCGGGCAGAAGAATCCCATTCTCATTCACAACGAATGATTGCTGGGAGAAATGGCAGGAAGGTACTCTTTATCCCTCCCTATATTATTCTGCTAAGGTCCCATTCCAGTTTTGTACCGAAAATAAGGTTCCATTAACACCAACCTACACATATGGGGTACCTACAGGTTCAGTGTAAGCAAAACGCACTCACTTACTCTTTAAATGCCTCACATTAAATAAATACCTTAAAACATGTATATTTACAATGAAATAATGAAAGAATGCAACACGGTAACCATGGTAACAGAATCTCACAGGTCCATCTATTTATGTAAAACGCAATGCAATTCCAATTATTACATTACTATGAAAGTTTCCAGATGGTTATAAGGTTATCACTGAACCAAATTAAGCTGTAAAATTCATCAATACATACAGTATAATTCGCTTAAGGGGGTCAAGGGGCACTCTAGAATTTTTTTTCACGCAATTTTCACGTGTGAGTGTGGTACGAAAGGTCTTTTTCACCCGACTATAAAGGGTCTCCGAAACCCACATTTAAAGGACCTTAAATTCACAGTGTCTGTGATATTCCCAGAAAACTAACTTCGCTCTGATATACCTATAAAGGAATGACAAACCCCTAACCACTGCACCAGTAGCTGAATTGATAAAGTCTGATTATTCATACCAAGGATAAATCAGTCATAGCATTCATGATTGAGATTTTGCTAAGTGTACTCTTTACAACTAGAATATTCGCGGGCGAAGCCGCGACGGGTAATGCTGGTGAAGAGACAAAGGCTGAGTTGGAATGAACGCGCTAGATGAAGCAACTCGTATGAGCCGACTCAGATGGTGGGGATTGTAGGGGAGGAGAGGTTACCTAAGAAGTTAATGAGTTCAGCAGTGGAGGGTAACAGAAGTAGAGGAGGCCGCAGTGCTAACTGCTAATAGGGGATCATGGAGACAACTTGTTCACAAACAGAGGCTTGCAGACTGGACTGCTCAAAGGCAAAACAGTCTCGAAGGAAAATGTCTGAATGTTAAATACAACCAGCCCCAGCGCGACCAAAGCCGCCGCGTGGCGCAATCATAAGGATAGCAGATTTATTTAGAAATGGAAACATTACCCTTCGTGGAAAAATTATGAAGAGAGAGAAAACATTCTGTAAGATCCCATGAATAGTTCAGAAATTGGTAAAATACCACTCCAATACACACTGCTACACACGAATCGAATCACAATGTGTTTCTCTGTTGATCCAAAGGCATAGGGTGGTTATGTCTCCTAACAAAGAACTACGAAGGGGAATCAAAAAGTTAGTTGCACTAACGCGCTGCAGCAGCGCGCTGTGTGTTGCAAACGTGGGCACAGCGGAGAAAGGGACAGACACTGCCCTCACGTCTGTCAGGCAGGTCGCTGTGGTGTCTCGTCTTGTATGGTGTGAATAGTGGTCAAATGCAATGCAACTGGACGTTCACTCCAAATATGAGGTGCGTGCGACATTCCGATTCCTATGGGCCAAAAGGAAGAATTGCACGGACATTCATCGTGAAATTAGTGCTGTATATGGGGAGCGGGCCATTTCCCGGCAAGGGATAGTAAAGTGATATCAGCAATTCGAAGCTGGACGCACGGATATCGCGGACGAATATCGCGAAAGCAGGCCCGTAACTTAAAGCGTAAAGCGTAAAGCAATTAAAGAGAAGCGCCGGGGGAAATTGAGCGCCGGTGTGATTTTGTTGCACGATAACGCAACACCTCACAAGGCCCACCAAACGAGCGAACTGCTGCAGCGTTTCAAGTGGGAGGTTTGGCAACATCCACCCTACAGTGCCGACCTAGCGCCATGTGACTTTCATCTGTTCGGTAAGCTAAAAACGGAGCTCGGTGGTCGACGTTTCCAGACCGATGAGGAGGTGAAGGTCGCTGTCTCCGTGTGGTTGCAGAACGCTGGAGGAAATTTCTATGCATCCGGCATCGACAAGTTGGTTGTGCATTCGCAGAAATGTTTGGAGTCTCTTAGAAACTATGTGGAAAAGTGACGTTACGTTGTATGTCGTTATAGGCGTGTTTCTGTTGTATAGGTGGTGTAATAAATGGCCATAACTGGGAAGTGGAAGCCTCCATTGCTTAGGCGGCAGCACGCCGGCCTCTCACCGCTGGGTCCGTGGTTCAAATCCCGGTCACTCCATGTGAGATCTGTGCTGGACAAAACGGAGGCAGACAGGTTTTTCTCCGGGTACTCCGGTTTTCCCTGTCAACATTTCATTCCAGCAACACTCTCCACTATCATTTCATTTCATCAGTCATTCAGAGGACTGCGTCAGGCCTCGGCAGCCGGCACAGTTCATATCCTCGCCGCTAGATGGGGGCTTCATTCATTCCATTCCTGACCCGGTCGGAGACTGGAAGCAGGCTGTGGATTTTCATTCATTTCAACTGGGAAGTGCAACTTACTTTTTGATCTGCCCTCGTACTTATCCGAGTTAATATTGCACGAGAATGATATCATATTGGCTCTTGTACACCCCCACGTTACGCAATCTCCCATGTATTCTCTCTCCATTTAAGCTGAAAACGTACCCCTTTATCTTAATCCAAGTCGTATACCAGCCAAACTTACCTCACCAACATTCTGAACAATTTCACATACATACCTGTGGTTCCCCGTGTTATAGTTGGTGCCTTAGCTCTGCACAAATTCCAACTCATTCATCAAGTATGATTGATATTAAGACTAAAATTGCAAGGAATTGCAGCCCAGTGATCTTCTTCCTCTTCTATCTCAATATATAAAAGTCAATGTTACATGATCGTTTGTCTGCTAGGTATATCGCCTATGCGTTCATATACCATTCATCCGATTCCGTTGAAACTTTGGTGAGTTGTTGTGCACACTCCCATCATTGTTTCTGATTAAGTAAATCCATTTTACATTAGATGTCGCACGAGTCGTTTCAACAAATGCTCACATAGTCAGCTCTATGTGGCGTGCTCACGCGTCGGTAAGCCTCCGGATTTATTTATATACGCACCAGACAGAAAAACAAAGAATATTGTTTATGCAAAGGCAATTCAGTAAACGAAAATAATTCAAACACTTCTTTTTATTTTTTCTTTCTCGAGCTGGCTGCGTGGCTCAGCAGTAACGTTCTCGCCTGCTGTGACCAAGTTTGCAGGATCAAATAATCCCGCAGCCAGTAACATTTCAGGGTGCGCAAATGCGTGGGGGCCGGGTCAGTGAATGTACTGGCACGTTAAGGATCCGCTTCGGGGCGAAATGCCGTCACCCCGGCGTCTCTAGAAGCCGCTGTTGTTAAAAGGGACGTGAAACCAATAACATTATTATTATATAAATAGTTCATGTTTTTTGGGCTAATGCCGTGTGTATTTAAATTAAAACCATACGTTTCGGAGAAACCTTGCCTCCTTTTTCAATGGAATCCGGGCCATGATAGTCTTAATATAAACATTATTATTATCTTACTATTTATCTGTCCTTGATTGGCCTTGCAACACCTGCCGGGTAGAGCTAGTAAATAGTACATGATATAAATAAGTGTGGATCAAACAAGTTGAGAAGGATCTTGCTGACCTTAATATTCAGCAAGACACAATCAATGACAGGAGTCGCTACCAGGCCTTTCCTCACATCCTTTACAGAGGTTCACCACAACGCGTCCCGGAAATGGTACGAGGAACGTAAGATAGAGTTCAGCAAGAAAATGAAAGATCACTGGTCCAATAGAAAGGCTCAAGATTCGAGCAAAATAGCAGCCGGCAAACTATCCACATAAAAACACCAGAAGTGGCAGACAACGAGCACCGTGGCCCATAGGTGCCCAAACGAGCAATAAATAAATAAATAAATACAGCTCCAAACACTGCACTCAATAGCGGCTAAAACGGGTCTTTTGATTAACATAGGGAAGACCGAGTTTGTTACTAACATCAAGGATGCCCCTAGAATGACGAGAGTCAGTGATAACATCTACATCAAGAGAGTCAAAAGTGTGAAATACCTTGGGGAATGGTTTTCAGAAGACCTCAGCGAAACAGTGGCTCTTGAACGCAGGAGACTCAAACTAGATAAGGCTTACCATGCCTGTAGAAAACTATATGCTTCAAAAAATTTGTCGATGAATGTCAAACTAAGACACTACAATGCAGTAGTCAGACCTTCAGTCCTCTATGCAGAAGAGTGCCTATGTCTTACTAAGAAGACCCCATTAAGAGCCCTCGAGGTACAAGAAAGAAAGTTCCTGAGACGGATAGTAGGACCAAGAATTCTACCAGATGGAAGCCGATGGTATCAACCAAATCGTGAGCTATATAAACACCAAGAAAATCTCATAGATGCCATCAGAAGAAGGCGACTGGCTTTTTACGGACATCTATTCAGAATGGACTCAAACAGGTTATCCCATAGGATCTTCAAGGCTGCTAACAAGGGCAAAGCAACTGGATTCTTGTGGAAGAAGCAAGTGGAGAAGGATCTTTCGGAACTCCATATAAATGAAAATGAGATAGCCGACCGGAGTAACTATCATACAGCTCTTAAAATTAAATACTTCGTAACATCCCTCACAGAAGTTACCCACAGACCAAAAGATGAGACTAGGAAATGGTCTGAGGAACGTAAGATTCAATTTAGCCGGAAAATGAAGGTCTACTGGGCCATCAGAAAAGCTCAAGGTACCAACATGAAAGCAGCTGCCAAACCCACCACTAAGAACACCAATCGTGGCAAGCCTGACGATGACATCAAGAAACAGCTAAAACACAAGCACCGTGGTCCATAGATGGCCCTAACGAAATAAAAAAACAACATAAATACATAAATAAATGAATCAAAGCCAAAAAGACTGAAAGATACGATGTTGAAAAACTGGCGTCCGGTAATGAGTTTACACGAAAACTACAATCTGTGGATGCAGAGAACTGGGAACAACTGCGAGAGGCGCTGGTTGAGACAGCAAAAGTGACCGTCCTACTAACTAAAACGAGGAAGCATGCATGGTGGAACAGTGAATGTGACGCAGTAATAAGGAAGGGACAGCATGCCTGGCAGAAATGGAATTCGCAACAAAATCAAGTCAACTGGACAGACTTCTTGAATGAGAGAACGAGTGCAGCAAAAACCATCCGCAATGCTAAACGTGCCTTTCATAAAAACCAGATGGATCAAATCGAACAGGATTTCCAGAAGAATAATATGCGCAACTTCTATAGAACATTTAAAAGCAACTTGAAGAAATATAGCCCTCCATGTCTTCAGTTCAGGGATTGCAATGGAAAATTAGTTTATAGCGACAAAGATAATTGTCAGGTGCTTGCAAAATATTTTGAGTCCCTTCTTAACTGTGAGACTCCAAGTTCCATATTCACATTTAATGACCGTGCGCAAGTCCACCCAGATTCCTCTTCACCCACGAAAGAGGAAGTCAAACAGATTATCCGATCTCTAAAGAACCATAAAGCTCCAGGTGAAGACTCTATAATCGCTGAACTGTGGAAGTTTGCTAGTGGCAATACGGTGGATAAATTAACGGACATCATACATGAAATTTGGGATACCGAAAGACTTCCAAGTGATTGGACTTCTGCTTTAATCCACCCCCTTCATAAGAAAGGCGATAAAGCAGATGTTAACAACTATCGAGGCATCTCCCTCCTACTGATAACTTACAAAATCCTCTCAAAAGCTCTTCAAACTAGGGCTGAAGAACAGCTAGATACAGAACTGGGTGATTATCAAGGAGGTTTTAGGAAGGGACGATCATGTGTGGAGCAAATCATGAATCTCAAATCTATCCTTTCATATCTGAAACTAAGGAGCAAGAAATGTGTAGTAACTTTCATTGATTTTAAGAAAGCTTATGACTCCATTGATCGGACTACCCTACTTAAGATTCTAAAGGAGTTCGGCCTAGACAACAAAACCAGAGCGATCATCCAACAGACTCTCACCAACACCACTTCAAAAGTTAAGTTTAGAGGCGAGATTTCCAATGCCTTCGAGATAAGGACAGGAGTTCGACAGGGGTCTCTCGCCTCTACTATTCAACTGCGTTCTTGAGAAAGTTATCCGTGAGTGGCGCAAAAAAATGAGTGATGAAGGAGTCGAAAATGGAATCAGACTTGGTCACAAGAATAAGAACCTATCAATTGACTGTCTAGCCTTTGCAGATGACCTTGCTGTTTTTGCAGATTCGTTGGATACGGCCAGGAAACAGATCAACCAGCTTCAAACACAAGCTGCAAAGGCGGGCCTCCTGATCTCTTTCGAGAAAACAGAATTTATTACTAACATCAAAACGACTCCAAAACATATTGAAAAATCAAGCGGGTTGTGAAATTTAAGTATCTTGGGGAATGGATAGACCCTAAAATGTCCGAAAACGAGGCTTTTGCGTCACGCTTGAATAAAATTGAAATGGCTTACCATCTAACTAAGAATGTGTACAAGAAAAGATCTATATCCCTGAATGCAAAACTGAAGCACTACTGCACGGTCATCCGGCCAGAAGCTTTGTATGCAGCGGTATGTCTCTCCATGAATAGAAAAGGCATAATGGAAAAACTAGAGACCAAGGAAAGGAAGATATTGAGGAAAATCCTGGGTCCAGTCAAAGAACACGGCGAGTTCCGAAGACGCCACAACCACGAGTTGTACACTCACGTAGAGAAAATAACGGACGTGATGAGGAAAAGGAGGATTTCTTTCTATGGACATATAACCCGAATGAAATCAACACGGCTATCCAACAGAATTTTTGCTTTTCTCCGTGAGAAAAAGACAAAGGGGGCCTGGTTCAATGAAGTAGAGAAAGATCTGTTGGAGACTGGGATTACACGTGAAGATATCCAAGAGCGTGGCCCACTTAGGGAGAAACTTCAGAAACATCGGAGTTTTCAACTTAAGCCGAAGCTAAAAACCGGGAAGGCGTGGACGACAGAGAGAAAGGTGCAACATCGATTGCGAATGAAGGAGTACTGGGCTAACATTAAAATGCAGAAAAAACAGTTGACATGACGTGGTCCTTAGTTGGCCGTAACGAAGGAAGAAGAAGAAGAAATGAATCAATACATAAATACATAAATTATCAATAAATGATAAAAATGGTCCGGTTAGCTCAAACAATGCCAGCGTTTCGCCCCAGTGTGCCGTTGGGCTCGTCAGTTGGTACACACCTACCAATACGCGTGGCTAGCACATAATTTTTATCATTTATTGATAATTCATCCGCTCAAATGGAAACTACATCATATTCCCTTCGGGAATATTCAAAACCTTATTTGGATTGCCAAGGTAAGGCTTTTGTTTTTATGAAAGGGAGTTTTCTCCCGTAGCACATTGGCATGCTCGTGACGTCAATACTGCTTGTATTTTGTGTCTTGCATGGCCTTCTCAGTATGTGCTAGCCACGCGTATTGGTAGGTGTGTCTGTACCAACTGACGAGCCCAACGGCACACTGGGGAGAAACGCTGGCATTGTTTGAGCTAACCGGACCATTTTTATCATTTATTGATAATTCATCCGCTCAAATGGAAACTACATCATATTCCCTTCGGGAATATTCAAAACCTTAAATACATAAATACATAAATACTGTGACGTTTACTGTATATTTGACCATTTACGGTTATATTTAACCTCATTAAAAAACCTACTGGTATGTGCTACTCTGATTTCAAATGAAGTAAGACCTCACTCCATCTATGTGACAGTTTAGGAACTTACGGAGTGTTGTCGTTATTTGGATTTGTACCCCTCCTTAAGGATATCCTGGGAACTGTCTTGAGAGTTATTCTAGTATTCTGCTAGATTGCTCATGCTGTGTCGTTTACTTATCCAACTGCTTGTCTTCGATTCAAGATCATCTATGATGATATCGTCTTGGCAACTAAACAAGGTTCTTTTTTGGAAATAATAATGATTACCTGATTTGACATTGAAGAAGAAGGATGTAATTTTATATCGCGCTGACTTAAAAGGCATAGGCTAGTCTTTATGGACTACGCCAGAAACTGCCTAACTGCCATTTAACATCTATTAGAAACACAATTTGAAGACGTCAAGAAAAGTCACGTTTTAACACACTCTCTCTCTCTCTCTCTCTCTCTCTCTATATATATATATATATATATATATTTATTTAAAAATCTAATGACGACAGAAGGTACGTTTAACCTGTAATGGTCGACAAATTAGTTATTGAAAATGATCGGTATGGATGAAATGTTGCGTGCATGGAAGTTTGGTATCGAGGTTGGTATGTGTTTGGTAATATATTTGGGACTTGCTCTTATTAGTAATTTTAGTTTATTGATTTTCAATTGAGTCTAGATCCTCTATATTACGCGTGATATGCCTATGTTTGGTTGTATATGTGAGTTGTGTTTTGGGCCTAACATTGTTTACCTTTAGTAGGTTAGTACTCTGTTACCTATCTTTGTTTTGGTCCAAATCAGATGTTGATGTGTTGATGCGAAAGGGTTGTATGGTTCATGTGAGTGTTTCATTTTATATACAGATCATGGTAATAACTAGTTCGTCTTCCAATTGAAATTGTGTTTGGTTTTAAGACTTTCATTTATTTTACTAAGCCGATCCGGATTTTTCATCTGTCGAATCATGGCGATCATCTTTGGTAGTTTCGAAGCAGTTTTATCTAACCTCATTTTAATTTTCCTTGTTTAATTGTTTTCTCCTGCTTCGTTTCAATTAGCTTACTCCTTATGTGTCTGTTTCAACATCTACGATCATGTAATTATTTCATTTTTTTGGTTATCGGTTGGCCTGGTTACCTATGATCCATTGTTTCACCTTAAGTGATTATTGGACTGTTTTTTGTCTAAAAGTTTGTTTTTCGTGACTCCATCTTAGAATTTGGTCATGATAAGACGTGTTAACTCCTAGCTCCTTTGCGATTGCATATAATTTAATATTTCTTCGTGTTTGACTTACAGTATCTGATGACCATTATGGTTGGTCATAGTTGAGCTTGTCTTAGACGTCTATTATTTTCGTCAACGTTCCTATGAAAGACATTGACAGATTTGTTCTGCTAATGCTGATATATGATATATCGTCATAAGGGTAATTAATTATTTTTTAAGATTTAGTTTCCTCATTTCCTTTAGATGGTAAGATCTTCTGTTATTGTATGTTTTAAAAGGTTATAAATACATTATAACGTTATTATACTCTGGTGTTTTCTATTACTTACACTTTATGCTGGGTATCGTCTCTGAAAAGTTAACCTATGGGAAAAAACTGGGCAGCACTATTTCCGCATTACTTACCCACCTTGGTACCTACTGGTTATACATTTGTGTGGTTGTTTCCAGTGTGGTATGGTAAGTGGGTGGCAAATACATAAACAAATAAATACATAAATAAATCAACCATTAAATAATTAAGTGAATTAATGAACAGATGAATAAATAATTAGATGAATAAATAAATAAATAATAAATCAATCATTATCACAATATTACAGAATATTACCGAAAGGAACAAATTATTATGAGCCAAAGTTTGTATATGTTCTAATTTGCTGGTATTATAACATTTCGTAGAGGCAATCCCTTATCTCATGGCCACCACCACCTTCCCTATTTTCAACATTTTATTTGATACCTACCAGGTTACCCAGAAATGTATAGCAGAAAGACGAGTTCAATTTGCCAGCCCTCAACCGAATGACTTGTGCTGGCACAACCATACAGCGCCCGTCATGTGGATAATTGTTTGATGATCGCAGCTCAATATTGACAGTGTGTGTGTTCACTACACAGGCAATGCGTAGAAACAGAACTCAGTGATCGTGATGGAAAATTTCGTGCAGTCGTGAAAATACATAAAATCAAAGCTCACCGTCCAGGAAGTTATGGTGCGAACGTTTGAAAAAACAAGATCTTGACGTTGCTCTAAATCTAAACAGTGAGGAAAGGGAAGGTATCGCGTCACAGGGGGGATGTGACTAGGCAACCAGGAACACAGGAAGTGCCAATGTGACTTGAGTTCCGAGTTTTGCATCCAGGAGTAACAAACAGTGCATTTTGTAAGCGCCTGTCCTCTAAAGCTGGAGTCCAGCTAAGATATAAACAGGAATAACAAGCAAATTATTCACGCCACGTTGTGATTTCACACCAAAGAATATCAATAGTTGTGCCAGTGAGGAGCAAAAAGTATTACTTGCCTTCTGATTTTAAGTTATCATTCTACTTAGACCCTAAACTGATATGATGATGGAATCAATGGATCATTAATTTTTATTTTGATCCCTCGCAAAATAAAACAAGAAGTTCCGTGACAAACTAAAGAGCCTACTTTTCTTAAAATTTAAGATTCATGCCAATGATTAATCTATATGGATCTATCTAGAATAATGACGAAATTAAGTTGGTAATATGGAAATTTCTACTTAGTTCGAAATACTGTATACCTGGCATAATGTAGCCTAATAGAGAACTACAGTTGGCAGCCCTGGTGACTGAATATATTCTTAGTTCCATCTCTTAAGGTACAGAATACAAAATTTGGTTGAAGTCCAATGGATAGCATGGACGTTACATGCAGTAAAACATTGGATCTAACAGCACGCGTAAAATTATGTTGGCAACAATGACATACATGTATTGGTCAGAAATAATCTGAAATAATATGATCTATTGTTGTGTCAATTTTGAAAGAAATCCATTGGATAGTATAGAAGTTACATGCATTTTAAAATTGGACTTATCAGCAGGCTTAGAATCATGTTGGCAGCACTGACGTATATTAGTTACTCCAAATTAATCTAGAATGCCAGGTACTATACGTGTGCAAAGTTTAGAGCTATTGGCTTGCATACTTTCTGATATATTGTGCCCAATCGGTCACGGTAGACTGGCATCGAACTCAGGTCTTATCTGAGAAGACCAGGCACATGATTCTAACTGGAATCAAACCATTGATCTCTGAGGGAGAACAGTTTTAGGGAACCCGAAGAGCAATGTGTTAAATAATGAGACTTAATAATGTGCCATGATTTCACGACCAATATGTGAATATCATAGCAATATAAGTTGAAGAATTGTAAGCAAATGCAAGAAAATATACGTTTTCGAAGCATACAAGAACGAGAGCAGGCCAGTTGACGTTTTACTAATTGCAGTTGGCAAGTGGGTGGAGATCGTAGACGCCAAGGGACCTACTTTCGTCTGGAGCGAGGAGACAGCTTAAAATTAATGACTCGGGTATTCACCGCCTGACAACGATGGAAGCTATGGTGGGGAGGACTACCCACGGAAATTAATTAATTACAGCCAAGTGGAGCATTGAAATGGAGTGAAATGTACACCCAGGTGAATATATTCAAGGAGAGGTAATTTAGGGGTGATCTTACACCTAAATTAAAGCCTATATCTCCAAATGAACGTGTTACCACCGAGCCTACGCTCGAGAGGAGTAATTTGGTGACCAGTCAGAGGGGAATCACCATGGTGGCGTCCTGACGCGCTGAACTAAGGGAATTAATTTTAATTAATTGGCCGAAGCGATCGCCGGCACGCGAACGTTTATGAAACCTCCACACTTAAATAAACAAGGTGTATATGTCAGTTCGGCTGAAAATGTATTATTTCAAGGAAGGAGTCGCACCCATGTGTCCGGTGGACTAGTTTTTACGAGAAACCTTTATAAGGAGGAGTGAGGCAGACCAAGCCAGAGTTGTCGAGAGTTGTCGTCAGTCTGTTCTCAAGTCTACACGTAACTAATACGCTGCCAGTAAGCGCGCGAAATGTTAAAGTATCGACGCTCAGCCGTTGAAGAACAATAGAAGCAAGTCATACAGCTTCATAAGTATAATCATGAAGTGCGTCGAAGTTAATTTAATACAGATATTTATCTATTATCTGACGCAAATATAAATTCGCCACAGCGAAAGAGGAACTTATCATGTTTTTGAACATTACATATACCAGGAGGTATTGTCAGAGTTGTATATGACATTATCATCAGGATCACTACAAGTATGGGAGCTTGGGAAGCATCGCCACTTAATCTTGACAGTGAGCTGAACGATATTCCAGGTGACGAGGAACGAACGTCCGTAAACGCAGTTAAACTTTCACGGAGACCAGCGGTTGGCGTAATTACATCGCATCTCTGAGATCAGGCGTAGGAGGAGTCCAATTAGGATCAACCTGTGAAATAGTGAATAAGTGTACATAAATTGTGTTATAGTGATTTAAATGTGTTCATGTGTATAGTGATTAATATGCATTGTGTAAAAGTGAAAGAGGCCACTGATAAGAGTATGTTTATCATGTGGGAAATGTGTGAAATTAAGTGTTGTGTAAAATATAACATGATGGCTTAGATCAAGCGTCATGGTAGGCCTGAAGCTGAGGTGCTGGTACCATCCAGCGAAAATAAAAAAGTGAGTACCAATTTACAATGTTATTATAACTAAATAGTTCACCATATAACGATTTATCACTTTGAGACTAAGATGTAACAGTCACTTATTGAACGAATTTTCACCACTCGTTTTGAATAGAATATGGCTTTGAAGGTGATTTGTTTAGGGCCATTCAGGCCGAAAATAGTGATGAATGTAACGATAACGTTAAATGATAATAATAATAATAATCTGGGGTCGACAACAGTAAAGTAATAGGCATTTTTGGCCTAAATAATGTTCAAAGTGTGTCATGTCTAATATAAAGATACTGTATGTTGGTAAACAGTAAGAAAGTAACGTGGAATATAGCGAGATACGGGAGTTTTTCAGTATCAATGAAATGTTGAATGAATATTTGATATGGTCAATCCTTAGGATTATATTTGAGGACCATTAAAGTAAAGTAAGCCAGTAAATTTATGCCTTGTTATTAGGAGCTATTTAAAGCTTTGGCTTGAGTGTTATTACAGAGAGAACGCGGGTGTCTTAATAATTGAGTCATCTATGTGAAGTATTGTTTGAGCCGCATATCGCGTGCAGAAGTAACGTGGAATCCAGTGATTTACGTAAATAAATAATTGCGGGGACCAAACAAGTATAGCTTGCGCGTTAGGTGAGAAGTTGGCTGATCTACGAGTTAGTATCGCCTTTGTGCATACTCTATTATTCGCAGCGAATTGGACAGAGCCTGTCTGTATCCATCGCTTGCATGAATTATGGCCACGAGTGAGGTCCGTCGAGACTCCGTGAGCATGTGTATAAATGATCTACCCTGAGAGGTAAGGATCATATTCGTCGTTTAGGAAACGCAGATTTCCTTATGTTTATTGTGACAGCTGCTGGTGAGAATCCTGTGTTCTCATTATGATGCGCGTCCAAAAGCCACTAGTATTCACCATAGAACGGCAAGGCTATCACCGGAACCATCCCCAGCCATGAATGTTAGTAAGGAGCCGAGTTGAGCCCAATGCACTAATTATAGGTGTTAAATAATTAAATGACTCAATTACTTAGGAACAACACTTAGCGTATCTCTGCTGTACTGTAACTGTAAACAAACCTGACCTTGCCAGCAGATGAGGGAAGTGGGTTGGCCCACTGAGACGAGCGGCCATCTTGTGCAGCTTGCCGGAACTAATTTTATTGCCTGCTAGGAAGAGGGGACATCGGTCCGCCAGTCCTTTAAATTAGGGTCACAGTAGGACACTGAAGAATCTCGATATTTCAATATGCAATTATGATATGAGTGTTATGATGATGCCAATTAAATTAAATGATGTGTTCCAACACACATACATTGTTGAATCAAAGAAATCGGATAATATTTGGCACAGTTATTCTCTGAAGAGGAACACTGAACCAAATAAAGTGTTAGGCATCCATTTAGAATGCATTTTGCCAGTTCACGCTAATTTATGCAGACGGGTATGTGATTTCTAAGAACATGACACATTTGTAACGATAATAATCCCGACAAGACCCAGAGAATCGTTGTATGGTGAAACTATAATCATTTCTATCCATGTCTATTTTGGAAGGGAAAAGTACCACTTTTTAAGCGTTTCATATTGATGGAAAGAAGGAAGATGATTCACACGACACAACAAATATTTGTTAATTAAAGCAGAAAATAATGAATTTTTGCCAATCAAAGTAAATGCCATAAGAAACGGAGTAATGTTTTATTAATGTCATTTTGATGTGATATGTGACTTTTGTGTTGTGATACTCCAGTTAAGTAAAATTGTGTCACATGATGAACACTATGGAAACCCATGGAAGTCTGAAAATATCATTGATAGGATGCTAGAATTAGATTTGAGTGCACCGTAGCACTGTTTTAAGAAGAAAACTCACAAAATAACCCTATTTTAATTGTGGGAGTTAAATATAATTTGTCCTTTATTTGTATTTGTTGTATAGCCATGATTTAATACCAGTAAATATTTTATTTTAGGAATATGTTGTGTATTTCATGGTAGACTCAAATCCTGAGCATGTGGTCGTATGGTGGGCAGGAACGTCCCATACCTCGAAAGACCGTGAGTTAGCTGGGATACGAACACATGTTCCACATGATGACAGTTGGGTACATGGAGGATATGTCTCTGTACTAGGATTGAGTCACAGGTACTACTAAAAGTCGGCCAAGATATTAATGGTAAAAGCAAATACAGCATCGAAATTAGGATATAATAGGAAAGGGCCGCGTCCCATTTGTTAATAAGCCTTTCGCGTCAAAATAAATGTTGATAATCCTCCATAAGACATGCTTAAATGTAAATGTAACTTTATGACACAACTCCTATTTCATTATCATGGCCCAAGCAAGGTGGGACGGTATTAATTCATTATGGAACCGCCTGCGTCAGTGCAATATGAGCGATCTTGGCATTGCACAAACCGGCCAAAGGATCATACCCACAGTACTCTCATATATTTTTATCATGTCGCCCAGATGTGTGGGGCAAAGCGTGTCATACCCTCCTTCATTATCATGACGCTGACACGTGGGACCAGTTTAAAATACAGGTCACCACCATGCTCATAAGAGTGTCCTCCCAATTCATTATCATGGCGCCCAGGACGTTGATGGCTTATGGGATTCAGAAAACCCCATAATAATAGCATGGTTTTCTTGGGGAAAACCATAATAATAGTATTTTCCTCAAACTCTGATTGAGCGATTGTGAGTCTTTCTAGATGATACTCAGACGTCAAACACTGTTGTCAGACGGGTACGTGGGTCTATACCCATTCCATAGGTGGTTTCGACATTTTGTAATATGTTGTTGTTGTTGTCGCGGGATCGGAATCCTTTTATTTCCAATAGAACGCACCAGCATGTTCAGCTGCGGCCTACCTGAATCTCAAATTAAGAAATACAGGATGGCTGGAACTGAGGACGTACTCAGGTGTATCGCTGAGTTAAGGGAACATTTTGATGATACTAATGCTAAGAAAAAGGAAGAATCTAAAGCATTTAAAGATGAAATAACGGCTAGATTGGATGCCAATCAAGCTGAAATAAACACAATATTAGAGGCTAATCAAGCTGAAGTAAACACTAGATTAGAGGCTAATCGAGCTACAGTAAACTCGCAGTTAGAGTTAAACCTAATAGAGGTTAATAAAAAAATGGATGGCGTTAAAGAATCTGTTCAGCGAGAGGTAACAAAGAATATTGTTAGCGTGGTCTCAGAAATGCAAGCTGATAACGATACACGCTTTGAGTCTATTGAGCTAAAACTAGAGAGTAATCTGCAAGCGTGCAGAGAGTCACAGCGTGAGATTAACGATAGCTTAAGCAGTATGTCCATGGAGCTTAAAGACATTCAGAGTCAGAATGAAGCTAATACTAAACGTCAACTAGAGCAATTTAATACGTTCACTCAGACTGTGGATCAAAGGCTCGAGGATAGCGACGTAAAATGGAATACGCGAATGGCAGGTTACGCCAAGGCGGTAGACGAAACCTTAAGAAAACAGGATCAGAATATCCTTGACCAATGCAAGGAAATTCATGAAATAAAAACTTCTGATCAAGAGAATAAAGAAATAATATCAAATATGAAGAGACAGGTCGGGAAGGTGCTGAAAGAGTTAGAGCAAACTCAGAGCGACCTAGCAGTTATTCATAAAAGGCAGGATGAGGACCAGGGAGAAATCACGAAAATAAGGAATGAAATCTCTCATATGCAGGGTCACATTCAAAAGGAAGTTACAGGCTTACGATAAGAATTAGAACTTCGAGAAGGCTTAAAGACTGAAGCCAGCGATAAGACTCTTGCCGAGGTAAGAGAAAGTCTAGCGGGGGAAATTACCCACCTGAAGGAAAACCTTAAGGATGATAAGGAAAAGGTATTATCTATGGCAGAAAGAAACCGAGATCGACTAGAGAAAATAGAACGAGAGGTATTAACTCGTTTGGAAAGGGCAGAAAATAGGCACAGGCAAATAGAAACTAGAATGATCGCACAGGAGGAATCCATGTTGCGGAATCCTAGGTCTAGCGAAGGAAGTATAGACGAGAATAGGAGAAACAAATGGGCAGAGATAGGAATACAGCCTACTCCAAAGAATGCAGCCATGCCAAGTGACAGCCCGTATACCACACCTGGTATGCCAATTGCCATGTCAACACCGCATGAAAATGCTGTTCAAAATCAAATAGTCACAGTTGTAAGGGCTAGTGATGAGAAACCAAAGAAATACTCTGGGAGTAATTCTAACGTGACACCCAAGTACTGGCTTAAAGAAGTTTCCGAGTACTTGAATGACGCGAAAGTACCGCCAGAGCGAAGGTTGAGAGCGATTGAAAAACTAACTGAGGGCGAGTGTGCCTTATGGTTTAGGAGTTTTCGTTACACGTTTGACACCGTTGACGAATTTCGCCAAGCATTTATAAGTAGGTACTGGAACGCAAGTATACAACAGAACCTCAGATTGGACTTGTATTCCAGGCGTTATAGTACTAATAACCCGACAAAGTACGCAGAATTCTTCGTGGGACAATTGTGCCGTTTCCGCGAGCTTGATGAAGGAATTAGAGAGTCAGATTTGTGCATAGCGATAGCCAAGCAGCTACCGTATGAAGTACAACGTCTACTTATCTCAGCAAACGCCAAAACTGCGATCGATATGGAGGAGGTGCTGAGACAACTCGATCTAACCACAGTGCAGCACACAAGACAAAGTCGAAACGTGGAACAAGTCAACATGACGACTACACCGACTGAACCGACTAAGGTGCAGACAAAAAGCAAATCTACGAGCACCGAAACGGAAAAGTCCGACTGGCAACGTGAAGGACGCGAAAACCAGAATTGGAGGCCAGCATATCGAGGAGGATCGAACCGTGGAAACCGAGGAAGGAAAAACTGGAATCAGCGCGGTACCAGAGACTAGCAGCCTGATAACAGAAGGAATTACGGCCGAAATGGGAACAACCAAGGATGGAGATCCCAAGAGAAGAGTCGCGGGTTCGATGAAGAGGCGGAAGAACGCTATCACGCATCTTTAAGATACATGGAAGAGCGTGGAGATGACCAGAGACAATCGCGAGTTCATTGGGATGAAGCGATTAGGAATAGAAGGTCACCCGACATATATAAAAGGGATGACGGGGCCAAGAGTCTGGAACTTCAGCAGTATGAAGACAGGCAGAAGAACTCCACAAAGAATGGAGCAATTGAAAAAAATAACACCAAAATTAAATGACCAAAGGGAGATAAGTACAGAATGGAATACAGTGAATGTTGTTAACTGGATTGCCAAACCTGAGGAGCTTATCGAAGACCTAGATGAAGGGACGGTCAATGTGAGAAGGGAACTACCCATTATTATTGTAAACATTGCGGGCATGAAGATAAGAAGTCTCATTGATACAGGTTCAACAGTGTGTTTGATAACCCAGGCACTATATAATGAAATCCAGAGTAAAATCCACGTCTTGAAAATACCTATTTCAAGCGTGAAGATAAAAGGTGTGATACCAGATAAAGTTATGATATGCAAATACCATGTATTTTTAGATTTGCAGATAGGGAACTCTACATTCTCACAGAGCTTCCTACTTGTGAATAAGCTGCCTTTTAACCTCATTGTTGGCATGGATTTCATAAGAGAATATAAAGTTATTATAGATCTCTCGCAAGACATTGTTATGTTTCGCGCAAGTGAGGGAAAAGAAGAGTTAGAACTCTCATTAAAGCACAATGAAACGAGACCAGAAGAGTACGTATGGCATACATACGGAGATATGACTGGGGATGCAGTGTCGACAACAGAAGACATCGAGGAAGAGTTGGCAAAACTGGCCGCAGACATTGAAAAGGACCTCGAACCAAAATTTGAAGAATGCCTGGAAGAGAAGATAGAGGAAGCTAAAATTGGTCTAGAGCATAAGCAAATGCTAAGGGAACTGCTATTTGAGTATAAAGGATTCTTCGATTCGAGACCTGGCCGGATCAAGAATTTCCAATATGCGTTCCAAGTCAGCGACTGGACACCATTCAAACAGAAGCCGTATCCTGTAGCTGAGAAACATTATTTAAAGGTCAAAGAAGCAATACAGGAAATGCTTGAGGCAGGCGTCATTGTGAAGACTGCCACACCTTATGTCAGCCCACTGGTAGTTGTACCTAAACAGGACGGAAGTGTGAGGATATGCCTGGATCTATGAAATTTGAATTCCAAGGTCATACCGGAATTAGACCATGTGCCGCCCATTAAGGAGGTCCTCAGGAGGTTCAAAGGAAAGACTGTGTTCTCAAATCTTGACCTGACGGCAAGTTTTCACCATCTTGCTCTGGAGGAGAAAACAAGCTTATTAACTGGATTTTTATTTGACCAGCACACGTATTCTTACATGCGTCTCCCATTTGGATTGAAAACAGCAGGTTCAGCGTTGATACGAGCGCTAGATCGGAACCTGTCTGAAGAAGTAAAAGCAACAACCATATGCTACGTAGATGATATACTACTGACATCTGAAACAGTCGAAGAACACGTCAGAGATCTACGCAAGTTGTTATATGACCTAAGTCAGGCTAACTTTAAGGTCAATATAAAGAAATCTAACTTTGGTCAGAGAGAAGTTAAATTTCTAGGCCACGTAATAGATGCACAAGGAGTTAGACCTAATCCGGGAAAATTGGAAGTTATTAAACATTTCCCGAGACCAACGAAGGTAAAGAACGTCAGGCAATATCTAGGCGTTATTGGATTCTTTTCAAGCCATTGCCCGAAGTATACCGAGACCGTAGCACCACTCCAAGACTTACTTAAGAAAGGAGGAAGATGGCGCTGGACGGAACAATGCGAGGAAGCCTTCGTAAAATCTAAACAGATGCTGTTAGATTATGTAAAATTGCCTGACTACATTCAGAAATTTATTATCCAGACTGACGCATCATTCATAGGTATTGGAGCAATGTTATATCAGGAAAATGTGGACAGGCCAGAGGAGAAAACTTACATTGCATTCTTAAGTAGAAGGTTGAAACCTAATGAAAAGAATTATACGGTCACGGAGATCGAAGTACTCGCGATACTGTATGCCTTACAGTATTGGCGAAAGCTAGTTTATGGCTTTAGAATTATATTAAGGACAGACCATAAAGCCCTAACGTTTCTGTTGAAAACTGACTTGTCGAGTCAAAGACTGACGAGGTGGTCCCTGTACATACAGCAATTTCAAGTGGAAATCGAGTATTGCCCGGGGAAGGACAATATCATACCTGACTTGCTAAGCAGATACCCGACAGCGGATGAAGAGGAAGTTCTAGCTATCGAGATAGAAGATAGAGACCAGAAGACCTTAGATGATCTGAGGAACATCACCGTTTTTCAACGTGAAGATCCCTGGATACGGTTGATGATTAATTACTTCGAGGGAAAGCTGGACAGAGGAACACCGATGTATGTGGAAGCCGAAGCACTATCAACGGAGTATCTATGGTTTAACCAGATGCTACATAAATGGAGCGACTCAGACCACACCAGACCCAGGATTGTTGTACCACCAGCATTGCAGAGAAGGCTAGTATGGTTAGCACACCGAGCTTTTGGTCACCCCGGCGTAGATAAGTCTGTTGTACTGCTTAAAGAAGCATTTATTTGGCCAAAACTTCGAGATACAGTCAGGAATACAATCAGGGCATGTGATATTTGCCAACGAGTAAAGCCTAACTCGTACTTAATGAGGCATAAACCTATACACTCTACCAGAGAAGCCATGTCAGCTTCTGGCACTGGACAACTTTGGGCCGCTTCCTAGAGCTAGAAGAGGAAATAGACACATCCTAGTTGCACTAGACGTGTTTTCTAAAATGGTAGTCCTGTGTCCAATTCAGAAAACCAGTACAAAACGGGTACTTAAGAGGCTGAAGGAAAGAATCATTCCTATATTAGGGCAGCCGGAGAACATCTTATCTGATCATGGGAGCTGTTTTACCAGCATAGAATTTCGCAGGGAGTTGGAAAATCTGGGTATAAGAGAGATTTTGTCCACAGTTCGACACCGGGAGTCGAATTCTGCTGAAAGAGTAATGAGGGAACTGCAAAAATACATGAAGATATACTGCTCAACTGAGAATTGGAAATGGATTGACGTACTTGAGATTATTGAATACTGTATCAACAACTCCTTGCATGAAGCGACAGGAGAGGTGCCAGTGAGCCTACATCTTGATAGAAGACCAGAGAGGCCATGGAATAATATCATTCGGACACCCATCGATGCACAGCCTGGACGTGAATTGAGGATCCAGAGAACTTTCGAGTATCTCAAGAAACAAGCAGACAGACGGCAGCGGAGAAACAGGAGGAAACGCTATCATAGACCATTACTCGTGGGGGAGTACGTCTTATTAAAGAAACCCGCTAGTTCAGATCCAGAGAGCAGGAAACATAAAAAAATTCAGCATGCCTATCACGGACCCTACCTGATTATAAGGGACATGCAAAATAATGCATACCGGATCAGAGACGAAGCAACAGGTAGAGAAGTTGTTGTAAATGCAGCTAATTTGAAGTTATATAGTCCACCAGAGGATTATGATACGAGGGAAGAGCAAGCAATGCACACCCAAGTGGACGGGGAGTCATTACGTATAAACGCAAAGACTCTTGAGAAAAGCTTGCAGACCCAGGAAGAAACAGAGCGAGGCTCGCAGCTCGCAAACCCAAGGGACACGAGGGGAGAATGCAGCTGTCAACTGAAGGAACTTTACGACCAGATGAGGGAGGCCGCTACGGAACTAGAGGAAATGAATGAACAATTGAGAAGGCAGAACAAGAGTCTACGCGACGGCAGACAGAGTGGAATGGGGGAACGAGACAGCCCATTGCCGAGAGCACTGACCGCTTAAAGTAAATACTGCATGGAGTCAATGCCATCTGAAAGGCCCGAAAAATTCACTTGTGAAATGAATGTTCCGAGCTTAGCAAGGGAAAGATGTGCCCAATCGGTCACGGTAGACTGGCATCGAACTCAGGTCTTATCTGAGAGGACCAGGCACATGATTCTAACTGGAATCGAACCATTGATCTCTGAGGGAGAACAGTTTTAGGGAACCCGAAGAGCAATGTGTTAAATAATGAGACTTAATAATGTAGCATGATTTCTCGACCAATATGTGAATATCATAGCAATATAAGGTGAAGAATTGTAAGCAAATGCAAGAAAATATACGTTTTCGAAGCATACAAGAACGAGAGCAGGCCAGTTGACGTTTTACTAATTGTAGTTGGCAAGTGGGTGGAGATCGTAGACGCCAAGGGACCTATTTTCGTCTGGAGCGAGGAGACAGCTTAAAATTAATGACTCGGGTATTCACCACCTGACAACAATGGAAGCTATGGTGAGGAGGACTATCCACGGAAATTAATTAATTACAGCCAAGTGGAGCATTGAAATGGAGTGAAATGTACACCCAGGTGAATATATTCAAGGAGAGGTAATTTAGGGATGACCTTACACCTAAATTAAAGCCTATATCTCCAAATGAACGTGTTACCACCGAGCCTACGCTCGAGAGGAGTAATTCGGTGACCAGTCAGAGGGGAATCACCATGGTGGCGTCCTGACGCGCTGAACTAAGGCAATTAATTGTAATTAATTGGCCGAAGCGATCGCCGGCACGCGAACGTTTATGAAACCTCCACACTTAAATAAACAAGGTGTATATGTCAGTTCGGCTGAAAATGTATTATTTCAAGGAAGGAGTCGCACCCATGTGTCCGGTGGACTAGTTTTTACGAGAAACCTTTATAAGGAGGAGTGAGGCAGACCAAGCCAGAGTTGTCGAGAGTTGTCTTCAGTCTGTTCTCAAGTCTACACGTAACTAATACGCTGCCAGTAAGCGCGCGAAATGTTAAAGTATCGACGCTCAGCCGTTGAAGAACAATAGAAGCAAGTCATACAGCTTCATAAGTATAATCATGAAGTGCGTCGAAGTTAATTTAATACAGATATTTATCTATTATCTGACGCAAATATAAATTCGCTACAGCGAAAGAGGAACTTATAATGTTTTTGAACATTACATATACCAGGAGGTATTGTCAGAGTTGTATATGACATTATCATCAGGATCACTACAAGTATGGGAGCTTGGGAAGCATCGCCACTTAATCTTGACAGTGAGCTGAACGATATTCCAGGTGACGAGGATCGAACGTCCGTAAACGCAGTTAAACTTTCACGGAGACCAGCGGTTGGCGTAATTGCATCGCATCTCTGAGATCAGGCGTAGGAGGAGTCCGATTAGGATCAACCTGTGAAATAGTGAATAAGTGTACATAAATTGTGTTATAGTGATTTAAAAGTGTTCATGTGTATAGTGATTAATATGCATTGTGTAAAAGTGAAAGAGGCTACTGATAAGAGTATGTTTATCATGTGGGAAATGTGTGAAATTAAGTGTTGTGTAAAATATAACATGATGGCTTAGATCAAGCGTCATGGTAGGCCTGAAGCTGAGGTGCTGGTACCATCCAGCGAAAATAAAAAAGTGAGTACCAATTTACAATGTTATTATAACTAAATAGTTCACCATATAACGATTTATCACTTTGAGACTAAGATGTAACAGTCACTTATTGAACGAGTTTTCACCACTCGTTTTGAATAGAATATGACTTTGAAGGTGATTTGTTTAGGGCCATTCAGGCCGAAAATAGTGATGAATGTAACGATAACGTTAAATGATAATAATAATAATAATCTGGGGTCGGCAACAGTAAAGTAATAGGCATTTTTGGCCTAAATAATGTTCAAAGTGTGTCATGTCTAATATAAAGATACTGTATGTTGGTAAACAGTAAGAAAGTAACGTGGAATATAGCGAGATACGAGAGTTTTTCAGTGTCAATGAAATGTTGAATGAATATTTGATATGGTCAATCCTTAGGATTATATTTGAGGACCATTAAAGTAAAGTAAGCCAGTAAATTTATACCTTGTTATTAGGAGCTATTTAAAGCTTTGGCTTAAGTGTTATTACAGAGAGAACGGGGGTGTCTTAATAATTGAGTCATCTATGTGAAGTATTGTTTGAGCCGCATATCGCGTGCAGAAGTAACGTGGAATCCAGTGATTTACGTAAATAAATAATTGCGGGGACCAAACTAGTATAGCTTGCGCGTTAGGTGAGAAGTTGGCTGATCTACGAGTTAGTATCGCCTTTGTGCATACTCTATTATTCGCAGCGAATTGGACAGAGCCTGTCTGTATCCATCGCTTGCATGAATTATGGCCACGAGTGAGGTCCGTCGAGACTCCGTGAGCATGTGTATAAATGATCTACCCTGAGAGGTAAGGATCATATTCGTCGTTTAGGAAACGCAGATTTCCTTATGTTTATTGTGACAGCTGCTGGTGAGAATCCTGTGTTCTCATTATGATGCGCGTCCAAAAGCCACTAGTATTCACCATAGAACGGCAAGGCTATCACCGGAACCATCCCCAGCCATGAATGTTAATAAGGAGCCGAGGTGAGCCCAATGCACTAATTATAGGTGTTAAATAATTCAATGACTCAATTACTTAGGAACAACACTTAGCGTATCTCTGCTGTACTGTAATTGTAAACAAACCTGACCTTGCCAGCAGATGAGGGAAGTGGTTTGGCCCTCTGAGACGAGCGGCCATCTTGTGCAGCTTGCCGGAACTAATTTTATTGCCTGCTAGGAAGAGGGGACATCGGTCCGCCAGTCCTTTAAATTAGGGTCACAGTAGGACACTGAAGAATCTCGATATTTCAATATGCAATTATGATATGAGTGTTATGATGATGCCAATTGAATTAAATGATGTGTTCCAACACACATACATTGTTGAATCAAAGAAATCGGATAATATTTGGCACAGTTATTCTCTGAAGAGGAACACTGAACCAAATAAAGTGTTAGGCATCCATTTAGAAAGCATTTTGCCAGTTCACGCTAATTTATGCAGACGGGTATGTGATTTCTAAGAACATGACACATTTGTAACGATAATAATCCCGACAAGACCCAGAGAATCGTTGTATGGTGAATCTATAATAATTTCTATCCATGTCTATTTTGGAAGGGAAAAGTTCCACTTTTTAAGCGTTTCATATTGATGGAAAGAAGGAAGATGTTTCACACGACACAACAAATATTTGTTAATTAAAGCAGAAAATAATGAATTTATGCCAATCAAAGTAAATGCCATAAGAAACGGAGTAATGTTTTATTAATGTCATTTTGATGTGATATGTGACTTTTGTGTTGTGATACTCCAGTTAAGTAAAATTGTGTCACATGATGAACACTATGGAAACCCATGGAAGTCTGAAAATATCATTGATAGGATGCTAGAATTAGATTTGAGTGCACCGTAGCACTGTTTTAAGAAGAAAACTCACAAAATAACCCTATTTTAATTGTGGGAGTTAAATATAATTTGTCCTTTATTTGTATTTGTTGTATAGCCATGATTTAATACCAGTAAATATTTTATTTTAGGAATATGTTGTGTATTTCATGGTAGACTCAAATCCTGAGCATGTGGTCGTATGGTGGGCAGGAACGTCCCATACCTCGAAAGACCGTGAGTTAGCTGGGATACGAACACATGTTCCACATGATGACAGTTGGGTACAAGGAGGATATGTCTCTGTACTAGGAGTCAGTCACAGGTACTACTAAAAGTCGGCCAAGATATTAATGGTAAAAGCAAATACAGCATCGAAATTAGGATATAATAGGAAAAGGCAGCGTCCCATTTGTTAATAAGCCTTTCGCGTCAAAATAAATGTTGATAATCCTCCATAAGACATGCTTAAATGTAAATGTAAATTTATGACACAACTCCTATTTCATTATCATGGCCCAAGCAACGTGGGACGGTATTAATTCATTATGGAACCGCCTGCGTCAGTTCAATATGAGCGATCTTGGCATTGCACAAACCGGCCAAAGCATCATACCCACAGTACTCTCATATATTTTTATCATGTCGCCCAGATGTGTGGGGCAAAGCGTGTCATACCCTCCTTCATTATCATGACGCTGATACGTGGGGCCAGTTTAAAATACAGGTCACCACCATGCTCATAAGAGTGTCCACCCAATTCATTATCATGGCGCCCAGGACGTGGATGGCTTATGGGATTCAGAAAACCCCATAATAATAGCATGGTTTTCATGGGGAAAACCATAATAATAGTATTTTTCCTCAAACTCTGTTTGAGCGATTGTGAGTCTTTCTAGATGATACTCAGACGTCAGACACTGTTGTCAGACGGGTACGTGGGTCTATACCCATTCCATAGGTGGTTTCGACATTTTGTAGTATGTTGTTGTTGTTGTCGTCGCGGGATCGGAATCCTTTTATTTCCAATAGAACGCACCAGCATGTTCAGCTGCGGCCTACCTGAATCTCAAATTAAGAAATACAGGATGGCTGGAACTGAGGACGTACTCAGGTGTATCGCTGAGTTAAGGGAACATTTTGATGATACTAATGCTAAGAAAAAGGAAGAATCTAAAGCATTTAAAGATGAAATAACGGCTAGATTGGATGCCAATCAAGCAAAAATAAACACTATATTAGAGGCTAATCAAGCTGAAGTAAACACTAGATTTGAGGCTAATCAAGCTACTGTAAACTCGCAGTTAGAGTTAAACCTAATAGAGGTTAATAAAAAAATGGATGACGTTAAATAATCTGTTCAGCGTGAGGTAACAAAGAATATTGTTAGCGTGGTCTCAGAAATGCAAGCTGATAACGATAAACGCTTTGAGTCTATTGAGCTAAAACTAGATAGTAATCTGCAAGCGTGCAGAGAGTCACAGCGTGAGATTAACGATAGCTTAAGCAGTATGTCCATGAAGCTTAAAGACATTCACAGTTAGAATGAAGCTAATACTAAACGTCAACTAGAGCAATTTAATACGTTCACTCAGACTGTGGATCAAAGGCTCGATGATAGCGACGTAAAATGGAATAAGCGAATGGCAGGTTACGCCAAGGCGGTAGACGAAGCCTTAAGAAAACAGGATCAGAATATCCTTGACCAATGCAAGGAAATTCATGAAATAAAACTTCTGATCAAGAGAATAAAGAAATAATGTCAAATATGAAGAGACAGGTCGGGAAGGAGCAGAAAGAGTTAGAGCAAACTCAGAGCGACCTAGCAGTTATTCATAAAAGGCAGGATGAGGACCAGGGAGAAATCACGAAAATATGGAATGAAATTTCTCATATGCAGGGTCACATTCAAAAGGAAGTTACAGGCTTACGATAAGAATTAGAACTTCGAGAAGGCTTAAAGACTGAAGCCAGCGATAAGACTCTTGCAGAGGTAAGAGAAAGTCTAGCGGGGGAAATTACCCACCTGAAGGAAAACCTTAAGGATGATAAGGAAAATGTATTATCTATGGCAGAAAGAAACCGAGATCGCCTAGAGAAAATAGAACGAGAGGTATTAACTCGTTTGGAAAGGGCAGAAAATAGGCACAGCCAAATAGAAACTAGAATGATCGCACAGGAGGAATCCATGTTGCGGAATCCTAGGTCTAGCGAAGGAAGTATAGACGAGAATAGGAGAAACAAATGGGCAGAGATAGGAATACAGCCTACTCCAAAGAATGCAGCCATGCCAAGTGACAGCCCGTATACCACACCTGGTATGCCAATTGCCATGTCAACACCGCATGAAAATGCTGTTCAAAATCAAATAGTCACAGTTGTAAGGGCTAGTGATGAGAAACCAAAGAAATACTCTGGGAGTAATTCTAACGTGACACCCAAGTACTGGCTTAAAGAAGTTTCCGAGTACTTGAATGACGCGAAAGTACCGCCAGAGCGAAGGTTGAGAGCGATTGAAAAACTAACTGAGGGCGAGTGTGCCTTATGGTTTAGGAGTTTTTGGTACACGTTTGACACCGTTGACGAATTTCGCCAAGCATTTTTAAGTAGGTACTGGAACGCAAGTATACAGCAGAACCTCAGATTGGACTTGTATTCCAGGCGTTATAGTACTAATAACCCGACAAAGTACGCAGAATTCTTCGTGGGACAATTGTGCCGTTTCCGCGAGCTTGATGAAGGAATTAGAGAGTCAGATTTGTGCATAGCGATAGCCAAACAGCTACCGTATGAAGTACAACGTCTACTTATCTCAGCTAACGCCAAAACTGCGATCGATATGGAGGAGGTGCTGAGACAACTCGATCTAACCACAGTGCAGCACACAAGACAAAGTCGAAACGTGGAACAAGTCAACATGACGACTACACCGACTGAACCGACTAAGGTGCAGACAAAAATCAAATCTACGAGCACCGAAACGGAAAAATCCGACTGGCAACGTGAAGGACGCGAAAACCAGAATTGGAGGCCAGCATATCGAGGCGGATCGAACCGTGGAAACCGAGGAAGGAAAAACTGGAATCAGCGCGGTACCAGAGACCAGCAGCCTGATAACAGAAGGAATTACGGCCGAAATGGGAACAACCAATGATGGAGATCCCAAGAGCAGAGTCGCGGGTTCGATGAAGAGGCGGAAGTACGCTATCACGCATCTTTAAGATACATGGAAGAGCGTGAAGATGACCAGAGACAATCGCGAGTTCATTGGGATGAAGCGATTAGGAATAGAAGGTCACCCGACATATATAAAAGGGATGACGGTGCCAAGAGTCTGGAACATCAGCAGTATGAAGACAGGCAGAAGAACTCCACAAAGAATGGAGCAATTAAAAAAAAACACCAAAATTAAATGACCAAAGAGAGATAAGTACAGGATGGAATACAGTGAATGTTGTTAACTGGATTGCCAAACCTGAGGAGCTTATCGAAGACCTAGATGAAGGGACGGTCAATGTGAGAAGGGAACTATCCATTATTATTGTAAACATTGCGGGCATGAAGATAAGAAGTCTCATTGATACAGGTTCAACAGTGTGTTTGATAACCTAGGCACTATATAATGAATTCCAGAGTAAAATCCACGTCTTGAAAATACCTATTTCAAGCGTGAAGATAAAAGGTGTGATACCAGATAAAGTTATGATATGCAAATACCATGTATTTTTAGATTTGCAGATAGGGAACTCTACATTCTCACAGAGCTTCCTACTTGTGAATAAGCTGCCTTTTAACCTCATTGTTGGCATGGATTTCATAGGAGAATATAAAGTTATTATAGATCTCTCGCAAGACATTGTTGTGTTTCGCGCAAGTGAGGGAAAGGAAGAGTTAGAACTCTCATTAAAGCACAATGAAACGAGACCAGAAGAGTACGTATGGCATACATACGGAGATATGACTGGGGATGCAGTGTCGACAACAGAAGACATCGAGGAAGAGTTGGCAACACTGGCCGCAGACATTGAAAAGGACCTCGAACCAAAATTTGAAGAATGCCTGGAAGACAAGATAGAGGAAGCTAAAATTGGTCTAGAGCATAAGCAAATGCTAAGGGAACTGCTATTTGAGTATAAAGGAGTCTTCGATTTGAGACCTGGCCGGATCAAGAATTTCCAATATGCGTTCCAAGTCAGCGACTGGACACCATTCAAACAGAAGCCGTATCCTGTAGCTGAGAAACATTATTTAAAGGTCAAAGAAGCAATACAGGAAATGCTTGAGGCAGGCGTCATTGTGAAGACAGCCACACCTTATGTCAGCCCACTGGTAGTTGTACCTAAACAGGACGGAAGTGTGAGGATATGCCTGGATTTACGAAATTTGAATTCCAAGGTCATACCGGAATTACACCATGTGCCGCCCATTAAGGAGGTCCTCAGGAGGTTCAAAGGAAAGACTGTGTTCTCAAATCTTGACCTGACGGCAAGTTTTCACCATCTTGCTCTGGAGGAGAAAACAAGCTTATTAACTGGATTTTTATTTGACCAGCACACGTATTCTTACATGCGTCTCCCATTTGGATTGAAAACAGCAGGTTCAGCGTTGATACGAGCGCTAGATCGGAACCTGTCTGAAGAAGTAAAAGCAACAACCATATGCTACGTAGATGATATACTACTGACATCTGAAACAGTCGATGAACACGTCAGAGATCTACGCAAGTTGTTATATGACCTAAGTCAGGCTAACTTTAAGGTCAATATAAAGAAATCTAACTTTGGTCAGAGAGAAGTTAAATTTCTAGGCCACGTAATAGATGCACAAGGAGTTAGACCTAATCCGGGAAAATTGGAAGTTATTAAACATTTCCCGAGACCAACGAAGGTAAAGAACGTCAGGCAATATCTAGGCGTTATTGGATTCTTTTCAAGCCATTGCCCGAAGTATACCGAGACCGTAGCACCACTCCAAGACTTACTTAAGAAAGGAGGAAGATGGCGCTGGACGGAACAATGCGAGGAAGCCTTCGTAAAATCTAAACAGATGCTGTTAGATTATGTAAAATTGCCTGACTACACTCAGAAATTTATTATCCAGACTGACGCATCATTCATAGGTATTGGAGCAATGTTATATCAGGAAAATGTGGACAGGCCAGAGGAGAAAACTTACATTGCATTCATAAGTAGAAGGTTGGAACCTAATGAAAAGAATTATACGGTCACGGAGATCGAAGTACTCGCGATACTGTATGCCTTACAGTATTGGCGAAAGCTAGTTTATGGCTTTAGAATTATATTAAGGACAGACCATAAAGCCCTAACGTTTCTGTTGAAAACTGACTTGTCGAGTCAAAGACTGACGAGGTGGTCCCTGTACATACAGTAATTTCAAGTGGAAATCGAGTATTGCCCGGGGAAGGACAATATCATACCTGACTTGCTAAGCAGATACCCGACAACGGATGAAGAGGAAGTTCTAGCTATCGAGATAGAAGATAGAGACCAGAAGACCTTAGATGATCTGAGGAACATCACCGTTTTTCAACGTGAAGATCCCTGGATACGGTTGATGATTAATTACTTCGAGGGAAAGCTGGACAGAGGAACACCGATGTATGTGGAAGCCGAAGCACTATCAACTGAGTATCTATGGTTTAACCAGATGCTACATAAATGGAGCGACTCAGACCACACCAGACCCAGGATTGTTGTACCACCAGCATTGCAGAGAAGGCTAGTATGGTTAGCACACCGAGCTTTTGGTCACCCCGGCGTTGATAAGTCTGTTGCCCTGCTTAAAGAAGCATTTATTTGGCCAAAACTTCGAGATACAGTCAGGAATACAATCAGGACATGTGATATTCGCCAACGAGTAAAGCCTAACTCGTACTTAATGAGGCAAAAACCTATACACTCTTACCAGAGAAGCCATGTCAGCTTCTGGCACTGGACAACTTTGGGCCGCTTCCTAGAGCTAGAAGAGGAAATAGACACATCCTAGTTGCACTAGACGTGTTTTCTAAAATGGTAGTCCTGTGTCCAATTCAGAAAACCAGTACAAAACGGGTACTTAAGTGGCTGAAGGAAAGAATCATTCCTATATTAGGGCAGCCGGAGAATATCTTATCTGATCATGGGAGCTGTTTTACCAGCATAGAATTTCGCAGGGAGTTGGAAAATCTGGGTATAAGACAGATTTTGTCCACAGTTCGACACCCGGAGTCGAATTCTGCTGAAAGAGTAATGAGGGAACTGCAAAAATACATGAAGATATACTGCTCTACTGAGAATTGGAAATGGATTGACGTACTTGAGATTATTGAATACTGTATCAACAACACCGTGCATGAAGCGACAGGAGAGGTGCCAGTGAGCCTACATCTTGATAGAAGACCAGAGAGGCCATGGATCCAGAGAACTTTCGAGTATCTCAAGAAACAAGCAGACAGACGGCAGCGGAGAAACAGGAGGAAACGCTATCATAGACCATTACTCGTGGGGGAGTACGTCTTATTAAAGAAACCCGCTAGTTCAGATCCAGAGAGCAGGAAACATAAAAAAATTCAGCATGCCTATCACGGACCCTACCTGATTATAAGGGACTTGCAAAATAATGCATACCGGATCAGAGACGAAGCAACAGGTAGAGAAGTTGTTGTAAATGCAGCTAATTTGAAGTTATATAGTCCACCAGAGGATTATGATACGAGGGAAGAGCAAGCAATGCACACCCAAGTGGACGGGGAGTCATTACGTATAAACGCAAAGACTCTTGAGAAAAGCTTGCAGACCCAGGAAGAAACAGAGCGAGGCTCGCAGCTCGCAAACCCAAGGGACACGAGGGGAGAATGCAGCTGTCAAATGAAGGAACTTTACGACCAGTTGTGGGAGGCCGCTACGGAACTAGAGGAAATGAATGAACAATTGAGAAGGCAGAACAAGAGTCTACGCGACGGCAGACAGAGTGGAATGGGGGAACGAGACAGCCCATTGCCGAGAGCACTGACCGCTTAAAGTAAATACTGCATGCAGTCAATGCCAGCTGAAAGGCCCGAAAAATTCACTTGTGAAATGAATTTTCCGAGCTTAACAAGGGAAAGATGTGCCCAATCGGTCACGGTAGACTGGCATCGAACTCAGATCTTATCTGAGAAAACCAGGCACATGATTTTAACTGGAATCGAACCATTGATCTCTGAGGGAGAACAGTTTTAGGGAACCCGAAGAGCAATGTGTTAAATAATGAGACATAATAATGTAGCATGATTTCACGACCAATATGTGAATATCATAGCAATATAAGTTGAAGAATTGTAAGCAAATGCAAGAAAATATACGTTTTCGAAGCATACAAGAACGAGAGCAGGCCAGTTGACGTTTTACTAATTGCAGTTGGCAAGTGGGTGGAGATCGTAGACGCCAAGGGACCTATTTTCGTCTGGAGCGAGGAGACAGCTTAAAATTAATGACTCGGGTATTCACCGCCTGACAACGATGGAAGCTATGGTGGGGAGGACTACCCACGGAAATTAATTAATTACAGCCAAGTGGAGCATTGAAATGGAGTGAAATGTACACCCAGGTGAATATATTCAAGGAGAGGTAATTTAGGGATGATCTTACACCTAAATTAAAGCCTATATCTCCAAATGAACGTGTTACCACCGAGCCTACGCTCGAGAGGAGTAATTTGGTGACCAGTCAGAGGGGAATCACCATGGTGGCGTCCTGACGCGCTGAACTAAGGCAATTAATTGTAATTAATTGGCCAAAGCGATCGCCGGCACGCGAACGTTTATGAAACTTCCACACTTAAATAAACAAGGTGTACATGTCAGTCCGGCTGAAAATGTATTATTTCAAGGAAGGAGTCGCACCCATGTGTCCGGTGGACTAGTTTTTACGAGAAACCTTTATAAGGAGGAGTGAGGCAGACCAAGACAGAGTTGTCGAGAGTTGTCTTCAGTCTGTTCTCAAGTCTACACGTAACTAATACGCTGCCAGTAAGCGCGCGAAATGTTAAAGTATCGACGCTCAGCCGTTGAAGAACAATAGAAGCAAGTCATACAGCTTCATAAGTATAATCGTGAAGTGCGTCGAATTTAATTTAATACAGATATTTATCTATTATCTGACGCAAATATAAATTCGCTACAGCGAAAGAGGAACTTATAATGTTTTTGAACATTTCATATACCAGGAGGTATTGTCAGAGTTGTATATAACATTATCATCAGGATCACTACAAGTATGGGAGCTTGGGAAGCATCGACACTTAATCTTGACAGTGAGCTGAACGATATTGCAGGTGACGAGGATCGAACGTCCCTAAACGCAGTTAAACTTTCACGGAGACCAGCGGTTGGCGTAATTGCATCGCATCTCTGAGATCAGGCGTAGGAGGAGTCCAATTAGGATCAACCTGTGAAATAGTGAATAAGTGTACATAAATTGTGTTATAGTGATTTAAAAGTGTTCATGTGTATAGTGATTAATATGCATTGTGTAAAAGTGAAAGAGGCCACTGATAAGAGTATGTTTATCATGTGGGAAATGTGTGAAATTAAGTGTTGTGTAAAATATAACATGATGGCTTAGATCAAGCGTCATGGTAGGCTGAAGCTGAGGTGCTGGTACCATCCAGCGAAAATAAAAAAGTGAGTACCAATTTACAATGTTATTATAACTAAATAGTTCACCATATAACGATTTATCACTTTGAGACTAAGATGTAACAGTCACTTATTGAACGAGTTTTCACCACTCGTTTTGAATAGAATATGGCTTTGAAGGTGATTTGTTTAGGGCCATTCAGGCCGAAAATAGCGATGAATATAACGATAACGTTAAATGATAATAATAATAATCTGGGGTCGGCAACAGTAAAGTAATAGGCATTTTTGGCCTAAATAATGTTCAAAGTGTGTCATGTCTAATATAAAGATACTGTATGTTGGTAAACAGTAAGAAAGTAACGTGGAATATAGCGAGATACGAGAGTTTTTCAGTGACAATGAAATGTTGAATGAATATTTGATATGGTCAATCCTTAGGATTATATTTGAGGACCATTAAAGTAAAGTAAGCCAGTAAATTTATACCTTGTTATTAGGAGCTATTTAAAGCTTTGGCTTAAGTGTTATTACAGAGAGAACGCGGGTGTCTTAATAATTGAGTCATCTATGTGAAGTATTGTTTGAGCCGCATATCGCGTGCAGAAGTAACGTAGAATCCAGTGATTTACGTAAATAAATAATTGCGGGGACCAAACTAGTATAGCTTGCGCGTTAGGTGAGAAGTTGGCTGATCTACGAGTTAGTATCGCCTTTGTGCTTACTCTATTATTCGCAGCGAATTGGACAGAGCCTGTCTGTATCCATCGCTTGCATGAATTATGGCCACGAGTGAGGTCCGTCGAGACTCCGTGAGCATGTGTATAAATGATCTACCCTGAGAGGTAAGGATCATATTCGTCGTTTAGGAAACGCAGATTTCCTTATGTTTATTGTGACAGCTGCTGGTGAGAATCCTGTGTTCTCATTATGATGCGCGTCCAAAAGCCACTAGTATTCACCATAGAACGGCAAGGCTATCACCGGAACCATCCCCAGCCATGAATGTTAATAAGGAGCCGAGTTGAGCCCAATGCACTAATTATAGGTGTTAAATAATTTAATGACTCAATTACTTAGGAACAACACTTAGCGTATCTCTGCTGTACTGCAATTGTAAACAAACCTGACCTTGCCAGCAGATGAGGGAAGTGGGTTGGCCCACTGAGACGAGCGGCCATCTTGTGCAGCTTGCCGGAACTAATTTTATTGCCTGCTAGGAAGAGGGGACATCGGTCCGCCAGTCCTTTAAATTAGGGTCACAGTAGGACACTGAAGAATCTCGATATTTCAATATGCAATTATGATATGAGTGTTATGATGATGCCAATTGAATTAAATGATGTGTTCCAACACACATACATTGTTGAATCAAAGAAATCGGATAATATTTGGCACAGTTATTCTCTGAAGAAGAACACTGAACCAAATAAAGTGTTAGGCATCCATTTAGAATGCATTTTGCCAGTTCACGCTAATTTATGCAGACGGGTATGTGATTTCTAAGAACATGACACATTTGTAACGATAATAATCCCGACAAGACCCAGAGAATCGTTGTATGGTGAATCTATAATAATTTCTATCCATGTCTATTTTGGAAGGGAAAAGTTCCACTTTTTAAGCGTTTCATATTGATGGAAAGAAGGAAGATGATTCACACGACACAACAAATATTTGTTAATTAAAGCAGAAAATAATGAATTTATGCCAATCAAAGTAAATGCCATAAGAAACGGAGTAATGTTTTATTAATGTCATTTTGATGTGATATGTGACTTTTGTGTTGTGATACTCCAGTTAAGTAAAATTGTGTCACATGATGAACACTATGGAAACCCATGGAAGTCTGAAAATATCATTGATAGGATGCTAGAATTAGATTTGAGTGCACCGTAGCACTGTTTTAAGAAGAAAACTCACAAAATAACCCTATTTTAATTGTGGGAGTTAAATATAATTTGTCCTTTATTTGTATTTGTTGTATAGCCATGATTTAATACCAGTAAATATTTTATTTTAGGAATATGTTGTGTATTTCATGTAGAGTAGTTATCTGGTAGACTCAAATCCTGAGCATGTGGCCGTATGGTGGGCAGGAACGTCCCATACCTCGAAAGACCGTGAGTTAGCTGGGATACGAACACATGTTCCACATGATGACAGTTGGGTACAATATTGATATTAGGATAACAAAAATAGAGACAGTATTTATTAACAGTTGGCAGCCCTGGTTGCTCTTAAGAATCGGCATAGACATATATGTTATGGTACACATAGCACACACGAAATTTGGTTGAAATCCAAATGATAGTATAGAAGTTACATGTATTTAAAGTTGGACCTCTCAGCAGGCTTAGAATCATGTTGGTAGCACTGGCGTATATAAGTTACTCCAAATTAATATAGAATGTCAGGTACTATACGTGTGCATAGTTTAAAGCTGCCGGCTTGCATACTTTCTGATATATTGGTATTTAGATAAAATAAATTGAGAGCATTTATTAACAGTTGGCAGCCCTGATGGATCATAAGAATACGCTCAGTCATATCTGTTTATGTGCACATAGCACATACGAAATTTGGTTGAAATCCAATTGATAGTGTAGAAGTTATATGCATTTAAAATTTGGACCTATCAGTAGGCTTATAATCATTTTGGCAACACTGCGATGTATGGCCACCTGGAAATTAAACTGCAAAAGTATTATCTATACGTGTGCCAATTTTGAAATAACCCCCATTGATACCTTCCAAGATATCCAACATGGAGCTCAAATTTCAAATGCGATTTTTCAGCAGTTGGTAGCACTGACATCATTTTCAATTATGGCCGTGAGATATTCAGGTACAGATCTTTACTCCTACCAAATTTTGTTTCGATTGCTGCAGCCGTTTAGGAGTTGATAGGGGGGGGGGGGCACACACACAGCCAGCCAGCCAGACAGACAGACAGAAGAACAGACAGACACACATTTTCCCGATCTCATAAGTCTACTTTTTCCTCATTTTTGCAAAATGTGAAAAGTAGGCTAAAGATATAATAGTACATTATGCAACGACCCTATGGTGGCAATAATTAAGACACGAGTATTGTTTATAATACGAGCGAACGCGAGTCTTATAATTTCCATACGAGTTTCTTAATTACCATTATAGGCGAGTTTGCATACGACTGTTTATGTTCGACGATAATTATAAATGTATTATATGTTGTTGTTGTTTCCTATGGCTAGCCCGGATTTCAATCCATCAGCTTTCTTGCGTTCCAATAGAGTTGTGTGAAGTTTCCTGAAGTTCTAGCAGCCACATCAAGTTTGTTGCAATGTAGCAGGTGCCCCTTATCCATTTTACTTCCAGGTTCGTGACAAAGTGTGCATTCTTCAGATATTATATGTTTTAACATAAATATTCATAAATATATATCTGTGGGATTCAGTTAGTGAACAGGGCGCGCTGGCTTTGCTGACTGAACAGAGCGCATGCGTGGGTCAAGGCACTCCAAAACCAGAGACCATTCACTTTGCTTGCCAACACAAAAATAAGTTGGATTTTGAGCGCATGCGCGAAGGTATTCTTACCTAATTGGTCACACAACTGTTTCTTGAGCTCTGATTGGTGGGAGGAACTGTATCATAATGAAGAATAGTGTTATAATGACCCTCATTATAGTACAGTTTTCTGACATATAATAATCAGGGTCGAACATAATAGTGCATTATGCAACGAGCCTATAATGGCTATAATTAAGACACGAGTATCTTTATAAAACGAGCGTATGCGAGTTTTATAATTTCCATACGAGTGTCTTAATTACCATTATAGGCGAGTTGCATGCGACTGTTTATGTTCGACGATAATTATAACTTTATTATATGTTTTAACATAAATATTCATAAATATCAGTGGGATTCAGTTAATTCAGTTATTAGTGAATTAGCTTTGGTGACTGAACAGAGCGCATGCGTGGTCAAGGCACTCCGGAAGCAGAGACCATTCACTTTGCTTGACAACACAGAAATATGTTGAATTTTGAGCGCATGCGCGAAGGTACCCTTATCTAATTGGCCACACAGCTGTTTCATGAGCTCTGATTGGTGGGAGAAACTGTTTCATAATGAAAAATAGTGTTATAATGAGCCTCATTAAGATACAGTTTTCCGACACATAATGTTTACATTTCGACATCGTCGAACATAAATATTTGTATACCCCTCCTGATATCATAAACGTTATTCTTCTTCTTTGGTCGTTATGACCATTCAAAGAGCGCGGTAGTTGGCAGGCCTGGTGGTTTTCGCCTTCTTATCCTCCCAAAATCTGTTCATGAATGCACTGTGTTGCATCTTGCGTTCTGTTGACCACTTCCTACCAGTTTTCTTTATGGGTTTCTCCCTAAATTTATGGTTGGCTACTTTTATCCTAAAAGCCCCACGATTGTCTATGATGTCGTCTGTGATAATCATTTCTTGGAGGTTCGCCTTAGTTTCTTCTAGCCATTTTATCGTTACCTTCTTTGAGTTGATTACTTTGAATAATCTCTTAGTTAGTCTGTCGCTGTTCATTCTGTAGATATGGCCATAAAAATTCAGGCGTCGCTTCCGTGGCATCAGTGAACCTGTCAGTGAAGGAGTAGAGGTCCGCTGTTCTCCTCTTAATACACATTTCATTTTCTCTCGTGGGGCCATACATTTTCCGGAGAATTTTCCGTTTATGTTTTTCAATGTCTGCAATTTTAGAGTGGCCACCCAGGCATATGGTTTCTGAGGCACATAAAGATTCCGGCAATACAACTGTCTTGTAGTGTCGTAATTTTTCATTACGCGATATGACTCTTTTGTTCTAGTAATTCCATGTTAGTCTGTACGCCCTATGGAGTTTGGTGGTTCTTTCTACATTGGCACTGCTGTCTAGTCCTGATGGTAGTATGATTTCTCCAAGATATTTGAAGGAGGAAACCTGTGAAATTGTGCCGTTAAACGTAAACGTTATTAAATAAACATCTTTTTTTAATGTAAAAAACTCAGCACATAAAGGGTTAATTAAATTGCTCCGCAAATGAATAGCAATTGTATTGAAATGTTAGTACATGTTTCGATCCAAGAAAGGAGCCTTCTTCATCCAAATTAGAATCAAACCTAAAAAAACGAATCTAATAAAAATAACTTATGTGTTGAGAAACTAAATTATATACAGGATGAAATTAAGAAACTGGAAAACGATGAATAAGAATTTTAACTAACAAATGTAAAACAATAAATATTTAAATCCAACGGCTAATTACTCATGTGAGATGTAAAATAATAGAATCAATTTCAAATAAAATAAAATAAAATGGACATCCTTATAAATAATTAGATGATATAAAGGTTCTAAATATTCCAATATATTTTCAGAAAAGCTCTAGTGATGCTGGTCAATGGAGCCGTGATGAACGGTTAGGCTTTTTTTTTTTTTTTTTTTTTTTTTTTTGTTTTTTTTTTTTTTTAGAAAATTGCCGTAGGTCTATTGATTAATGGAAAATTGGCCTGCAAATTTTAAGTTTTTGAGAAATACAAGAGAAGTTTCCGCTCAAGTTTATGTTATTTGGTGCACTTATTGAGAAAATGACCTCCATTTTTCCATCACGTCAGGATTCTTTATGAAATCAATGTCGATATTTTTGCTGAAATCGAGAGCAAAAAAAAATAATGCATGAGTTTAAACTTTTTACATAAACCATGGTGGAATTTCTAGAAGAACGTTCGAAACAAATTTTATGCTGAGCAAAAATCAATAGAAAACAAACTGTGTGTATTTAAGTATGAAGTCTTTTTCCTTTGGAAGTTCTTCATGACGTTCTTCTATTATGTTCAATCTCAGGTAAATGTTCATCCAAGTACAATTATTGAAGTTTTTAAGAAAATGTAACTTCATAGAACATTATAATTAATATTTATGAAATCAGCACTTCCCTGTATTAGTAGCCTATTTTCATTCATGAATATGAAACAAGTAGTTCCGTGAAGAACTATACAGCCTATTTTCATATATCCTACTTATGTTAATTGCCACTATTTAACATACACAATTTCAGTTTGATTGCTGTAATAGATTCGTAGATATTGAGAACCGACTAAATATTTCGGATGGTTGCCATGTTGGATTTTATATAAGTAGGTCTTAGAGTTATGTACTGTTACATGCAGATTATTGTGAACGTGTAGTATTCAAACTTCAATCGCATAATTAGGACACAAGAAAAAACAAGGAGATTAAAAAAATTTTCACAGCTGCCATCTTGAGGTTATGGAAACAATTGAAATAAATTAGATGCCAGTGGATTAACATTCGGGTAAAGATTTACTGTACCAAGTTTCACTGCACGCGGATGGTTAAATTGCGAGAAACGTCCATGTGAATATTTATAATTCGCGTCACCGCCATGTTGGATTTGTGATCACCAGGTTATTTAAAGTCCTATAGGTGAACTTAAGTTCATAGCCCCTATGAACATTAAAAATGCAGTTTGATTGCTAAAATAGATTCGTAGATATTCAGTATCGTCTAAATATTTCGGATGGTCGCCATGTTGGATTGTTAAATGTATAGGCTATAGAGTCATGTACCATTAAAGGAAAATTATTGCGTAGGTTCATTATTCAAACTTTCACTTCGATCGCATGACTACACCACAAGAAATAAAAACTTAATTTTAAAATTCGCACTGCCGCCATCTTGAGGTTACGTAAACAATTGAACTAAATTAGATACCAGTGGATTACAATGTGTATAAATATTTCCTGTACCAGGTTTCAGTGCGCTTGGAACATTAAATCGCGAGAAAGGTCTATTTAAAATGTTCAAATTCGCTTGGCCGCCATGTTCGTTTTGTAGTTAACCGGTTTTTGAAAATCTTATAGATGGACTTCCAGTAGTGCCCTTTATCTCAGTACAAAATTTTAGGGAGATACCGCTAATAGTTTCAGAGATATAGAATGCCGGTGAAATATTTCGCACATCCGCCATCTTGTGATTATATAAACAATTGAACGAAGTTAGATGTCGATGCATTACAATGTATATAAACATATACTGTACCAAGTTTCATTGCGTTTGGTTGGTCAAATCGCGAGAAACGTCTATTTAAAAGTCGCAAATTCGCTTGGCCGCCATGTTCGTTTTGTAGTTACCAGGTTTTCAAAAGTCACATAAGTGAACTTATAGTAGTTCCCTCTATCACCATACAAAATGTCAGGGTAATATCGGTAATAGTTTCTGAGATATTGAATGCTGGTGAAATATTTCGCACAGCCGCCATGTTGGATTGGTGAGTCGTAACAAAATTTGAAGGGCACGGTCGAGGTCGCCGGGAATAGTGCTATGAACTTTCCGAGTTTTATTGAAATCGCTCCTGCCGTTTAGATTTTATTAGGGGGGGGACACACACACGAATCACACACACACACACACACGCACACACGGACAAAAGGTGATCTCATAAGCCTATTTTTTCAAAATTGAAAATAGGCTAAAAATAGGCTTATGAGATCACCTTTTCTCCGTGTGTGTGTGAATGTGTGTGTGTTTCCCTAATTAAATCTAAACGGCTGGAGCGATTTAAATGAAACTCTGTAAAGACATAGTACAATTTCGTCCGACCCCGACCGTGCCCTTCAAATTTTATTACGTCTCACCAATCCAACATGACGGCTGTGCGAAATATTTCACCAGCATTCTATATCTCCGAAAATATTACTGATATCACCCTGAAATTTTGAACGGTGATAGCACTACCAGAACTTTACATGTGACTTTCAAAAATCTGTTAATTACAAAACCAACATGGCGGCCAAACAAAGTTGAAACATTCAAATATACATTTCTCGCGTTTTAACCAGTCAAGCGCAGTGAAACATGACACACAAATGTTTATGCACATTTCAATGCACTGAAATCTAATTTACTTCAGTTGTTTACATAACCTTAAGATGGCGGTTGTGCGAATTTTTAAAATTACGTTTTCATTTCTTGCGTATTAATCATGAGATTCCAGTCAACGTTCGAATAATAAACCTACGCAATAATACTCATCTAATAGTACATAACTCTTTGGCCTACATGTATATAAATCCAACATGGCGACCATCCGAAATATTTAGACGGTTCTCAATGTATGATAGCAATGAAACTGAAATTTTGTATGTTGATACAGGCTATTAACGTATGTTCAATTATGGAACTTTCATTAACCTGGTGACCACAAATCCAACATGGCGGCGACATTAAATTTAAGTATTTAAATGGACATTTCTCGCGATTTAACCATCTGATTGCAGTGAAACTTGGTACGGTATATTCTTATACAAATATTAATCCACTGGCATCTAATTTATGTCAATTATATTCATAATCTTAAGATGGCGACTGTGCAAAATTTTAAAATCTCTTTCTATTTCTTTTGTCCTAATCATGCGATTGAATAAACCTACGCAATAATCTTCATCTAATAGTAAATAACTTTATGGCCTACGTATATAAAAATCCAACATCGCGACCATCCGAAATGTTTAGATGGTTTCTCAATATCTACGAATCTACAGTATTACAGCAATCAAACTGAAATTTTTTAATGTTGATAGAGGCAATTAACATAAGTAGGATATATGAAAATATGCTGTAAGCTTTTAGTTCTTAAAGGAACTTCATGTTTTCATTGCAGACCTGAGAAATTAATTAAAATGGTAAATGTTTTTGCTGTCCAGGTGAACTGTGTGTAAGACCGGATGAGACAGTAGTCACCTCGTGTTTTGGTTTTCATGAAAGGACTGGTTCTGAGGGTAAACATGTACAAATCTGATACAGTCAGCAGTTATTCCCGGAAAGGCCAGTTTCACAAAGAGGAAAGGAACCATATTATATACACAGCTGCGTGTTTTCACATGGCTTCTTCTCTGTAAATATGTTGTCTTCTCCTGCGCGTGGATGAAGCAAATTATGCTATCGCCTTTGTTGATGAGGTCGTAATTATTTAATTTATAGCTTTGTGTTCAGAGCTATAGAACAAAATGGATTTGTTAATAAGAATTCCACTTCATTAATTGTCCTTTGTAAGTAACCATTTACCGTATCAAAAAAGTTAAAAGCACATTAATTCATAGACATTAACTTCGTTCAGAGAACTCACTAACACAGTTGGAACACCAGTGGGTCGGTGGATCATCTCCCGTAATCTGTCTTGGCCTTCAAACAGACACAAAAGCAGGAAGTTAATTGGAGAGATCTGTTTCACTCAATGCAACGTTGGGCCATTTCTCTAGGTTCTTGAGAGAAGCAAGGAAGAATTCGCATGCAACACAGTGTTATGCCCACTGATTCCTCACCCGGCCCATCTCTCCATATTCCTTACATTGATGGTTCTGTAGAGCGGCCCTGGCTATTAGAATATACCGTACAAAACTGTCAGGAACTTTATTTACGGATGAGTTATGTTCACTGATTCTTTTTAGAGATGCGAGAAGGAAAAACACTTTTTTTTGATTAGAATATCTCCAATTTAAAGTAATTTTTAAAGACATTAATTAAACAAATGTTGTGCAATAACCCTTAGTGACGCAGCGCCCCTGTGTATAATATAAGATGAGCAGCTAAAAGTGGCAAAAATCATTCTCTATGTTCGACGATTTCGATATGTAAATATTATCTGTCAGAAAACTGTATCATAATGGGGTCAATGAAGTACTACTTTTCATTATAACACAGTTTTTCCAACCAATCAGAGCTCAATATTTTCATTCATTGACCAATTAGGTAAGGATAGCTTCACACATGCACTCATAATCCAACATGTCGGACATGAATTACATGATTTGAAAGTTGGCAATGTAGACTTTATTGGATCAACCATTGTAGTTACAATGCATAAACAAACTGGTCAATATTGCGAAAGATATAGCACTGTACCTTAATATCCCCTATCCCAATTTTTACACATTCGTAAGACTTTGCCGACAATTTTAGTGAATGCTGTTGTTGACATAAACACACCAGAACGTCATGGAGGAAGCAGACGTTTGACATAAGTTCCAAGGAAATTATAATCCAGCTCTCCGTTCAGTAAATGGATTTCTTATGTGAAACTTATCCGCCAGATGTCATAACTGTTCTATTTGGGACTCAATTGATTTGCCTTCCGTTAACATTATATTCGTATCGAATTTGAAGAATAACTAGTTGATAATACGATACATTTTAATTTAAAGCCTTTGTAACAGCCTATTTTGTGTTATTTGACCAAAATAACAAAATGATCTTACATAGTACCTGTGCGCTATCTGTTGGTGCTACTTCAGGATAAACAATGTTTCAAAAGCTTTGGGGTTCGTTATTGGGTAGAGGTCAAATGCGGAGCCCACACAATTCCCAAGAGGAAGAATTCAACCGACAGAATCTCGACAGATATTTATGAATATTTATGTTAGAACATACAATAAAGTTATTATTATCGTCGAACATAAACAAACAGTCGTATGTAACTCGCCTATAATGGTAATTAATACACTCGTATGGAAATCATAAAACTCACTTCACTAGTTTTATAAACATACTCAACATACTCGTGCCTCGATTATTGCCATTATGGGCTCATTGCATAATGTACTATTACAGCTGAATTTCCAGTTAACTGACTCTCAAGTGTTGTAAGCTCCTCAAATGTTCCATAAGAGAGGAACTGGTACTAACACTTGCACTAATTTTGCAAAAAGCCATGGAGGTGGACAATGGGCTGTGCCTCACCTAGAATATTAACCCCCGAATCATTGTATACGTTACGAACTCCATTACCATCGCCCGTCATAAAGCTGGGCCATTAGCACATTTACACGGGAAAAGCGGCTTAGGAGGACTTATCAAACTTTCATGTAGCTGACAGCGATCCGTGAGCTACTCTGCGGTATAATCAACGCTATGAGAACACGGTGTTCATACAGCAAACTGCCATGTGACGATCTGTACCAGCACGAACAGCGCAAAACACTTGTTTGTGACCATCTCAAGTATATGGACGTCAAAAATTACAAAAAATTGCCATGATGAATTCCTTAGTATTTTTAAAGACAATTTTATAATAATATATAGGAATAAACTATAACAACATTCTGCAAAATGATTCTTATTAACATCAAATTTAAGCCAAAATTTAAGACACATCTGCTTTTAACTATTTGTATATTTCATAGATTAATATTGGAACTACAATATTTTTAGCTTATATTCATCATATGAAGAAAACAGTCCTCTCGGCAAGCCAGAAGGCGGAGGTGGATTTCACCGGGCAAACTAGGGGATAGGCGAAAATAGGCAAAATATGGAGGTATTCGTAGAAGCAACAGACTTTATTTTATACCCCTCATCAGGGCCCTGCGTAGCTAGTGCCTGTAGTATGTTTTATCCTGCTGCTCCCTTACGGGCAGTCAAAGAAGTAAGCCACAAGCGCGTGACGTCATGTCCTTGCCTCTCCCCACCTGCCGCTCGCTACATGTGCGAGCGAGCTGAGTATAGTATGGCGTGGTGCCCTGCAAGCCTGGCAAGTGCTTTTAGGGCTGTATGACCTAGCCTCACACTGTCAGCACTGTCTACGCTGGAACTCGTCAGTTCAGGCGCGTACGGCCAGCCCGTCCCGACAGGGCTTCGTAAAGCCGTTCCTCTCTTCTCTTCATATTATTATTATTAGCAATAAAATGTTATTGGGTACTAATAGACTACGTCTCATATTGTTCCCGAGTATATTGAAGATGAATTCTCTATTATTGAATGTATTCATTGATAGCAAAATTAGGTCATTTATACTTAGGCATACCCAAACTTGATGAGTGATTTAAAAATGTTGATGTTGGTCCTCTCGCTTATTCGAAACGTACCACAAGCTTTCACTTCTCTTTGAAGCCTATCGTTTTCTCTAAACGACCTGTTTTGTTATGCCGAAAGTTACTTCACATCTGATGGTGGGGTCCAGCATAAATCTTGTATCCTTCTTATGGCCAATAACAATTATTATGCCCATTGTATTTTTTTAGCCTACTTTCGATTTTTGCAAAAAATGAAAGTAGACTTATGAGATCAACACAGGGCGAAAAAAGTGTGTCTGTCTGTGTGTGTGTGTATGTGTGTGTGTGAGTCTGTGTGTGTGTATGTGTGTGTGTGAGTCTGTGTGTGTGTGTGTGTGAGTGTGTGTACTCTGAATGTCTGTCCCCCCCTATCAATTCGAACACGGTGAATGCGAATTGAACGAAATTTGGTACAAAGGTAGCACTAGCAAAGGACACCTCAGTGTCATGTTTTATATCGCCGCCATCTTTACTAAAACTGAATGGCGGCCACTCAAACGTTCAAAACGTAAAATCAAATAACGACTAACCAAATCATCCAATCTCTACCAAATTTGGTAACAACATACCTTCGTATAGGATGCGTCTTGTGACCAAACTACAAGGTCGTCCGCCATACCATTTCAGGATGGCGGCCGTGCGAATTATGCAAACTTTATAATCCATATCATGGGACCCACCCGTTCCGATTATCGAGCCGAGAATCGTTTTAACTGTTCTAAAGGAAGAGGCACGTACGAAATTAAAAGTTTATTTTGTAATACTATAGTGCAGACGTGATTTTAAAAAGCTCAGCTGATTCATTAATAAGACAAGATGGCAGCGGATATCTTGTGCCTGACTTATATTTCACTAATTTGAGTATTGCATGCAATATAGCGTACGGAAACAAAATAAATAAACTTTGTATGAAATGCTTTATATATAAATAATATACTTCAGTGATGAAATCGTTTAGTATAAATCATTATTTGCTAACAAGTTCTATGTAAGTCATTTTATATAGGTCGATATTCGTTGACACAATTAGCTCAGTGGTAGAGCGTTAGTCTGTCATTCATATGCCTATGGTTCAAACCCCATCAGAGATACGTTTTTTGCTTGACATTTTACATATTTGTTGCTTTTTAATGACTCAGACGTTTTAAAATTAAGCGTTATATTGTGCATATTACGGTGCAAAACATATACTTAATTAAAACATAATTCGCCAGCAGATTTAATCGAGACATCTAGCTGACAAAAAGGTAACAGATTTTATTGAAAAGTTTCTTCTTCTGGCCGCTAGAATGCACTCGCTCTGTTAGGATTATATTGTTCGATATTTCACAACTAGATATCACGACTAGTTTTTATATTTATTGTTTCTTGAGTACTGAGACGTTATAAAATAAAGCTTTATATGGTGCTTTTTGCAATGGAAATTATATATTAAAAAAAACGACATTCTCCACTGGAGTGACATCTTCCAGCCTTCAGTTGTACTATGCAGAAACTATAGATTCGAGCAGCGCTCTATACCGGCCAGTTAGTGAACCCAGTCTTAACGACTGCTAGGAGTAATAATACAGTAACATTCGTTTATTCCTTGTGCACAGAGGCGTTGTTGATAATCTCAAAACTTGCAATATGGATGATTTGGAGATGGATTATTTTGTTATACCGTGTATTTAAGATTAGCCTATAAATTAACGGGTTGCGAAGTTACTTCACTTAGTTCTATATCATTCGTACACGACACAGAACAACAACGTGACGTCAGTTTCTGATCTGCTCTGATTGGCTATTACATTGCTGCAGTCGGGTAGTTGGCAGTCAAGGATAAAATTCTCGACTGCCAACTGCCAGCTACCAACTGCAACTTCATGTTGTGTATGGTGCCTATAGTATACACGGAGTCGATCGCGACTGCCGACCGAGGACTACCAACTACGGACTGCCGACTGCGCATTGTAGATGGGCCTTATTAGAGCAACGAAGTTTCAATTATTGTAAGTAGTCGGTGTTTGGAGTGTTTGCTGATGAAATTGCAAAATGCTGGGGTAAATTATAAACTATGGTTTGAACGCCACTGTTCAAATCCTGTGTGCCAATTTGCACTTCAAATAGGAAGAAATTAGGAGATGATAAGGACAGAGAGTTATAACTATACCCATACATTTCGGAGAAAGTAGGCTATATGTTCTTTCCCGAACATCTTGTTTCTTCTAACACGAGAAAGGCACAAAAACATGGATCGCGTAACATTTCTGAAATGTTACAGCTGCATCTTAGATCTATTTCGGTGATTCCTAATGTGTGTAGTAAAACCCCCTCTTTATTATGTTTTTTGAACGTGAGCTAGGGTATCAGGCACTCCACAGTGTTTGCAGTATACAGAGTCTCGGCAACGCCCATGGAGGCCTCACACCAAGAGCATCCTTTGCTTCCACCTATTTGTACTAGGCTACTCCCTTTCATGTCCACTTCTGGATTAGTCAATCTCCATAAAATATGGTGATTGGATAGTTTCTGTACCTTCGCAATCAACCTGCAATTTCATTTTGTGTTTACCATAGACCCGCTTAAGTCTTAAGTATCGGTTATTTATATTCCCTTGGTTCCTAACTAATTAATCACCGTCTTCATCGTTATCACCATTTTCATCATCATCACCGTCCTGACAACCTCCTTCGTTGTACGAGCACAAATTACGCACTACATCATCATGTCTTCAAGCAATGCATGCTCTCTCTAGTACAGTCTCCCTACATGATGCTTACTATACTTTGGATGTTCATTCACTGAAAATTGCAAAATTAGCTTCGAGGATTTCCTATGCCCAGAACTTAGTATGCAATGAAAATCAAATGTCTTAAATACCATATCTGGATTAACCTACATATACATATGCAATTGGATTAACTCATGAGGGCTACTTGTAGCATTGGCCTTTGAGAATATTTTACGGAAGCTATTCTAACAACTCTACAGTACGGAGTGATGTGCCCTCAATTCGAATTGCAGAATAAGAAAGTATAAAAGAAAACTCGTGCCCACTGGCCTGGTGCAAGTCCTCGAAATGAGCACCGCTTGGATGACTTACGTATCATCGATACAATTTCAGTACCCCTAACCGAAATTCAATTTCTTGGCAGGGCAGGGAATCAAACCCGGACCACCGGGGCGACAGCCAAGAATGTTAGCCGCTACACTACAAGGTGGTCTCTTTCATTGTCAGCGCAATCAATTGCACGATACCATGTAATTTCTACACTGGGCGAACTATAATAGTACACATTTCTTCGTATTTTTGGCATTACATAGCCCCTGGTAAGTTAGGAAGACGGTTCGCGTACCATAACCCTAAAGTCGAATAGTTCCAAGAACTAACGATCAAAACAGTTCTAGGCACTCCACCGAAAGAAATACAGACAAGCTGGTAGAAAGACAGACAACATATTTTGTAATTTTCAGAGCAAAATAGGCTAATTGTTATATAATGAATAGCAGCACTCTTGGTCTCGATAGTGTTGAAATCATGAATATTGTCCTAAAACTTGAAGGTTTGAAGGATTTCGTGTCTTCTTGCTTATTTTGCCGTATAATGTGTAGGTAAATTCCAAGAGGTAATGTTTCAGGTCATGATGAATATAATAATTCTTTCTTTTTTATCGTTTACCCTCCAGGGTCGACTTTTCCCACGGAGTAATCGAGGGATCCCACCTTTACCGCCACTGGTAGTGTCCTGGAGCTTGGGACTCTGAGTCGGGGATACAACTGGGGAGTGTGAGTAGCACGTCGCCCAGGCGGCCTCACCTGCAAAGCGAACAGGGGCCTGATGAAGAGATGGGAAGAGTGGGAGGATTAGGCAAGGAAGAGGGAAGGAGGCAGCCATGGCCTTACGATAGGTACCACTCCGGTATTTTCCCGAAGACGAAGTGGGAAACCACGGAAAACCACTTCGAGGATGGTTGAGGTGGGAGTCTAACCCCCTCTACTCATTTGGACCTCCCGAGGCAGAGTAGACCCCAATCCAGTCCTCATACCACTTTTCAAATTTCTTGGCAGAGCCAGGAATCGAACCGCGGACGTCCTGGGTGGCAGCTAATCATGCTGACCACTACACCACGGAGGCGACTTGAATATAAGAATAAAATACATAAATGACCTTAGATTGCGACGGAATATCTTTCATTTTAAAATCCTGATGAATTTACTAACGCATGTTTCTCGAACTCACATATCCCTGAAGAGCATCAATCTAGTCATTTGATGAATTCAGAATCTTGTTATTGAAATACAGTTTTATAGTCATAATATTTTTTGGTTCTACCCATAATTATTCCGGTTGCTATGAGGTAGGGGATGTGGTGAGACCGTTTCCTTGTGGGAATGATTTCACGGATAGATGCCTTCATGACGCCAATTTCATGAGAGGAGTTCATGACAAATGAAATTAATGAGGTAATGTATGAAGTGGCTGTGTGTAGTCTTTCGAGTTTGGAGTAGTCTGACCATGCACGTTAACGTGTTTAGCTACCTCGGCTGGTTTGTGACATTATGTCAACAAATTAAAAAATGTATTTTAACTCTCCTGATTCCATACCGGCCCCTGATTCTATTTTAGGACTATTATATCTCGCTACACCTGCTACATCACCCAAAAAGTATGCAAATTTCTGTATCCTTCCTGCAGATCTGGTTCATGTGCGTCCAAATATCATGTTTTATACGTCTTCGGTTTCATTCATTAATGTGTGACTCTCCCACTATGCTATTTTTGTCCTCCCCACGTTATGACCACGGCAGACCACACGCATTTGCCACAATGTTGGCTCTAGTGCGCCTAGTGTCCAGGCTCCGCGCACAGTACTAAACGTACTTCAGTACCCGGTCAAATGGACAGTGCTTGTGCGACTAAGCGCTGCAGTGCTAGTGTGCTGCCGTGCTGCACTGCTCAGAAATGGACAGAGTAGGGCTGCGCTCGGCCGGCACGAGTAAATTTATCGCTAGCACTGCTTCATCTTGCCCATTGCACGGCCCTGCCCCTCATTATGAGAAAGTATTTTACAATTGGAGCGTAAACAACTTTGTTTTCTTGTCTTGGACGGTAACATTTCCGTCATTTGGGATATATTTCTATAATGGTGGTCACACTGTTCTTTTGCAAGGTTTCGACACTGATGTATCGGTTACTTCTTAACGAAAAAAAAAAAACAAACCTCCCACAGAGACAGATGGAAAACTGAATGTGATCTCCAGAAGTGGCGTTGTCATGGTAACCTCTGATGGCTCATCCCACATATTTTAGGCATTTCCGTATAATTCCAAAATCATTCTGCTCATTCCTTGGCGTAACGGGGGGTCATATAAAAAATTATTTCAGAAAAAAGTTTTAGTTCATAACTAGAGGAGTATTGCACATTTCCAACGATTTTCATATTGTGCCTATTAAAAGAGATATGATCATTGTCCCTCTAAAAACTCACTTTACCTCACCCCTTTGGTAAATGGTTGGTGCTATCAAAAAACTTAACTAACATGACTTGTTGACCCTTACCCGAAGAACAGTATGAACTTTGAATGGATTCGATCTTTCTCATATTAAGAGAGTTATAGCGATATTTCACATTTTCGAAAAGCCCCCCCCCCCCCCCTTTCTTATTTTCACCCCGTTGGCCTTGAAAGTGATTGGTGCAAAATATCGGTATTTATTGTATCCACGTAATATACAGGGTGGGCGGGTAATAACTAGGTATTGAAATTGGCGTATAACTTTTATGTTTGCAGAGTTATTTGTTTGAAATTAATAGCTCTATCAGAATTTGATAGAGCTTTGGAAGACTTAGGCAGGAACAAAGCACCAGGCATAGATGATATACCGATTGAGTTGCTACGCTGCATAGGAGATGAAGGTCTGATCAGGTTATTTCACTTGGTGTGCAGGATTTATGAGAGAGGTGAGATACCCCCTGATTTCAAGAAGAATGTAATCATCCCTATACCAAAGAAAGTAGGAGCTGACAGATGTGAAGATTACCGTACAATCAGCTTGATATCTCATGCTTCAAAGATCCTGTCTAGAATAATTTACAAGAGGATTGAAAGCCAGATAGAAATGGAGTTGGGTGAAGACCAGTTTGGTTTCAGGAGAAATGTAGGAACAAGGGAAGCTGTACTAAGTCTTAGGCTGATTTTGGAAGGTAGAATAAGGAAAGATAAGAGAACGTTCATGGCTTTTGTAGACTTAGAAAAGGCTTTTGATAACGTTGATTGGACTAAATTGTTTGACATTTTGAAATCGATTGGAATAAAGTACAGGGATAGGAGGGTGATATACAATCTATACAGAAACCAGACAGCAGTCATTCGAGTCGAAGGACATGAGAGAGAAGCTGGTATTCAGAAAGATGTAAGGCAAGGCTGCAACTTATCACCCATACTTTTCAATCTTTACATTGAACACGCAATGAAGGAAATTAGAGAAAAATTTAAAGTGGGAGTGAAGATTCAAGGAGAAATAATTTCAACTCTGAGATTTGCTGATGACATCGTCATCTTGGCCGAAAAGCCTGAGGATTTGAATGAGTTTTTGAATGGTATGGACTCCGTCTTACGGAAAGAATTCATGATGAAAATTAATAAATGTAAAACAAAAATACTGGAATGCAGCCGAAATAAATCAGAAACTTCTATGGAGATCAAATTGGCAGATGAAAAGCTGAAGGAAGTAGGAAACTTCTGTTACTTAGGAAGCAGAATAACCAGTGATGGACGAAGCAAAGAGGATATAAAAAGTAGGTTGGCTCAGGCAAAGAAAGCATTTCTACAAAAAAGGAATCTGCTGACATCGAATATAGATTTAGGTATTAGGAAGTCATTTTTGAAAGCCTTTGTCTGGAGCGTGGCGCTCTATGGAAGTGAAACTTGGACTATTGGTGCAGCAGAAAAGAGGAGACTTGAAGCATTTGAAATGTGGTGTTACAGGAGAATGATGAAGATCAGATGGGTAGATCGGGTTACAAACAAAGAGATATTAAGACGAGTGGGAGAGGAGAGATGTTTCTGGCGACTGCTAATGAAGAGAAGAGATAGGTTGGTAGGGCACATACTAAGACACCCAGGAATAGCAAGCTTAGTTATGGAAGGAAGGGTCGAGGACAAGAACTGTAGGGGTAGACCAAGGTTAGAATATGTTAAACAGATTGCCTTGGATGTAGGGTGTGGTAGCTATGTAGAGATGAAACGATTAGCTCAGGACAGGGAGGCATGGAGGGCGGCATAAAACCAGTCAAAAGACTTAAGACTCAAACAACAACAACAGTATGTACACTGTTATATGGGAATATGAGTGCAAACCATACAATTCCATTACATTTTGATGTAGGCACCTCTGGCGTGGACCAATCCCCTCAAACGACCTGGAATGGAATCCACAGCTTTCTGGAAGAAGTTGTGTGGGACGTTGGTCAGAACTTCCCGAATCCGTGCTTCCAATTCGTCCAATGTGCGAGGTTTCGTCCGGTACACCTCCTCTTTAGCCCAGCCCCATAAAAAAGATACATTCAGTCTGAGAGACTAGACATTATATCATTTCAAATGACGCATGCTACAAATGCTTCGCTCGAAGCCCCAGGACTCTTTCAACAGATTCCATTACCCATTAACTTAGGCTTCCCGCGCGGGGAACGGAGAGGGAGAGGTGCACTCTGCTGCAAGACGTCACGCTCTCACCGTATCCGTATCGCATAACGCCAGACCCCACGAGTAAACTCAGACTCGGTGCATATGCACTGAACTACATGATGACGTCATATACGCCGTGACCGTAACGCATAACGTAAGACCGAAACACAACGATGAAGTTGACAAGATCATTTGAAATAATACAAAGTCACAGAGTGCCAGGCCATTCATGAGGTCCACGTCTCCCCAGCCAACACCCAGGAAACTTCTCATCCTACCAGTTCCACGCGACATTTGCAAAGTGAGGTGGTGCGCACGAAGATAATGTCGGCGGTATTTTCCCATCCAGATACCGTGGGCCAAACGTAATCCTGCAGCATTTGAAGGTAGCGTTCCCCGTTCATTGTGTCTCGTAAGAGATATGGGCCGAATATATTTCTAGCCGTTATTCCTCAGCACACAGTCACTTTTGAACGAGACTGAATCTTCTCCCCCGTAACTCCAAGATCCTAGGCACCCAGTAATGTCACTTGTGCTGATTGACAAAGAACAACCGAATTCCGCACAATGCGAAGCAATCTGTGCTCGTTCTTTTACTGTCAGGCTTCGAGCATAGATAAAATAGAGTGCGCATTGCCACACTGCGCCTGTACTGTGACGTGAAACCAACATCTCGATCAGCTGTTTAAAGGGTAAACAGAGGACCTCGTAATGGAAGGTTATAGGAGTATGTAGGAAAATGATTTTTAATGAGGGTTTAAACACACATTTTCGTAATGTATACGGCATTGGGAAAAGTATCGCATGTTTCTTCACGTACCGGAAGGTAGCAAGCTTAAGAATGTAACATATTTGGTGTTAAAAGTGGCTGTCGTGTTCCGTAATACTCATACATCCAGGATCCCATCTTGTAAATAATTAATAACAAATCCAACTCTGAGGATTAGGCCTACTGATTTTTGAACAGAATTGTGTTTGTGTAAAAAGTGGCTGTCGTGCTCCGTAATACTCATACATCCAGGATCCCCTCTTGTAAATACTTAATAACAAATCCAACTCTGAATTAGGCCTACTAATTTTTTAACAGAATTGTGTTTGTCTAGTTGGTCATTTTTAATTGTACGCCCGAAAGCTCCAAACAAATTCAATCTATTAACTTACTACATCATTTCCCAAATTATTTTTCATCATTAGAAAATTTATTTTGGCTAATTTTAGTACCAGTACATTAGGACATTTTATCGTACGATGAGCTCTCATTCAGCGTTACCCTTCCACTTCAGTATTTTATGAAAGTGAACAAAACAACATGGGCAAATGGAAATAAGGAAGTCTATCGATTTAGTAAGCGTTGATTTTTAACAACTATGCATTACATTTGCTACGTAGGAAAATATTTTAATCAATGAACTGTTTTTAAATTCCATTTTCCATGAATCATAGAAACCTTCGCAAAAATAACCCAGAATTTTGAAATTCTATGAAGAATTGACTAATTTAGGGATGCAATGTAGCCTATCCTAGAAGAATCTCAAAATTCCCTCAGCCAAACGCACTGTCCATAACTTACGTTTAATATTTAGTTTCGAAGACTACACCGTCACATCTGTAGCATAACCTGCAATTTGGCACTGAACATGATTGACGACTGCATTGTGTAGTCCACACTACATTTAATCCAGCATTGGGACATAAAGCAATTTTATGTTCAGAGATGCATTTACTAGTAGTCTCAACAAAACATCAAGAAACACGTCTAGCCTATGGACATGTAAATACCTGATACCTTCGAGCATAAATACAGGCCTGTTCAGTGGAGTAAGGGATAGGGTAAATTATAATAATAATTTATAATAAATTCCAGCATTTCCATGTTTAATTATTTTTCTTTCGTGTTTCGGAAACGTAGGCTAAAGAAATGCAAGTAATTAAGTCACAAATTTTAGGGTTATTTAGCAATGAATTAACATACGTATGGAAAGAAATGCCCGATCCTGTTTTAAACGCCTCCTTACATCCATACGCGACACAGTAATACACCATTCTGACTTAGTAACGAATAGAACTCACTTTAAATAACCCAATTCTATCATCACGTATAGTATTTCAGTGCTCTAACCAACCGCAGTTCCCTTTAGTCAGCTGATCGAGATGTTGGTTTCAACAGCGTGACGTCATCAGCCATCTATTGGATTTATGTCAGGTGATCGGCCGTCTTTGTTATTGTTGAGTGTTCCGCCTCTCGCGGCCACCGTCGGTACTACGCGGCATGGAAAATCACTATCCTATTTATTGAATGTTCAGTATGTTTCGGCTATTTCCAATAGTATTCCATCATTATTAAACACGTAACAGCCATTTAATAATACCTAGTTGCTTCCCGCCCACCCTGTACATAGCCTACGTATTTTGAGCCCGTTTGGTCCGACTGAGTACCGTATCAGCGACTATGACATTCCTTCCCATAAAAGAAACACACAGCAAGAGGTTCGGATGAGCATTGAGACTATCCCAGCCCGAGAAACTGCATCTGAGGCCGTAGTCGGGGTGTCAATAAAGGTGCTAAACAAAACCTAGCCCAAAATACACATCTACAAGGAAAACACATAACTACTAAATAATCCAGGCATTATATAAAGTATTTTCACAAATTTAATTAAAAATTCAGAACCTTAGCCTAATCTACGGGGATCCCTGGCTATTAATCTAACAATAAATATGCCCGCAAACTAATCTTAAAATATTCCATACCGAAGTCCTACTTACAAAAGAAAAATCAACAACCAAACTAGTACGTGACACGTAAATAAATCCCTAAACAAATACAATTCCCTTTAAAAATAGTAATATTCACCCCTGATCCTACTTGCAAATGAAAACCACCACCTTCTACAATGTCTGAATTTACATTTAATAATCAGTTCAAATATGAATAACTAAACTATGTTGGTGTCACGTACAACATTTAACGTTACGTTATCCTACATTTAACGTTACGTTATCCTACATTGACGTTAAAAAAGCATATTACAATTAAAATTCCACAATGAATCAAGAAAATCAAAATTGAAAAATAAAGCTAATATTCAGTGACATTTAAAAAGAAATCAAACACACTCATACATAATATCCCCCAAAATTACAACATGAAAATGTACATTCCTATTTTTGTTGCCATAGAGCCCTGCCTACTCAGAACATACTACTCTTTGCAGTATATCGTCATCTACGGTAGATGAAAATTAAGGTGATAGCTGCTATAAAATCCGGCATGTCCATGAGATCCTCTGCCTCGTATCACGACATGGGATTTGTCTCAAAAATGGAATAAAATAAAATTCAAGTCTGAAGTCTCACATACCACGTCTAGTAACTCGCGATTAAAATGTCTGGGAAGCCAGGCTCTGCCTGTCACAAGTCAGGACCAAAGGGGAGTGATAGAGGAGTAACACCTCTTTAAAAAACCTTGGTCCAGCTGGCCCGGCTGGTAGTACCTTGTAAGGGCCCCTTACCAGGGTTACGGTAAAGTCCTCAACGACAACTGTGGTGGAGAAGGTAGCCTTTGGTACAGCATAGGTGGCGGAAGAGGCATCCCAGTGTTCGGGATAAGTAGAGCAAAAGGTATCTGTTTTGACTAAGCTGATATCAGCATTTACCCGATAACGTCTGTTCCCCATGTTAGGGGCGGTTATCAAAGGCGTCTGTTCCCATATTGGGCGGCCTATTATGATCCATCTGGCGATTCGATCACAGATGTAACATCGAAGGGGAGTAAACCTCCTTCCAAAATTTTTTTTTTCGTGTAACCTCCTGAGAGGCCGAGTGCAGGTCTTTCTAGTCGACGCCCGTGGGCGACCTGCGCGTCGGGATGAGAGATGGAAAGGATGAAGATGAATGAAACTGGGGAAGGATGTGGAAGGAAGCGGCCGTGGCCTGTCAGCAGGTACTGTCCCAGCATTTGCCTGGTGTTGAAAATGGGAAACCACGGAAAACCATTTCAAGGACAGCCGACGGTGGGGCTTGAACCCACGCGTCTACCGAGTCAGCAGAGTGCTTGGCCCCTTGACTTAACGCGGAGCTTTAGCCCGCGTAGCCACTACTGTCGGTCTTCCAAAATAATCTCAACTTAAGACATGATGGTAAACCACAACGGAAAATATACTCCAGGAGGTAAACAATCCTCCATCACAAGAAACTGTGATGCAACTGGGCCTGCGGAGTCTGGAGAGCCCAAAACATCATGTGAGGAAGAGTCGGAGCTTCCTAGAACTTCACGCATAAGACCTAAGCAAAAACATCTGCTAGGCACACTGAACATCAATACGCTCATGAAAACTGGTAAACTGAAACAACTGACAGATGTGCTGAATAGACGTAATATCCTCATTCTTGCTTTACAAGAAACTCGATACACCGACGAAGATGCTTTTGAGTCTGAGGGATATAGAATTTACAAAGGGAAAGCTGGCATCAAAACCAAACAAAACAGTACTATACTTGGAACAGCTTTTATGATTAAACAAAACTTAACAGAATCAATAACAAATTTTACATCTTCATCAGAACGAATTTCACTTCTCTCATTTCGATCAGGAAACAAAGGCTATACTATAATCAATGCTCATGCTCCTACCAATGAGGACAATAATAAAAATCCAGAAAATGTTGAAGAGTTTTGGGAAATGTTGGAACATGAATCATCAAAGATACCTTATCATCACGTTAAAATCTTAGTTGGTGACTTTAATGCATAGATTGGAAGAGAGAGAAAATTTAGAAACATAGTGGGTGACTTCCCAGCTCACAACCGCACTAACAGAAATGGAGAGAGACTCATAAGTTTCTGCAGACTATTTGATCTTAAATTAATGTCAACCTTTTTTAGGAAATTACCGAGGAGAAAGAAAACATGGTGCTCTCCAAATCCACATTTAGGTTCATATCAATTGGATCATGTAGCAATTACAAAACAGAACTTTAGAGAAATCATGAATGTTAGAGTAAGGAGAGGATTAAATATTGACTCTGACCATTTTTTGTCTGAGATCAAAACTAAATTCCAACCAAATAAATCCAAGCCAATAATTCCAAAAATTCCTAAAATAGACACAAAAGTTTTATCAGAAAATAAGACTGAATTTATCAATAATCTGCATACTAAAGATAAGAGTAACTGGGAAGAGATCAGAGATGTAATGATAGAATCAGCCAAAGAATTGGGACAGCCTCCAAGGAAAAGGAAACACCGATGGTGGAATACAACATGTGATGCAGCGATCGAACGTAGATTAGTGGCTTGGCAGTCATGGAATTCCAGGAAACGAGAAGATGACTGGATTAATTTTGTAGAGATCAGAAAGCTAACATCCAAAATCATCAGGATAGAGAAACGTAATTATGATAAGAAGCGATTGGAAGAGATAGATATAGATTTTAAAAAGAACAACACCAGACAATTCTACAAAGTATTTCAAGAGGAGATCCAAGGATACAAATCAATGAACCTCCATTTCAAGGATTCAACTGGTAGACTGGTCACTAATAATAAAGACAACTGCGAGTTACTAGCTTAATACTTTGAGGAACTTCTTAATTGCGAAGAACCTTTAGAAAGACTACAGTTTACATCACCACAAAAAGAGAACCCTCCGTCAGAACTACCAACTGTCCAACAAATAGAACAATATATTGACAATCTTAAAAATAATAAGGCACCTGGTGAGGGTGGGATACTAACTGAAATGTTGAAACTCGGTGGTAAATTTGCAGCTGAAGCTTTACACAAAGTTATCAAGGAATGTTGGGAAAAAGGAACAATTCCAAATGATTGGAAACAGGCAATAATCCATCCTTTGCACAAGAAAGGAGATAAGACAAACCCCAACAATTATAGAGGTATTTCCTTACAGCCAATCGCATACAAAGTTCTTTCTAAAGCATTGCTACACAATCTGGAAGAACAAGCAGAACATACTATCGGCGAATACCAAGCCGGATTTAGAAAAGGGAGATCTTGTCCAGAGCAAATTTTCAATCTCAAAACAATCCTTAGAATCAGAACAATACGTAACCTCAACACAGTTGTATCTTTCATTGATTTCAGAAAGGCTTATGATTCAATAGACAGACAGTCTGTATTCCTAACGCTAGCAGAATTAGGGATAGATAAAAATACCAGACAACTGGTTGAACAAACACTAACAAATACAACCTCAAGAGTTAAATTTCTAAACGACATTTCAGAACCCTTCTAAATCGAAACCGGAGTTAGACAAGGTGATGGGCTTTCACCACTTCTATTTAATTTCATATTAAACAAAATCATGAAGGAATGGGAACTTAAATTATGCGAAAGAAACATTGAAGGGGTCCATTTGGGGCAAGGAAAAGGAAGATTTGAGGTGAAATGTCTTGCCTTTGCTGATGACATAGCAATCATTTCAGAAAACAGATTTCAAGCACAAATAATGGTTGAAACCCTACATGAAATAGCAATAAAAACTGGTCTTCAGATTTCATATGAAAAAACCAAATATATTGAACACAGACACAATGGAGAAAAATATCTAACAACTCAACATGGACAGATTCAAAGAGTTGATAAATTTAAATATTTGGGAGAATGGATCCAGTCAAATGGACTTGACAACACATCCTGCAAGGAGAGATTAAGAAAGATGGAAAATGACTATAAACTCACCCAACATAGATACAACAAACGATCAATTTCATTCCAGGCAAAAATCAGGCACTACACAACTGTAATTAAACCAGAGGTATTATACGGATCAGAATGTTTAACGTTGAACAAAAGAGGTGAACAAGAGGACCTGGAAAAGAAAGAAAGGAAAATACTTAGGAAAATTTTGGGTCCCCAAAAGAATAAAGATATTTGGATGAAGAGAAAAAATGAAGACCTTTACCGAAATGTGGAAAAAATTACAGACTCAATTAAAAGACGGAGACTACGATTTTATGGTCACCTTCATAGAATGGATAGCAGCAGGCTAACTAAGAAAATTTTTGACTACATCTCCAAATTAAAAAACACCACTAGATGGCTGGAAGAGATACGGTGTGATCTGCAAAAACTGAAGATCACAAACAACATCATTTCTAATAGGGTGGAATTCCGGCGACTGATCACTACTGCAGATTTTTCGATTCTGCAAGTTCCACATCAACCACGGAGAGTGTTATAGGCGGAACAGAGGCAGGCCATCAGCCAACGTATGAAGAAGTTTTGGGAAGAAAAGAAAAAACGAAACAATGTACCGTAGTCTTAGGTTCAAAGCGGTCTATAATTGGCCAAATTCTAAATATATACATAAAATGATTTTATTTATCGTATGATGAATATATGTACAATATATACAATGAAAATGTGCACACAGGAGTTCATACAATCTCACAGTTCAAGGTATCCCTGACCCATTCAACGGCCTCAACTGATGCTTGACGGACATCCGTCAACGTTCCATGGAAAGCTCGCAGAGCGACAATGTGATGGATTGACTGTGAGGAGGCACCAGAATTGGACCAGCTCCATTTATTCAGTGAATAAGCACATCTGCCTTGTCCTTTTTCGTATCCGATTTAAGATCCTCCATTGGCGTCTGGGAAGATCAAATCTATGTACCCGTTCAAAAGGGTTCCCAACTAGATGTTTGTTGGTTACTGAAGAATGCTCCCACTGGACCTTCCAAGAGTCATTCACATTAAAGGACGATCCCTTAAGGCTCACTGCTGTGCGCCATGGTGGTTTCCTTGACTTTAAACGTTGGTGTACCATTCGTGTAATATCTTGATGAATGGGCAAATAGGGATTCTGCTGGATTTTCTTCCATGTTTTTAAGAGTGCCTCTGATCTTCTCAAGGCTGGAGGAGGAATGTTGCAGAGGACATGCAGCCAAAGTGTGTTCGTGCTCCGAATACATCCTGTAATTATACGCATTGCTTGGTTGAGCTGGACATATATTAAATTATCAACAAGCAGTTAAGCTCAGTGATCATTTAGTAAAGTCCAGGATACATTTTTATGTTATCTTTTAATTCAAAAATTCGCATGTTTATTATTATTATTATGGCTCTTATTGATTTAGTTTATTCCCTCATCAAAGTTAAATTGTGAATTATTAAATTCTTACTATAACCATCGTAGCATAATCATACCAGTGGCCTTTGGATCACTGTCATACAAATACTTCCCCATTAGTATGTCCAATACCACATTCATCAGCTCCAGCGTGAGCCAACCCGATACAGCTCTTTGAGTTTCTGGTCTCCAGTCACTTTAACTAGCCCACTGTAGCTATGTCAACTTCGCACTGTTACGCTTAAATTCCATTACATGTGTTGGTACTATTATACATCTTTCACAATTAGTTTTCTAAACGTATGGCTCCCTTAATCCATCCACAATCATACATCGCGAGAAAGGTCTATTTGAATGTTTCAACTTTGCTTGACCGCCATGATCGTTTTGTAGTTAAGGGGTTTTTGAAAGTTACATAGGTGAACTTCGAGTAGAGCCCTTTATCACCGTACAACATTTCAGGGTGATATCAATAATAGTTTCGGAGATATACAATGCCAGCGAAATAATTCGCATAGCCACCATGTTGGATTGGTGAGACTTAACAAAATTTGAAGGGCACGTTCGGGGTCGGCCAAAATGGTGCTATGACCTCAACGAGTTTCATTGAAATCGCTCCAGCCGTTTTGATTTTATTAGGGGGGACACACACACACTCACATACACCCACCCACAGGGACAAAAGGTGATCTCATAAACCTATTTTTTCATAAAGGCAAATAGGTCAATAATTAACATAGGCAGTAGTCTTCATCTAATGGTACATAGTTCTATGGACTACATGATTGTGCAGTTGGATTCACTTTACTTTTAGTTTGGAGTGGTCCGCTTCAGACTTGATAAGCTTCCTAAGTCTTGGTTCTGGTCTCCTAAGCAGGCTATTAATCTTGTGGTTCCACTGAATTGTTCGTTCTATCTTGACAACGATAGTAGCTCCTTGCCTGCTAATACTTCAGCTCTCTCTAATCCAGCGTATATAACTACCCCTCTAGTTTTATTTTACATTCACAATGTATTACATTATGCAACTAGCCTATAATGGCAATTATTATAAACATAGTCGTGCCTTAATTACCATTATAGGCGAGTTGCATACGACTGTTTATGTACGACGATAATTATTATAACTATTTTATGTTCGAACATAAGTATTCATAAATATCTGTCGAGATTTCGCCAGTTTTATGTACTGAACAGAGCGGATGTGACGCTGAGAATGGCTTGTATTTGTCCATGGCCTCCTCGATTACCCCACTATGACACTACGCAACGCAGTGAAATTTAAATTAGAAGGCCTTGGAACTCAGCGCAGGAGCGATGCAATCCTTATCTAATTGGTGAAACAACTGTTTCTTGTGCTGTGATTGGTGGGAGAAACTGTTTAATAATAAAAAATAGTGTTATAATGACCATCATTATGATACAGTTTCCTGACATATAATAGTCAGGATCGAACATAAAGTAATATATGATTAATCCCTTTTCCGCAATGTGGACTGTTCGCAATCAAGGCACAACCAAAATATACAAAAGTAACAATTTATTCCAACGGCATTTCAGTGAGTGTGACAGTTCGAATATTAGTAAAGGGGGAAGATAGGCAGCCTAGACTAAGAGAGAAATCAATTTCTTCAGAACATTTAGGAACAGGCAAGAAACATGAGAATCTCTACTTAGTATAACACAAAGTCCCCAATACTCGGATGTTACGGGTAAACTCGAGAACCACTGGATGGATTTTGATGCAGTTTTCACCATTCTGTAAAGGATATCTCGAGGATGATTTCTGTAGATAATAATTTATTTATGATCAAAGGAAGCCGAGCAGTAACGATTTCAGTGGAAAAGTCGGAAATAAACTGGCGTCCGAGCGCTTTGTAAGCTTACGCTGGGCAAACCGTTAAAATTATCTAAATACTATGGATGTATGAATTGTTCAGCATGAAAAGTTCTACAAAAAGGTCCACGAGAGCATATGACTATCTTCAATACATCGCCCACTATGAGTGTTTTTACGTTTTAATTTCTTCCAACCATGTCCATTCAACTACTGAGGCGACAGTTTACGAGCTAGCTAAGGGCGAGTCTATCACCCCAGGTACAGCCTAGCTAGCGGGCGAACCTATTGCCCCAAATACAGCCAGCAGCAAACCATTGAGTCGTGTTGAGTTAAGACTTCTGAGAAGGGCGGTTGTGTTTGGAGTTTCCCTGGAAGTGCAACTCGGGGTTTCTTCATTTCGCCTGTGAAACATAGTCAAGTTAAGATTGAACGGAAGGGGGATTTGTGCTTCATGCACCTCACCATTCTTAAATTACGTCTGACAAGAATTCGATGCACATGCATCTCCATGATAATATAAATAATAGTCCAGTCAGTGATTTTAACCCATTATGCCGAGACGTAAAACGGATATCGGTCGTTGTTCATTGACATTGAAAAAAAAAGCGCTTATCACGTAATGCATTCATAACTGTTCCCGGGCGAAGCCGGGGTGGGTTGCTAGTAATAAATATTATAAATATTAATCTCATGTAATTGTGTTCAGGATCAGGGAATAACCCTCCTCATTTGAGTACAATCGTGTTGGCCGACTGAAAAGCACCAAACTATTGTTTTGAAATCCACAGAAGTGGTGAGTTCACAAGCGGGAGGCAGAAATGGCATTGCATGGAACATGGCGAGTACAAGAGACGCTAAACGAGGACACTTCTCACGAGTAGGCAAGTAGGAAGAATACGGATAAATGATTCAGTTGATTAGTGTTTCCAGATTTGGCCCTTGACCCTCTATGTGCCGATACCATTTTGCTCTCACTTCCTGTAATTTAAAGTCCTTGTGTGATGCGGCAGCTTCCTGAAGCCAGAAGCGTTAACGACCTACGTCGCGAACTCAATAGAAGTCAAGATTCTTATCGACTGTGAGATCGATTACGAGGACGGAAAGCGACAGCAGTGGGCGGTGATAAATTCCGATTGGCAATTCACAAGGCATTGTTCGCTTCTCTCAGTGATTTGATTCGCAAATCCCTCTTTCCTCGAGCATGCTTGGTGGTGTCTTCCTGCCCAAGACATTAGCAGCGTGCATGAGTTATATACCTCGCCTAGTATTGAACCCCAGTCTGTGTCTCCTAATGGATTTGACTTCTAAAATTACTGTTATTATTCTCACAATGGAAACACAGACCATATTCTGCAAGAAAGCTTTCTGATGAAAGCTACGCAAAAGGAGACCACCTAGGCTTGGTTTCTGAGAACAGATACAGACCCTCAATAAACTCGAAAGAATAGTCATATAGCCCACTTCCGTTCGACATGACCAATGCATTTAAGAACAAGTTTACTTTTGATAAATTATCAGAACCAGCATTCTCAAGACTGTTGTTCTAAACAAACATTCACGTTTCCGAGAAACCCTTGTCTGTTCCAAAGACAACCCGAGGATTATTTTGATTGGTTGGTCTTTGCTACCCTCATTGGTTATTCACTAAGTAAAAGCCTCTTAACTGGATAAAGATTTCGGGAAGACTCGTAAGACCTCGGTTCTCCCTACTAGACCAACCACATGGATAAAATATTATGTCTTGTATCAAATTGTCCTCTTCCTACTTTGTATTTCTGCATCTTAAGAACTACCAACTGTGTAGTTGGCAGACAGGCGTTATGCCTTAAGAAGTTGTAAATATTTCCAAAATGTAATAAGTATTCGTCGACAAATAAACAGCATATTTGGGAAATGTTTGCTTCATTTGAAATAGATGTCACTCAGACTCATGCAGATACTGTGAGGGCCTAGCCTAACAACTCAACAAGATAGCCACGACATTATTAAACATTTTTATGCAACAAACTTAACTGATGCACTGCCATTCTAACTGGAATAAAGTGGGTTCGGTTAATCCTCAGCTCACTCAGTCTACAAGAGCAATGCGTATCTGGGTAATTACGAATAAAGACCGGGCTTCGTCTTGTGCCGATCTCATGAAAATAAACGACAAGCCGCACGGAAAGTATATGCGGAAGAGGTTCTGGAAAAAATTAACGAATAGCACCCTAGGAGTTGGATACCCTTATACTGTTGGAGTAGGAAGGAAATAGAAGCTAACCAAATGTCTTACTCATAGAAGGTCACAATTCTTCCTAAAGGGTGGAGAAGCCTGCGCGATGGACTTAACATATTTCAACGCAGCCGGTTGAAAATCAAAAATATTTCGAATATTCTTCCTTATTCTTTTTATGCAGATAATAACAAACCGAAACAAGTAGTTCCATGAAGAACAAATAGCCTATTTTCATATATCCTACTTATATTCATTGCCTCTTTTAACACACAAATTTTCAATATGATTGCTGTAATAGATTCGTAGATATTGAGAACCGTCTTAATATTTGGTATGGTCGCCATGTTGGATTTTTATATTTATAGCCCATAGAGATATGTAGTATTACATGAAGATTATTGCGTAAGTGTATTATTCAAACTTCAATCGCATGATTAAGACACAAGAAATAAAAACGAGATTTTAAAATTTTTCACAGCCGGCATCTTGTGATTATGTTAACAATTGAACTAAATTAGATGTCAGCGCATTACAATTTGCGTGACCATATTTTTTATCATGTTTCACTGCGTTCGGTTGGCTAAGTCGCGAGAAAAGTATATTTAAATGTTTCCACTTCGCTTGGCCGCCATGTTCGTTTTGTACCTAACAGGGTTTTGAAATTCACATAGGTCAGATGATGGACAAAACTATCTCACGCTACTGATGAAGTACACTCATTGGCAATTAAAATGGTTCTCTGGTTGTAACTATTTAACGTGTACTTCGTCGTGGAGTGTACTGTTCTGCACGGTGGTGTCGCCACGTGCTGAAGTCTGCAATTCCATTACACCAGACCTGTGGTGACAAATGTGAAGTGAGAGGGCGAGAGAGTGACTGTGTACTGTCTAACCCGCAAGCTTCAAGGTCAAGGGCAATCGTCTAAAACAAACATCCGGCTTGTAAGTATGAGAATCCATTCTTTAGTTGTTCCTAAAAAATATGATCCTTTGCCTAATCGTCGAATATGTATTTAGGCATTTTAGCCTACTTTCGATTTTTGCAAAAAATGAAAGTAGACTTATGAGATCAACACAGGGCGAAAAAAGTGTGTCTGTCTGTGTGTGTGTATGTGTGTGTGTGAGTCTGTGTGTGTGTGTGTGTCTGTGTGTGTGTGTGTGTGTGTGTGAGTGTGTGTACTCTGATTGTCTGTCCCCCCCCTATCAATTCGAACACGGTGAATGCGAATTGAACGAAATTTGGTACAAAGGTAGCACTAGCAAAGGAAACCTCAGTGTCATGTTTTATATCGCCGCCATCTTGACGGAAACGTAATGGCGGCCACACAAATGTTCAAAGCTTAAATCAAATTACGACTAACCTAATCATCGGATCTCTACCAAATTTTGCAACAACATACCTTTATGGGGGGGAGCATCCTTTGACCAAACTAATAAGTCATCAGCGTAATAGTTTGCGGATGGCGGCCATCTTTGTGTGAAAATCGTTTCCCCCTATAAATTCGAACACGGTGCAACCGAATGGAACGAAATTTGGTACAGAGGTAGTACTAACAAAAGGCACCTCAGTGTCATGTTTTATATTGCCGCCATCTTGACGGAAACGTAATGGCGGCCACACAAATGTTCAAAGCTTAAATCAAATTACGATTAACCTAATCATCCGATCTCTACCAAATTTTGCAACAACATACCTTTATAGAGGAAGCATCCTTTGACCAAATAACTAGGTCATTAGCCTAATAGTTTGCGGATGGCGGCCATCTTTGTGTGAAAATCAATTCCCCCTATTAATTCAAACACGGTGAAACCAAATGGAACGAAATTTGGTACAGAGGTAGCACTAGCAAAGGGCACCTCAGTGTCATGTTTTATATCGCCGCCATATTGACAGAAACGTAATGGCGGCCACACAAATGTTCAAAGCTTAAATCAAATAACGATTAACCTAATCATCCGATCTCTACCAAATTTTGCAACTGCATACCTTTATGGAGGGAGCATCCTTTGACCAATCTAATAGGTTATTAGCCTAATAGTTTGCGGGTGGCGGCCATCTTTATGTCAAAATTGATTCCCCCTATTAATTCGAACACGGTGGAACCGAATGAAACGAAATTTGGTACAGAGGTAGCACTAGCAAAGGGCACCTCAGTGTCATGTTTTATATCGCCACCATCTTGACTGAAACGTAATGGCGGCCACACGAATGTTCAAAGCTTAAATCAAATTACGATTAACCTAATCATCCGATCTCTACCAAATTTTTCAACTACATACCTTTATGGAGGGAGCATCCTTTGACCAATCTAATAGGTCATTCGCCTAATAGTTTGCGGATGGCGGCCATCTTTGTGTCAAAATCGATTCTCCCTATTAATTCAAACACGGTGAAACCGAATGGAACGAAATTTGGTACAGAGATAGCACTAGCAAAGGGCATCTCAGTGTCATGATTTATATCGTCGCCATATTGACAGAAACGTAATGGCGGACACACAAATGTTCAAAGCTTAAATCAAATTACGATTAGCCTAATCATCCGATCTCTAGAAAATTTAGCAACAACATACCTTTATGGAGGGAGCATCCTTTGACCAAACTAATAGGTCATCAGCCTAATATTTTGCGGATGGCGGCCATCTTTGTGTGAAAATCGATTCCCCTTATCAATTCGAACACGGTGAAACCGAATGGAACGAAATTTGGTACAGAGGTAGCACTAGCAAAGGGCACCTCAGTGTCATGTTTTATATCACCGCTATCTTGACGGAAACGTAATCGCGGCCACCCAAATTTTAAAAGCTAAAATGTAATTACGACCAACCTAATAATCTAGTCTCTACCAAATTTTGCAACACCATATCTTTATGTGGGAAACATATTCAGACCAAACTGCAAGAACATCAGCCCAATAGTTTGCAGATGGTGGCCAAGTATGTGTGCAAATCGATTCCCCCTATCAATTCAAACACGGTGAAACCGAATTGAACGAAATTTGGTACAGAGGTAGCACTAGCAAAGGGCACCTCATATTCATGTTTAATATCCCTATAGCACGTTGTATTTCAACAAGCTACTACAACCAACATTCAATCATACTCCTTGAAAAGGACAAAGAGTTATAACAATACCCATGCATTTAGGAGAATGTAGGCTATATGTTCTTTACTGAACATCTTGTTGTTTTGTCCACTTTTACACACTAAACGTTTCTTGCGAGATGGCACGCGGTAGACTGATGATTGTTGACCAGAATCTCAACAAAATCCGGTTGATTTCATTAACAGCTTGCCCTTTTTTACCACCACGGGCGCTAGTATGATTCAATGCAGAAATCACTTAAGCCCTTATAACTACAGGGAGATTCTTTTGCTGGAGCCGGGCGCGCACGCCTTCCCCCAGCCAACTGAGCTCGGTCCGCGGATTGCCCGCAAGTGGAAACCGTAACAGCGTACATTAATTAATGGTAAATGGTATGTTCTAACCTTTATCTGGTGACGTGAGGTCATCCAGACTCCCAAGAAATAAAAAGAACGTCTGTGCTTCTTTAATTAAATCTTGCAGGAAGGTGTTATGTTACCTTCTTATCTGTTCGCTGACACTTCAAACCCTCGTTGATGAAAGCTGAGTGACTGACTTTAATGACCCTGGTTAGCTCGCCTCCGCGCAACCCTGCGGAGCGAGCTAGTTCGGCTGGCGGAAGATGCGCGCGTCCGCCAGTCGGCCGCTGGTCCGGCTCCAGCAATACAATCTCAATGTACTTCCGTGTGAAGGGTATTGAACCGAGGAACACATTAAAGAAAGAATTATGTGAATAAGGGTGGCTTCGGTGGCGTAGTTGGTAGCATGCTGAACTTCTATGTCCAAGGTTTCGGGGTCATACCCAGCCGAAGTCGTCGGATTTTTAAGAGCATTAAATATCCCTCAGTATGTCTTCCTTTAGTGGGAAAGTAGAGCCGGTGGTCCCAAGTCATAGATTTATGGCATGATAAAGAACCTTACATTAATTTCACTTGTGTGCAGCTAAATTATAGGTTAAATTTAACTAACGCTCTTAGGTTCGTCGCCAGGAGCCGACTGCGGTGGCATCTAGTAACCAAGTTCAGACCTAGTTGGTCGTTGACGGTGGCGTTTGGCAGCAAAAGTAGGAACTACTTGAAAATTGAATTTCTGCAGTTCTTACTTGAATTAAAACAGATACACACACTAATACAGCCATCACAATTAACACCGGTTATCAGACATATTCTACACACACGGGGCTACATGACCGCGTTGTCGCAGCCCCTAAACTGAGGAAGCAACTACCAACCTAAAAATTACAATACTTTTCTTACGAGGTGCCGGCACGCGGTAGACTGATGATTGTTGACCAGAAACTCAACAAAATCTGGTTGATTTGATTAGCAGCTCGCCCTTTTTAGCCTACTTTTCACATTTTGCAAAAATGAGGAAAAAGTAGACTTATGAGATCGATCCGGGAAAATGTGTGTCTGTCTGTCTGTCTGTCTGTCTGGCTGGCTGGCTGTGTGTGTGTCCCCCCCTATCAACTCCTAAACGGCTGCAGCAATCAAGACCAAATTTAGTATGAGTAAAGATGTGCACCGGAATATCTCACGTCCGTATTTGAAAATGATGTCAGTGCTACCAACTGCTGAAAAAACGCACTAGAAATTTGAGCTCCATGTTGGATATCTTGCAAGGTATGCATGGGAGCTATTCCAAAATTGGCACACATGTAGATAAGACTATTTCAGTTTAATTTCCAGGAGGCCAATTATGACAGTGTTGCCAAAATAATGTTAAGCCTTCTGATAGGTCCAATGTTTAAATACATATAACTTCTACACTATCAATTGGATTTCAACCAAATTTTGTATGTAATATCTGTACATAAACAGATATGACTGAGCGTATTCTTAAGGCCACCAGGGCTGCCAACTGTTAATAATTGCTCTCTCTATTTTTTTTTCATCCAAATACCTATATATCAGAAAGTATGCAAGCCAACAGCTTTAAACTATGCACACGTATATTCTGACATTTTAGATTAATTTGGAGTAACTTATATACGTCAGTTCTACCAACATGATTATAAACCTGCTGATAGTACCAATTTTTAAATACAAGTAACTTCTATACTATCAGCTGGATTTCAACCAAATTTCGTATGTGCCATGTGTACCATAACAGATATGACTATAAGTATTGTTAAGAGCAATCAGGGCTGCCAACTGTTAATAAATGCTGTCTATATATTTTTACCCTAATATCAATATATCATAAAGTATGCAAGACAACAGCTCTATACTTTGCACACGTATAGCACCTGACATTCTAGATTAATTTGGAGTAATTAATACAAGGTAGTGCTGCCAACATGATTCTATGCCTGCTGATATGTCCATTTTTAAAATACACGTAACTTCTATACTAACAATTAGATTTCATCCAAAATTGGCTCAACAAGATATCATAATATTTCAGATTATTTCTGACAGCACACGCATGACATTGTTGGCAACATGCTTTTACGCGTGCTGATAGATCCAATGTCTAACTGCATGTAACGTCCATTGGACTTCAACCAAATTTTGTATTCTGTACCTTAAGACATGGAACTAAGAATATATTCAGTCACCAGGGCTGCCAATTGTAGTGCTCTATTAGGCTACATTATACCAGGTATATTTTGAACTAATTAGGTATTTCGATATTACCAACTTAATTTCGTCATTATTCTAGATAGGTTCATATTCTGTAGAATAATCATTAGCATGAAAAGTAGGCTGTATAGTTCTTCACGGAACTTCTTGTTACTACTACGAGCACTAATATGATGCATTGCAGAAATTCACGTAAGCCCTTATAACTATTTCCAGTGTAAAGGATATTGAAGCAAGGTACACACAGGGAACAAGACGTGTGATGGGCTCAAAAATGTCATTTTTTTAAGCTTAAAAGAATCTTCCGTCTTTCTTGCAGAATTTGGTGTAACAATTATTGCGCTGAAGTGATATTTGATGCAATACGAAAAGGTTGAAACATAATGTTTTAAGGCTATACTGTAGCTACTAGCCAAACATTCTTTTTGTGTTTTCCGTAAGTCATATTTTTTGAAACTTCATGTACCATTTTCTCAGAAACTATCTGACCAATGTATTTTAAACTTGGTAGTCTCTAAAAAACTATATAGATCTACTAGTGGAAGTTAATTTATTCAGGTATCTTGGTTAGTTCATGGAGCCCAGCTTGAAAATCACTGACAATTTTACAGAAAATTTCAGTTTTCAACTTGGATGTTTTAAAAAGAAAAAACGCAACTCCTGTAAACAATAGGACAATACGTTTACTTCCTTAACTCAAAATGGCTTAAATATTTTGCATGCAAAGTTTGTAGGGTCTGGTTTGAGTATTTACTCAGAAAAAGAGGCATGACGAATGTACTCTAAATATACCAAAAGAACATTCAAGGAAATATCTATTGTTGTTTCTGAGATATGTAACTAAACATCGGAAACTACATTATTCTCTCGATCCACACGTCCCGGTTCCCTTAAGGAAAGAATTATGTAAATTAGTTTCTTTGGCTAGGATTTAGATCAATAGGAAAACGAGTGAAGATACAAGTGATTTTAGGCTGATTTTCCGGAGCTGTGATTAATTTGATATATCTCTCTAAGACTCACAATTTGAAACCTTTCCGGGCCCTTTAGCCTTTGAACTGTTTGCACTATTGAGGAAATTGCTTAATTTACGTGTTTGCTAAGTTGGGGACCGGACCGCTACTTTGTCTGCTGACAGATGTTACCAACATAAAAAGGGATTTGTTAGGCCTTTTTCGTCAAATAAAAAATAATAATGAATTAAAAATTTAAAATAAAATTCAAAAATCGAAAAATCAAAATTCTCAAAATGTGTAGTTAGGCCAATGTCCTTTGTCAAAATTTAAAATATAAAAACAAAATGGTAAATAAGAATTGTATGAATAATAAATTATAACATTAAATAAAATTAAAAGCCAAAAACTAAAATTAGGCCTTTTGCTCAATCTGAAACCTAAAAATATAGTAAATAAAAATTATATAAACAACAAATTAAAACATTGTTAATCTAAGAAATTGAAAATACAGCACTATAGAACAGTAATTAAACCAGAATGTTTATATGCCAGTGAATGTCCAATACTAAATTATAAATTAAATAAATTAGAAGTATCAGAAAGAAAAATTATACGCAAAATTCTCGGTCCATTAAGAACTAAAGAGTTTTGGAAACTGAGAAGTACGGTAACGAAGAAATATATCGGAACATTGAAAACACAACGGAGACAATAAAGAAGAGGCGATTGTTATTTTTCGGACATTTATATAGAATGAAGGATAGCAGGTTAACCAAACAGATTTTCAAATATCTTTGGAAAAAAAAATCGACAACAGCCTGGTTTCAAGAAGTAAAGAAAGATTTAGAAAAAAAAAATGTAAGAGAAGAAGGTGCACTAGCAAGAGCAATTTTCAAAAAAAAAAAAAAAAAAGGTATTGGGAATGGAAGGACTCCAAGGAAGGCAATACAAGGAAACAGGCTCAAAATGGTCGGAAGAGAGAAATAAGAGACACAGCGAAAAGATGAAGGAGCACTGGAGGAGGAAGAAATAACAACAAAGGACCAAACATTGAAATTGGTTCGTGGTCCTCAGAAGAGCCTAACGGAGAAAGAAGGAAGAAGAAATTAAAACATTAAATAAAATTAAAAAGGTCAAAAAAACATAATTCCACCCCGTGGGTAAGGGTGATTATAATCTTGGGGTAGAAATAAGTAATCTAAGGGACTGGGGCGTCACCCCGAGTAATTTGACACCTCGCGTGTCCGAATTTGGTGATTGGTTCACGAGATATTGGAAATATTACATACCAGAGGATGTACAGACGGCGCACAGTGGTCCGGATCCGTAAAAAGGCGGACAAAAATAGATTTTTCAACTTTATATTAGAAAGGCCAAACCACCTCCCAAGTGAAGTATGTTAATCAGCGTACATTAATTTCATTTTTTCTTTTGAAATTGCTTCTGTGTTTCTCAGATATAATACTACAAAAGTTATACAACTCTTCGTTTCTGAATTCCGCACTCCGTTAAGTAAACTTTGAAATATCATTCTAACTTCAAAATGAAACTCGGGGTCTATAATACTGTATCTGTATGTAGTTTGTGATCTTATATATTTGATTATAGCATGATTTTCGATTTCAAATCACTTATAAGGACTGCTATACTTATTTTTATAGTGCATAATTTTCTTCAAGAAAAATAAATTTTGCTTGACCTACAAAAAAAATTTACACATATGTATACCATGGAACTTATGCAAGTTTTAAAATGAAGACTGGAGAATATATCCTTAAAGGTTTCATCGCCAGAACACGCCAGATGCGTGATTGAGAAGGGACAGAACATTACTGCGCGCTCTGAGGATAAACACTCGCGCGAGATTAGGGCCTGTTGAGACATTTGTTTATGCTACGCAAGGGGTATCTCGAGACCATGAAACCAAAATAATCTTCAATCGCGAGAAGTAATTGATTAGTAGTAGTTGTGTGTGCTGTGAAGAGTGAAAAATGGATTTTAGTTGTTAGTCGCAGTGATCTTATTAACAAGATTCGAGAGAACAAAAATCAGTCTCGCGCGCGTCAAGGAAAGTTTGTGGTAAAATATCTCCTTAACAAATTCCAATGAAATGTTGACGACAGTGTAGAGAAAACAGTGTATAATAACATAAGAATCTTTTATTTTTGCCGTATGATGACCGGTGGAGAAAGTGTAACTTCTTAGAACATGCTTTTTTGAAGAAATATTCACACTGGTGGAAAACAGAAATTGTGATATCAGTTCCGAGCATTCCTGGCTCTGCAAAATCAGTAGATCGAGGTCGTCCTCCAAAATAATTTCAAGTGCTAACGCAGAGAAGCAAAATAAGGAAAATTAAAGACCTAAGGGAGAGTGCCACTTCACCAGAGCTTGCCTATGCGACCGTTATGAATTTAAGGGCAGAGGGAGACGATTCATCAGCCAAGCTAAAAAGAAGCTACCACGACTACACCAACAAGGGACAAACGAATGGTGCGAAAATTTCAGAAATGAAAAATCTACGTATGTGGCACAAAAGCTCGTCGACAACTTACAACTTGAGTTTGGAATTTCAGTTCCGAACGCCCACTTTCGATTTTTTGAAAGTCTCCTGCATATTTCGTACCGCCTGGGTTTTAAAAAGTGGAAAGTGAGCGTGAAAGATGGTAATAGAGACTTATTCGAAAGAAAGAAAAAATTGTGCAAGACTCATTCAGAACGAGATTAGGTCTTCTAGTGATATTCCGAAGCCTGGATATGGAACAACCAATGATGGCAACACTGCCCGAAGGTTTTTTGATCAACCTTAAGTAGCATCCAAAATAACAGGGGTAGACTGTGAGTTAATAACTCGTTTTGGAATAATTTTAAAAGCAATTTCCTCTGCTCATGAAATTAATATTTCAGAGTTCAATTCCTACTGCAGCGAAACAGCAAGCTTATATGTACGGCTATATCCGTGGTGTTACATGCCTCTAACACTCCATAACCGGGTGAGTTAGCCGTGGTCGTTACGGCATGACTGATGGCAGTCGCTCACATCCGGGAGGCGAGGAGGTTCGAATCCCCCCGCCGGCAACCTTGAAGATGGTCTTCTGTGGTTTCCCATCTTCCTTCCAGGCAAATGCCGGGGTTGGTCCCTAACTATAGGCCACAGCCGCTACCTTCCAACTCATCGTCCGTACCTTCCCACTCTCCTCCCCAACGGTACTTGTAGCTCACCCATTGGGTGTCCGTCTCGAAGCAGCTACAAAACTGGCGAGCCGAACATGTCCTTGGACACTCCCGGCACTAAAAGCCATACGCTAAAAAAAACACTCCATAAAATACTTATCGATGGATCTTTCATTATAGAAGCAGCTATTTTTCCGATTGGAGAACTTTCAGAAGAGGTCTTAGAGTTTAGGAACCAAGACGTAAGAAAATATAGGGAAGACCATACCAGAAAATCCTCAAGAATTTCCAATAATTTTGACTTGTTCCATAGACTATTGCTAAGCTCTGATCCAGTAATTTCAAGCACGGGAAGTCTACCGAAGAAGAAATGAAGACAGTTGCCTCAGGAGGTGTGTAATTTATTGTCAATACCCGAGGACGAGACGGAGCAGGAAGGGGAAGAAGAAGAAGAAGTCGACTCATCCGGATAAGAGGATGAATAAGTAAGTAATTTTATGCACCAAGACAAATTTACCTAATAGTAACATCTAATTTAAAGTTTTATACAAAAGTATTTCATTTCAATTAGCGGAAAATATTTTTGTCCGCTTTTTTTCAAATCCGGACCACTGTGCGGCGCGAGTGTCTGCTAAATGCTTTCAGCATTAAAATGGAAGAATGAGGCATACAAGTAAAAAAGATACGAGCCTTACAGTAGTCGCATATACTACACAGCTTGGACATTCTTAAAATGTTAATTAAGAGGAGGAATGAAACCATAGTCTCTAGCCTATCAATAGACTACTAGTAATAATGTTCAATACAATCAAATTTCCCTACTCCTGCCCGGTGCAAACAATTGTAATTAAAATTAGATAAATCGTAATTTCATGTAGATTCTGTTAAAATGACGCATAATGTTATGATATATATCGCTTAAATCGATAATCCGGTAGCAAAAATAGTTGCCGGGACTGGGGTTCGAACCTGAGACCTCATGATTCGCAGACCAAGATGTTATCCACGCAGCCATTACTACTACAGACATTTGGAGTACAAGACTGGTACTCATTTTCACGTGCCGGTAATAATATAAAAATCTTTTTTTACGGTCCATTAATATTTGCCTTTTTTTTTTGATAATGTTCCTGCTTACAATTTAGTTTTAAATTAGCTATGAATACGCCCACTTGACAGTAAAGGGAATTCCTATAGTGGTCCATGAAAGGCTAGTCCAGTTCCCCTATAAAATCATCGATATATTTTACATTGATCACTGCAGTACCGCAATGTGGGTTAATATCTGAAAAGCCATTTTTCAGAAACATAATACCGGCTTTGCCGACTAGTTACAATGTTTCATTTAAAGACATATCATTGTTTAAATACTGATACGAAGACATGTGGTTTGTGTTTCAATGAGTTGACACCAGAGTTCACGTGAGAGTTTACCATTCAGTATGAAAGTGTTGAGGAAAGTTACTCGGCGAGTGCATGGCCATCACTTTTATCCAGAGATTGAAAAACAGACTCTTAATACATCATAATAGTTTGCAGCAAATATGATTTAATGAATATTTTTACACCAAAGAACGACAACTTGATGATGATTTATTGCAGAAATAAGTTATCTGTAATGGCGCCTCCAAACCTTGAAGTAATCCGTATGATATATACATTCCACATGGTATCACTGCCAGCTGGATCGGATCGCATCCCTCCTGGCTACTAAAGCTGCTAAGCTAAAGCTAAAGCAGCCAGGAGGGATGAAATCCAACTTGCAGTGCGTCTTACACACTTCCGTCCGATCCACTTCCGTACCATTTTTAGCCAATTTTCAATTAAAAAAAAAAAGGCTTATGACATCACCTTTTGTCCGTGTGTATGTGCGCGTGTGTGTGTGTGTGTGAGAGAGAGAGGTGTGTGTGTGTGTGTGTCCCTAATAAATTCTAAACGACTGGAGCAATTTCAATGAAACTCGGTAAATCCATAGCTCTATTCCAGGCGACCTCGACCGTGCCCTTCAAATTTTGTTACGTCTCACCAATCCAACATGGCGGCTGTGCGAAATATTTCACCAGCATTCAATATCTCCGAAACTATTACCGACATCACCCTGGAATTTATTACGTTGATAAAGGGAACTATTAGAAATTCACCTATGTGACTTTTGACAAACTGGTAACTACGAAACCAATATGGCGGCCACGCGAATTTGCGACGTTTAAATAGACGTTTCTCGCGATTTAACCACCCAAACGCAATAAAACTTGGTACAGAATATGTTTATACACATTGTAATGCACCGACATCTAACTTGGTTCAATTGTTTACATAACCACAAGATGGCGGATGGTTATGTGGAGAACAGCCCAGATTCATCAACATAAACGGGAGGACAGCATCAGGCTTAAGGCCTGGACAAAATAACTTCCTTGAGAGAAGATTAGACTGAAAGGATTGGGCTAAGGAAATGCGGCCTGGTTCTTTCAATACTAGACTGAACATTGAGAGTAAATACAATACTTTTATTTTTAGGGTGAAACTTGCAAACACATTAATAAAGCCTTAATTAAAAAATTAGTTATGCTGGCCCGCCTGGGGCAGTTTCAAATGTTCATTAATTTTAATTAGGTTGGCCCAGCCATGGGCTATTACTCAAAAGTTCATTCTGCTTGATGCACACACAAATTTAATATTCTTGCACTTGCTAGCAAACACTTAAAACGAAGATGATTAAGATAATAATAAAAAAGGCACAAACTTATCTTTAGTGGCGATGACTAGAAGCATGCTGACGGAGACTGCCGTGGCCAACACTAGATTTTTTGGTAGTAGAATTTGAAATGTCCAGCATCAGGAAAATAACTTCGCCAGGGCGACCAGCGCTGTACATTGGCTAACATCGTTAGGTTTTGATGCTATTTCTTGAATGCCAAATAACATGGCATTTAGAACTGCGATTTGATGCAGCTTCTTGCGGTTTGGAGTAAAAACGTAGAATGCACTTTCTCAGTGCTGAAGCTCTCTGCTGTTGCGTTTCCTGGTAGTTTCACTCATAAATGCAGATTAGGCCTGAAGTTTAGAAGGCCCCGAAGAAGGGCGGAAGGCACGAATGCCTCTCGCTAGTTGAAGAAGACCGTAGAAGGTTTGGAGAAGGAATGCTGATGGAGAGCAAAACGCCGCCACTTAAATAATAACATCATAGAAACGTCTGGAAGCCAGGCTGGCGGGCGATGATTGGCCAGGGCAAGCTGTGACGTCAGTCATACAGGAAGGCAGCAAGCAAGTCGACACCCTTTTCAGTATGCGATCGTAAGCTGGAGGCGCATGACCTATTAACACGCTGAGGTAAGAGTCTTAGATATATATATAGAGAGAGATTAAACACTAGTAATAAACATTATAATGTTAACAGAAATGAATAAGTACATATGTTTTCGTTCGGTGGTCTCAAAAGCATTTAACTGACAAATGCGGCACAAAAGAAAAACGCACTATAAACATCACGAAAGTGATCATGCTCCGAGACCCCCGAAAGAAAACAATCAAAGAATCAGTTACAAAAACGTGAACAACAATAAAGAAGATGACACTAAGCCTCAACAGGCAAGATAGCAACCATAGAAATTGGTCTAGTATAGACACCCTTACTAGTGAGAACATCTACAACTCTCACATGATTATCCCGACCCAAATGGCAGTGAGTTACCCTACCAATATTCCATACGGGAGGGGGACTTGGATCTCGCAAAAGAACCATATCTCCCACTCGCACATCAGGCTGGGAAAGCCGCCACTTCTCTCTTCTGTTAAGTGAGCCGAGATACTCCAGCTTCCAACGGCGCCAAAAGGAGTTTCGCAAAGAGTCTAACTTCCTCCAGAAAATAGGCAACCTGAGATCACAGCGTCGACTCAGCAAAGGAGGCGTAGAAGCTAAAGAACAGCCTATTAAAAAATGACCAGGTGTTAAGGGAAGAAGATCCTTAGGATCATTAGACAAAGGCGTGAGCGGCCTAGAATTTACAATACCCTCAACCTGAATAATTAAAGAATTGAATTCCTCATAGGAAAGGATGGCTGAACCAAGGGTTTTCTTCAGCTGTCTCTTCGTGAGCTTTATGCAAGATTCCCAACGACCACCATGATGGGGGGCGTATGGGGGAGTGAAATGCCATTTGAATCCCTTAGCATGCGAAAAATTAGAAAACTGTTCCTTAGCAGAAGGGGAGGTAAGCGCAGTTTTCCAAAGATCAAAAGTACTAACAAAAATTTTTGCGTTATCTGAGAAAACCTCAGAAGGAACACCCCTTCTAGCGGCAAATCTATAAAAGGCTGCTATAAAATAAGGAGTAGAAGCACTTGTAACCAACTCAAGGTGAATGGCTCCTGTCACCATGCACACAAATAAAGAAATATAAAGTTTACCTAACAACTTTCGCTTAGATAAAGGGGAATTAACTTGATAGACATAAGGACCGGCATAATCGATACCCGTTAGGGCGAAAGGCTTACTAGGTTCGGAACGAAAATATGGCAAGTTTCCCATAATTTGCGTGATTGGCGGGGGCTTAGATTTGAAACAAGGTATACATTTCCGAATAACAGAAGAAACTTCATGAACACCGTTAATGAGCCAATATTTCTCGCGAATTAAACAAAGCAAAGTGCGGGTGCCAGCGTGCAAATTCTGATAATGAAATTTCTTTACGATAAGAGTAGTAATAGGATGTCTAGAAGGGAGAATAATGGGATGTTTTTTCTCATCTGAGTAACTAGAATATTCTAGCCTACCCCCCACTCTTATTAATCCATCTTGGTCCAAAAAAGGGGTGAGAGGTAACAGCCTACTAGACTTTGGTAAAGCTTTTTTGCTTAAAAGCGTCTGATACTCAAGAAAGAATACTTCTTGTTGCATGAGAAACAAGATTCTACGAGTAGCAAATTCCAATTCCATTTTAGTGAGAAAGGGTTGCGGTTTCACAGGCTGATCAAGAACAAGAAATTTCCATCGAAATAAATATGCTACCACACGAATTAATTTATTAAATGAAGAGTAACGCTGAAACAGACTAGTAGCAATAGAAGTTAGAAAAAGGGAAGCGGTAACAATGCGAGCATCAGGAACATCTTCTGCGAGTGGATTAGATGAACGAGGCCAACAAGAGAAATCCTGACTGAGCCACGCCGGACCATTCCAGTATAATTTAAGAGAAATTAATTTCTTGGGCAAGCAGCCACGTGAAATTATATCAGCGGGGTTTTCTTTTCCCGGAACATGATTCCATTGGTCAAAATGAGACAACTCTTGTATTTTAGAAACGCGATTAGCCACAAAAGTGGTCCAATGCGAAGAAGGTTTTGAAAGCTAAGCTAACACGATGGAAGAATCACTCCAAAACCATGTGGTCGAAAATTTCAAATTTAAACTGATTTTTAATTTGCTGGCTAATTCCACAGCCATTACAGCAGAACATAATTCCAATCTAGGCAAAGATATGGATTTGAGTGGGGCTACCTTTGATTTTGCGCAAATTAAATTGGAAAATCCGGGTAAAGTATTGGAAGAGCGGCCTACTAAATAGGCGCAGCAACCGTATGCCTTTTCAGAACTATCTGCAAATACGTGCAAATCGAAATACTGACATGAAAGGTCCGAAATTAAAGTGCGGGGAATAGAAATTTGAGAAAGATCTAACAAACTCTTGCGGTATTTCAACCACTCATCCAAAAGGGGGGAGGGTACCTCCTCATCCCAACCAATTTTCAATAACCAAAGTTTTTGCAAGAAAATTTTTGCAGTAATAACCACCGGAGCAATGTACTGCAAGGGATCAAAAACTTTTGCTATTTCTGATAATAATTGCCTTTTCGTTTGAGGGTGAAACTCAGATAAGTGTACCTGATAGCAAAAGGTATCTGAAGAAGGAGACCAAAAAACACCCAAGGTTTTAATAGCTGATTCCTCAGTAGGAAGCGCAACACATTTGTCAACAGGAATTACTTGTGAAAAGTTAGATAAAAATTCGGTTGAGTTCGAGTTCCACTTATGAAGGGTAAACCCACCGCCAGAAAGAAGAGAGTTTAAATCCTCACAAACAAGAAGTGCGTCAGAGATACTAGGAAAGGAATACAGAAAATCATCTACATAAAATGCAGTTTTCAAAACTTCAGAAGCTAGAGGATGAAAAAGATGACCATCTTGTTCGGCCAACATGTGAAGAGATCGTATTGCGAGAAAGGCAGACGGCTTAAGACCGTATGTCACTGTTCTTAAACGAAATATTTTTATAGGTTTTGCATTGTCGTCTCGCCACAAAATTCTTTGCAAATCACGTTGTTCTGAATTTACTAGAATTTGCCTATACATTTGCTTGATGTCAGCAAGAACAGCAATGGGGAATAGACGAAAGTTAAGTAAAACTGAAGTAAGATCTGTCTGAATAGCGGGTCCAGAATGCAGAGTGTCATTGAGAGAAACACCATTAGCATCTGGAGATGACCCATTAAAAACCACTCTTATCTGTTCTCGGGTGGAAGAATTTTTCCAAACCGGATGATGATTAAGATATACTATTTCTTTAGGAGGATTACTAATTTCTTCAGATTTTGCAACGACTTCCATGTGATTCGCTGATTCGTATTCTTCCATGAAGGAAGTATACTGAGTTTTTAAGAGAGCATCTTTTTTAAAGCGATTTTCAATTGCGAATAAAGCTTTGAGAGCTCTGGAATGTGATTCTGTAATAACAGGGGGGTTAAAAATGCGAGGAAGAGTAACCACGAATCTGCCTTCAGTAGTGCGAACAGTGGTTTCTACGTAGTGTGTTTCACAGATCTCATTATTGAGAGAATGAGGTGAGGTGACTTGAATATCCTCAATGTCCCAGAACTTAATTAATTCTTGATTTAAATCAGCACCAACAAAATAACAATGAGATTTTTGTTGAACGGGGTTGCGGTATATTTGCCCAGTGGCAATCCAACCAAAATCAGTTCTACGAAAGAAAACATCACGGGCAACTTTAACCTTTTCCGGATGTAAACATTGCCAAAAAATGCTGGCACTTAAAAGAATTTCTACAGATGAAGCTCTGTTGAAATTCGGATCTGCAAGTTGCAAATGATGCGGAATATTCCAACCCTGGACTTGAAAGGAAGTAATGGGGGTGTCATTACCTATGGAATTTATAATTAAAAAATCTAAATTTAAATGAATGCCAAGATTATTGGAATCTTTTACATCCACTTTAGCATAACTCAGAGATTGCGATTTGGAACCATTAATTCCTGTAACTTCTATAGAAGTAGGGCATATTTGTAGACCTAACTTGCGAACTAGCGATTCACTGATAAAATTATTAGTTGCAGCATTATCTAACAATCCCCTTACAGAAACCCATTTTCCGTGAACATTCTTCACTAGAATTTGGACAGTGGACAATAAAACTTGAGTTTTACTGAACGAAACAGAGCTTTGAGTAAAAGACTGAGCGTTATTAGGCAAAGTCTCAGAATTAGATTTAGCGGATGAACTATTGGTTGCTGATGACCGCGATCTTTCATGCCTATGCAGGAGAGTATGATGCTTTGCTTTACAGTGAAAACATAACCGTTCAGAATGACAATTGCTTATCATATGTGTCCCTGATAGACAATTGAAGCAGTGCTTGTGGGTGGTAATTAATTTGCGTCTTTCATCCACAGATAAAGATTTGAATTGAGCGCATTGGTACAAGTTATGTGGTTGTTGACACAAAACACAAGCTTGTGCTTGATTGGAAGAACGAATATTGGTAGAAAAGACATGTGACCTTAGTACTCTCTGAGTGGGGCTGATGTCCTTACTATTAGAGGGAGGTTTGAAGGTAGAGCTACTCTTTTGGCTGGCTACAGCAGAGAGAATTTGGCATTTCGCCTTTAAGAATTTAATAATAGCTTCATAGGTACACAATGAATGTTGCGACAGAGCTGCTTCCCAATCTTTTAAAGTTTTAGTGTCTAATTTAACAGAAATAAGATGAATCAAAAATAGATCCCAATGGTCAACTGGTTGGTCCAAATTTGCAAGCGCACGAATATGAAGTTCCGCAGCATCGATCAGATTACGAAGCGAGGCAAGATTATCAGCTTGAACAATAGGTAAATTGAATAAACCCTGTATGTGACGTTGAGTTTTTAAACGAGTGTTCCCAAACCGATCTCTGAGAAGTGCCAAAGCTACTTCATAATTTTCATTTGTCAACGTAAGCTCTTGGATGAGTTTAAGTGCGTTGCCTTGCAAGGACAAACGCAAATAATGAAACTTCTGTATTGAAGGAAGAGAATCGTTTTCGTGAATCAATGAATTGAATAATTCAAAAAATGGTTCCCATTTAGCTTCATCTCCGGTAAATTTAGGTAATTCTATTTTCGGTAATATAACACGGGAAGGAAAAGAAGAAGATTCTGAAGGAATTTTCTCCTGCTTTTCCTGCAATGTTAAACTTCTTAAAAGCTGCTTCGCGTCTGCGAACCCCTTATAATATAGATTTTCAACCTCACAACGGTCACTTTGCTGGTCGGGATCCTTGGTCTCAATATTACTTTGGATCTCATCATATTTCTCAAAGGCCTGTTCATAACCTTTCAGTCTTTGAGAAATTATGTCACTATTACGTTCTTTTTCCGGGAGCTCATCTAGAAAAGTGCGAAAACGCGTTAACTTGCCTTTGACAGAAGCTCTGGCATTAATGAGTTTCTCGTCAATCGGCATTATGAAAGTTTGTTGTGTACTCACGACTATACTGTGAGCTGGTACACCTTGCTTCGGAAGAAGTTGACAGTCTGCCAGAAAAGAGAGTGCGGCTTCCCCTGCGGTGAAATACGGGCCTGCTGTTTGTCTCCCTTCTCAGTGCCAACCATATACACTCGAGCTGAAACTTTCGAAGTAGATTAGAAAACACAATTTTTAAAATATTAACACACTCAATGTTCAGTATGGCATTTAAATTTTGAATTAGTTCCAACATTAAGAAATTTGAAGATTTGGTTAAACAGAATGTTTACAAGCATCCCGGTTATAGGCACCAAATGGTTATGTGGAGAACAGCCCAGATTCATCAACATAAACGGGAGGACAGCATCAGGCTTAAGGCCTGGACAAAATAACTTCCTTGAGAGAAGATTAGACTGAAAGGATTGGGCTAAGGAAATGCGGCCTGGTTCTTTCAATACTAGACTGAACATTGAGAGTAAATACAATACTTTTATTTTTAGGGTGAAACTTGCAAACACATTAATAAAGCCTTAATTAAAAAATTAGTTATGCTGGCCCGCCTGGGGCAGTTTCAAATGTTCATTAATTTTAATTAGGTTGGCCCAGCCATGGGCTATTACTCAAAAGTTCATTCTGCTTGATGCACACACAAATTTAATATTCTTGCACTTGCTAGCAAACACTTAAAACGAAGATGATTAAGATAATAATAAAAAAGGCACAAACTTATCTTTAGTGGCGATGACTAGAAGCATGCTGACGGAGACTGCCGTGGCCAACACTAGATTTTTTGGTAGTAGAATTTGAAATGTCCAGCATCAGGAAAATAACTTCGCCAGGGCGACCAGCGCTGTACATTGGCTAACATCGTTAGGTTTTGATGCTATTTCTTGAATGCCAAATAACATGGCATTTAGAACTGCGATTTGATGCAGCTTCTTGCGGTTTGGAGTAAAAACGTAGAATGCACTTTCTCAGTGCTGAAGCTCTCTGCTGTTGCGTTTCCTGGTAGTTTCACTCATAAATGCAGATTAGGCCTGAAGTTTAGAAGGCCCCGAAGAAGGGCGGAAGGCACGAATGCCTCTCGCTAGTTGAAGAAGACCGTAGAAGGTTTGGAGAAGGAATGCTGATGGAGAGCAAAACGCCGCCACTTAAATAATAACATCATAGAAACGTCTGGAAGCCAGGCTGGCGGGCGATGATTGGCCAGGGCAAGCTGTGACGTCAGTCATACAGGAAGGCAGCAAGCAAGTCGACACCCTTTTCAGTATGCGATCGTAAGCTGGAGGCGCATGACCTATTAACACGCTGAGGTAAGAGTCTTAGATATATATATAGAGAGAGATTAAACACTAGTAATAAACATTATAATGTTAACAGAAATGAATAAGTACATATGTTTTCGTTCGGTGGTCTCAAAAGCATTTAACTGACAAATGCGGCACAAAAGAAAAACGCACTATAAACATCACGAAAGTGATCAGCGGATGAGCGAAATATTTCACCGGCATTCTATATCTCTGAAACTATTAGCTGTATCACCCTGAAATTTTGTACGGAGATAAAGGGCACTACTGGAAGTTCATCTATAAGACTTTCAAAAACCGGTTGACTACAAAACGAACATGGCGGCCAAGCGAATTTGAAAATTTTAAATAGACCTTTCTCGCGATTTAATGTTCCAAACGCAATGAAATCTGGTACAGGAAATGTTTATACACATTGTAATGCACTGGTGTCTAATTTAGTTCAATTGTTTACATAACCTCAAGATGGCGGCTGTGCGAATTTAAAAATTAAGTGTTTATTTCTTGTGCCGTAATCAAGCAATCGAAGTGGAAGTTTGAATAATGAACCTACGCAATAATTTTCCTTTAATGGTACTTGACTCTATGGCCTATACATTTAACAATCCGACATGGCGACCATCCGAAATATTCAGACGACTCTGAATATCTACGAATCTATTATAGCAATCAAACTGAATTTTTTATGTTCATAGGGGCTATGAACTTAAGTTCACCTATAGGAGTTTAAATAACCTGGTGATCACAAATCCAACATGGCGGCGACGCGAATTATAAATATTCACATGGACGTTTCTCGCAATTTAACCATCCGAGTGCAGTGAAACTTGGTACAGTAAATCCTTTTACGAATGTTAATCCACTGGCATCTAATTTATATCAATTGTTTCCATAACCACAAGATGGCAGCTGTGCGAAATTTTAAAATCTCGGTTTTACCTCTTGTGTCCTAATCATGCGATTGAAGTTTGATTGCTACACGTACACAATAATCTTCATGTAACAGTACATAACTCTAGGACCTACATATATAAAATCCAACATGGCGACCATCCGAAATATTTAGTCGGTTCTCAATATCTACAAATTTATTACAGCAATCAAACTGAAATTTTGTATGTTGATAGTGGCAGTTAACATAAGTAGGATATATGAAAATAGGCTGTATAGTTCTTCACGGAACAACTTGTTCAAAATCACTCCCACAAAAATATCAGGCATTCGAGTGGAAAGATGTTACACATCAAAAGAAAAAGCGTAAAATAGTCAATGGGGGCTAAAAGTGTATAAGAAAGTAGGCTTAACACTTCTTCAGTAAAACATCTGTCAATACATAGCCTATCTCATTTCCCGAGACTTTGAGCTGGGCGTGTACCGGGCTGTATTGAAATGATTTATCAGCGGCTCTTTGTCCTCTCTGTCCTCTTTGTCCACACGGCGGGCGATAATGAAGTGGAACGAACAACTGGGGCGAATGCTCGCGATAATCACGTTATTTACCGCGATAAGCTCATGAATTGAGTAGCATTTCTGTTTGTGGCGCGCGCATGCGTAATAATTCACCTCGCCAATTGTTTAGTAATAATGAATGTTGTCAACTTTATCCCGGCAAAAACTCGGGCAAAATCCATCAACATCAGGGTAAAAATCACGAAATAATATTTAATTAGTTGGAGCATTAAGCACCACCTCGAATGGGCTCCCACATACTTTCACAACTAGTTCCGTGACGAAATAAAAAGCCTACTTTTCTTGAAATTAAAGATTCATGCCAATGATTAATCTATACGGATCTATCTGGAATGATGACAAAATTAAGTTGGTAATATCGAAATTTCTAATTAGAGCACTACAGTTGGCAGCCCTGGTGACTGAATATATTCTTACTTCCATCTCTTAAGGTACAGAATACAAAATTTGGTTGAAGTCCAATCGATACCATGGACGTTATATGCAGTTAAACATTGGATGTAACAGCGCGCGTAAAATGATGTTGGCAACAATGCCATGCTTGTATTGGTCAGAAATAATCTGAAATAATATGATATATTGCTGTGCCAATTTTGAATGAAATCCATTAGTTAGTATAGAAGTTACATGCATTTAAAATTGGACAATAGGCAGGCTTAGAATCATGTCGGCAGCACTGACGTATATTAGTTACTCCAAAGTAATCTAGAATGCCAGGCACTATACGTGTGCAAAGTTTAGAGCTATTGGCTTGCATACTTTCCGATATATTGATATTAGGGTAACAAAAATAGAGACAGCATTTATTAGCAGTTGGCAGCCCTAGTTGCTCTCAAGAATACGCTTATGGTACACATAGCACATACGAACTTTGGTTGAAACCCAAATGATAGTATAGAAGTTGCATGTATTTAAAGTTGGAACTCTCAGCAGGCTTAGAATCATGTTGGTAGCACTGACGTATATAAGTTACTCCAAATTAATATAGAATGTCAGGTACTATACGCGTGCATAGTTTAAAGCTGTCGGCTTGCATACTCTCTGATATATTGGTATTTGGATAAAATAAATTGAGAGCATTTATTAACAGTTGGCAGCCCTGGTGGCTCTTAAGAATACGCTCAGTCATATCCGTTTTTGTACACATAGCACATACGAAATTTGGTTGAATTCCAATTGATAATGTAGAAGTTATAAGCATTAAAATATTGGACATATCAGCATGCTTATAATCATTTTGGCTACACTGTCATATATGGCCTCCTGGAAATTAAACTGCAATATTATTATCTATACGTGTGCCAATTTTAAAATAGCTCCCATTCATACCTTCCAGGATATCCAACATGGAGCTCAAATTTCAATTGCGATTTTTCAGCAGTTGGTAGCACTGACATCATTTTCAAATACGGCATTGAGATATTCAGGTATAGATCCTTACTCATTCCAAATTTTGTTTCGATTGCTGCAGCCGTTTAGGAGTTGATAGGGGGGGCACACACACACACACACACACACACAGACTGACACACAGACAGACAGACAGACAGACAGACAGACTTACAGACAGACACACATTTGCTCGGATCGATCTCATAAGCTTACTTTTTCCTCATTTTGCAAAATGTGAAAAGTAGGCTAAAATATAACACGAAGACTGGCGCCGGCTCATTGTGTCACTGTCTCTCATTTTGTCGTAGTCGTACGGATTTTAATGAAGTAATTTTACATCTGGAGTCTTCCTATGAACTATTCCCAATGTAAAATGAGGTTTATTTATACTTTTCAAATTCAACATGCTGAAAAATGACTGCGGTAAAGCAGTCATTACGATTTTTTAAAACAAAGTAACTGATGACCGAGGTGTCCCTTGACCCTAAACATGGATCAACAAGAACGTGAGCTATGTGATTGTGCTGCTTCAAAATAGGTGGATTTACCCCCCTAATTGTTTACAGATTGTCCCGACTAACGTAGGCCAAGAATTGTCAAGTGAGGACTGGCGCCTCGGGTAAATCTGACCCGACCGTAAATAATATAGAAATAACTTGAGTGTTTAAAAAGCTATGGGCATGTTTCTTTTGCAGGGCGAAGTTCAGGGCTAGGATGGAAGGTACAGTAAGCGATAGGAAATAAGGGATAAGCAAAACGAAAATTATTAAAACCTCGGGTCATAAATGCCCATACGCCAGTCCTCGCGTGTTAAACAAGAATGAATGGAATATTCTCGAACAATGAGCGTACCAGGAAGAGGGACATCGTACTGTAGGTGGCAAAATGAAACATACCCTAAGTCTCGGATATATGAAAACTGGTGCAGCTCAAAGATGATGACAATGGTAATTGTTGTTTTAATGGGCCTAACATCTAGGTAATCGGCCCCCATTGGTTGGGGTGATCGTGAGGATGAAAATGAAATGTAAACTATTACTAAAACTAACGACTAACGTATATACTAGAAGAAGAAATGGACAACAAAAGGAGCATAAGGCAAATAAAGGACAGGAGGAAAACAAATGTCCTCAACCCTCGAAGAATGCGGATTGAGGAACTTGGAAGGAAGGAGAGCCATGAAAGACCGATAGGAAAGTGAAAGAGGAGAGTGTCCGTCCCAGAGGTAATGGATAAAAGGGGGGAAACCGGACCCAGTTCAGGAATCCTTCAGGGTCGCCAACTCTCGAACTCACCGGCCGTGAGCCCTTGAGAGTGTAGCAATATCCAGGGTGCACCAGAAGTGGTGGGGCTACATACACCCTGCCTCCTTGAGGGCCTTCAGCACGAGGCAGAAGATACAATTAAGAGAAAAAGAAAGCAGATCCCCGGAAGAATGAGGGATCAGGAAAGTGGAGACAAGGGCCAATTAAGGCGGGAAAGGAAGAGACTCCCTAGGCCTCCGATACCCTAACACCGTCGGGGTGAGAAGAGAACAACAGTTGACCAAGTGAGGTCGACAGGAAAGAAGACGGAGAGGAGCCCGGCACAAGTGAGTGGAAGCAATGTGGGACTCAGCTGGGCTCCCGTGGTCGCCAACCCACGTCTCACTAGATATGAGCCCCAGAGGGGGGGGGGGGGGGGCAGACCAAAGAGAACAATAATTCACACAGGAAGGATGTAGCAGAATCTATATACATAAAGCACAAAGTTTGTCTGTCTGTCTGTCTGTCTGTCTGTTTGTCTGTTATGTATACAAATCTACACCGTTTCACCGATCTGAACCTAAATTTGTATACTTACCCTTTGGAACACGACGAGTAATACTGTCAACTTAAAACTTTGGAAAGCCCACTCCATTCCCTGCATTTAGGCCCCTTGGCAAAAAATCTACCCTGTTTCACCGATCTGAACCAAATTTTACATACTTACTCTTTGGAAACCGACGTGTAATACTGTCTAAATATAATTTCGGATAGACCTTTCCATTCACTGCATTTAGGGTCTTTGGCAGAAATCTACATAGTTTCACCGATCTCAACTAATCTTTATGTAAGTACTTACCCTTTGGAACCCGACGAGTAACACTGACTGCTTGAACTTTCGGACAGACCACTTCATTCCCTGAATGTAGACCCTTTGGCACAAATCTACATCGTTTCACCAATCTGGCCCAAAATTTGTATACTGTAATTACTCTTTGGAACCCAACGAGTATCACTCTGCACTTTAAATCTCGGACAGACCACCCATTTCCCTACATTTAGGCCCTTTGGGTCAAATCAACACCGTTTCACTGATCTGAACCAAATTGTTTATAATTACCCTTTGGAACCCAACGAGTAGCACTGACGTCATGAAATTTCGGACAGACCAATCTATTCCCTGCATTTAGGCCCTTTGGCACAAATCTACATGGTTTCACCGATCTGAACCAAATTTTACATACTTACCCTTTGGAACCCGATGAGTAACACTGTCTACTTGAAATTTCTGACATACCACTTCCTTCCCTGCATTTAGCTCAGGAATACCTCGGGGTTGCCAGCTTCCTAACTCACCCGCCATGAGCCCTTGGGGGTGTAGCACTATCCAGGGTGCACCAGAAGTGGTGGGGCTACACACACCCTGCCTCTTTGAGGGCCTTGAGCAGAAGACAGGAGATATTATGAAAAGGAAAAAAAGGCAGACCCCTCGAAGAATGAGGGCATCAGGAAAGATGAGACAACGGCCAATTAAGGCGGGAAATTGAAAGACTCCCTAGCCCTCGGATACCCTAATACAGCCAAGGTCGGAAGAGAACAAAAGTTGACCAAGGGAGGCCGATAGGAAAGAGAACTGAAAGGAGCCCGGTACCAGGAAGTAGAAGCGATGCCAGACTCAGCTGGGGTCCCGTGGTCGCCAACCCACGTCCACATGTTGTGAGACCCTGGGGGAGGGGCATTTGTGAGAATAGCTTGCTGATTCATCGCAAGGTGAAATGAGAGGACTTTCCAGATCTGTCTATGCTGATGCCAGCACAGGGCCATTGTTCAAGCCACTGTGGTGTTGTGAAAGAGTGAGTGATTCCCTGGCCAATCTAAATAGGACGGGGCACCCCGAACGTGTGTTATCATATTTCGTCATCATCTGCGACTGTTTATGTTCGATGATAATTATAACTATTTTATGTTCGAACATAAATATTCATAAATATCTGTCGAGATTTCGCCAGTTTTATGTACTGAACAGAGCGCAAGAGTCGCAGAGAATGCCTTGAATTTGACCATGGCCTCCAGGAATACATCACTTTGACACTAGGCCACGTAGTGTCTAATTGGTCAAACAACTGTTTATTGAGCTCTGATTGGTGGGAGAAACTGTTTCATAATGAAAAATAGTGTTATAATGAGTCTCCTTATAGTACAGTTTTCTGACATATAATAGTCAGGGTCGAACATAAACACATATTCAATATCACTGTAAGTATTTCTGATATTTCGTAAATATACGCCTTGAAGTATTATACATTGTTCCAGGGTGGTTTGTGTAGTAAGGAAAAAGGGACTTCTTATCATGGTTATTGAAAATTTAAATCACTATTTTCTCTTAAGATCTCAAAAATACAGCAGAAGCCTGGACATTTCTCCACATCACGTGCAAGAAACTCGAGGATACAATCATTCAGTAAGCCTTGAGGGGTAGGTTGGTAGGACACATATTAAGACACCCAGGAATAGAAAACGTAGCTGTGGAAGGAAGGGTCGAGGATAAGAACTGTAGGGGTAGACCAAGGTTCAACAGATCGCCTACAAGTGTCCGCTGAGGGGGCTGATACTACCCAGTAGCAAGGGTAGCAGCATGGCTGTATGGAGGGAAACACACGCACGTGCAAACAAGGGAGCGCCCATCGGCAAGCCTGTGATGGTTTCGCTGTTCTATGGTGAGATACTAAAGATGGCAGAAGCATGGCCGCCATACTAGTTCTCAAACTATAGCCATAGAAAAAAAAACTCGTCACAGTCCCTTCGACATGTGCGTGGTTTGTAAGAAACATCTATATATATAACAAGTAGTTCCGTGAAGAACTAAATAGCCTATTTTCATATATCCCACTTATGTTAATTGCCTCTATCAACGTACAAAATTTCAGTTTGATTGTTGTAATAGATTCATAGATATTGAGACCCGTCTAAATATTTCGGATAGTCGGCATGTAGGATTATTATATATGTAGGCCTTAGAGTTATGCACTACTACAAGAAGATTATTGCTTAGGTGTATTATTCAAACTTCAATGCAATATTAGGACACAAGAAATAATAATAAAAAAAGAGATTTTAACGATTCGCACAGCTGCCATCTTGCGGTTGTAAAAACAATTGAAATAAATTAGATGTCAGTGGGTTGAAATTTGTATAAGCATTTACCGTACCAAGTTTCACTGCACTCGGATGGTTAAATTGTGACAAACGTCCATTTAAATATTTAAATTTGGCGTCGCCGCCATGTTGGATTTGTACTCACCAGGTTATTGAAAGTCCCATAGGTGAACTTATGTTAATAGCTTGTATCAACAAAAAGAAATTCAGTTTCATTGCTGTCATAGATTAGTAGATATTGTTTTAGATCCCTTAGTTGGGGGGTTGTTTAGGGCTAAAACACTTATGTTATTGTACTAATTTGGAAGGTGATTCCTAGGAGAGGGTAGCTTCCCGAAACTGGGAGAGCTTACCAGTGTAGAGTGTTGTTCAATGTTTAAATGCTAGGGGGTGCTCCTGTAAAGACGTAAGTATTTGTTAGGGGAAGGTCCTCTGGCTGCAGGCCGCTGTGCTAGTCTGCCAGCTGGACGGAGTGAGTGATATAATAGACGTGCTTATGTCAGCGGCTCGCTGCTATGCAGTCGCGTTCGGGAAACACAATGAAACCTGAGCAAGCAATTACTGGCTACTGTGGTCACGGTCAATCGAGACGGAGGTCAGGAAGGGTATGAGGATGTAAAGAGGCGTGTAATTATCAAGACAAGTGTAGTTTACTGACCATGTGTTTATTGGTCAGTGAGTGTGAAATTGTAAGTCCCTTTTAGGGGAATGTAAGTAATGATACAAGTTGAGTGTACAAGATTGTGGATGGGTGTTTACAAAGTAAAGGATATCTGAACACTTGCTGAGTCTCACCTGATGATGGCAGCTGGCACAGTTGTCGGCTAGGGCCTTCGGCGGCGCACACTGTATGACAGATAATGCTCCAAGAAGGCCTCTCTTCTTATAGTTCCTGCCGTTGATTAGTCAGCATTCCGTTGACGTAGCTGCCCCAGTTAGTTGTAGTGTTAATGTTTATGAATGTGTTGCAAGTGGTTGGCTAACCTCCCGAGCTGGGTGGTCACCTCTTGCCGTGTAAAGGTGATGTTCTGGTCTTATGATGTTGCCAGTTGGGGTGGTTTTATTATAAGATGGGGGGTGGCTCTCAGGGGGTACAGCCCCCCGGGCCTGTACAAGTCTTCTTCTTCGATTAGTTCGCGTACCCGCGAACGGGAACGGAACGTGGAGTGGGGGTGACGATGGATCGTTTTTGGTTACTTCTTGTACCTCTTTTTCTTTTCTTCGGTGTTGGTGTAGATGTAGGTGTGTTGATGTCGTGGTGATGTGAGATCAGCTTGTGCTCAGAGGGGTAGGTTTTGGGATATACATATGATAATTTATAACAGTTCATTTAAAAAGTTGACATTTGAAATATTAAAAAGTACAACAAAAAATACGTGATGTTGACATTATAGTAAAGCCATCATAACTTCCAACTTGACGTTTCAGTTTTACCCCAGAGTTATTTAGCGGTCAGAAAGAAAACACATTAACTAGCCAATCACAGGCAGTCATTCAAATCAATATATCACGACGAATCGAGTTTCGTTCGCGAAGACGCGATTTAGCGAACGAAACTCTAGCCTAGTACTTAAACGTCAAGTCGGAAGTAATGATGGCTTTAGTATATATATGTGTTGGTATTGTGCAGGGAGGAAAAAACCCAAGGCTGGACGGGTGGTTGTGCCGTCCGGCGCTGTGTTGGGGAAAAAATTGCTCCTTGCAATGTTTTAGTGTGAAAGATGGAAGAAAATAGAAAAAATAAGTGTCCCAGGGTATAAGTTAAAGGAATATGTTAAAAATAGTTTATTGCGTTGGGGTAAAACGGGACACCATCACAAATTTTAAGTTAGAAGTGTAGAAATGAAAATCAGTGTGTACATTATGGCGTGTAAAATGGTGTGACAATTTGTGAATTTATGTGTTTAGGTACACAGTTGAGCACCACTATGTTTGTGTATGCTTTGGCTTTACAGTTTCTGTTCTTACAATAATGATATAACATAACATAACATAGGCTAATATAACATAAAATGACATAAAATAATAACCGTATTGCTATATCGTTTCGCTCATGAGCCTGGTACCTCGTCTCATTCCCTAGGCCTTCTGTAGCGCTCTTGTCGACTTATTCTCCCTGTCGTGGTATTGGGAGAGCAATAACAAACACCATACTTAGTAAACATCTCCGTCACAACTGTATTTCCAAAGAAGCTAAAAAACTAAGATATTACACTTATTACAAAGATATTACACTTATTACAAAGACATTAACAAGGAAAGATATAACACAGCACCGTCCAGGGATTGCAGAGTCTATCAAATCCCAACATTCTCCCCAACCTGGTCAACCTCTAGGGGTATGACCAGCTGAATTGGTCGGGCTATTTGGTGTCCCTGTGGGGTGCGAAGAATCACTGTCCTTATCTTGTGGTCCCTTCCTTCTATCAGCTTCTCTATTCTTGCCCTTCTCCATAGATGACGTGGTCGTCCGTCTTCTTGAAGCAACGCCAGATCTCCGAGTCGGAACTCAATGGGTCTCCCAGACGCTCCTCGAACTTCGTGAAAACTCTTGAGTTCTAAGAGGTACTCCTTGGTCCATCTTCTCCAGAAATCGTCTGCTAGTTTCTGTTGTAGTTTGAATTCCCTAGTCAAAGTAGATCTGGTAGTCGGTTCTGGTCCTGTGGGCACGGTCATGAGTCCTTCACCAACAAGAAAGTGTGCCGGGGTCAGGTGTTCAGCGTCGTCTCCATGGGATATCGGCCTTGAATTTACCGCAGCTTCTATATTCACGAGGGTGGTGTTAAGCTGTTCTTCTGTGAGCCTTGATTGTCCCAGCACCTTTCGTAGACATCGCTTAACTGTGCCTACCATCATCTCCCACCATCCTTCCCACCAAGCTGCCCGTGGGGCGATGAACTTCCAAGTGATACCGTCTCTGGCGAGGAATTGATGGGTCTCCGAGGACAACAGTGCCTTCCAAAGTTCCGACAGTTCTGCATTAGTGGCCTGAAATGTCTTTGCGTTGTCCGTATATATAGTATGAGGCAGTTCCCGCCTACCAGCGAATCTTTGAAGGGCCATAAGAAATGTGTCAGTGGTCATACTGGTGCATAACTCTAAGTGCACCGCACGTGTAACAGCACAAGTGAAAAGTGCTATGTAGGCCTTCACCATAGTCATGCCTACTTTGATATAGAGAGGACCAGCGAAGTCTATCCCAGTAACTGCAAAGGGCTTCGACGGTCTCACTCTATCCGCAGGTAATGGAGCTTCGATTTGCTGCCCCCTTGGGTTCTTCATAGTTCTGCATGGGAGACATGCGTGCAAGACCCTCTTAACAGTTTGACGAGCTCTAAGGATCCAGAACTCTTTCCGGAGCTCTGACAGTATTACTTGGAATCCAAAATGATGCAGTCTAATGTGTGTTTGCCGAATGAGCAGGATCGTGAATTGATGAGTGCCGTCCAGGAGTATTGGGTGCCGTTGCTCCCTAGTGAGGTCCGAGAAGTGCAAACGACCCCCGAGACGAAGGATTCCGTCTTCAATGAAGGGATTGAAGGGTCCTATCTTGGATTCTTTCGGAGTCGGTCGATTATCCTGGAGAGCTTGGAGTTCTAGTGCAAAACATTCCCGTTGAACCGCTCCTATCCAGTAGGTACGCTCCTTCGCGAGCTCCACCGCTGTTAACTCCCCTGTAAGTTTCTCTCGATGGCGAATGTTGTGTGCGTACCGAATAATCCAACCAGTGGTACGTATCAGCTTCCAGTAGGAACTGAACTTGAAACTGTCGATAACGCTGGAATATGTGGTCGTTGTCATAACGTGTTTTATGTTCCTCTTCTTCTCCTCAGGAAGTTGTTCGCTTGGAGTTTGACCACCGGATGGCCAGCAATCCTCACGTTGCACAATCCATAGTGGTCCATTCCACCACTTGTGCTCAAACTGTATCTGATCTCCAGTAAGTCCTCGTGTGAGGTGGTGTAACGTTTTCGCTCCACGTTGAGCGCACAAATGTAACGTTTCGTTACCAACCTTGCAGGTAAACATACATATATCAAAATCTCCACAGTTGGGCGTCAAATGTAACGTTCCCGGTCCTTCTAAGTGACCAAAGGTTACGTTCCTGGCGGGGCTCCAATATTGCGTTCTCCTGGAGTACAGTAGAAGAATCGCAACAAGAACAAGCACCGCTTTACTCACACCACCAATAGCATACTTACCTCTTACCTGTTCATTAGCAATGATTATAATCAGCTCGTGTGGGCGCCAGGACACCTAACATTTACTTTAGATGTGCCAAAGTATTTAATTAAAATAGTGATAGAGCACTCGAAATGTCTTTCTCTCAAGCCGTGGTATAGCTGAGCCATTAACCAATTGTCTTATCGCTACTGGGAGAAGGTATGCATTATGTCTAAAGCTAGCTACTGGAAATGAAAGTCCTACCATTACTTAAGAACAAAATTTAATTGATCAAAATTTAAAGCAGCAAAAGACGTAAAAAGAGAAACAAATGAATTTAAAAAAAATCTGGAAGTTATATTAAATTGGCGAGAGTTACAAAATGGAATATGAATTAAATTTAAACAAAAGCTGGATTCTAATTTGCCATAAACAGAATTACAGAGACTTGATTGGATTTAGTAAAGGAACTCACGGCCGTCTTCTTCATAGTGGTAGTCTGGTTTTCCCTCTGATCTTGCTGGCGGATGTTGTTTGGTTCTGCCTCAATATTGTATAGATCCTTATCTTGATACGGGCAGGGAACCAATTTGTCCCGTCTCCCGACTGACATATGTGAATGGCTTTGCTCCAAAATTCACTTTTGTGAATGTGATCAAGGACACGATCATATTCACGTCAGTAGTATTAATTTTAAAACTTCTTGAAATGATAAGTTGCGATCTCGCAGCGAAGATGTCTGATAGACGTGAAGATTCAGAAAATCTGAGAAGATTTGGGGCTTGAGAGTAGATGACCATCGGTTTTTATGGAAGAAGAACTTCCCCACTCTGCAGTATTTCTCGACCAATCAATTAGGTATCCTTATGACGTAGCTCCCCACTCCAGATCCCTAAGTTCTGATCATGCCTCTTCATTAGTTGGGTTAACCACGTGGGGTTGCTTCTGAAGTAATTTTAAATCAGCGTCCTGATGCGATGTTCTTCCGAGAATTCGTGACGTCAGCGCTAACTGACCAACTTGCTTTGTCTAGAAGCCTCGCGTCCCCGGAATGTTTGTACATATATCTCGAAAGTCAAGTCTATTTTTGGCGGACTACCCGTGGCGAAACTGACGACACGTTGAACGACATATTTCCCAATCAAGTCTTGTATAAAATATAACCTATAACGAATCTAACTAAAATCTCCATTTTATAACTTCCGCCAAACAATAATTAAACCCCTTCTATATATATAAAGAAATTATGGAATAAATCTAGAATCGATATGATAATTAAAATATACATAATAATAATAATAATAATAATAATAATAATAATAATTTTGCTGCTTATAAAACATATAAATTAAGGGGAAGTATTCGGACTGTTACATCGCCCTTAGAATTTTTTGTCCAATCTTAGATTTGGGCGAACAAATTATATACACATTTAACCTAACAATTAACAGCATCATACAAAATTATACCCTTCAACACTAAAAATATATATATATACCCTTCAATATTTACAACAATGAATACTTTGTTGTTGCTTTAAAGCGTCAATGTTCATTTCTTTCTTCCTGATATGTATGATTTCATTCATACTAACACTCGTTTGTTAGGCTGATATTCTGAGAGACTTGTATCGTTTTAATTCAAATCGTTATTTTTCTTGTCTCCAGAATAATTATAATAAATATTGCCTTCACTAATTCATCACACGACACATCACACGCATGTGATAATCCTGCATACTTGATTCCTCGCAAGTACTCTGTAATGAATTTACAAAATTTTACCTACATCACATAAAACAAGAAAGCATAGTTTTATACATAGGCATAATATTTGAGTGCAAGTTACCCCATTAATTCCAAAATATAAGGTACTAGGTCACCCTTCGCTTATCTTATTCAGATAACTCACTCGTTCCAGTATATGTGTCAACAGTCGGATATGCCTCTTGTAAACTTAGTTACCTATCTCTTTAAAACTACTAATTGTATACCAGGGCATTGACACATGTTGTTCCGTTACACACGAGTCCTTACCTGACTCATTCCACGTATTTTCTTAAAGGGTGTACTCATCTTTAGGTACGGTACTTAAGGAGTTAGCATGTGGGCTTATAGATGGTTCAATGATCTTATCTCTTAACATGTCGTCAATCTGCAGTTGTACTACCTCTTGGTATTTAAATAGGATAGGGTATCTATTACCTACAAAGACTTTGCGATCAATTACATTTAATGAGTGTGTGTAGCAATTGGCCTCGCCAATCCGATTCTCAAAAACTCTACTATTCCTTACTAAAACATCCAATAATTGATCCCTCTGATCAATGCCTAAAGAACTTTCTTCCACAGCCTGACATAATGCATCCTCTAGATTGTCATTAGTCAGCAAACTGCCAATAAAATTAAAACCATCGTCACTACTTCCCACCTTATTGTCACCTGACAAAATCACTTTAATAACGCACACTCTTTGAGAATAATCACTCTTACCTGGCTCATTAAATGCAATAATCACAGCTTTCTTCCCCCATTTCATTCTAATACACCTCTCATCGTAACACACCTGAACCTGATTAGCAGACAACCAATCAGTACCCAATATCAAGGAAACCACAAGGTTTGGGATCACCAAACATACCTGCATACCTATTACATTATTAATACAAATTTCCACCAGAACCTGCTTAGAAATGACATGAGACTTTTTACCTACAGCTGTTATTACAAAAGTTGATTTGATAGGGATTTCTTGAAATATTACACCTTCGTCTCTCATCCTATTATAAAATGACAAGCTAATGCAACTCTTGACACACCCTGTATCTATAAGCGTATCTATACGCGCCCTCAACACATTTATGCTAATGACGGAATTTAAATTTTCAATATCACTAGGTTTTGTCACCTTTTCATCATAATCGCACAAAAGATCATCTCTTACATTTAGGTCATAACCACTAAATAGAGTATTGGCTGGGAATATCAACGACTGGAAATCTGACCTCGCATTACATGAATGCCCTACCGTGCCTTCCTAACTTTTTATCATCCTCCTCTTTTTCTTTCTCTCGTTTCACTGTAATTATTTCTTCTCTTCTAAGAACGATAGTTTCTCCCTCCTCAGTACTACTCTTATCAACCACAAAACTACACTTCCCCTCTCCCCTAGTTTCACCTACCGTAGCCACTACTGTAAGCCATTGCATTCTATATTCTTTATCTCTTTCTTTCAATCTTCCTTCCATTTCTTCTAGCATCGTAATCTGTTTCTCTACTTCCTTTCTACTCCTAGGACTTCTAACTTCGATAATCTGCTCGTTACTTACCTCTAAACTCCTCTTTCCAACATCCAGCATTTCTTCATCCTCTACACGATTTTTCTCTAACGTCTTCGTTAACTGCTGCTCTTTTTCTCTACTCTCATCTATTTCCTGCCCCTCCTCAACATCTATTCTATTTTCAACTAATGTCTTCTCTACCGTAATATTCTGCTTTTTCTCCTTCCTTCCCTTCCTGGCCTTCCCCCCTTCCACCTTCTGTTTTTCGTGCTTGTCTGAGACCCCTTGTTGCATTCGATCCAACATACGTTTCTCCATCCCAGCTAATTTAATGTTCATTCTTTCATCTACCATTCTCTGAAAGCTCTTCCTCATCTCCTGCTGTGATTCCTTTATGCTAACATTGAATTCTTCTTTCATCCGTCTATTTTCTTCATCAATGGCTTTCTGCATTTTCATCTCCTGAGTATTTACTACTTTCCTTATCCTCGTTATTTCTACTCTTATCTTTTCATTAATTCTCTTCTCCTCTCTCTTACTATGCTCTTTTATCTCAACCGTTACTTCCTTAACTTTCTCCCCTATCTGCTGGTTAAGCTCCCTAATTTCATTTCCTACCACCTGTAACTTTTGTTCAATTTCTACCCTTATTTGACCTGCTTCCACCTTCATGTACCTCTGAATGTCTTCCTTCACTGTTTCTTTAAATGTTATAATATCTTCTTCAAGCTGCTCATACATCTTACCTAACCTCTCTGTCTCTTTGACGACCTTATCTACTTTCTGACTATTATGCTTTAGTCCCTGATTTAATTTCGTCATCTCCTGTTTTAATTCTTTATTTAATTTTTGATTATTACTTTCCATCTCCTGTTTTAATTCTTTATTTAACTTCTGACCATTATTTTCCATCTCCTGTTTTAATTCTTTATTTAATTTTTGATTATTACTTTCCATCTCCTGTTTTAATTCTTTATTTAATTTTTGATTATTACTTTCCATTTCATGTTTTAATTCTTTATTTAATTTTTGATTATTACTTTCCATTTCATGTTTTAATTCTTTATTTAATTTTTGATTATTACTTTCCATTTCATGTTTTAATTCTTTATTTAGTTGCTCAAATTTATTATTATTTTCCTGTCTCATTTGAACTAATATACTCAAAATGCTATCCTGTGCTGACATCTCCGATGAACTACCCTCTACACTAGTCGCATTAGAATTTACCTCCGCTAAATTCCTAGCTTCGTCTATCTCCATCTCCAGATTCACGCTACTACCATTCTCTTCACCATCTCCCGTCACCTCTATACCACTTCGCAGCTTCATCTTATCTTTATCCGCCATACCGACACACACAAAAAACTTATTATTACCCCCAAAAATACTTGCACTGAAATATATCCTTTTCCCTTCACGACAAACAATTGGTTTTCGGGCCTACGCTTGTGGCGCCAAATGTAACGTTTTGTTACTAACCTTGCACGAAAATATACATATATAAGAAACTCCACAGTTGTGCGTCCAAATGTAACGTTTTCGCTCCACGTTGGGCGCCAAATGTAACGTTTTCGCTCCACGTTGAGCGCACAAATGTAACGTTTCGTTACCAACCTTGCAGGTAAACATACATATATCAAAATCTCCACAGTTGGGCGTCAAATGTAACGTTCCCGGTCCTTCTAAGTGACCAAAGGTTACGTTCCTGGCGGGGCTCCAATATTGCGTTCTCCTGGAGTACAGTAGAAGAATCGCAACAAGAACAAGCACCGCTTTACTCACACCACCAATAGCATACTTACCTCTTACCTGTTCATTAGCAATGATTATAATCAGCTCGTGTGGGCGCCAGGACACCTAACATTTACTTTAGATGTGCCAAAGTATTTAATTAAAATAGTGATAGAGCACTCGAAATGTCTTTCTCTCAAGCCGTGGTATAGCTGAGCCATTAACCAATTGTCTTATCGCTACTGGGAGAAGGTATGCATTATGTCTAAAGCTAGCTACTGGAAATGAAAGTCCTACCATTACTTAAGAACAAAATTTAATTGATCAAAATTTAAAGCAGCAAAAGACGTAAAAAGAGAAACAAATGAATTTAAAAAAAATCTGGAAGTTATATTAAATTGGCGAGAGTTACAAAATGGAATATGAATTAAATTTAAACAAAAGCTGGATTCTAATTTGCCATAAACAGAATTACAGAGACTTGATTGGATTTAGTAAAGGAACTCACGGCCGTCTTCTTCATAGTGGTAGTCTGGTTTTCCCTCTGATCTTGCTGGCGGATGTTGTTTGGTTCTGCCTCAATATTGTATAGATCCTTATCTTGATACGGGCAGGGAACCAATTTGTCCCGTCTCCCGACTGACATATGTGAATGGCTTTGCTCCAAAATTCACTTTTGTGAATGTGATCAAGGACACGATCATATTCACGTCAGTAGTATTAATTTTAAAACTTCTTGAAATGATAAGTTGCGATCTCGCAGCGAAGATGTCTGATAGACGTGAAGATTCAGAAAATCTGAGAAGATTTGGGGCTTGAGAGTAGATGACCATCGGTTTTTATGGAAGAAGAACTTCCCCACTCTGCAGTATTTCTCGACCAATCAATTAGGTATCCTTATGACGTAGCTCCCCACTCCAGATCCCTAAGTTCTGATCATGCCTCTTCATTAGTTGGGTTAACCACGTGGGGTTGCTTCTGAAGTAATTTTAAATCAGCGTCCTGATGCGATGTTCTTCCGAGAATTCGTGACGTCAGCGCTAACTGACCAACTTGCTTTGTCTAGAAGCCTCGCGTCCCCGGAATGTTTGTACATATATCTCGAAAGTCAAGTCTATTTTTGGCGGACTACCCGTGGCGAAACTGACGACACGTTGAACGACATATTTCCCAATCAAGTCTTGTATAAAATATAACCTATAACGAATCTAACTAAAATCTCCATTTTATAACTTCCGCCAAACAATAATTAAACCCCTTCTATATATATAAAGAAATTATGGAATAAATCTAGAATCGATATGATAATTAAAATATACATAATAATAATAATAATAATAATAATAATAATAATAATAATAATAATAATTTTGCTGCTTATAAAACATATAAATTAAGGGGAAGTATTCGGACTGTTACAGTGGTCCGCCGGGTTCTCCTGTCCAGGGCAGTGTCTCCATTGGCTTGGAGTAACGTATGATTGAATCTCCGTTACTCGGTTGCATACAAAGGTTTTCCATTTGTTTGGGTCACTACGTATCCAGCCCAAGGTCACAGTAGAATCCGTCCATAGTACCGCCTGAGCGATATCGTAGCCTGTGGCTGTACAGAAATATGACAGCAGTCGTGCTCCTACTAGTGCCGCTAGAAGCTCGAGCCGTGGTAGGGTTACCTTCTTGACCGGTGTAAGCCTATTCTTGCTGCAGACCAGATGAACGAGGACGTTGCCTTCTGTGTTCGTGCGAATGTACAAAACCGCACCATATGCCCTTTCTGAGGCATCACAGAATACGTGGATCTGAGCCTTGCGCTCCGTTGAAGTAGCTAACCACCGCGGAATGTGTACCCGTGACAGCGAGGACAATGAGGATACCCAAGTGCTCCATGATGCTCCAATACCCGGAGGTAGCAACTCATCCCAGTCGATTCCCCTGCACCATGTATCCTGGAATAACATCTTGCCGACAAGGGATACGGGAGATAACAATCCGAGTGGATCGTAGAATCTGGCCGTAGTTTGCAACAGCTTCCTCTTCGTGATTGGTTCTTCAGGTAATGCCTTGGTGATGTCCTCTGGGTCAATGTACATGGTATCCGTTTCAGTATTCCAGTAAACGCCTAGTACCTGTGTCTCTACGTTGATCCGTTGACCTTCGGCTTTCCAGATGGCTTTCAGTGACTCTGAATTAGTAGCCCATTTCGCTAGGTGGAAATTCATTAGTTTCATCAGTGCAGTAAGTTCGTAATACATAGCAATCACATCGTTGTCGTTCTCTGCGCCGGATGCGAAGTCGTCCATGAAGGTATTGTTATCTATGAGAGGTGCTGCGATTGGAAATGTCGTCTTATGTCTGTCGGCGAGTTCCCTCAGTGTTGCTGAAAGCAAGAACGGACTACTGGTCAGGCCGAATGGAAGCCTGGTGAAACGGTAGGTTACTACCTCGTCTGTCGTGTGATAACTTCCGTTGCTATCGTGTGTGACTCTGTACCACAAAAATCTGGTCAAGTCCCTGTCGTTCTCGTGGAGAACCAGCTGAAGGAATGCCTGCGTGATATCACTAATGATGGCTGTGGGATGTAGTCTGAATCGTATTAGAATAGCCAACGTCTCCGGTAGCAGATTTGGACCTGCCTCTAGAGCATCGTTTAGAGAGGGCGAGTTGATATCGTGAGAAGACGCGTCGAAAACTATCCTCCACTTTGTTCTGTCCCGTTTCTCCTTCTTTACAGCCTGATGAGGAAGATAAAACGTGGTGCTCTTCGGATCTCCAGTAGGCGCGACTTCTACTTGCTCTTTCACGACATGATCCAGCATTTGGCTGTAGTACACCTCCCTCAAGTTACTATTGTTTTTAAGTCTTTTGCTCAAGGAATTAAATCGAAGTTCTGCATTTATTTTGTTACTTGAAGGAAAAACATTATGTTTTCTTGGTAGACAGACCACTCTCCGGTGACCTTCAACGAGATAGCTTGTTCTAAATTCCTGAAGAATAGCCAAGTCGTTCTTAGTCAGGTCTCTACTTTGATTTGTAGTTATTCCCATCGTCTCTAGATCCCAGAATTGTCTTAGTTCATCGTCCGATGGTGAGCTAGCGTGTTGAATGAAGTTCACGACAGTAGGATTCGCACAAGTTCCGGATCGGCTTCCACTTACGATCCATCCAAATATCGACGGAATCAGGACTATCGATTCAGAGATTCGAATCGGTGAACTGTCCTTCACTATCTTCCAATATTGGTCACTGCCAATTAAGATTTCCACGGGCAGGTTTTCTTTCGAATCAGCCCTGGGGTCCGCTAACTGTAATTTGCGTAGGTGTGCCAAGGTCTTAATGTCTTGTGGAACTGCTGGTTGAGATGAGAATGAGTGTGCACTTTCATAAGCATTGATGGCAGCCGTAGATTTTGTGCAAACTCCCTTCATATTGAATTTAACGACTCTGCGGTGACTCGACGGGTTAGTCTGGGACTCAAATGTGCAAACAGTCAATTCTCATTTGTCGGTGGTTTGCAACTGTAAATCGTCTATCAGTGAGCTTGAAATAAATGTTGCCTGAATTCCGCTGTCTAGTATGCATCGAGTAAGTCGGCTTAGTCCTGTAGGTCCTGTGATGCGCACTTGAGCTGTCTGCAAGAACGTGGAACCTGGTGTAGCGATGTCTATTTTCCCTACAGACGCAGTATTGGTCTGATCTCCTGAGGTCCTGTGACTCTTCCCGTTGTCGCAAATGGACTTATGGTGAGACTTCTTGCAGTTGGCGCACTGTGCTTTCCCTTTCCTCCTACAATTGAACGCTGTATGTCCTCGATTGAGGCACAGGAAGCATCGGTGAGCTGTCTTCAGTTTCTCTTTTTGCTCCGTGACGTCTGTGATTTTCCTACAATCCTAGGCCCAGTGACATCGGGATTCACAAAAGGCGCAAAATTGTTCCGGCCCCTTGACCTCCTTTCCTGGTAACCATTTAGGATTGGCCCGGACGTGAAGAGCTGCTTTCGTGGGGGTGTAACTTGATGATATGGAGGCTTCACAGCGGATCTTCTGTGTAATAAGCGCTCCGTCAACTTCCTCGCCGAGGAACTCCATTAATTTCAGGATGTTGCCTTCTGAAAGGCCTTCCCGCTTGGTGTGAATGATCCAGCGACGACATATGTCGTCAGGAAATGCTCTGAGAATCTTCGGTGTAAGTACTCGGCCATAGACATTCACATCTTCTCCGAGAGCCCGCAGAGCTTGAATGCGACGATTACAGTCAATAAACGTAGAATTAAGTGCGTCCGGTGTGGCAAACTGAATGGGCTTAATATATTCTATGTAGTCTAAGTGGGCCTGTATGATTCTATTCTTGTCACCGTAGCGAGCTTTAAGGATTTTCTTAGTCTCTTCATATGTCTCAGCAGTCACAGCGATGCCTTCTATTAAGTGCTTCGGTTCCTCTTCTAAATAACCTCGCAGAAATATGTGTTTGTGAATCGTAGATAGTGACGTGTCCTTATCGACTGACTGTTCGAACTGTTCCCAGAAACGTGCCCATGTCTCTATATTACCTGAGAAAGGTTCCAGTTTTATTGGAGGGAGTCTTAATGTGGTTGAAGGAATAGCTGAGGCGAGTGTTGGTACCGTTTCTGTGCTCGTGTGTGAAATATTCATCGCGCTTTCCACTTCCTTTTTCATGCAATGCGAAATGTGTATAATAACACGCTTGGCGTTCTCTATGTATTCATCACATGTAATTATGTCAGCGGCATACGCGGTGTCATCCAGGAGTCCGTGAACCTCATCGTCAAGGCCTCTTAGTTTATCCAAAGCCTCCTGTAGCCTATCCTTACAGTACTCGTAGTCCTCGGAAGAAGTAGACTCCGTAAACTCTCGTGCTTTCTCAACGAGACGTGTGATATTCCCTCTTTCCCTTGCACGTCTTCTTTTCAATTGGTGTAGTCTTCTGTCAGTGTCACTGCCTTCCATACTGAGTTCCTTGACGTGACTTGTTATAATAAAATAATGTGTTTGACTGGGACAGTGATAGTGTAGAAACCTAGTATTCTTTGATCAATTGTTGATCGTGCCTGCATGCGCGAGAATCAGTTAATATTGCGTAGTTCATGGAGAGCCAGCAGATAGCAGCACCTGTCGCCCAGGCGTGTGTGGAGTCTCCGCAACTTATTGCGACATAGTTTCAGGGAAGGCCAGCAGATCGCAGCACTAGTCAAGCAGTCGTGCGTAGCTCCTCCCCCGGTGACGTAGTTGAACAATATGGCTTCCCCTCAACTTCACCAGTAAGCAATACATGCGTCTACACTAAACATACAACTTTCTGCTGTTTTAAGGCTTTCCCATGCATTGAGTAGTATTTTACCGTACAGGTACTAGTCTCTTAAGTATCTCAGGTATTAACTGCAACGTGATACTCATCTAATAAGCCGTTGATGGCTTGACGTGATGTGTTGATTCTGCTGCACCACAATTTCCCAGTAGTCTTGACGGAGAATGAAGTAATCCTTTCAAACAGTATTAGTCTCTGGTCCGCGAAGTATAGTGTCAATTCGTGCCGGAATACATTTATCCCGTGTGTTCGGCACCAACTTATGTCGTGGTATTGGGAGAGCAATAACAAACACCATACTTAGTAAACATCTCCGTCACAACTGTATTTCCAAAGAAGCTAAAAAACTAAGATATTACACTTATTACAAAGATATTACACTTATTACAAATACATTAACAAGGAAAGATATAACACAGCACAGTCCAGGGATTGCAGAGTCTATTAAATCCCAACACTCCCTTCATTTATTACCCGCTGGCTGTAGGTGCCTCTCACCTATGGCTGTGGGTTAGTGGTCACGCCGTTACTTTTCCTTTCGTAAATTTTCCCCGTGGGTGGAAAAATTTACCTTGGCGGCGAGGGTAGGTGCTCACAACCTCCGCACCGCCCCTGGCTGCCGAATATCGCTTTTCATTGAAGCATATCGAACGTGTGTTTGCGTCAGCGTCGCTCGGTGCCCCACGTCACCTTACGTCGCTGATCGCGGTGCCGTCACCTTATTGGCGCGACTGAAGAGCGATGAGGAACAGTGTGTTTTTGTGACAGAGATAAGGGTGTGTGTAATTTGGTGTGGAAAACATATTTACAATAGACATGCTCGTGCTCCTTGTCATCTGTGAAATAAAAAATGGATTATTGGCCATCTATTTGGAAAACATGTTTGTTCGTTTGCTTCCTCGCTTTCCTGTGTGGGTAAAAGTGGATTAGTGAATAATAATGCATTTACAATACATGGCAATACATCACATGTATATATATATAACACTTCGTCGGTGGCGCTTAATTTATAAGACTAAGTGTGGCGCCACAGAGGTGTACCTTACTTCTAGGTTAGTCTAGGTATTATCTAGCTTATTCTATGCGTTATCGGGCTTACCCTGGTAACGGTTTTTGGTAACCAGGTGCCGAGCGCGTCATCTTAATCTTAGTTAACTTAACGTATTGTCGGGCTTACCCTGATGACGGGTTTGTTTGTCATCAGGCGCCGAAATGGTTAGTCTAAATTATGATAAGTAAAAGAAAAAAAATAGTTGGTATTTATAAGCCGAATGGATTAACTTAGTCTAATGCCGAAATGTGCTGTGCTATTATTGAGCAACAGCGTTGATTAAATTTGCTTAATTCTAAGTTGCGTATCAAATGCAACTGTCTTACATGCTAAAATTTCGACCAGAGCGATCGCCTGAGGCAATTTACTTCCTCAGATCACCACCCGCGTGAATTCTAGAAACACCGGTTGTCTCTAAAACCACCGGATTCCGCTCCCTTAATATTAGTTGTCGACATTTATGTTAATGATTAATACTAGTAATTAATAAAGTCCCGGGCGACTGCGGTGCCAAAGAGCAAACCGCCTCGCCCGGCCATCCTGTTCATTCCCGTTGTATTTGCATATGTTGTCATTATTCATCCGGGAATTTGAGCGTCCGGGCTCCTCTTCGCCTATATTGGCATTGTTGGGTTTGCCCACTAGAACCCCTGTGAGGGCTCGCTGTGCTCCTCATTTAATATCTCTGGCCACCCGGAGCGTAACCATTTAAGCTCTGGCGACCCGTTGTCAGCCATTTATGTGGGCGCGGGTTCGAATGATCGCATTCATTCCATATTATTCATATTTCATATTATTCATTATTTGTTTATTTTGTTGTCTTCACCTTTGCCACGCGGAGCAAGGACTTGTCGGATCTAGGATTGATCCCGCTGAATCCTGAGATCCTGCTTCACTCCTGCGAGTAGGAGACTAGCTTCCCGCCATAGAAGCTCTACTTACATACATACTAAACTAGGAGTCTAGTCCTAATTTGGTCGTCCCTAGGGTCATCTCCTGAGTCCGGTATGGAGCTGGCTAATTCTCCCACCAGTCGTAGAAAGTCTCCCCTGCAGGTCTGGCTTCGATGCCCGTAGCACATAGTGGGTGTAACATCTCTTTGTCCCGGGGACAGGCTAGGTACACCTGGGACTCCGAAGTTTGCCCGTGCTAGGTCATCGGAGCTTCGACCTTACGTAGTTCGTCTTTTTGGTCTGGGTCATTGAGCCAACCGAGGTAGGGCTCATCATCGCCTTCCCCAGCTCTGCTCCTGTGTGGCGCCTCTGCCCTTCTGTTTACGCTGTAATCATCATTCAGCGTGTCATCAGATTCCTTTTTTTATATAAAAAAATGAGTGTATTATGTAAATAATTTACTGTGTGATTATGTAAATTTTTTAAGTGTTCTGGGGTTGTAGAATCTTCTAAATGCATGGACTGCTTTAGGTCTGTAGTCGCCATGTCAGATGTCTAGCGTTAATGCCTTGTGGAGTTTCCTTGAGGCGTTAGTAGGTTTCCATGTCGTTGGGTACCTTGTTATTGGGATCCGGGGGGTGTTATTTGTTGAATAGGCTTAAAGCATGGTAGGAGAGGGTTGCGCATCTTTGGACTCAATGTTTATCGTGGCCGGGAGCCGGTGATGCTGCTGGGATGTCTTTACAGTGAGTGGACGGGGGCAGGTATTTCCCAAGTGTTTAAGAAAGTTTCAAAAAGTGCCATGCAGGTTCAATAATAATAACCCCTGGTGTGTGGGTAGGATATTTCATGCGTGCGGATGGATATGAGGCGTATCCGCTCTCATTTAAGGATAGGTATAGGCCGAGGTATAATAATTCTATGTCCCTTGCATGCGGGATTACTTAATAAGAAAATATTTGTTAGTTTAAGTGTGGCCGCACCTCTTTATATTGAGATGTGCATTACGCTTGCTATTCTTTCTGACACACCCCTAATACTCGGGTGTTAGCATTGAGAGCCAGGGCGTAGTGAGCCCTCTCTTTAGACGCGTGAAGTCTATCAACCCCGATGTATATTTTGTCATGTAGTTTGGCTGTTTTTATGTGTTTGTGTTGGCTAATGTTGTGAGTGACAAGGTTATGGAAGGAGAAAGGTGGTATAATGGTAGCCCGTAGGTGGTATTTTGGTAATCCCGCTGGCATTATCCATCTCTGCTCCTGTCATCCTCACTTGGTCCATATCTGCTTTCTATCCGCTCCTTGGGATGGTAAAGTGTGGTGACGCTATGACGTCACGGCCTAATCTGGTCTCTCATTTGTAATGTTAAGGTAGCAAGTGATCGTAGTGTAACTGGTCATGTCCTGATGGCCTAAGATGGTTTTGGGATAAAAAAAAACAAGAAGAGAAGTAGTTATTGTGGGGGGTTTGTTCCTTCAAGGAATCTGTCTGTATTCGCCCCTGGTTAGTGGTCGCGTGTGTGGGCAGGAGGTGCCCGTGGCTGTGGTTACTGAGGCTTGCGTGACTGTAGTTGCGTTCCGCTGCAACGCGCTGGCGCGGGTGCCGTTTATCGGATACGTCTTATCGTGTCTAGCGTGCCTGAGTGTCAGGTGGCACGTGTGGCTTGTCAACATCTTTGTAAACATACTTCTGTGGCCCTAAGATAAATCCGGCCTATCATGTCTGTACATTGCTAAATGCCAGGCCTATTGTAACATTGCTGAATTCTGTGCCAATTTCCATGTGTACTGTATGTTAGTGTTAGTATAGTTTTTGTTTTTGTATGGTAGTGTCATCATAGTCGCGTGTCATTGTCACTTCCGTTATAACAAGAGTGGCTGCCGACAGCAGTGTTGCAATGCTTCTGGAATTCGCAAGTCAGTGTTTTGTCGTGTTTTGTTTTCATGTGCTTGTATACGGGAAGTCTCTGACGTTACGTATGTCGGCTGCCGGAACGTGACTTTTGCCAATGCCCGAGTGTTGTCATTGTTTGAGGTTCCGGGAGGGCCAGTGTGCTAATCTGCTCCGTTTTTGCTTACCGATGTTGTGTGTACATTGTTTTCCGCAAGACCTCTGCCTTGTGTAGTTATGTGTAATCCATGTCTAGGAAATCTATTGGCCATGTTCGGGGTAATCGAAATTTTGCATGTTTTTTTTGCCGGAAGAGATGTGGTGTTACCTGTATCCAGGTGTTGGGCGCTATGGTTCAGAGGAAAGTATATTGTGGACGCTAATGCCCTAAGTAGGCTGTGTTAGCGAGTACCTTGGAACGAATCTATGTTAAAGAACCCTCCTGTTATTAAAATCGTGTGGCTCAACCGCTTATGTACTTGTATGGGGCCAATTTCAGTCTAATTGGGATTCTGGATATTTGTTTTCCACGGCGTACGATTTTTACTGGGCATTCGGACCCACGATCCCGTGTAATTCTCCGTGTTTCATGTCTGCGTTGTCTTTTGTGATTTTAGCGTCCCCAGTGTGGTTTCTGATTGTGTTTTTCGCGCCAAAAATACCATTGGTTAGTTTGTTTTTGGCACGACTGTGTTGTGTGATCGTGAGTTCGCACCCGCCTTGGTTTAGGGTCCTGGTGTTACAATTTTTTGTACTGTATGTTCCATGGCACGTGTATCGTGTGTTTGAGACACGCAGATGAAAATACGCGTTGGCGTAAAAAATTTGGGTCTTTTGGAATGCCCCTCGTATTCTAATTTTGAGAGTTATAGGGTTTTGAATCTGCCGTAAATGAATGTGTATGTTCCAGCCAGGCCTGGAGTACTCTTAGTTTGTCCGTGTTAGTGAAGGTCGCCTACTCACGAGTGTGTTATCGCTGACTGCGATAGTGTTGAGTTACACCCGTGCAGGAAATCCTTTGCTTGCTTGCTCGCCATATGTGCCGAGACAGTGTGTGTAGGTTTATTGACACGTCTTACTATTGTCAGCATATACGGCGTGTCTCGGGTCCCTCGCAACGTAAAAGAACCTTCCTTTAACTACATATTGTGTTCCCAAATTTTGTGTTGTTGTAAGCGTGGGGCGAATATATTCTGGTTAATGGTAGTTGGCTGTGTTTATGTACGCGTTTTTCCGGGCCGCTAGTCGCGTGTTTGGTGACTAGGTGTCGGAGGTGATTTTATTGTTTTGTGCGTATGAATACCTGTTGGTGTAACTGTCCTTTATCATTCTATCCTCCCATTGGATAGTTGCCCAACCCTGCGTTCCTGGTATTCAGGAGGTTGCGGGTTTGAGACCGTCTTTGTCTAGGGTAATTATTCCTGGTGCCTTTTAGGCTTGTGTCTCCGGGATAGTTTTGCTAAGTATAACTGACTGTTTTGTATGGTATTTCATTTATTGTGTGACCTCCAAAAATAAATAGTGGTGTTTCCCCTTGAGCTGTGAGTGTTACCCCATGGCGTTTATGTTTAGTTTGAGCGCTGTTATAGGGGACAAGAGAAATTCATGCTGTAGGCAGTGTAATAAATAGCGTACGCCTATGGATCAAATATACAGTTTAGCTTGGATAATTCGCATTTCACGGGGTTAGTGAAAGAGAAAAAAAAATTGAGTTATCCAAAAATTCAAATTAAAAAAAAGTTCTTTGAAAAAAAAAAAGTAGAGAAAATATATTGTATGACATTTACGCAATGCTTTATGTTTACCATAACAGGTTGCCAGACGGCGGTACTTTGTAAATATTGTATCGTAAATAATTTCAAATGGTTCATAAATGAAAGATAGGACCTCAGTGTACTATTCACCTATTGGACGACGTTAGTAAGACAGTAATCTAGTTCCGTCTCAGGGGAATCTACTATTTTTCAAAAATAGTGTGAGATTCTTAATTGTTTCTTACGATTAAGTCTCTCAGTCATCACAAGAGACTCTAGCAAATTGTAGGAACGGAACATGGAACAGCTTAGTCATTTCTACTTAGAAAGATCCACCTGAGCTCTATGCTGTGGCTTGTTGCTTAGGCTGCATTCTGGATAGTTCTCTGAGGATCTAAGCCGCGTGGCCCGCTGATTGGCCTCCGCCTGTCTTTGTACATTAAAAACTTTACATTATCCAAAATATATCCTGAATAACCCCAAATAAAAATATTTGATGGCCTAAAAAATGCTAGGGCCAAGAGAAAAAAAAATACAATTTTGACTTATCCATGTTCCACTGTATATACATGTAAAAAGGGCAGTTTTGTCCATGAGTCTCTGCGTGTCTACCATGTACAGGGGTGGAACCTGCCCTTTGTGTGTCAATTGTAGTGTTTCCTTCATGTAAAAGAACCTACTTGTGTGTATGTTTGTGATGTATGTTATATTAGTGTATATTATATTCCTGGTGAAAGTTGTTATCCACGGCCGAGCGTCCTTGATCGGGAGGGTGAATACTTTCGCCCTGTCACTAAGGCATAGGCCCCTGAAACCCATTGAGGTGCTTCTTTACTATTTTCTGGCGGAGTTTGTAGCAAATTAAGTCTGGGCCTACTTTCACCGTATTGCCTGGATATTGGTCTGAGTGTGTTTGTGTCTGAGGGGCTGATTGCACTCCGCGCTACCCTATCAGGGTTTATAGGGGTGTGTGTGTTCCTGACTGCCCGGCCTCGTGGGGTAGGTAATAAAACCTTTCTTATACCCCGTGTACTGTGTGTTTGTGGCTGGTCAGTGTGCACAGGCGTGCGTTTTGCACCCTGATGGCCTGAAGGCAACACCCTCTTATGCATTTGCACCTGGGGTACATATGCTGGTGCCCACTTTCATTCTGGCAACCTTGCCCTTTGAACTAGCAGTAAAGGCCGTGTAATTGCCTGTGATTGCCCTGGCGATGTATTGGAGTGTAGTCTAACCGATTTATGGCCTATGGCCACGGTAGACTCCTGCCCTTGTGTTTGCCTATGTGTGTAGATTTGTGTGGGCTTAATGTGCTGTAGGGCGGGCTCTACGTTCTCAGCCCATGGCATATTTACCTCCCGTTTTCTCCCTGTGTTGTCATGTGTGCCCGAGAGTCCTGGCGTCAACTCCCTCTCGTTCGTCCGTTCCGAGGGGGTTGGCGTAAGTTCTGCCCTTCGTTTTGGCAAAATTGCCTTCCGTACCGGTGCTGAGGGGCGTGTATTGATGTGACTTTGGCCCTGCAATGTGTTGGAGTCTAACCTGGCCGTCTTCTGGACTGTGGCCACGGTGAACTCCTTCCCCTGTGTTGTGTAAGTGTCCGAGAGGGACATCCTCGCAAATTGCTGCGTTAGCGTATCTACGCTTATGTCCTCTCTAGGCTGGGCTTGTGGCCCTGCCATAAACTCAAAAATGGCTTTGTTAGCCTGGAGCTCCCTATACTCTTCCCAAATTTGGGCGTGTTGCCTATTGAGGCATATGGCCTGCTCAGCGACTTTGGTGCCATTAGTCCCTATCCGTTGGTGTTCCCTGATGAGTGTTTCCCATTGCTGGAAAATGAATTCGTGTCGGCAGTGTAGTTGCCAGTGTGCCTTAATGATTTGTGTGCGGAGGGTGGGGATTTTCGCCCGAATCTTGCGATTCTTAGCGCTGTGGAGTGGCCGGACAAGTGCCCTTATAATTCGCATATACTGGGCGTGCAGGAGCTGTTGAAACCTTGTGAGGTAGTCCTGTCTTTTCTCAAAGACCTTGTGCCAGGCAATTAACTCCTGGTACACCCCAATGCTCCTCAGCACAGCTAGGCGGTATAGAGGGGCCATGCTGGATCAAGTGTATGTATATATAAAAAACTGTGTATGCTTAGCAATGTATTATATCTCTGATTCTTTCGGGGGGGGGGGGGGGGTTGAAAAAAATTCCCTTGTGTAGCTAGTGTGAAGGAAAAATAATGCTTTTTGTCAGAAAAAAATCAAATTTTTTGCTTGGCTGCGTGCGGTAGGGGTCGTTTCTACCACGAGGGCTCGTTGTATGAGTCCTACCCTTACTGTGCGTGGTAGCAGCGCCTCCACCAATATGTTTTAGATCCCTTAGTTGGGGGGTTGTTTAGGGCTAAAACACTTATGTTATTGTACTAATTTGGAAGGTGATTCCTAGGAGAGGGTAGCTTCCCGAAACTGGGAGAGCTTACCAATGTAGAGTGTTGTTCAATGTTTAAATGCTAGGGGGTGCTCCTGTAAAGACGTAAGTATTTGTTAGGGGAAGGTCCTCTGGCTGTAGGCCGCTGTGCTAGTCTGCCAGCTGGACGGAGTGAGTGATATAATAGACGTGCTTATGACAGCGGCTCGCTGCTATGCAGTCGCGTTCGGGAAACACAATGAAACCTGAGCAAGCAATTACTGGCTACTGTGGTCACGGTCAATCGTGACGGAGGTCAGGAAGGGTATGAGGATGTAAAGAGGCGTGTAATTATCAAGACAAGTGTAGTTTACTGACCATGTGTTTATTGGTCAGTGAGTGTGAAATTGTAAGTCCCTTTTAGGGGAATGTAAGTAATGATACAAGTTGAGTGTACAAGATTGTGGATGGGTGTTTACAAAGTAAAGGATATCTGAACACTTGCTGAGTCTCACCTGATGATGGCAGCTGGCACAGTTGTCGGCTAGGGCCTTCGGCGGCGCACACTGTATGACAGATAATGCTCCAAAAAGGCCTCTCTTCTTATAGTTCCTGCCGTTGCTTAGTCAGCATTCCGTTGACGTAGCTGCCCCAGTTAGTTGTAGTGTTAATGTTTATGAATGTGTTGCAAGTGGTTGGCTAACCTCCCGAGCTGGGTGGTCGCCTCTTGCCGTGTAAAGGTGATGTTCTGGTCTTATGATGTTGCCAGTTGGGGTGGTTTTATTAGAAGATGGGGGGTGGCTCTCAGGGGGTACAGCCCCCCGGGCCTGTACAATATTGAGAACCGTCTAAATATTTCGGATGGTAGTTATGAACATTTTTATATATGTAAGCCATAGTGTTATGTACTATTAGATGAGGATTATTGCGCAGGTTCATTACTCAAATATTGACTTCGATCGCAAGATTAGGACACAAGAAATAAAAAAATAATTTCAAAATTTCGCACATCTGACATCTTGAGGTTATGTGAACAATTGAACTAAAGTAGAAGTCATTGCATTACAATGTATATAAGTATTTGCTGTACCCAGTGTCACTCCGTTCGGATGTTTAAATCGTAAAAAAAGGTCCATTTTAAATGTTTCAAATTCGCTTGGCCGCCATGTTCGTTTTGTACTTAACAGGTTTTCGAAAGTCGCATAGGTGATTTTCTAGTAGTGCCTTTCATCACCGCACAAAATTTCAGAGTGACATGAGTAATAGTTTCGGAGATATAGAATGCTGATGAAATATTTCGCACAGCCGCCATGTTGTATTGGTGAGACCTAACAAAATTTTATGGCACGGTCTTGGTTGGCCAAAATAGTACTTTGATTTTACCGAGTTTCATTGAAATCGCTCCAGCCGTTTAGGTTTTATTAGGGGAAGACACACACACGGACGTGCGCACACACACACACACACACACACGGACAAAAGGTGATCTCATAAGCCTATTTTTTCATAAAAAAAGAATAGGCTAAAAATGTTGGTTACGTGATAGGCTAGTTTGTTTATTTGTCTGCCTGTTTGTCCCCTACTGGCTGCGTGGCTCAGCCTGCTGAACCCAATATAGCGGAATCGAATCCCGGCGCAGTCAGCTGGCATTTGAGGGAGCCGTGTATGTAGTTTTACTGGCACGTTAAAGAACCCCTTCGAGGCAAAATTCTGGCATCCCGGCGTCTCTAAAACCTGCAGTAGTTAAAAGGCACGTAAAACCAATGACAGTATTATTATTATTATTATCATATATCCCGTATAATATTCATCCGATTCTGTTGAGGCTTATGTGAGTTGTGCACACTCCTGCGAATGTTTCTAATAGAAACTCATTTTACAATATGTGGCGCGCGAGTCGTTTCAACAAATGTGTTTTGTTGCGGTAATAGTATCAACAAATGAACTTGGGTCAGCGTAGTCCAAGCACTGCTTTGATTGCCATTGCCGGGTACAGCCAGTTTACAGTGTTGCCTTATTGGCAATATTGCGACTTCAAAGTTGGTCAACACAATATTTACATGTTTCGTTCGTTAAACGAGCATCATCGCAACCAAATATACAACACAAAATCTCTACTTAGTATAAAACAAAGTCCCCGATTCTTGGATGTCACGGGTAATCTCGAGAACCACTGGATGGATTTTGATGTGATTGTCACCATTCTGTAAAGGATATCTCGAGGAAGGTTTCTGTGGAAAATAATTTATTTATGAACAAAGGAAGCCGAGCAGTAACGATTTCAGTGAAAACGTTTGATACCTGGGGTCTGTGCGCTTTTTGAGCTTACGCTGGGCAAACCGTTAAAATATCAATATACTATGAGTGTAAGAATTGTTCAGCATGAACAGTTCACAAGAAAGTCCAGAACAGTTTATCTCTATCTTCAATACATCGCCCACTATTAGTGTTTTTACGTTTCAATTTCTTCCAACAATCTCCATCAAGTACTGAGGCGACAGTTTACAAGCTAGCTAGGGGAGAGCCTATCACCCCAGTTACAGCCTAGCTAGCGGGAGATCCTATTAACCCAGATACAGCCAGCAGCAAACTGTCGAGTCATGTTGAGTTAAGACTTCAGAGAAGAGCGGTTGTGTTAGTAGTTTCCATGGAAGTGCAACTCGGATTTTCTTCATTTCACTTGTGAACTTTTCGTTCCGCAATTACTCAGTCAAGTTAACATTGGACGGAATGGGGATTTGTGTTTCAAGCACTTGACCATTCTTAAATTACGTTTGACAAGAATTCGTTGCACATGCATCTCCATTATAATATAATTAATAGTGTAGTGAGTGAAAAACCTACCATGCTGAGACGTAAAAAGGATATAGATCGTAGTGCATTGACATCGAAAAAATGCGCTTATCACGTAATGCATTCATAACTGTTCCCGGGCAAATCCGGGGCGTGTTGCTAGTAACTGTATAACACACTAATAAACCTACAATTACGTCCGCAAAGGGTCCTTGCCCTCCGAAAAGGAATAAGCACGTCAACAACTTGGAAAGCGTGAAAGCTATTGATGATATACATTACTTATGTTAACCGCATGAAAAGTTGCAAAATATCAATTGTACAGTAATAATTAGGCTAACGTGTCGAGTGCCACCAATTGTGAAATGGATCTAATAATTCAGAAACCTTGAAGGGATTTCCCTCGGTAGAGCCTGGCAATTAATGTTTGCATTTATTATTTCGTTGTTCTCACCGCATTCGCCAGGGGTTGTGTTATTTTACCTGAGTTAGGAGTTTATGGGATTAGAGGACGTTTACAATTTGTAGAAATCAAGCCATTATTCGCTCGCTTGTCGAGCGAGGATCGTGTATCTTATCCCATCTATTTTATCTCGTCACAAACCGCGGCAGATTGACACCAATTGAGCCAATATCCGATGTGATTATTGGATGTCGCGCTGAGGTAATGGGACAGATCGACGCGACGTTTGAATCGTTGACGAGCCATGGCACGGAAATACCTCGTTTAGTCTCCTGCCAGATAAATCATGGCGTCGCATCGCAACGTAGATAAAATAGAGCCACCTCTGTGTAACACATATTAAAAGACAATACCCCCACGACTGCTCTCTGGGGACTATGGGTTTCCAAGGACGACAGCTCATACACTACGGATTATGGGGGACGCATTACCCTTGTCATAGATCATAGGGAGATACATTTCATAGATTCCTCCCGGGTTTAGACCTCACGTCAGTTTTCAAATTTCTGGCGGGTCAAAATTGAATCAGATATCCTAATTAGGAGGGAGTTGTTGGTCATGAGTATGGGAGCACAAAGCTGGAGGTCGTCAGTTCGAGTTTTGCATTGTCATAGTACATTAATGCAACTCACCTATAATGGCAATAATTAAGATACGAGTATATTTATAAAACGAGTGTCTTAATTACCATTATAGGCGAGTTGCATACGACTGTTTATGTTCGACGATAATTATAACTTCATTTTATTTTAATATATGTTCGAACAGAAATATTCAAAAATATCTGTCGAGATTCAGTCACTTGAATTTAGTGATCGGAGTGAAAGCGATGCGTTTGATATCTGTGCTTTACAAGTTCTCTGCTCACGCATGCGCTCTGTCAGCTTGGCAATGTTTACAGCCTGGCGATCTGAACTAGCATTCACTCAACTGTCACAGAAGTCGTCTGAAAGCAATGCCCTGTGTAGAAATTGGAGTTGGGGGTATTAAGGTACAGTGCTATTTTTTGTCTCATATTCGCCAGTTTATTTACGCGAATATATGGGACGGTGCACTTTCCATGTCGATAATTTGTATAGAAGAATGCTGTGTTGCAATCTTCTGGACGTAGATTCATACAATTCATGCTTATGCCATAGTATTTTCCTGACACCACACAGGTTCGTGCTGATTTTAGGTAGATTTCATTAGAAAGCTAACTATTGCAATGGGTCCCATGTTTCGACTTCCGGAAAATTTCGACATATCTTCGCGTTTCACATCCCCTACACCCCAAAACCACCGTCAGTTCAAAAGTTTATATATAATTTATGTATATATATATATATGTATATCAGTTTCTTGTGGACACGATAACTGCCGTAATTTTGCACCAATCACTTTGATTTTTTTACATAATATGTATCCATATAAAATCTCGGTCGAGTTCGTTAATGGGCAAAATCAGTCGAAGGGGGTGAAATTGGGGGGCTTTTTTCGAAAAATTGAAATTTCGCTATAACTCTCTTAATACGTGAAATATCAAATCCATTCAAAGTTCATAATATGTGTCGGATAAGTGCCAACAATTTATGTCAAATAAGTTTTTTGATAGCACCAACCATTGACCAAAGGGGTGGAAAAAAGTGGTTTTTTCGGGAAACATTAATCATATCTCTCTTAATAGGCACAATATCAAAACCGTACAAAATGGACAATATTCCCCTAATAATTACCTAAAACTTTTGTCTGAAAGAATTTTTGATATGACCCACCATTACGCCAAGGGATGCGAAAAATGATTTCGGAATTATAAGAAAATGCCAAGAGCTATCAGAGGTTGCCATGGCAACACTACTAAATTGATGAGGGATGAGCCGTTGCCATGACAACGCACTTGCACGAGATCAGATTCAGTATTTCCATCTGACTAAGCCGGCCCCGTGGTGTTGGGGTAGCGCGCCTGCCTCTCACCCGGAGGCCCCGGGTTCGATCCCCGGCTCCGTCAGGGATTTTAAAACTGACGTGAGGGTTGGAACGGGGTGCACTCAGCCTCGTGAGGACAATTGAGTAGCTGTCTGACAGTGAGACAGCACCCCGATCACGAATACCAATATTAACGGCCGAGGGGACCCGACGCGCTGATCACGCGTCACCCCAATATCTGCAGGCCAAATGGCTGGGCAGCGGTCGCTTGGTCGGCCTTAGCCCGTCATGGGCTGGATGGTGCCAGGGGTTGACTTTGACATCTGACTAAGTGGGAAGCGGCTTCGGTGACGTAACTGGTAACATGCAGAATGTCTATGCCCAAGGTCGCGGTTTCAAAGCCGGCCGAAGTCGTCGGATTTTCTAAGAGAGCTAAAATCCCTCAGTATGCTTTTCTTTGGAGGGGAAGTTCCAACGTTCGTTGCGAGTTGCTGGTTGGGGTGGCATCTAGTAGCCAAGTTCACAGCTAGGTGTCGTTGACGGTAGTACCTGGTAGCAACATTAGGAACTACTGCTTGAAATTGACCGTCTGCAGTCCTTACCTGAATAAAGACTACTACAGCCATTACAATTCACACCGTTTATCAGACAGATTCTACAATCACCCAAAGTACACGGGGTTAGATGACCGCGTTGTCGCAGCCCCTAAACTGAGGAACCAACCAGAGGTAGATTTCATTAGAAAGCTAACTATTGCAATGGGTACCATGTTTCGACTTCCGGAAAATTTCGACATATCTTCGCGTTTCACATCCCCCAGACCCCAAAACCACCGTCAGTTCAAAAGTTTATATATAATTTATGTATGTATATGTGTATATATATATGCATATCAGTTTCTTGTGGACACGATAACTGCCGTAATTTTGCACCAATCACTTTGAATATTTTACCGAATATGTATACCTATAAAATCTCGGTCGAGTTCGTTACTGGGCTAAATCGGTCGAAGGGGGTGAAAATGGGGGGCTTTTTTTCGAAAAAGTGAAATATTGCTATAACTCTCTTAATATGTGAAATATCGAATCCGTTCAACGTTCATACTATGTGTCGGATAAAGCCCAAACATTTATGTTAGAAGAGTTCTTTTTATAGCACCAACCATTGACCAAAGGGGCGGGAAAAAATTGGTTTTTCGGGAAACATTAATCATATCTCTCTTAATAGGCACTATATCAAAACCGTACAAAATGGATAATATTCCCCTAATAATTACCTAAAATTTTGTCTGAAAGAATTTTTGATATGACCCACCATTATGCCAAGGGATGAGAAAAATGATTTCGGAATTATAAGAAAATGCCAAGAGCTATCAGTGGTTGCCATGGCAATACTACTAAATTGATGAGGGATGAGCCATCAGACGTTGCCAAGATAACGCACTTGCACGAGATCATATTCAGAATTCCATCTGACTAAGTGTGAAGCGGCTTCGGTGACGTAACTGGTAGCAAGCATGCTGAATGTCTATGCCCAAGGTCGCGAGTTCAAAGCCGGCCGAAGTCGTCGGATTTTCTAAGAGCGCTAAAAATCCCTCAGTATGCTTTCCTTTGGAGGGGAAGTACCAACGTTCGTTGCGAGTTGCTGGCTGCGGTGGCATCTAGTAGCCAAGTTCACAGGTAGGTGTCGTTGACGGTAGTACCTGGTAGCAACATTAGGAACTACTGCTTGAAATTGACCGTCTGCAGTCCTTACCTGAATTACAGACTAATACAGCCATCCCTAAGTACACGGGGTTACATGACCACGTTGTCGCAGCCCCTAAACTGAGGAACCAACCAAAATCTCTGCGGGAGATATAATTTTGCGTGAAGAAGTAACAGACCGTTACATAGTTACACATCAGTGTCGAAACCTTGCATAAGGACAGTGTGACCACAAGTATGAAAATGGACCACAAATGACAAGAAGGTTACCGTTCCCATAAGACAATAAAATGTTTAAAATAAGCATAAAATGACGAAAAACAAAGTTAATTAAGCTCCAATTATAAAATACCTTCTCGCAATAAATGAGGTCTGATCCTTCTACGAAAACCTGCATATTCTGCCTATTTTCGCCTATCCCCAAGTTTGTCCGGTGAAATCTACCTCCGCCTTCCGGCGTGCCGAGAGGACTTTTTGTATTTGTGTTTGGGATTGTAACTACAATGGTTGGTCCAATATAGGCTACATTGTCAACTTTTAAATCATGTAACTCATGTCCGACATGTTGGATTTTGAGCGTATGTGCGAAGCTAATTCGTCAATGAATGAGCTCTGATTGGTTGGAGAAACTGTATCATAATGAAAAGTTGTACTTGAATGACCCTCATTATGATACAGTTTTCTGACGATATTTACATCTCAACATCAGCGAACAAAAAAAGCCTTTATTTGCACCATTCCGCTATCTAAATTCTTGGAATATCTAAATTGGTTTGCTCATCTCCGTGTATTGCTTTGCTTCAGTCACCTGTACCGCATTATTGTATATTTGTCTTGTGGAGAGCATGGATTCGAATCCCACCTCGACCGTCCTGAAAATGGTTTTCCGTGGTTTCGCATTTTTACCACCAGGCAAATGCCAGGGCGGTTCCTTTCAACAGGAGCATGGTCAATTTCCTTCCAAAATCCCTTCCTTAATTAGAGCCAAGTTAGCGGTAAATGTAAAGCCTGGAAACCACAAACTACAGACATTTCTTGCCAAACAACGATTTGAACCTCCAGACTGGCCTCCTAGACAGAACTAGCAGAACAGTACACTCTTACACAATACCCCCCAAAATTACAACATGAAAATGCACACTCCTACTTTTGCTGCATTAGAGCCCTGGCTACTCAGGATAATATACTACTCTTTGCAGTATATCTTCATCTAAGTTAGGTGAAAATTACGGTGATAGCTGCGGTACAAATTCCGGCATGTCCATGAGATCTACTCCCTCGTATCGCGACAGGGGATTTGTCTCAGATATGGAATTAAATTCGAGTCTGAAGTCTCACATACCGCGTCTAGCAACTCGCGATAAAAAGTCTATTTAAATTAAATTATCAACAAGCAGTTAAGTTCAGTGATCATTTAGTAATTTTAATTCAATAATTCGCATGTTTATTAATATTATGGCTTTTATTTAGAGTGGTTCATTATCTCATCAAAGTCAAATTGTAAATTATTAAATTCTTACTATAACCATCGTAGCATAATCATCTGACTTTGTTCGAACCTACGCCCTCCCGATACCAGTGCGCACCGGGGCCGGTTAACCAACTACATGCAATCCAAAATGTAGTCATTTTTACTGAAGATTAGTTATTTAAAAGAGGTGTACGAAACACTAATTGGTTGCAATGTCATAGGCAAGAGAGTCGCCTTCCTCTCGTCTACATGAATATACAATGTGTCCAATTAAATGTTGCATTATAGATTATGTGGCCCGGTGTTTGATTCCCTGCTCCGTCAGGGATTTTAGAAACTGACGTGAGGGCTGGAACAGGCTGCACTCAGCCTCGTGAGGACAATTGAGTAGCTGTCTGACAGTGAGGCAGCGCCCCACGGAAACCAAGATTAACGCCGAACACCCATCACCCCAATATCTGCAGGCCAAATGGCAAGGCAGCGGTTGCTTGGTAGGCTTAGGCCCTTCATGGGCTGTAGTGCCGGGGGTAATTTATTATTGTAGGTTATGCCTTTGAGATGTGGTAATAATAATAATATCGTATGGCCTCGGGTGCCTGGTGCAAGCTTTGCTATTTGACACCCAGAGGGTAGCTTGCATGTCGAATTTCGTAGTTCCTTGACTATGAAAGTCAAGGAGGTTAGATGTTAGATATCTAATCTCCTTGAACACAATAGCGCTTTCTAGTAGAGAAATGAGGAACTTTGTGCTGGCGGAAACTCCCGAGATTAATTTTGCCATTATGAACTCGGCCTACTGAATTCAAATGGGTTCTTTGACATGCCAACATCGTATGACATGCGTATCGTATTTTTGCCGCCTTTCAAAAATCACTTACCACGGTCAGGGGCGAACCTGCAATCTTGGGGTTAGTAGATCGACACGCTATCCACTCACCCACCGTGGCAAGCTTTGAGATGTGGTGCTATCGTAAGATGATAACTGTGACGTGGAGAGACAGGATATCGAACACAAGGGTTCTTGACACCGTGAACCAACGGAGATCAATCCTACGCACAATCCGTGAACGTCGTATTGCATGGTGGGGTCACACAACGCGCCACTCCAATTTAATGAGAACTGTGGCAGAAGGGTTCATTGAGGGAAAAATCCACGAGGAAGACCTAGAAATACCTTCCTTGAAAAAATTCTAATCGACACCCAAGGACAGAATTATAATTCAATGAAGGAAGCGGCAAATGACAGGACGATCTGGACATGTTTTTATGGCAACTGACCAGTCTTAGGACTGCAAACCAATGATGATGATGATGATGAGGTCATGTTACAGGTTGTTATATGGCTAGCGATGTAAACAATGGTAACCATCGACAAACGACAAACATGTCCTGCTGCCAATCTCCAAGTAACATTACAAGCGCCTGTTTCAGTGTTTGCAATCATGGCGACAGTGATTCAATCCAACAACAGCAACATTCCTCTAAACCTCAATGTTTGTGGTGGTGGTGCACTCATGCTTAGCAACTCGCCGAGTTCGTGACCAAGTGGCTAGAGCGCTGGACTTGGTTTGACTGTTTGTGATGTCTTCCTGAACCATTCCATTGCATGCTGAATAACCTCGGTGTGCAGAACTCTCAAATGCAACAACTCCATCCCATTCTCATCACAACCTGCAGGCTGCCTAAATACATCGATTCGAAAGATTTACACCTCTCTAGAGGCCACACGCCTTGTTCTCCTATTTTGCTTAAGGTGATGCGCACTATGTGAGTCAATACTGTTGGTTGTTACTTTCTCTTAGAATGATTTTATCCACAAAGAAACAACATCTTCTCTTTGTTCTAAATAGACTTACGTAGTCACAGTTTGTAAGCTTTAGGTCGTAAGATTGATTGATTGATTGATTGATAATTGTTGTTTTAAGGGGCCTATAATCTAGGTTATCGGCCTTGGATTTGTGTGATAGTGAAAGATGAGAATGAAAACTATAACTAATACTAACTACAGACTTGCAAACTAGAAAAGGAAATGGTAAACAAATGCACGATAAGGCAATGACAGGAAGAAAAGAAATGCCCTCAACTCTCGATGAATGTGGTTTGAGGGACTTGGAAGGAAGGAGAGCCATGTAAGGCAGATAGGAAAGGGAAAGAGGAGAGGGGCCGCTCGAAAGTCAGTAGAAAAAGCGGTAAAAACGGACCCAAGTCAGGAATCCCCCAGGATCGCCAACTCCCAAACTCACCAGCCGTGAGCCCCTGAGGGTGTAGCAATATCCAGGGTGCACCAGAAGTGGTGGAGCTACAGACACCCTGCCTCCTTTTGGGCCTTCAGTAGAAGGCAGGAGATAACATGAAAAAAAGGAGAAGGCTGACCCCTCACAGAAGGAGGGTATCAGGAAAGATGAGAAAAGGGCCAATTAAGGCGGGAAAGGAAGAGACACCCTAGGCCTCGGATACCCTAATACCGTCGGGTTCGGAAGAGAACAAGAGTTGACCAAAAGAGGCAGACAAGAAAGAAGACAGAGAGGAGCCCGGCACAAGTAAGTGGAAGCAATGCCGGACTCAGCTGGGTTCCCGTGGTCGCCAACCCACGTCCCACTAGATATGAGCCCCAAGGGGGCTTTGGTCGTTAGTTTCAGAGTTTTGAGGCAGTATAATTCTACAGTAAAATGTAGCGTCCCAATACATTTCTGTGTCCTATAACAAGCAGAGGCGTATGAGTATTACTAAAACTTAGAGATGATGCATATTGATCTAAGGAAGCTTCCCCAAGCTCGCCTCCGGGATTTATTTTACATGCGTCATTGAATAATGGAGGCAGAGCAACTCGACTCTGACTGCTCACAAAGTTTTATTTTTCCTGTGCGAGGTGAACTAACTAACTTCCAAGTAAATCGTCTGAAAAAATAACGAGAATTTCCAAACTTTCCAACACAATTATCATGTGTTCTCGCGTTCCTGAAGCAAGTCACTGGTTATGGACGATGTTACGTTAGCAGTGAGACATTTCTCTCTGCCTCTCATCTAGAGACCCGCAAATTTACAAAAACCTAAACAAGTAGTTCCTTGAAGAACTATACAGCCTATTTTCATATATCCTACTTATGTTAATTGCCTCCATCTACATACAAAATTTCAGTTTGATTGCTGTAATAGATTCGTAGATCTTGAGAACTGACTAAATATTTCGGATGGTCGCCATGTTGGATTTTATATATATAGGTCCTAGAGTTATCTACTGTTACATGAAGATTATTGTGTACGTGTAGCAATCAAACTTCAATCGCATGATGAGGACACAAGGAGATTTTAAAATTTCGCACAGCTGTTATCTTGTGGTTATGGAAACAATTGAAATAAACTAGATGCCAGTGGATTAACATTCGTATAAGGATTTACTGTACCAAGTTTCACTGCACACGGATGGTTAAATTGCGAGAAACGTCCATGTGAATATTAATACTTCGCGTCGCAGCCATGCTGGATTTGTGATCACCAGGTTATTTAAAGTCCTATAGGTGAACATAAGTTCATAGCCCCTACGAATATAAAAAAATAATATAATAGATTCATAGATATTCAGAGCCGTTTAAATATTTTGGATGATCGCCATGTTGGATTCTTAAATGTATAGGCCATAGAGTCATATACCATTAAAGGAAAAATTTTGCGTAAGTTCATTATTCAAACTTTCACTTCGATCGCATGATTACGACACAAGAAATAAAAACTTAATTTTAAAATTCGCAAAGCCGCCATCTTGAGGTTATGTTAACAATTGAACTAAATTAGATATCAGTGCATTATGACGTGTATAAATATTTCCTGTACCAGATTTCATTGCGATTGGAACATTAAATCGCGAGAAAGGTCTATTTAAATTTTTAAATTCGCTTGGCCGCCATGTTAGATTTGTAGTTAACCGGTTTTTGAAAGTCTTATAGATGAACTTCCAGTAGTGCCCTTTATCTCCGCACAAAATTTCAGGGTGATACCCGTAATAGTTTCAGAGATGTAGATAGAGCCCTGAGCGGAAAAACAAAATGTTATCCGCATCCGCCCCGCATCCGCATGACTGTTATCCGCATCCGCATGACTGTTATCCACATCCACCTCGCATCCGCACGACTGTAATCCGCATCCACACGGCTGTTATCTGCATCCGTCCCCACACGACTGTTATACGCATCCGCCTCGCACCACACGACTGTTATCCGCATCCGCCTCGCATTCACACGACTGTTATCCGCATCCACACGACTGTTATCCGCATCCGCCCCGCATCCACACGACTGTTATCCGCATCCGCCTCGCATTCACACGACTGTTATCCGCATCCACCTCGCATCCACACGACTGTTATCCGCATCCACACGACTGTTATCCGCATCCACCTCGCAACCACATGACTGTTATCCGCATCCTCCCCGCATCCGCATGACTGTTATCCACATCCGCCCCGCAACCACACGACTGTTATCCGCATCCACCTCGCATCCACACGACTGTTATCCGCATCCACACGACTGTTATCCGCATCCACCTCGCAACCACATGACTGTTATCCGCATCCTCCCCGCATCCGCATGACTGTTATCCACATCCACCTCGCAACCACACGACTGTTATCCACATCCGCCCCGCAACCACACGACTGTTATCCACATCCACCTCGCAACCACACGACTGTTATCCACATCCGCCCCGCAACCACACGACTGTTATCCACATCCGCCCCGCAACCACACGACTGTTATCCGCATCCACCTCGCATCCACACGACTGTTATCCGCATCCACACGACTGTTATCTGCATCCACCTCGCATCCACACGACTGTTATCTGCATCCACCTCGCATCCACACGACTGTTATCTGCATCCACCTCGCATCCACACGACTGTTATCCGCATCCGCCCCGCATCCGCATTACTGTTATCCGCATCCGCCCCGCATCCGCATGATTTTTATCCAAATCCGCTGATATTTCAATATTATTTTTAATTTAGCCTATTAGATAAAGCATAACGTGTTAAACCAACACATTTAGACAATTGAGGAGAAAGTCGTTCCCCTGTGCTATAATTAAATACAAGTTTTTCGGGCTTGTAGGCCGTGGTCCAGACAGGATATCTCCCGACGTTTCACCGGAAACTGCGTCCGGCATTATCCAGGGTTCCGCTCCTTTCCTTGGTCAGCAGATGAATGAGGAAGAGGCTTGAAATAATGGGTAACGGCTAGTAGTGGAGTATTGTTGTTTGAATATGACTGTTGGTTGGGTGGATCTTGGCGATGAACTAACGGCTGGAAGGTAGTTTGGATCTTCAAATTGTGTACATAGGAACGACGAAGAGGAGCGTGACCACCAGACTCAAGGAACATTACAGACACAGCCGCCTGGGTCAAACTGAGAAATCGTCAGTCGCTGAGTATTCTCTCTTGCCCGGTCACGATGTACAGTACGGGGACACGGGGATACTCTCCACGACCACACACTACCACGCCAGGCTGCAACGGGAAGCCATAGAAATCTTCAAACACCCCGACAATTTCAATCGGAAGGAAGAAATTGAACGTGTACGTAATACATGGATCCCGGCTCTTAGGAACACCAAGGCCAAGAAATCACTCACACGTCAAACTGAAGAACCTTCCTGCTACAGCCCGGCAGTCGCGCAGGGAACACCTGACCCTCACAAGCTCGGTCGCCGAAGCCGGAGCACGCACCGCACCCTGCAACATGTACAGGCCGGACGTTTGTTTTAGACGATTGCCCTTGACCTTGAAGCCTGCGGGTAGACCTACACACACTCACTCTCTCACCCTATCGCTTCACACTTGTCACCACCAATCTGATGTAATGGAATTCCAGACTTGAGCAGACAGTACAGTCCACATCGAAGTATTGTGTGTCGCGGAAGTACAGGTTACATAGTTACGAACAGAATGTCATTATATTTGCCAATGACTGTACTCCTAGCAGAAGTGTGAAACATCTTTGTCAATCATCGGACCGCTTGGGGCAGCTTATAACAACACAGGTACTGTAGTAACTCGCCTCCAGGCTTCCATTAAGGTTTTTCACTCGTTTAAAACAAACGTCCGGCCTGTACGTGAGATCAGACGATCCAGCCGGAATGCGAAGAGAACGCTCGGCTCACCATGCTAATTTGAAGATCCAAACTACCTTCCAGCCGTTAGTTCACCGCTAAGATCCACCCAACCAACAGTCATATTCAAACAACAATACTCCACTACTAGCCGTTACCCATTATTTCAAGCCTCTTCCTCATTCCACTGCTGACCAAGGAAAGGGGCGGAAACCTTGATAATGCCGGACGCAGTTTCCGGTGAAACGTCGGGAGATATCCTATCTGGACCACGGCCTACAAGCCCGAAAAACTTGTATTTAGTTATGAACGCCGGCCGTGAAAGCCTAAGCTGTTATACCCCCGTGCTATGTTTAAAATGAATGTTATACAGCCAGAATCGCAACCCTTTTCATTTCGGAATGTTAATTACGCTTAATGACTTAATTTGAATGATATTAGCTTAAATTACATTTGTTATGGAAGAAACATCACGGAAAAAATATGATATGTCATAAATATCCGGGTCCTATTTTAATAGTAATGATATTCAACAAGTTCGGATGCTAAACCTACTTTTTATTTACACATAAAATATAAAACATACACATCGCACATTAATAACTAAAACTTTTCTTTTTGTAGGCTATATACGATTTGGTGCTGCATCTTCTAGTTTATTATTTTCCAGGAATTAACATCCATATGTACACTATTTACAAGAGTCATTTTAGTTTCATTTTTAGATTTCCCGAACTCGGTTTAGTAGACTATTAGAGCTACATGCATCCAGAATGTCGCGATACCATTATCACTAAAAATGAAATTATAACATGAATTAAATATTTCAACTAATTTGAAGAATGAATACGAAGAGAAAAGAGAAAAAAACGTATCATACCTGACTATTTCGAAGATTGCTGTTTAGAAATATGATGTCATCAACTGCGCTCGGTTTGAGAGATGTGCGTCGATTTTGCATTACTCGTCCTGCGGTGAAGAAACTCCTCTCTGACGGAGCACTGGTTGCTGAAATGGAATGTATGAAGTACGCCAGTTTGGAAAGATAAGGATACTCGTCTTCATGATCATGCCACCAAGTTATTAAATCGCACACGGTATCTTTTACCTTCTCGCTACTGTACTTAGAAATTTCATCCTTTTTAGCATCATTGGTTGAATTTTCATCATCTGACATATCTTCAAATTCACTGAATAGTCTCTCAATTTTTTTCTTTTTTGTGGAGGTTCTGCATTGGTCTCTTCTTTATCTTGGAGTAGCATTTTTCTGGAAGTAATGAACTTTCTAGCTTCAGACTGTACTTCATGCCTGTCGGCTTCACCCAGAAATTTTAAGTATTTATATTGAGGGTGTAAATAAGTAGCAAGCTTATGTGTTGCTGTTATCTCCCATTTGTTGGTCAGTAGCGGCTTTGCCTTTTCCTTTAAATACCCAATGAAGTCTGAATCGCCCATTTTCTTTTCCAAAGATGACAATAACTTTTGTTTCCACAATGTGGCCATGTGAAGGGTCGGCACTTTAGAAGCTTCCAGTTGGTCGGTTGCATTTTTGAAAGGTATTAAGAACTGAATGATATCTTCCAGCATTTTCTTGTCAATACAATCGGTTAACTTCTCTTCATCTTTTTCTGTTAAAACTTCAAGAATTTTATCCCACTGAGAATTAATACTGTCAAACATTTTAAGTTTACTGTTCCAACGTGTGTCCACATCACACTTCAATGACTTTCCTAAACGATTTTGCAAACCCGACCGTATAAATTATGTCGTGAGTGCTCGACATGAACTTATTAATCCCTGTACTTCACTCATTTGTCCTTGATCCATTTCATTGCTCCGCGTAGTATGATCCAGCACAGTATTTAGGATATGCGCCGAGCACGAAATTCTCTTATACTGACGAAGAGCTGCAACAACATTCGAACCCCTGTCTGTCACAAACACGACATTGTCAATGGAATCGAATAAATCAAATGATCGTAAAATCTTTACGAGCACAAGTTTAATATGTTCTCCAGTTTTCTTAATATCTGGTTCCAACTCTCTTGTGCACAGTACACGTTCTTCAAGCTTCCCATTAACAACGAAATGTACAGTCACACCCATGTAATTAATTTTGCGATATGAATCACTCCACAAATCTAAAGTTATTCCACTTCCAATATCACTAAAAAACACCCCTGATCTTCTCTGACACGAAGGCTGTTGGCTGTTTCACTCACGTGTCTTGATACAGTAGTGGGGTGAGGCAATAATTCTTTAGCAGTCAGTGTCCCATACTTCGCTCCCACATCGATGAGGAACTGAGCAAGTTTGGTGAAACCCTGTGCAGATGTAGCTTGAAATGGCGCCATGTCCTTGGTCACGAACCTGACAATTTGCTTCATTGCAAGGGACTTCAAGTTGGAAGACACTTCTGGCTTCTTGACCTCCGCTTTAGACAAAAAACTGGCTATACTGTTTTGGCTACTTCGCACTTGTGCCGCAGTAAGTTTGATGTGCCTGATTTGTGTCCTGAGTATGAATACACTTTTTTACAGGTAAAACATCCTACAATATCGTTCACCCTTTCGTTTCCATTGAAAACGTAACCAAATGTCTGCCATATCGTTGACTTGAGCTTTGTTTCACGCACTATTGAATATTCACCTTGTTTAATTTTAATACATATTTTAGCCATGTTGGTGAAATGATGTGCATACTCCAGGTCGCGGTAACATTCACTATGTGAACTTCTCTTTATGCTTAGAGAAAGGGATTGACATTTGGCCGGAAGTTCCACGTCAGTCATCACCCCTGTGCCTGTTGACCCATCCATGTTCGCATAGTTGATGTCATCTCATAACTCCCTCCGTTGCAATATCACAGCCCACGTGTTGCATTGCCAAGTTGGTAGCTGACTTGAGGAATCTTAATGATGTCACCACGATTAATTAACACGCTTATTGACAGCATTATCTCGTACGTATAGTAATAATGGCAGTGAGAATTGATGAGATTGATGAGACCATCTACTAGGAAAGAAAAATCTACAAACATACGGTACTTTAAAATGTAGTTGAAAGCATGTGAGTAAAATAATATTCTCGTGTATAAGTGCAATACGTGCCTGAATATTTCGTACGCAATAGGCTATAGGAGTATTCCTCTTTTAAGCATGAAGCTGTGGATTGGCTTATCATATATGTAATATTATCGTAAGTTCCACATCGTATTCTAAAAACTATCCGCAAACTTACCCCAAACATTATCCGCAGCGTATCCGCTATCCACACAGTCATGCAAACTATATCCGCGGGTTTATCCGCGGATATCCGCATCCGCGCAGGGCTTTAGATATAGAATGCCGGTGACATTCTTCGCACATCCGCCATCTTGTGCTTATGTAAACAATTGAACCAAGTTAGATGTCGGTGCATTACAATGTGTATAAACATATACTGTACCAAGTTTTATTGCGTTTGGTTGGTTAAATCGCGAGAAACGTCTATTTAAAAGTCGCAAATTCGCCTGGCCGCCATGTTGGTTGTTTAGTTACTTGTTTTTCAAAAGTCATATAGGTGAACTTCTAGTAGTTCCCTTTATCACCGTAAAAAATTCCAAAGTGATATCAGGAATAGTTTCGGAGATATTGAATGCTGGTGAAATATTTTGCACAGCGCCATGTTGGATTGGTGAGACGTAACAGGTCGTCCGGAATAGTGCTATGAACTTACCAAGTTTCATTGAAATCGCTCCAGCCATTGAAATCTTATTAGGGGGGAGGGGGGACACACACACCTCACACACACACACACGCACACACACACACGGACAAAAGGTGATCTCATAAGCCTATTCTTTTCAAAATTGAAAATAGGCTAAAAAATCCAGCTCGTTTCAAATCGTGAATGTAGTTCATCAGTGTAAACGCGATAATAATAATAATAATAATAATAATAATAATAATAATAATAATAATAATAATAATAATAATAATAATAACATCGTATGGCCTTGGGTGCTGGGTGTAAGCTTTGTTATTTGATGTCCAGCAGCTTTCATGTCGAATTTGATCGGTGCTTGGGGCGCTGCGAAAGTCAATGAGTTTAGATATCTAAGCTTCTTGACGTTATAGCGCTTTCTAGTAGAGAATGGAGGAACTTTATGTTGGCGGAAAATCCTGATATTAATTTTGCCATTATGAACACGGCCTACTGAATTCAAATTTGTTCCTTAACATGTCAAAATCGTATGACATGCGTGCCGTGATATTTGTCGCCTTTCAAAAGTCACTTATCACGTCCAGGAGTTAACCTGCGAGCTTAGGGTTGGGAGTCCGAAACGATAACCACTCACCCGCCGTGGCAAGAAGAATTACGTTAATAATGCTATGTATACGCGATGAGTTCTCTGTATAAAAATCACTTAGTTTCAGCGAGGAAAGCCAAAAAACCTATTTATTGAATGGCTAAGACCAGTTACGAACCTAAACAATTGCACTATTTCTGTGTCGAGTCTATTATTTAACGCTTTTATTCTCCCTGTCAGTATCGAACAGAAACCAAAAACGCCATTCATAATAAATTAATAAAATTTGCTTTGGTACCTTCTGCGATGATCATGTTTTGATGCCTGCATGGCATATAATATTAGACCTCATGAAGCAGTTTCTGATAAGAAAAAATAAACGCATTTGAGATGTGGTGCTGGCGTCGAATGTTACGAATACCCAGGACTGTCCAGCTAACAAATGAAAAAGTCCTCAAGAGAGCTGAGGAAACAATAAGTCTAGGAAAAATGATCACGAAAAGAAGATATAGTTGGATTGGTCACTTACTCCGACATTCGTTCCTCGGTGGCATTAAAGGGCGACGTCCATGTCAACTAATCAAGCAGTTGGCTCGAGATAGAAGGTCGTTGAAGACAATCATGCTACCCACCAACCATCAGGTTGAGGAGAGCGAGAGAAAGAGAGAAGCAGTTTGTAAAGAGTCTTCATCAAGATTCTGAAGCATGTCAATATTGCAAGAATTTTCTTCCTAAATTGTCAGAAGCTAAATTAAAGATGGTATTTTCGTCGCTCCTCGAATAGAGAAACTAATGGCAAGTGAAGATTTTCCACAATTACTCAACACCCGAAGCCTCCGTGGCTCAGGCGGCAGCACGCCGGCCTCTCACCGCTGGGCCCGTGGTTCAAATCCCGGTCACTCCATGTGAGATTTGTGCTGGACAAAACGGAGGCAGACAGGTTTTTCTCCGGGTACTCCGGTTTTCCCTGTCAAATTTCATTCCAGCAACACTCTCCTCTGTCATTTCATTTCATCTGTCATTCATGTAATCATTGCCCCAGAGGAGTGCGTCAGGCCTCGGCAGCCGGCACAGTTCATATCCTCGCCGCTAGATGGGGGCTTCATTCATTCCATTCCTGACCCGGTCGGAGACTGGAAGCAGGCTGTGGATTTTCATTTACTCAACACCCACGAACAACAAGCATGGCACAGCCTTAAAGCAGCGATCCATGGATTCCTTGGGAATAAGAGAGTAGGGAATTACAAAGGGCTATGATTGAGAACTTTAAACTCATGGCTTGCAGAATGTGCACTTGGCGGCACGTTGAGAAGAGCAAGACGGGATGGACTTTGAGCAACGTTATCAAGAACATGATGGGTGGTAACATTTGGAGGCTAATACGTGAAAGTTTGTACCCAGACAGAAGAAGTAATAATAATAATATCGTATGGCCTCGGATGCCGGGTGCAAGCTTTGTTAATTGACACCCAGAGGGTAGCTTGCATGTCGAATTTCGTTGTTGCTATGAAAGTCAAGGAGGTTAGATGTTAGATATCTAAGCTCCTTGAACACTATAGCGCTTTCTAGTAGAGAAATGAGGAACTTTGAGTTGGCGGAAACTCCCAAGATTAATTTTGCCATTATGAACTCGGCCTACTGAATTCAAATGGGTTCTTTGACATGCCAACATCGTATGACATGCGTATCGTATTTTTGCCGCCCATCAAAAATCACTTACCACGGCCAGAAGCGAACCTGCAATCTTGGGGTTAATAGACCGACACGATATCCACTCACCCACCGTGGCAGGCTACAGAAGAAGTACCAACGATATTCATTTTTAAAGCTTGTTTGTATTGTTTTTTGGTTTGTAGATTAATGTTAACTCATCATGTTTTGCAGTTTCCAGCCCCAGGCCTGGTCTGTTTGAAACATAGACCTCTCCACTTAGTTCTCTCCTCCGACCTCCTCTCCGTCGTCACTCTGCTCCAGTCCTCTCCTCTCTTCAGCCATCTATCCCTTGGTCTCCCCTTTTATCGTTTCTTCTGCATCTATATTTCGTGTGTCCTCATGGGAATCTTCTTCTCTTCCATCCTCTTCAAGTGTCCATTCCATCTCCGTCTTGATGTCCCAATCCTACCCTGCAAGGGCTCCTCTTTCACTAGTTCCCTGATCTTGTCTCTTCTTGTTACTCCTATCCTACTTTGTTGGAATTTCATTTCACTTGCCTGTACTCTGCTTATGTCTCTTTTCTTCATTTTCCATGTTTCTGACGCATAGGTCAATGCATGTGAGATTTTCGATGTGAAATGCCATGTCCTGTGGTTCGGATTCCACGTAAAAAGGAGGTCCCGTGGCTCATGATCTCGCGATTAACGGTCACGTTAAACTACAAGCATCAAGTATCGGGACATCTCTATTCCACACTAAGCTCCCGATGCTTCTCAGAAGTGCTTCAGCCTGTCTGACAAGTTCGCTTATGTCTTTGTCAATTCTCCCATTTTCCTCCAATACACTTCCCAAATACTTGAGGCTTTCCAGCTCTACGTTAACTGTGATTTGTAAATAAACGTGATGTGAATACCAGGCAAATAAGGTGTCCCTCAAAATATTGTTCTACGCAGCCCAACAAACGCGTGTTCAGGAAGGTTGGTATTTCTCTGCTGCATCCTGCAAGCATAACCTGCAAAAGATTCTGAACACTGCAGTATTAGTTTTCCCTCGATGTGACCACGGACTACTGTAATATCCTGTTCTATGAATCCTCCCAGCGGCTCTCGACTAGTGGGACGTGAGTTGGCGACCACGGGGCCCCAGCTGAGCCACTCACTTGTGTCGGGCTCCTCTCTGTCATCTTTCCTATCGACCTCCCTTGGTCAACTCTTGTTTCTTTCCGACCCCGACAATATTAGGGTATCCGAGGCCTAGGGAGACTTTCACTTTCCCGCCTCAATTGTCCCTTGTCTCTTCTTTCCTGATCCCTCATTCTTGGAGGGGTCAGACCTCTTCTGTTATCTTCATATCTCCTGCCTTCTGCTCAAGGCCCTCCAGGAGGCATGGTGTGTGTAGCCCCACCACTTAGCCTATAGTGCACCCTGGATAGTGCTACACCCTCAAGGGCTCACGGCTGGTGAGTTCGGGAGTTGGCAACCCCTATGTATTCCTGAGCTGGGTCCGATCTTTCCCCAATTTGCCATTGCCTCTGAGGCGGACCCTCTTCCCTTTCCCCTCTCCTATCTGCCTTTCATGGCTCCCCTTCCTTCCGAGTCCCTCAGTCCTCATTGTTCGAGGGTTGAGGGCATTTCTTTTCCTCCTGTCCTTTATTTGTCTTACTCTCCATTGTGTTCTATTTCTGCTTCTGTCTCTATGTGTGTAATTAGTTTTAGATTAGTGTACATTATATTCTCATGTTTCACTTTCACTCACACCATAATAATAATAATAATAATAATAATAATAATAATATCGTATGGTCTCGGGTGCCGGGTGCAAGCTTGGTTATTTGTCGCCCAGAGGGCAGCGTGCATGTCGAAATTTGTCGTTCCTTGGAGTGCTATGAAAGTCAATGATGTTAGATACTTGAGCTCATTGACACTACAGCGCTTTCTAGGAGAGAAAGAAGGAACATTGTGTTGGCGGAAAATCCCGAGATTAATTTTTCCATTATGAACACGGCCTACTGATTTCAAATGGGTTCTGTAACATGCCAATAACGTGGGACATGCCTGTCGTGATTTCTGTCGCCTTTCAAAAAAAAAAACACTTACCACGGCCAGGAGCGAACCTGCAAGCTTGGAGTTGGTAGTCCGACACGATAACCACCCACCGTGGCAAGCCAGCACCCACACAATTAGGGGTCGGTAACTTCTATGTTAGGCCCCTTAAAACAGCAATCATCATTATCATCATCATGTTCTATGAATCCGCCGACGACGGGAGGAGCACAGTGGGTCAAAATCGAAATCTAGGGGGACAAAATTATTTTTACGTTTTAATCATAAATTTAGAGTGAAAGCAACGTATATAAATTGTTTACTTCATAATAAAAATCAGTTAAGACCTTTTTTAAGCTACGTCTACACATGCAAGAAATTGTCTGTGACTAGGAGTTGGATAGAGCATTCTGTTGTCTCCTCAGAACTATTTTCTACCCCTAATTTACTTAAAAAAGTCACAACGTTCCACTTTTGATATAATCGTCGAACCCACTGCCTCAAACAGTTGTAAACGTGTGAGAACTGGTTACGCGGCATCTTCTAAAACGTAAAATAACTAAATAAGTTGCAAAAAGATGCAAACAATCTTATACCAGGCGTAAACTACAAGACTTTATCCACATTTTAACATTAAGTAGAAAGTGACGCAGCGTGACGCGACATACTAAAAATCTAAGTGAAAATATAATTTTAAAAATAATAGTTAAATATTATATAGCTAAAATTACGTAACAATTACGCCCATTAATAACTGAAACACGTTACAAGGATCATACCTTCAGCTGCATGTTCCATCTTAAAGCATCACACTAACCACAAAGACTACCAAACCACAGCCACTTACATTCACCCTCCAATTCAGGCTGCTCAAACAATGGTGACAGATTTACACTAAGATACGTTTATATCCCAGAATAGTGAGCGGCAATTATATGAGAATGCTGTAGAAGTATTACATTTAGATTTTTTAATTATGAAAGTAAATAATTTTGTCCTCCTAGATTTCGATTTTGACCCACTTTGCGATGGCGTGTTTCTTTCTCTCACGTTAAGCTATAATGTAGGGAACAACAAACAAGTGTCCCACCTCTTTGAAAATTAATTTGTTTGAAGACCGCTTTGTGAGCCTCAGAACCTCCGCTCGGTCGATATTGATCCAGAGACACCAGGCGCTGAGCTTGGATATATCACACCCATGTCTGTCCTAAGCCCTTGTATTATCGCGATCAACGTCGATACTGAGCCCGAGATACCACAGGGTCAATGACCGAAACCAGCCCTTCACACACACGAGACTGTTACTCACAGGAGGTCGGGACTACTAGCCCACAATACACAGCACCTAACACTTGTAAATAAGCAAGATAAAATATCTTCTGATATACGAGGGTGGTCAGAAAGTAAGCCTGCAGTGACTCTTATCCGAATCCACCCCGCATCCGCATGACTCTTATCCGAATCCACCCCACATCCGCATGACTTTCATCCGCATCCGCCCCACATCCGCATGATTTTAATCCGCATCCGCCCCACATCCGCATGACTTTAATCCGCATCCACCCCACATCCGCATGACTTTAATCCGCATCCGCCCCACATCCGCATGACTTTAATACGCATCCGCCCCACATCCACATGACTTTAATCCGCATCCGCCCCACATTCGCATCCGCCCCACATTCACATCACTTTCATCCGCATCCGCATGTCTTTAATCCGCATCCGCCCCACATCCGCATGTCTTTAATCCGCATCCGCCCCACATTCACATCACTTTCATCCGCATCCGCCCCACATCTGCATGTCTTTAATCCGCATCCGCCCCACATTCACATCACTTTCATCCGCATCCGCATGACTTTAATCCGCATCCGCCCCACATCCGCATGTCTTTAATCCGCATCTGCCCCACATCCACATCACTTTCATTCGCATCCGCCCCACATCCACATCATTTTCATCCGCTTCCGCCCCACATCCACATGACTCTTATCCGCATCCGCCCCACATCCGCATGACTTTAATCCGCATCCGCCCCAAATCCGCATGACTTTAATCCGCATTCGCCCTACATTCACACCACTTTCATCCGCATCCGCATGTCTTTTATCCGCATCCGCCCCGCATCCGCATGACTTTAATCCGCATCCGCCCCACATTCACATCACTTTCATCCGCATCCGCCCCACATCCACATCATTTTCATCCGCTTCCGCCCCACATCCACATGACTCTTATCCACATCCGCCCCACATCCGCATGACTTTAATCCGCATCCGCCCCACATCCGCATGACTTTAATCCGCATTCGCCCTACATTCACACCACTTTCATCTGCATCCGCATGTCTTTTATCCGCATCCGCCCCGCATCCGCATGACTTTAATCCGCATCCGCCCCACATTCACATCACTTTCATCTGCATCCGCCCAACAACCGCATGTCTTTAATCCGCATCCACCCCACATCCACATCACTTTCATCCGCATCCGCCCCACATCCACATCACTTTCATCCGCTTCCGCCCCACATCCACATCACTTTCATCCGCATCCACCCCACATCCACATCACTTTCATCCGCATCCGCCCCACATCCACATCACTTTCATCCGCTTCCGCCCCACATCGACATGACTTTCATCCGCATCCGCACGTTTGTTATCCGAATCCGTTAGCATTGCATTAAAATTATTTTATTAGATGAAGCATTAAGTACTAAAGCAACACCTTTGGACATTTGAGGAGAATTTCGTTCCCTTAGACTTTGTGTGAATCACAAGACAATGTTGACTGAGTTGTGTCCCTCTGAGTAACGACAAGTTAAACAGCGGGTGGCAAATTATAGCACTTACTTAGTCGTCGGATAACCCACGCAGGCAAACACAAGTATAAACTATATTCTTTTGGCTAAAGTCAACACTAATTGAGAGTATTGGCTTCTCTATTAATCCCATACAATCCAAGCGAGAGTAAACAGGGAAAGATGCAGATCTTGGTAAGAACTAACATTATTTTAAAACAAGTAGTTCCGTGAAGAACTAAAGCCTATTTTCATATATCCTACTTAAGTTAATTGCCTCTATCTACATACAAAATTTCAGTTTGATTGCTGTAATAGATTCGTAGATATTGAGAACAGACTAAATATTGGGGATGGTCACCATGTTGGATTTTTATATATGTTGGTCTTAGAGTTATGTACTGTTACATGAAGATTATTGTGTAGGTGTAGTATTCAGACTTCAATCGCATAATTAGGACACAAGAAGTAAAAACGAGATTTTAAAATTTCGCACAGCTGCCATCTTGTGGTAATGGAAACAATTGAAAAAAATAGTTGCCAGTGGATTAACATTTGTATAACGGTTTACTGTACCAAATTTCACTGCACTCGGATGGTTAAATTGCGATAAACGACCATGTGAATATTTATATTTCGCGTCACCGCCATGTTGGATTTGTGATCACCAGGTTATTGAAAGTCCTATAGGTGAACTTATGTTCATAGCCCCTATGAACATTAAAAAATTCAGTTTGATTGCTGTAATACATTCGTAGGTATTGAGATCCAACCCAATATTTCGGATGGTCGCCATGTTGGATTGTTAAATGTATAGGTCATAGAGTCATGTACCATTAAAGGAAAATTATTGCGTAGGTTCATTATTCAAACTTTCACTTCGATCGCATGATTTCGATACAAGAAATAAACACTTAATTTAAAAATTCGCACAGCCGCCATCTTGAGGTTATGTAAACAATTGAACGAAGTTAGATGTCGGTACATTACAAAGTGTATAAACATATACTGTACCAAGTTGTATTGCCTTGGTTGGTTAAATCGCGAGAAACGTCTATTTAAAAGTCGCAACTTCGCTTGGCCGCCATGTTGGTTTTGTAGTTACCAGTTTTTCAAAAGTCACGTAGGTGAACTTCTAGTAGTTCCCTATATCACCGTAATATATTCCAGGGTGATATCGGTAATAGTTTCCTAGATATTGAATGCTGGTGAAATATTTCGCACAGCCGCCATGTTGGATTGGTGAGACGTAACAATATTTGAAAGGCACGGTCAAAGTCGTCCGGAATAGTGCTATGAACTTACCGAGTTTTATTTAAATCGCTCCAGCCGTTAAGATTTTATTGAGGAGGGGGGGCAGACACATAGGAATCACACACAGACACACGGACAAAAGGTGATCTCATAAGCCTATTTCTTCATAAATGAAAATAATAATAATGTTATTGGTTTTACGTCCCTTTTAACTACACTGGCTTTTAGAGACGCCGGGGTGCCGGAATTTTGGCCCGAAGGGGATCTTTAACGTGCCAGTAAATCTACTGACATGGCTCCCACGCATTTGCGCACACTCAAATGCCAGCTGATTGCGCCAGGGTTCGAACCTGCAACCTTGGGCTCAGCAAGCGAGAACGTTACCCCTGAGCCACGCAGCCAGACATAAATGAAAATAGGCTAAGAATTATATGTTATTAAAATCTATTTGGACTGCGAAGGGGGTGACATGTTCCTCACGTGAAGTGAGCATCGTCAGATCCAAATATACTGTATTTTAGAGTTAGACAAAATAGCCCTCCAAATACAAAACAAGAAAGCCGTTCATAAACCAACTTTTATCTATTAACCACTGTCCTTAAACCAAACGTGTAAGCTACCTGAGCTGTGGCACAAGTTTATCTGCAGACTCGGGTTCGAATCCTATTGCTGGCCGTTCTTCAAATGGTTCTCTAATTTTATTTCGAGGCTAATGTCGGGACGGTACATTCTAGCAGTTCCGTCCAACTCCTTGTCCGTTTTCTTTGAGCTTCATTCCTTTCATCTATCAACAATTCCCCTCATGAGGTGGGTATAAGGAAGGGCATCCGGCCGTAAAAAGCTAATGCCACATAGAGAATTATCTCTCTTCATCCCCCACCGCATGCAAACAGGAACGCAACGCGCCGTGATGTGCACTGTATAGGCAACTTTTACTACACTACTGTCAAGAGGAATATCTAACTTGTGTGTTGAAAGCGATGCCCCGTGAAGTAGATTACAAAGGCAACTTTCACAACACCACGATTGTGTATCTAAGTATTCAAAGCATTGCGCCGTGAGGTAGATAGGATGGCAACTTCTAATACACTGGTGTGTAGCGAAATATCATAACTTGTATTCAGGGCAGAACACCGTTAGGCAGATTGTTTGGTATTACTTCGCTGTGAAGTGGAGTATCTAACCCGTGTGAGCAACTGCTACTACCCTGCGTATTCGCCAAATTGACACAAAAGAAGGAATTACAACCTGAGTTTTACTTCACTGGTTGTTAAAGCCAATATACCACCTTTTTGGAAGCTTTCATAGGGAGGTTATGGCTTCTTGAGCTTTTAGTTCTAGCAGTTCAGAGGCGCGGGTGCGCTTCATAAAATGGAGGTAGCGTGCAGTTCGCTACTCCTGTGGGGGTCAGGGCACGGACACCAGGAATCCGCTGATGAGCCAGCTTGGTGTCCTAAGTGAAACCCCACACAAGACACCGCACAAACCTAGAAAAATTGCTGAGCTTTAAGAGTGTAGTTCTCATTTCTTTTTCTACAATCGTCATCGGCGTCGGCTGAAAATGGTATTCACTTCTCTGCTGCAATTCAGGCTTATCAAGCCACCTTATTGATGGTGGAGGTCGTGGTTGAGGTTGGCGCAATTTATGCCTCTGGCTTGCCTTCGATGTTCGCGCTCAAAATGTGCGACAACAGTTTCCATAGTCGATCCTCCACAGTGGCACTCCATGTACTTGGTTCAATGCCTGTACTCCACAAGGTCTTCTTAAGCTTGTTCTCATAGCGCTTCAAGCTCCAAAGTTCGCCACAAGGTGTCAGTGACATTTGGTAGCCGAAGTTAAAACTACTTGAAATTGAATAGTACTTGTAGCTCACCCCATGGGTGTCAGTGCAGAAGCAGCTACAAAATCTGGAGAGCCAAGCATGTCCTCAGACACTCTCGGCACTAAAATCCATACGCCAAATAAATAATATTAATAAGAGGGGCACTACAAGGTCTTTGGCCTGTACTAATTTCCCTATACACGATCCGTCGAGGAAGTAGGTCATCACTCATGCCCTGAGTTGGTGACGAACAATGGTGGCTTCTATACTGTTCATCTTTTCTACAACAGAAATAAACAGTCATAACGTCCTCAGGGGCAACAAAATGCGTGCTCAGTTCCTTTTCATCCTTTATACTTTCGTATTGCACATTTGTAATTCGGGGTGATAGATGAGTAAGAATATGCAACATTCTTATAGGTGTGGATTCTATTTTATGAAATATGCGGTGGTAAATTATTATCCCACTGCCCACACCCGACAGTATGTTTTCTTAAATGAGCAATGGGGTTATAATCTCCCACCTCCAAATTATGATGATAATGTGTTTCTCACTCAATAATGAGGTTTATTTAACATGATGTCCCGTAGTATATACAAAACACACATCACGCTCTATAATTAAAAACCAACGTAACTCCCACGAAACACAGGTTCTGTGACTGCACAAAAATATAAAAGTGATATTGGAATGTTAAATGTTAGTATATTTGAAATATAATTCAATAAATTCGAAGTAGTATTTACTAAAAATACAGAAAATTAATTTGAAAAATCTTCTGTTCTATGACAAACACCCTAAACAGGATAATTATTCCTTTGTAGCTGAAATATATTTACTCAAGTGACCAAAACCATTATTAACATTATATAGCAACTTTTACAAATCTCTTCTCTTCAATAAAGACACCTTCTTCTATAAAACAATGCAGTTCATTCACTCAACACAACCGAACTGGTGAGATCACTGGGATATAGCCTATGCTTCCCACCTTTGGTTTCTGACCACAGTATACAGTAATGAAGTTAATGGGTTTTCAATATTTCTATGCAGCTAGCTTGTGTATGCATGTGGAACTGCTTGAAATGAAAGGGGTGGGAAAATTCTCTCCCTAACACCGTTCTATATATATACATGGTCATCCCGGAATCCTTCTTGGAGACAAGGAAGGAAGTTGGTCCAAGAGCAGTTTCAAGTGAATGAAGCTTGGCGCAACGAGTGGCAGACTTCAAATCCAGACAGATTTGGTCTTATCTCGGATCCAGTTACTAAGCAACCTTCCCAGGAAAATCTGGACGTCGCTGAACCTCATAAGAACACAACACGATAGATGTCAGTTCTGGAATCACAAATGGAAAATTGTCGAGAATCCTTTCTGCAACTGTGCATATGTGCCTCAGACCATCAGTCACATCGCTATGGGTTGCCCACTCCGAAGGTTCAATGGTCCAATGAAGGAGATTCATCAAGCTAGTGATGTAGCTTTAGAATGGTTAGAGAAGCTACTTGCAGATCAAGGTCTCAATCTGTATATATTTGTATATACTGTATAATGTAAATAATTGTATATTGCATCTTCATGCCAAACGAAATATATATACATGGAGGGAAGATATTATCCGAACGACCTATAAAGGGTAAAACATCGGTAGTAAGAATATTTTTAGGCTTTATTATGAAGTGTCCTGTGTCATTTCAAGAGTAAGATGTTAAAATGCACTGAACATGATCTTGTAACTTGTACTGGATATGTGAAGACCAGGAGAAACTTAGGAACCAGGGAAGCTGCACTAAGTCTTAGGCTGATCTGGGAAGATACACTAAGGAAATATAGCAGAACATTCATGGCATTTGAAGACATAGAAAATACTTTTGTTAACGTTGATTGGAGTAAGTTGTTTGACATTTTGAAAACGATTGGAATAAAGTACAGGGAATGGAAATGTGCTCTACAATGTATACAGAAACCAGACAAGAGAAAGAAGTTGTATTCAGAAAGGTGTAAGCCAAGGCTCCAACTTATCATCCATACTTTTCAATCTATACATTGAACAAGCAATGAAGGAAATTGGTTAAAAATTCAAAGTAGGAGTAAAGATTCAAGGAGAAATAATTTCAACTCTGAGAATTGCTGATGACATCGTCATCTTAGCCGACACACCAGAGGATTTGTACGCCTAGATGTAACAACAATATGTAATGCAGCCTAAATTAATCAGAAACCCGCACGGAACAGAAATTGGCAGGTGAAAAGCTAAAGGAAGTAGGAGTCTTCTGTTATTTAGGAAGCAAAATAACCAGTGATGGACGAAGCGAATAGATTATTAAAAGTAGGTTGGCACAAGCAAGGAAAGCATTTCCAAAGAAATGAAATCTGTTGACATCAGATATAGACTTAAGTATAAGAAAGTAATTTTCGAATGCCTTTGTCTGGAGCGTGACGCTCTATGGTAGGGAAAGTTGGACTATTGGTGCAGCTGAAAAGAGGAAAATAGAAGTCTTTGAAATGTGGTGATACAGGAGAATGATGAAGGCCAGATGGGTAGATGGAGTAACAAATGAAGAGGGATTAAGACGAGTGGGAGAGGAGAGATAGGTTGGTAGGCCACATACTAAGACACCCAGGAATAGCAAACTTAGTTATGGAACGTTGGCACACCCTAATATACTCACTACTCGCAATCAGCTGGAAGGTTGGCACACCCGAATATACTCACCACTCGCAATCAGCTGGAAGGTTGGCACACCCTAATATACTCACCACTCGCAATCAGCTGGAAGGTTGGCACACCCTAATATATTCACCACTCGCAATCAGCTGGAAGGTTGGCACACCCTAATATACTCACCACTTGCAATCAGCTGGAAGGTTGGCACACCCGAATATACTCACCACTCGCAATCAGCTGGAAGGTTTGCACACCCTAATATACTCACCACTCGCAATCAGCTGGAAGGTTGGCACACCCGAATATACTCACCACTCGCAATCAGCTGGAAGGTTCGCACACCCTAATGTACTCACTACTCGCAATCAGCTGGAAGGTTGGCAGAGCCCAATATACTCACAACTCGCTATCAGCTGGAAGGTTGGCAGACCCTAATATACTCACCACTCGCAATCATCTGGAAGGTTGACACACCCGAATATACTCACCACTCGCAATCAGCTGGAAGGTTCGCACACCCTAATGTACTCACTACTCGCAATCAGCTGGAAGGTTGGCAGAGCCCAATAAACTCACAACTCGCTATCAGCTGGAAGGTTGGCAGACCCCAATATACTCACCACTCGCAATCAGCAGGAAGGTTGGCAGTGCCCAATATACTCACAACTCGCTATCAGCTGGAAGGTTGGCAGACCCCAATATACTCACCACTCGAAATAAGCTGGAAGGTTGGCAGTGCCCAATATACTCACAACTCGCTATCAGCTGGAAGGTTGGCAGACCCCAATATACTCACCACTCGCAATAAGCTGGAAGGTTGGCACACCCGAATATAGTGTACTCACCTGAAACACACAAATAAATAACAGTGTGAGACAAGGTGGAATATCTCCTTTGATCACCACAATTGTGGTGGCTGTTGCTATTGCTACCAACAATAAGAACAGTATCAATGATAATAGCCATATTAATAAATTTAATTGCAGCCGAATGTCAAAAATACAATTCCTGTAAGTTCCTTAGTCTACAGATCTTTACTATACTGATTTTGTCCTATTTCCGCATCGGTTGATGTGATAGCGTTCGCATCCTTCACCACACAAATTACACACACTCCTTTGTTACTTCATGGAAATGTGTCGTCGCCATGGTTTGTGCTGATATCCATGAACCGCTGAACTTGTGATAACATGTCTCCGTCGAGTGTCGGTCCCACTTGGCGTCTGTACAATAAAATTAAAGCAAAATATCCTCCCATATATCCCATATTAATAAGACATAGTAATAACTAGCAGAAGTACCCATTCTACGAACGGTCTTCGGTATTAATAACCAGATGTTATCAATTGAGCTACTGTTGCAATGGTTAGGGGCTTGGAACCTGTTTGTCGACAAAGATAAATGATTAGTTGAAACATGCTCTGAAACTAATTTACCTAACGTGTACTTCCTGACGTGAAAATAAAATTGAAAACCTCGTAGACGAAACGCAATTATACACGTCACATAAAAACTGACCCTCACTATTGTGTCAAGTCCGCATCCAGAGGAAGACCCCTTTAATAAATTATAAAGGCTTGTGGTGCATGAATATTCAGGTTTTTTAGCCTCCAATCGCCCAAATTCCTAAAAGCAAAAAAAAATAAAATTAAAACAAATTATTTCAATCAAGGAATTTTTGAAAATAATGTTGCCGTTTGAAGATATAATAGACCTTCTGTACGATATATCGCACGTTTAAGTCTTGTGAAAAAATCTAGGTTACCCCTTGACCACCTTAAGCGCATTGATGAATTTTACAGTTTTTGTTGGTTCCGAGATAACCTTATAGCCATTTGCAAACTTTCACAGAAATTTAATAAATGGAGTGGCATTACTTCTTGCAGAAATAGATGGAAAGTTGGATGTAACTTTTTGAGACACTGTTGTCATGGTTACTGGCTTACATTCATACATTAGTTTATTAAATGAAATTAGTTTTCTGGTAATATCTCGGAAACTCTTGGGTTTAGAGCCTTAAAATGTAGTTTTCGGGGACCCTTTAAGGCTGTTTAAGGGCCCCAAGTTTTCTTTTTTGCTGACACCAAGGGGATGAAAATAAGTTTTGTCTCGTCGTAGTAGGCCGTAGTAAAATAATAATAATAATTACAATAATAATATAACAATATAGGGGTAGGGATATAATTGACCTTCCGTACCACACCAGCACGTGTAAATCGCGTGAAAAAATTCTAGAGTACCCCATGACCCCCTTAAACGCATTATATACGTATTGATGAATTTTACAGCATAATTTGGTTCCGTTATAACCTTATAGCCGTTTGCAAACTATCTCAGTAACGTAATAAATGACTGCGGTGGCGTCTAGTAGCTAAGTTCTGAACTTGGCCTAGTAGTCGTCGACGGTGGCGCTTGGCGGCAAAAGTAGGAACTATTTGAAAAATTCTAAGTTGCAGTACTTAATTTAAAAAACAGATAACACACACTAATACAGTCATCACAATTAACACCGGTTATCAGACAGATTCTACACACACCCAAAGTACACGGGGCTACATGACCGCGTTGTCGCAGCCCCTAAACTTAAGAACCAACCAACCAACGTAATAAATGGAATTGTATTGCGTCTTACAGCAATAGATGGACCTGTGAGTTTCTGTTGCCATGGTTACCGACTTACTTTCTTTCATTATTGTATTAAATGAAATTGATTTTCTGGGAATATCTCAAAAACTGTTGGTTTTAGGGCCTTGAAATGTGGTTTTCGGGGGCCCTGTGGGCCCTATGGGCCCCCGAGTTTTGCTTCTCACATTGAGGGGCTGACAATGAGCTTTGTCTCGCCCTTCTACGCCTATTTCAGCAAGTATTTTAAGGGGGTAGGCCCCCTTTATGAGAGGTACAGAGAAGAGTTACATCAATTATTAGTGCCGTGCCTCTGAAGGCTATCTGTACCAAATTTTACGTTGATCCATCCAGCCGTTCTCGAGTTATAAGGGAACAACCACTTTGTCCACAGACAGACAGACAGACAAACAGACAGACATACAGACAGACAGACAGACAAAAAAATTATTTTCGCTCGCATCCGTCATAAAACAGTCTGGAACGCGTAAATAACGCAAATTTCCGTAGAAATTCAGAAAAAATCAGACAAACTTTCATTCTTATATACAGTGTGGTCCGCCAGCCCCTTATTTTTTTGGAGGAAGGCAACCCAACTAACGCGTATATCACAGTCATCCTAAAAACATTAGTACCTGTTCCTTTACGTCCATTGTACAACTTTACCGTTGAGTACATCCTCGCGAATATAGTAGAAATTAATAGTGGCAGTTTTCTTTCAATGACCTCAAATATAATGCATGATTGAAACGATTAGAGCTCCGAATAACACATGCTTACGTTTTGACAGGAAGTGTCTACGAATAGATTCAATGCGTGCCAGCAATATACCATGGTTCTCTGTAGCTATGGTGGCTAAATCAAAAGTAGGCTAGCGTCAATGAAGTCGCATTGTAGTAGGTTCGAATCTTGAACTAGTACTTTTTTTTTGCTTAATGTCGTTTATTGTGGATGTATTATGGACGCATATCTATCTGTTCCAACGAGTGATTTTTTATTTGGTCCTCAAAAGGACCGTACTTATCCGATGGTACGCAGCCAGATTGGACGACGACATAATGATCTGTAGAACGAAAGCAAGGTATCCTGTATATTCAAGGTAGCAAGTGTTCGAAATTTTTACCACCTTTGTTTAAAGGAAAACTCCGACTCATTCAGACGACCCACATAACAAATAAATAAATACATCAGACCGAAACTATAATTCCTTTCAACGGCGTCTGTGCGAAAAGCGCTTGCTATACACTTACAGTAATAGTTAGTTAGTTAGTGAGGTTTTAAGGGGCGGAACTACGAGGTCATCTGCCCCAAACCTAAAGTAAATACAGATAATTATGACATTATTGGTTTTACGTCCCTTCTAACTGCTCTGGCTTTTAGATACGCCGGGGTGCTGGAATTTTGCTCAGAAGGGGATCTTCAACGTGCCAGTAAATCTACTGACACGGCTCCCTCGCATTTGCGCACCCTCAAATGCCAGCTGACCGCACCAGGATACGAACCTGCAACCTGCAACCTTAGGCACAGCCAGCTGAGCCTCGCAGCAAGCCAGTAATTACAGAACGTGTCATATTATTATAAATATTGAACTATTAAAATTCTAATTATCACGAATAGAGTCGCTTCCGTTGCGTAGTAGTCAGCGTGATTAGCTGACACCCCGGACGTCCTGGGTTCGATTCCCGGCTATGCCATGAAATTTGAAAAGTGTTATGAGGACTGGGACGGGGTCTACTCAGTCTCGGGTGGTCCAAATAAATAGAGGGGGTTCGATTCCCACCTCAGCCATCCTCAAAGTGGTTTTCCGTGGTTTTCCGTGGTTTCCCACTTCGCCTTCGGGCAAATGCCGGGATGTTACCTACCGTACGGCCACGGCTGCCTCATTACCTCTTCCTTGCCTATCCCTCCCTATCCTCCCCACCTTTCCCATCCCTCAAGATGTCCCTGTTCGCTTTGCAGGTGAGGCCACCTGGGCGAGGTGCTGATCCCACCTCCCCAGTTGTATCCCCAGTTGAGATGTTTCAAGCTCCAGGTCACTGCCCGTAGAGGCGGTAATGATGGGATCCCTCGCTGAGTCCGTGGGAAAACCTAACCTGGAGGGTAAAATCGACTAAAAATATATTAACTATAACGAATAGTATCCATCCATGGTTTAGAACAGGTTTTTTTTTAAATTTTATTTAGTCAATTTACCCTCTAGGTTGGTGGTTCCCACGGACTCAGCGAGGGAACTCACCACTACCGCCTCTATGGGCAGTGTCCTGGAGCTTGGAACATCTGGTCTGGAGGGATACAACTGGGGAGGTGTGATCAGCACTTCGCTCAGGCGGCCTCACCTGCAAAGCGAACAGGGGCCTCATGAGGGATGGGAAGGGATGGAAGATTGGAATGGATAGGCTAGGAAGAGGGAAGGAGGTGGCCGTGGCCTTACAGTAGGTACCATCCCGGCAATTGCCCGAAGACGAAGTTGGAAACCACGGAAAAACACTTCGAGGATGGCTGAGGTGGGAATCGAACCCCCTCTACTCATTATGGGCCACCCGAGGCTGAGTAGACCCCGTTCCAGTCCTCATACCACTTTTCAAATTTCGTGGCAGAGCCGGGAATCGAACCCAGGACCTCCGGGGTGGCAGCTAACCATGCTGACTGCTACGCTACGGAGGCGACATGGTTTAGAATAGTTTTTATTTTATTTAGTCAATTTACCCTCTAGGTTGGTGGTTCCCACGGAATCAGCGAGGGAACTCACCACTACCGCCTCTATGGGCAGTGTCCTGGAGCTTGGAACATCTGTTCGTGAGGGATACAACTGGGGAGGTGTGATTAGCACTTCGCCCAGGCGGCCTCACCTGCAAAGCGAACAGGGGTCTCATGAGGGATTGGAAGGGATGGAAGATTGGTATGGATAGGCTAGGAAGAGGGAAGGAGGCGGCCGTGGCCTTACAGTAGGTACTGTACCCGTAATCCACGTGGTCTTACCTGTTGCAATCCGATGGAAGGCTGGATCGTAGATTCTAGAAGTTCCCGGCTCAAATAACCTCTGAAAAACCTACCAACTAGGATCAACCAGGGATCAGGATACGTCGATATAAAAGAATGCGGTACGAAGATGCCAGTGGTGTATAAAATTACGATGAAACAAAGCTCAAAGGAACTCGAACAAGAGACTCTAAAATAAAATAAAAATATCTCGGGCGTTAAGTTTAAGCAAACTCAAAGAAAACCACCCACTGGTCCTCCTAACGCACTCCCCTTTTCTGATATAAAACACTAGTCGTTCTAATATTCTTTAAAATTAAATTCAATTTATTGACTGATCAATAATGACTGTCCGTCAATTAGACACGAAGTTAAAGAAAAATTTCTTTAAATCAGATAAAGAAAATATGGTTTTATATAAATGCCTACAATAAGGCCCCATCTTATTGTTCATATCAATCGCTGAACAAATAACAAGAAAAAAATATAATGTTACATTATAATATATACTGATGTTATACCCTTAAAGATTTATACAAATTTTACACTTTATATACAAGTTTCATCCTCAAATAGGATTTTGTTTTCAACGCTGCCTATCTTCATTTAATTTTACAAGTATGTTTCATGGTTATCATTTCCTTAATTCGATGAATTCAACAATCAATTAAGATAATCAAATTATGTTACATTTTGTGAAAATAGTTCATTAACTATTTATAAGTTTCAAAGAATGCAGTATATTTTTACAAAAATTACTGAAATATTACATGTATTATGTTGCATGAATTAGTTAAATTGTTTAAGAAGTATCTGTGTTACTTGAATATGGGTGTCATGATATAGACAATTAATCTCCGGCAAATCCTACTAGGCAAGAATAAAACGTAGGGCTACTTGCATAAAACAAGCATAAGAAAAACATTCGTGATTCCAAATCACGAGAACTACAACATCAAATCCAAAAAGGTGATAGCTTAAAAGCTAATTTCACTCTTATTAAAACGCAATAACTACGTTAACGTCTTCTCAAAAGACTACAAGAACAATATCCAGCATTAATATTGACCATCCAATGATGTCAAATATTAGCTGCACTAACACAATAAATCGAATGCACAAAATTGCAATGCCTCAATACAACTTTCCAAAGCTGTCAAAAATTAAACCCAAACGTTATTAAACTTGAAACTTTTCAGAAATTGCTCTGAAAATATCATGCCCTCATCATGAACGAATATAGAAATGCCACATATTACTTCTTTTCTAACTTCATTAAACAAGAAGCAACAATTTGTTAGATAAATTGCATTATTCATTTCCACAATAATCGTCTTTAAATTCTACGATAAATTCTGTTATAACAATGTGAACAGTTAAATTTGATTCACAATTCCAATATATTTATATATATATATATATATTTATTTATAATGACTTATATGTGATAGAAAAATTGTAAATAGACACTATCAAAATAGTCGTTTCAGTTTCGCCTATCCAAATCCGAAAAATGGCTCAACTACTCAGACGAAAACACGTGAGACTTACATCATGGAAAGGAGTCTATTATCATATCAATAGATACACGCAAACCATTAAATCAAACGATGATCTATCCAAGAGTCTTCCCAAAAACGAATTGAAATAATACAAGCAAAAACTGAACGAACAAAAATATTACATTTAAAGAAAAATCTTTAATCAAAAAATATATGAAAGTAGGCTGCAAATGCCTTGGCAATCAATACACAATTGTTTTCGCCGGACGATTTCCATAAATCCATAAGCATGGAAAATAACGATGAGAATGCACTATTATTTCTAAAAGAAAGAATTTCTACTAGAATGGCATAAGTTCAATCGAATAGTATCACTCAAATAATTTTGAAAAGTTCAAGTGCACGAGTGTGTTGCCATCTTCTTCCTAATTACTATTCTTATACAAAGATATCGTCGTCTTGTTCCTAATTATGCTGCAAATATCTTCCCAACAAAATTGAATGCTTGGTTTTATTTCCAAAAATTTGAAAAATAAAAGCAACAAAGTAATGCTCTAAATAGCATCACGTTTACAGTTAACTACACAAAAAATAACATTCTCCGACAGAAATGGTAAAAGAGAACCAGATCTAGCCTTTGAATGAAATTCATACTAATTAATGAAATATTGGTGAAAAGTATCAAACTAAAGGTGACAAGTTCTACTGTCTACAAGAGAAGAAAAGATTTCCAGCTACCTTGGGCGAAGTTCTAGTTGAAATTGAAGAATATGTATAGGAATATACATTCCTGTCAGGAATCGAACCATCGTCCCTGAGAAGCTCGTGGCTGGATCCGCAAGTTGTCGAACCAACTTCCTCCTAACCCGAAAACTACTGTCCACGAAACGGAGTTCCTTCATGATGCTTGCACAAGGCTCCCTCGACGTTAACAGTAAAGTAGCTTCCTTTCTTTGGAGAAGTTTCTTCATTCTTGGCTACTTAAAAGTCACTGGATTAGAACTAATGTTCTCAACATTTTCTTTCTCTTCATTGTAGAGTTCAAAAGGATGTCATTCCAAATGATCAACTCTGCTATTGCATTACATTCCTGAATGATATATTTAGCACATCATTACTCCAATAGTTTGTTTCTCACAAGAATATCCAGTCATAATGTTGTCGATAATAATGCTTTCTTGCATTTCAAACCAATACGTAGCAGATTTCCTCATTGAATTCTGTATTAACAAAGTCCATGTGTTGGCTAAGCTCACTCGTTCGAATCGCGGTGCGTGTAGAAAGCACTCGTATAACGCGTGATACACGGAACTTCCTTATACGAACGATAACATGTTCACTGCATAGAATGCTGTACTCAAGTGTGTGTTGTCTCAAAGCTGCTGATCCAAGACCCAGCTGGTAGACTCCCAAGATGCATCACACCTGTATCGAAGTGGACAATCGAACACAATCGATTATCATTTCATATTTCCTTCCACTAGTTGCAATGTCAAGTCCATAAGCATGTGCTGAGCACGTGATCAGGAGTGTGGCGGGGTAGTCTAACCATTTCCTTAGAGCATATGAAACAAACTGTGCCTCAAAGTCCACAGTCAAAATAATGTCAAGCAATAACTTCCAAATACGTCTCGCTGTCATATCAGGGTTCCAATAAATAGCAAAATACTGTCTCAGTACCATCCCGGCATTAGCCCGAAGACGAAGTGGGAAACCACGGAAAACCACTTCGAGGATGGCAGAGGTGGGAATCGAACCCCCTCTACTCATTTGGGCCACCCGAGACTGAGTAGACCCCGTTCCAGTCCTCATACCACTTTTCAAATTTCGTGGCAGAGCCGGGAATCGAACCCAGGACCTCCGGGGCGGCAGCCTACCATGCTGACCGCTACGCTGCGGAGGCGACATGGTTTAGAACAGTATTTAGGGAAAATAACCATTTAAATGAGACAAGAAAATAACTTTCCCTATCGTCTTCGTAGATAATGTGAACAAAACCAAGTTGAAATCTTGCTGTACGAGGTGGGGGGGGGGGGGGGTATAATAAAATAGTTAAAAAGAATTTAAAAAATCTGCCGTTGGATGGTCTTGAACCCGGGATCTTCGAAACAGCGAGCGGGCGCAATAACACTTACACACATTTCCAACACACACTAGAGGTTTTTGTTGCGCTTCTTATTAACGCGTATGGTAAAATATTCAATTATTACAGTTAGATCTTAAATATTGATTGGAATGCATTCGTTCAGTACCTGGCAGGTTTTCTAATTTACTTAAAGCAATTTTCGCGACCGCTTTGCGTTAATAAGGCGAAAGAACAGCAACTAATGCCCTCAAACGACAGCCCTTCGGTTTTATTTCATACAACTTAGCGTCCAAAATGCTAGCGTGTGATACACTTCGGTCATACAAGCAGGTGTACTGACGAAGAGAACAGAATTATACAGGATTTTGTACCAGCAATCACACCAGCTTCCTTGCCAGCGAGTGTCGTGTGATACGGGCCTAAAGATATGCTAAGACTTTTTGTTAAAATTTAATAACAAAACAAGATGTTCGGTAAAGAACGTATAGCCTACTTTCTCCTAAATACATGGGTATGGTTATAACCCTTTGTCCTTTTCAAGGAGTATAATTGAATGTTGGTTGTAGTAGTTTCTTGAAATACAACGTGCTTTAGGGATATTATACATGAATATGATGTGCCCTTTGCTAGTGCTACCTCTGTAAAAAAATCATTCAATTCGGTTTCACCGTGTTTGAATTGATAGGGGGAATCGATTTGCACACAAACATGGCTGCTATCTGCACATTATTGGTCTGATGACCTTGTAGTGTGGTCAACAGATTCTCTATACATAAAGGTATGTCGTTGTAAAATTTGGTAGGGATCAGATTATTAGGTTGGTCATAACATGATTCAAGCTCTTAACATTAGGATGGCCGCCATTACGTTTTCGTCAATATGGCGGCGATATAAAACATGACACTGGAGTGCCCTTTGCTAGTGATACCTCTGTTCCAAATTTCGTTCAATTCGGTTACACCGTGTTTAATTGATAGGGGGAATCAATTTGCACACATACATGACCGCCATCTGCAAACTTATGGGCTGATGACCTTGTAGTTCAGTCAAACGATGCTCGCTATACAAGTATACGTTGTTGCAAAATTTGGTAGAGATAGGATGATTAAGTTAGTGGTAATTTGATTTAAGCTTTGAACATTTGGGTGGCCACCATTACGTTTCCGTCAAGATGGTGGCGATATAAAACATGACACTGAGGTGTTTTGCGCTAGTGCTACCTCTGTACCAAATTTCGTTCAATTCGGTTTCACCGTGTTTGAATTGATAGGGGGAATCGATTTGCATACATACTTGGCCGCCATATGCAAACTATTGGGCTGATGATCTTGTAGTTTGGTCAAAATATGCTTCCCACATAAAGGTATGTTGTTGCAAGATTTGGTAGAGATCAAATTATTAGGTTGGTCGTAATTTGATTCAAGCTCTTAACAATAGGATGGCCACCATTACGTTTTCGTCAAGATGGAGGCGATATAAAACATTACACTGAGGTGTCCTTTACTACTGCTACCTCTGTACAAAATATCGTTCAATTCGGTATCACCGTGTTTGAATTGATAGGGGGAATCGATTTGCGCACATACATGGCCGCCATCTGGAAACTATTGGTCTGATTACCTTGTAGTGTGGTCAAAAGACGCTCGCCTTATAAATATATGTTGTTGCAAAATTTGGTAAAGATCGTATGATTAGGTTATTCGGAATTTGATTTAAGCTTTGAACATTTGGGTGGCCGCCATTACGTTTCCGTCAAGATGGCTGCGATATAAAACATGACACTGAGGTGCCCTTTGCTAGTTCTACCTCTGTAACAAATTTCGTTCAATTCGGTTTCACCGTGTTCGAATTGATAGGGGGGGGGGGAGGGGGGGGGGCAGGCATTCAGAGTACACACACTCACACACACACAACGTCACACACTCACAGATAGACAAACGATTTTTTGCTAATAATACAATGGGAATTTCTACGGAATACGTATACTTCGATGCAAGCACTGGCGATCAGAATATCATTCGATATGTTGTTGTTTTGTTTCATTTGAGGGCCTAGAACATTTAGCCATGTTTACTTGGGTGTGTGTGTGTGTGTAGAATTTGTCTGATAACCTGAGTTATTGCGGGCTTGTAATGATGTGTGTATTTGCAATTAAGGATTGGGAAGGAGGCGGCCGTGGCCTTAAGATAGAATCCGTCCCGGAATTTGGAAACCACGGAAATCCATTTCCAGGGTGGCTGAGGTGGGAATCGAGCCCACTTCTTCTCATATTTGCTCCACGAGGCTACGTGTGCCCAATTTCAGCCCTCAGACAAGTATTACATTTCTTGGCAGAGCTGGGAATCGAACCCGGACTTCCGGAGCAACACTTCGAGATGTTACGTTAATATTCATGCCAGTTTTTTAAATTTTCTGCCATAACAGGTCACGTGGCATAACGTACCAATTCGATCGTGTTCTCTTTATAAATCATCAAAATTCAACGAACTCTTCACAAAAATTCGTCGTAAGGCAATAAATGTGGCAATGTAGTTACATCCCGACTAAAATGTAATGTGGGCTTTCGTTCAAAAAAAAGTATGCCTACTACTGGATTCGAAGCAGCATTCTACCCGCTCGCGCCCACCAAGTACGGTCAGGCTTTAAACCTCGCAGCCACCAAGACATGGTAAATACCGTACGCTAAACGTGCTTTAGTTACTGTAGCCGTCCCACCTCAAACGTTTAAGTCCATCTCAAAGTCTTCAATCACGGTTTAGGGTGTTGATTTAACTTTCTACTGTTACAGATCACGTGGCGTAAGCTATTAATTCGATCGTATTACGTGTATGTGTGTTATTTCAAGGAGCAGAAAGTCATATGTTAGTAGAATGGGCCGTAGTATTTGGCGGGGAAAAGTTTAAGGTCGGTTTTCCTTTGCTAGACCCATGACCCAATTACATTGCTGTCACACAGTCAGAGCGCAGAGCAATATCGACCATCGGGAGAAATGCTATGTTAGTTGGGTTTCATAAAACTAAATAATAAGGGGCGGTTGGACCACACTGTATATAGAGATAACATCAGGCCCCGTTATGTTGGGGTAGCGCGCCTGCCTCTCACCCGGAGGACCCGGGTTTCATCCCCGGCTCCGTCAGGGATTTTAAAACTGACGTGAGGGTTGGAACGGGGTGCACTCAGCCTCGTGAGGACAATTGAGTAGCTGTCTGACAGTGAGACAGCGCCCCGATCACGAATACCAAGATTAACGGCCGAGGGGACCTGACGAGCTGATCACGCGTCACCCCAATATCTACAGGCCAAATGGCTGGGCAGCGGTCGCTTGGTCGGCCTTAGCCCGTCATGGGCTGTATAGTGCCAGGGATTGACTTTTTTTTTACTTGTAAAGATATCAACTGACTGTACCTACAAATATAGTTTAGTTGTAACGGGCGAATAATTTGTAGTAGATATTGTACGTATTCATTAGAGGAGAATGTTACAGCATTGGTTCTTGGGCCGAAAAATATGGTAAGTTTCGGTCTTTGCGTTGAGAGTGTGGCCCCTTAGGGTGTTATGGCATGGGTCCATTCGTCACGCAGTATTTTATAACATTGTCGTTTTGAAAGCTACGTATTTATTCATAAATGACACGTCCAGATGAATTATGTGAATATCACTTTACAATTGAAGTTGCACTACAAATAAACATTAAGCAATACAATATCTGCAACATCAAACTAAACCTTAAACATACGAACGAGTTCTGAGTTCAATTAAATAGAATGGCGAGTAGTTTTTTCAGTACTGCCCGGGAATAGACATCGAGTTTGCTCAATAATGGTACATTTTACGTGAGGGATATCCTAAAACCAAATACTCTTTTGATCTGTGTTATTTAAATCATCATATCATATCATGAGGATGCCTGGTTTTCCAACTAAATAAAATAATTTATAAAGGTAGCATAGCTTAAAACCATTCTATATCTGGGTGGATTTGCAAGATTAGTCATCAATAAAAGTGAACGGTGGGTACGCTCCCAAATCGAGGGTGTAAGGATCATCAACATAATGAAACAGTTCAAATAATTAATCGAGACTGTCAGACCAAATATTTCGTGGTTTTACCCCGTCAGTTTAACAATTGCTTATCTCCCTATATTAACAATTGTAATATTAATGACATTATTATAATTTTTATTATTATTTATGTATTTACTCGTTAATTCCGCATAAGGAGAACGTTACAACACAATCAATTTTCATGCTTCATTCTGGCCCTTTCTTCTTTTTCCCCCAAAACCTCTCATATACACACTATGCTTCCTCTTTCTCTCCTCCGTCCACTCCTTTCCCGGTTGTCTCTCTTTGGGAGTTTGCTCAAATTTCTGTTGTCTAATATTTTCTCTGTATGTACTCCTGTCTGCCATATCTTCTGTAGAGATGTTTAGTTTCTTGAGGTCTTCCACGGTTTCCTTTACCCAATTGGTTTTTATTGTACTGTTCGTAACTACACACATCAAAAAAAGTTTTGCATCACCTCGGTTCCCAGATCTCCGGCATATAGACGTTGACTGTGTATATTGTATCCAAGATACAGTCCCTTTGACTGTTCATAGATGTCACTAAAACTGCTCAAAGATGTAAACAACCATGCATGAGCAGGGCCTATTAGACGGAGGGGGTACGACAGCCGATCAGTTCCAGTCATTCCACCAGGACGAAGGTACGCTGCTCATGTTGTCTGTAGTTCTACCATGCCTAGAAGGTCAATACCGCAGTTCGATCGCGTCCGCATTGTTACTTTGTGTCAAGAAGGGCTCTCAACAAGGGAAGTTTCCAGGCGTCTCAGAGTGAACCAAAGCGATGTTGTTCGGACATGGAGGAGGTACAGAGATACAGGAACTGTCGATGACAGGCCTCGCTCAGGCCGCCCAAGGGCTACTACTGTAGTGGATGACCGCTACTTACGGATTGCCGCTCGGAGGAACCCTGACAGCAATGCCACCATGTTGAATAATGCGTTTCGTTCAGCCACAGGACGTCGTGTTTCAACTCAAACTGTGCGCAATAGACTGCATGATGCGCAACTTCACTCCCGACGTCCATGGCGAGGTCCAGCTTTGCAACCCCGACACCATGCAGCGCGGTACAGATGGGCCCAACAACATGCTGAATGGACCCCACGGAATTGGCATCACGTTCTCTTCACCGACGAGTGTCGCATATGCCTTCAACCAGACAATCGTCGGAGACGTGTTTGGAGGCACCCTGGTCAGGCTGAACGTCTTAGACACACTGTCCAGCGAGTGCAGCAAGGTGGTGGTTCCCTGATGTTTTGGGGTGGCATTATGTGGGGCCGACGTACGCCACTGGTGGTCATGGAAGGCTCCGAAACGGCTTTACGATACCTGAATGACATCCTCCGACCCATAGTGCAACCATATCGGCAGAATATTGGAGAGGCATTTGTCTTCATGGACGACAATTCTCGACCTCATCGTGCACATCTTGTGAATGCGTTCCTTCAATATAACGACATCGCTCGACTACAGTGGCCAGCATGTTCGCCAGACATGAACCCTATCGAACATGCCTGGGATATGTTGAAAAGGGCTGTTTATGGACGTCTTGACCCACCAACCACTCTGAGAGATTTACGCCGAATTGTCGTTGAGGAGTGGGACAATTTGGACCAACAGTGTCTTGATGAACTTGTGGATAGTATGCCACGGCGAATACAGGCATGCATCAATGCAAGAGGACGTGCTACTGGGTATTAGAGGTAGTGGTGTGTACCGCAATCTGGACCACAAATGCTGAAAGTCTAGCTGTATGATGGTACAACATGCAATGTGTGGGTCTCATGAGCAATAAAACGAGCTGAAATGTTGTTTGTGTTGATCTCTATTCCCTTTGTATTTAACGGTTCCGGAACTCTTGGAACCGAGGTGATGCAAAACTTTTTTTGATGTGTGTATATTAAAACTTTTCTTGGTCAGTCTGTCTTTGGTCATCCTATGTATGTGTCCATAAAATTTTGCCCTCCTTTTCCTTATGTTGTTTGTAATCGTTTCTGTCTGTTTGTACAGTTCTATTGTCGGTCTCTTTATCCATATTCCCTCTTTCAGAACTGGCCTGTAGATCTTTCTCAGAATTGTTCTCTCTTGCTTTTAGGTAGATTTCATTAGAAAGCTAACTATTGCAATGGGTACTTATGTTTCGACTTCCGGAAAATTTCGACATATCTTCGCGTTTCACATCCCCCAGACCCCAAAACCACCGTCAGTTCAAAAGTTTATATATAATTTATATATATATGTATATCAGTTTCTTGTGGACACGATAACTGCCGTAATTTTGCACCAATCACTTTGATTTTTACCGAATATGTATACCTATAAAATCTCGGTCGAGTTCGTTACTGGGGGTGAAAATGAGCGTTTTTTTTTCTAAAAAGTGAAATATTGCTATAACTCTCTTAATATGTGAAATATCGAATCCGTTCAAAGTTCATACTATGTGTCGGATAAAGCCCAAAAATTTATGTTTGAAGAGTTTTTTTATAGCACCAACCATTGACCAAAGGGGAGGGAAAAAGTGGGTTTTTCGGGAAACATTAATCATATCTGTCTTAATAGGCACAATATCAAAACCGTGCAATATGGACAATATTCCCGTAATAATTACCTAAAACTTTTGTCTGAAAGAATGTTTGATGTGACCCACCATTACGCCAAGGGATGAGAAAAATGATTTCGGAATTATAAGAAAACTAGAAGAAGTACCCATTCTTCGAACGGTCTTCGGTATTAATAACCAGACGTAATCAATTGAGCTACTGTTGCAATGGTTAGGGTCTTGGAACCTGTTTGTCGACAAATATAAATGATTAGTTGAAATATGCTCTGAAACTAATTTTCCTAATGTGTACTTCTTGACGTGAAAATAAAATTGAAAACCACGTAGACGAAACGCAATACACGTCAAATAAAACTGACCTTCACTGTTGTGTCAAGTCCCCATCCAGAGGGAGACCCCTTTAATAAATTATAAAGTCTTGTGGTGCATGAAATATCAGGTTTTTTAGCCTCCAATGGCCTAAATTCCTAAAAGCAAAAAAAAAAAAAAAACTATTTCAATTCAGGAATTTTTGAAAATAATGTTGCCGTTTGAAGATATAATAGACCTTCTGTACGATATATCGCACGTTTAAGTCTTGTGAAAAAATGTAGGGTACCCCCTGACCCCCTCAAGCGCTTTGAGGAATTTTACGGTTTTTGTTGGTTCCGTGAAAACCTTATAGCCATTTGCAAACTTTTACAGAAATTTAATATATGGAGTGGCATTACTTCTTGCAGAAATAGATGGAAAGTTGGATGTAACTTTTGAGACACTGTTGCCATGGTTACTGGCTTACATTCCTGCATTAGTTTATTAAATGAAATTAGTTTTCTGGGAATATCACAGAAACTCTTGGTTTTAGAGCCTTAAAATGTAGTTTTCGGGGACCCTTTACGGCTGTTTAGTGGCCCCGAGTTTTGTTTCTGACACCAAGGCGCTGAAAATAAGCTTTGTCTCGTCGTTGTACGCCATAGTAAAGATAATAATTATAATAATAACATAACAATATAGGGATAGGGATATAATAGACCTTCCGTACCACACCAGCACGTGTAAATCGCGTGTAAAAATTCTAGAGCACCTCTTGACCCCCTTAAGTGCATTATATGTATTGATGCGTTTTACAGCTTAATTTAATTCCGTTATAACCTTATAGTCGGTTGCAAACTTTCTCAGTAATGTAATAAATGGAATTGTATTGCGTCTTACAGCAATAGATGGACCTGTGAGTTTCTGTTGCCATGGTTACCGATTTGCATTCCTCCATTATTGTATTAAATGAAATAAATTTTCTGGGAATATCCCAAAAACTGTTGGTTTTAGGATCTTAAAAAGTGGTTTCGTTTCTCACATTGAGGGGCTGAAAATGAGCTTTGTCTCGCCGTTCTACGCCTATTTCAGCAAGTATTTTAAGGGGCTGGACCCCCTTTTATGAGAGTTACAGAGAAGAGTTACATCAACGATTAGTGTCGTGCCTCTGAAGGATGAAAAATCCACAGCCTGCTTCCAGTCTCCGACCGGGTCAGGAATGGAATGAATGAAGCCCCCATCTAGCGGCGAGGATATAAACTGTGCCGGCTGCCGAGGCCTGACGCACTCCTCTGGGGCAATGATTAAATGAATGACAGATGAAATGAAATGATAGTGGAGAGTGTTGCTGGAATGAAATTTTGACAGGGAAAACCGTAGTACCCGGAGAAGGATATCTGAAGGATATCTGTACCAAATTTGACGTTGATCCACCCAACCGTTCTCGAGTTATAAGGGAACAAAATTGTCCACAGACAAACAGACAGACAGACAAAAAAATATTTTCGCGCGCATCCGTCATATAACAGTCTGAAACGCGTAAATAACGCAAATTTCCGTAGAAATTCAGAAAAAAAACAGACAAACTTTCATTCTTATATATATACTAGCAGAAGTACCCATTCTTCGAACGGTCTTCGGTATTAATAACCAGATGTTATCAATTGAGCTACTGCTGCAATGTTTAGGGGCTTGGAACCTGTTTGATGGCAAAGAAAAATGATTAGCTAAAATGTGCTCTCAAACTAAATTTACCTAACGTGTTCTTCCTGGCGTGAAAATAAAATTGAAAACTTCGTAGACGAATCGCAATACACGTCACATACGAACTGACCCTAACCGTTGTGTCAAGTGCCCAACTACAGGAAGAACACTTTTATAAATTATAAAGGCTTGTGGTGCATGAAAATTCAGTGTTTTTAGCCTCCAATGACCCAAATTCCTAAAATCAGCAAAAAACAGTCTACTATTTCTATTCAGGAATTTTTGAAAATAATGTTGATGTTTGGAGATATAATAGACCTTCTGTACGACATATCGCACGTGTAAGTCGTGGGTACTCCTTGAACCCCTTAAGCGCATTGATGAATTTTACAGTTTTAGTTGGTTCCGTGATAACCTTATAGCCATTTGCAACCTTTCACAGAAATGTAATAAATGGAGTGGCATTACTTATTCCAGAAATAGGTTGGAAAGTTGGATGCCACCTATTGAGATACTGTTGTCATGGTTAGTGGCTTGCATTCCTTCTTTAGTTTATTAAATGAAATTAGTTTTCTGGGAATATCTAAGAAACTGTTGGGTTTAGAGCCTTAAAATATAACAAGAGTTTAGTGCTTTTCAGTCGGTCAACACGAATGTGTGTTGACCGACTGAAAAGCTCTAAACTCTTGTTTACTAAGGCAACACTGAAAATATGGCTTCAAACACCACAATGTTCACGGCTAGCCTTAAAATATAGTTTTCGGGGACCCTTTACGGCTCTTGAGGGGCCCCGAGTTTTGTTTCTGACCCCAAGGGTTTGAAAATGAGCTTTGTCTCTTCGCTGTACGCCATAATAATGATAATAATTAAAAGAATAATAATAATATAACAATATAGGGATAGGGATATAATAGACCTTCCGGACCATACCCGCGCGTGTAAATCGCGTTAAAAAAATCTAGATTACCCCTTGATGTATTGATAAATATTTCAGCTTAATTTGGATCCGTTATAACCTTATTGCCGTTTGCAAACCTTCACAGTAATGTAATAAATGGAATTGTATTGCGTCTTACAGAAATAGATGGACCTCTGAGATTCTGTTGCCATTGTTACCGGCATGCATTCCTCCATTAATTTATTAAGTGAAATTAGTTTTTTGGGATTATCTCAAAAACTGTTGGTTTTAGGGCCTTAAAATGTGGTTTTCGGGGTCCTTTTAGGGCCCCCGAGTTTCGTTTCTCACATTGAGGGGCTGAAAATGAGCTTTGTCTCACGCTTATTTCAGCATGTATTTTAAGGGGGTAGACCCCCTGTTATGAGAGCTACGGAGAAGAGTTACATCAATGATTAGTGTCGTGCCTCATGGATATCTGTATCAAATTTTACGTTAATCCACCCAGCCGTTCTCGAGTTATAAGGACACAAAAAATTGTCCACAGACAGACAGACAAAAATATATTTTTGCGTGCATCCGTCACAAAACTGTCTGAAACGGGCAAATATGTCAAACTTTCGTAGAAAAGCCGAAAAATCAGACAAACATTCATTTTTATATAATAGAGAAGGGATATAATAGACCTTCCGTACCACACCCGCACGTGTAAATCGCGTGAAAAAATTCTAGAGTAACACTTGACCCCTTAAGCGCATTGTATGTATTAATGAATATTTTAGCTAAATTTGGTTCCATTATAACCTTACAGCCGTTTGCAAACCTTCACAATAATGTAATAAATGGAATTGCATTGCGTCTTACAGAAATAGATGGACCTCTGAGATTAATAATAATAATGTTATTGGTTTTACGTCCCTTTTAACTACACTGGCTTTTAGGGACGCCGGGGTGCCGGAATTTTGCCCCGAAGGGGATCTTTAACGTGCCAGTAAATCTACTGACACGGCTCCCTCGCATTTGCGCACCCTCTGAGATTCAGTTTCCATGGTTACCGCCATGCATTCTTTCATTAATTTATTAAGTGAAATTAGTTTTCTGGGAATATCTCAAAAACTGTTGGTTTTAGGGCCTTAAAATGTGGTTTTCGGGGGCCCTTTTCGTTTCTCACATTGTGGGGCTGAAAATGAGCTTTGTTTCACCCTTCTACGCCTATTTCAGCATGTATTTTAAGGGGGTAGGGCCCCTTTTATGAGAGGTACGGAGAAGAGTTACATCAATGATTAGTGTGGTGCCTCTGATGGATATCTGTATCAAATTTTACGTTGATCCACCCAGCCGTTCTCAAGTTATAAGGACTCGTAGAAGTTGTCCACAGATACACAGACAGACAGACAGACAAAAATTTTATTTTTGCGCGCATCCGTCATAAAACAGCCTAAAACGCGCAAATATCGCAAAATTCCGTGGAAATTCAGAAAAAACAGACAAACTTTCATTTTTATATATATAGAGAGAAGAGATGCCAAGAGCTATCAGAGGTTGCCATGGCAACACTACTAAATTGATGAGGGATGAGCCATCAGACGTTGCCATGACAACGCACTTGCACGAGATCAGATTCAGATTTCCATCTGACTAAGTGTGAAGCGGCTTCGGTGACGTAACTGGTAGCATGCTGAATTTCTGAACCCAAGGTCGCGGGTTCAAAGCCGGCCGAAGTCGTCGGATTTTCTAAGAGCGCTAAAATCCCTCAGTATGCTTTCCTTTGGAGGGGAAGTTCCAACGTTCGTTGCGAGTTGCTGGTTGCGGTGGCATCTAGTAGCCAAGTTCACAGCTAGGTGTCATTGACGGTAGTATCTGGTAGCAACATTAGGAACTACTGCTTGAAATTGACCGTCTGCAGTCCTTACCTGAATTACAGACTAATACAGCCATCACAATTCACACCGTTTATCAGACAGATTCTACACTCACCCAAAGTACACGGGGTTACATGACCGCGTTGTCGCAACCCCTAAACTGAGGAACCAACCAAAATCTCTGCGGGAGATATAATTTTGCGTGAAGAAGTAACAGACCGTTACATAGTTACACATCAGTGTCGAAACCTTGCATAAGGACAGTGTGACCACAAGTATAACAAGTAGTTCCGTGAAGAACTATGCAGCCTATTTTCATATATCCTCTTCGTTTCCCGGTCAATGCATGTGAGATTTTCGAAGTGAAATGCCATGTCCTGTGGTTCGGATTCCACGTAAAAAGGAGGTCCCGTGGCTCATGATCTCGTGATTAACGGTCACGTTAAACTACAAGCTTGCTTTCATATATCCTACTAATGTTAATTGCCACTATCAACATACAACATTTCAGTTTGATTGGTGTAATTGATTCGTAGTTATTGGGAACCGACTAAATATTTCGCATGGTCGCCAAGTAGGACATTATTTATGTAGGTCCTAGATTTATGTACTGTTACATGAAGATTATTGTGTACGTGTAGCATTCGAACTTCAATCGCCTGATTAGGACACAAGTAGTAAAAACTAGATTTTAAAATTTCGCACAGCCGCCATCTTGTGGTTATGGAAACAATTGATATAAATTAGATGCTAGTGGATTAACATTCATATAAGGATTTACTGTACCAAGTTTCACTGCACTCGAATGGTTAAATTGCGAGAAACGTCCATGTGAATATTTATAGTTCGCGTTGCCGCCATGTTGGATTTGTGATCACTAGGTTATTGAAAGTCCTAAAGGTAAACTTATGTTCATAGCCCCTATGAACATAAACATATTCAGTTTGATTGCTGTAATAGAATCGTAGATATTCAAAGCCGTCTAAATATTTCGGATGGTCGCCATGTTGGATTGTTAAATGTACAGGCCATAGAGTCATGTAGCATTAAAGGAAAATTATTGCGTAGGTTGATTATTCAAACTTCCGCCTCGATAGCATAATTACGACACAAGAAATAAAAACTTAATTTTAAAATTCGCACAGCCGCCATCTTGAGGTTATGTAAACAATTGAACTAAATTAGATACCAGTGCATTACAACATATATAAACATTTCCTCTACCAAGTTTCAATGCGTTCGGGACATTGAATCGCGAGAAAGGTCTGTTTAAATTTTCAAATTCACTTGGCCGCCATGTTCGTTTTGTAGTTAACCGGTTTTTGAAAATCTTATAGGTGGACTTCCAGCAGTGCCCTTTATCTCCGCACAAAATTTCCAAGTTTTATTGCGTTTGGTTGGTCAAATCGGGAGAAACGTCTATTTAAAAGTCGCAACTTCGCTTGGCCGCCATGTTGCTTTCGTAATTACCAGTTTTTCAAGAGTCACATAGGTGAACTTCTAGTAGTTCCCTTTATCACCTTAAAAAATTCCAGGGTGATATCGGTAATAGTTTTGGAGATATTGAATGCTGGTGAGATATTTAGCACAGCTGCCATGTTTGATTGGTGAGACGTAACAAAATTTGAAGGGCACGGTCGGTGTCGCCCGGAATAGTGCTATGAACTTACCAAGTTTCATTGAAATCGCTCCAGCCGTTTAGAATTTATTAGGGGACACACACACACACACCTCTCTCTCTCACACACACACACACACACGCACACACACACGGACAAAAGGTGATCTCATAAGCCTATTTTTTCAAAATTGAAAATAGGCTAAAAATGGACCCCAAATTACAAGAAGGTTACCGTCCCCATGAGACAATAAAATGTAAAGGCGAGATTCCATCTCCTTGCCCGACTCCCGTCCTAATTTCGAAGGAATTCGAAATCTCTCCAATAAATTTCACTTTGGAGGTGGCGTTGGTAAGTGTGTTGGATAATTGCTCTTGTTTTATTATCTAGGCCGATTTTTTTCAGATATTTATTATTATTATTATTATTATTATTATTATTATTGTCTGTCTGTTAGGTAGTCAGCCCGAAGGCTGGTTGGATCCTCAAAAAGCACTGCCGTTACGTTATGTGAGTAGATACCCACAAAAACCTAAGGCAGCGCTATTTTGAGGCGTTCTAAGCAAGAAGAGGAGTGAGGTAGTTTGCCATTGCTTTCCTCGCTGAGTCAAGAACAGTAGTCCTAACCCTATGAGTAGAACCTTTCACAGCATTCACAGGCACTGACTGTGCCCCGAATGCCATTACTAAGCACCACCCATACCTCAGTAGCTTCCATATAATCACAGCCATGAGTGAGACTGAGACAGTGGTGATACTCTAGCCTGTGCCAACAGACACTGACTGTGCCCCGAATGCCATTACTAAGCACCACCCATACCTCAGTAGCTTCCATATAATCACAGCCATGAGTGAGACTGAGACATCGGTGAAAAGCCACCTTTTACTCTAGCCTGTGCCAACAGACAAATGCAAATGTACTGTATTCATCAAGAGATGGCAAACAGGCCTATTATTATTATTATTATTATTATTATTATTATTATTTATTCAATTCACCATTACAAACATGGGTTACTCTAAAGCACGGGTTAAACCAAGTGCTTTACAACAATACATAAAAACTATAATACAAACTATAATACATATCATGTATATACAAAATATAAGAGTTCATTATCACTCATTCACTAGCGAGGAAGGATCGCACAATATTGCATGTGGACAATAGGACAGAATGCTGCATACTCTTGTAGATGGTCGGCGGAAGATCCAATTCCTTCAGACTCTTGTGGAGTGTGTGAGGTATGAGGCCGTTGACTGACAAGATTACAGGCACTATCCGGACGCAGTTCATCTTCCATATCCTCTTGATTTCCTCTGCAAGCTGTCTATACTTGGTGATTTTTTCATTGTGTTTACGTTCGATGTTGGTGTCGTTGGGGTCTGCTATGTCTATTATAAATATAGTGCCATCAACCTTATTTACTACTATGATGTCTGGTCGATTGTGATCTATTGTTTTATCTGTCACAATATCAGTGTCCCAGTATATTTTACACAGTTCATTTTCGAGGAGGGATGGTGGATGATACTTGTAGTAAGGGATATACTCCACAGTTAATTTACATTTCTGTGCGAGTGCTTGATGAATGATGCCTGCAACCTGATTGTGCCGCTTTGTGTATTCAACTGATGCTAGTATTGGGCAACCTGCAGTGACATGGTCAATGGTCTCGAGATGAATGGCGCATCGCCTGCATTTGTCTGAAATTACACTGGTATCTTTGATGATGTATTTCTTGTAATTTTTTGTAGCAATGACTTGATCTTGGATGGCGATTGCGAATTCCTCTGTTTCTCCAAACAGTCGACCACTTTGTAACCACATACACGATGCGTTTTTATCAATACTCTGTTGGGATAGGTTGCTGTACTATTTTCCATGGAGGGTCTTTTCTCCCCATGCCTTTTCTTTTTCATGTAAGTGTAGTGGATGGCTGATATGATCATCAGAGGATGTACGAAGGTTCAATACAGTGTGTTTATCAGCAAATAGAATGGCTTTATGGAGAATGCTGTTTTCCTTTCTTTGATAGAAATGTCTTCTAAGGGTTTTAATTTGGTTCTGGAGCAAAATTTGTAAATCCAGTACTCCTCGACCTCCTATCTTTCGTGGAAGAGTGACCCTTTCTTTACAGGCGTTTGGATGATGTAAACGATAAGTAGTGAGAAGGGTCCTTGTTTTTCTCTGCAGTCTTTCCATTTCTGTTGCTGACCATTTCAGAATCCCAAATGAATATACTAGGGTTGTTATAGCGTATGTGTTAATAGCTTTAATTTTGTTCTTTGCACATAGATTGGTTCGCAGAACTTGATGTAGTCTTGTGGTATATTTTCCAATGAGTTCATCTTTAATACTTTTATGATCCAAAGTTGTATTTTGAGCAAACCCCAGATATTTGTAAGTTTCTATTTCAGTCATTCCTTCAATTAGAGATCCTTTGCGAAGCTCATGTGGTTCAGAAGGTGCATATTTACCTCTTTCAATTGTCAGACGCTTGCATTTCTTCACTCCCAACGTCATTCGGACATCGGATGAATATGAATCTATTATATTTAGCATGGCATTCATTTGAGTCTCACTGTGTGCATATACTTTGAGGTCACCCATATAAAGGAGATGGGATATTCTGTATTTCCTGTTGTAGTATTTGATGTCAAATCCGAAACCGGTGGATTTTAGAATTTTAGAGAGAGGATTGATGGCTAAGCAAAACCATAATGGGCTTAGCGAGTCTCCTTGATAGATACCACGCTCAATTTTTATTGTGTCAGATGTGACACATTCATTGTCTGTCTTAGTATACAGTACTGTTTTCCAATTATCCATCGTGACCTCCAGGAAGTGAATTACAGCAGGGTTAATCTTATACAGATGGAGGATTTCTTTCAGCCATGAATGCGGGACTGAATCAAATGCTTTCTGGTAATCTATGTATGCCGTATATAGATTCCTTTGATTATGTATCGCCTGTTGTGTTATCACAGAATCAATAACTATCTGTTCTTTGCATCCTTGTGACAGCTTCTTGCATCCTTTCTGTTCCTCAGCCAAAATGTTATGTTTGTCGAGAAACTTGTATATTTCGTCCGTAATTATCGACGTAAATAGTTTGTAAAGTGTTTGGAGACAGGTGATAGGTCTGTAGTTTGATGGGTCTTTAGTATTTCCACTTTCTTTTGAGATTAGATACGTAATTCCAGCAGTAAGGAAATCAGGACATTCCTCAGGATGATGGGTGAGGTAGGTAAATTGCTGGGCTATCTTCTGGTGCACGCACGTGAAATGTTTGTATCAATAATTGTGAATTTTATCTGTGCCCGGCGCTTTCCAGTTCTGAGTTCTCCTTATAGCATCATACACATGCCGTTCTTCAATGGTATCAAAATCCATTTCTTCATGTACATTATTGCTATTTCGTTCTTCGTTGATCCAATTTGCATTTGCATTGTGCGGTGACTTCGCAGCCCATACACTTCTCCAAAAATCTTCCGTTTCTTGCGTGCTGGGAGGTTCTGCTTTTGTCATGGATTGTTTGTTTCGTTTGATCATTCTGTAGAATTGACCTTCATTGTTGGAGAAAAGTTTGTTTTGTGTTTTCCTCGCTCGTGATTCCTTGTACCTCCTGAGTCTCGCTGCTTTTGCGCATAATTTTAGCTTTTGGATGTCAATGTATTCCTTGATTTTTTCTGTGTGATCATATTCCTTTATATGGCTGTTGATTTTTCTGAATATATTTCTCAGCTTTCGATTGGTTTTGGGTTTAGTTTTATTGTTTAAATATGCGGTTAGTTGGCCTATGATTTTCCTCAGTTCCTTGATGTCATTTTCTAATCGACGCTGCCAGGGTGGAATGTATTCTGCATCTGCACCTTTTCCACGAGAGCTTCCAGACAAAGGTATTAGTTTCTGGTTGTTCAGCCTTATCACAGTTACTGCTGCGCAATATACAAGAGAGTTTGTTTCTTCTAGATTATCGGATGTTTCCACATACTGTTTTAGGATGTTATTTGTCATACTGACAAGAGATTTACTCTTTGCTGTTTCTAGGAGTTTGGGCAGCTTTGGTCGATAGTCTACTTTAAGGCCCATAAATTCTGTCATTGCCTCTTTAAACGCATGTTCAATAGAACTTGTTTCATCAGAACTCGAGATATTTGTAGGGATAGTTGGTTCAATAATTCCCTCTTCCCCTGTGTCATTTCTGCAGGTTACTTCCTGAACAGCTTGAATCAATAATGTGGGTCTGCTTTCATTGTTGGATTCTGAAGCTAGAATTTTTGCTGCTTCCTCTTTAAGACTTTGAATCATTATTACAGGAAGTATATTGTTCCTCACTATTATACGTCTTTGGTCTGCAATTCTTTGTTCTGTAATGAAAGAGTAGTCAGGAAAATTCTCCACAAACAACTTGTGCAAATCCTTCCTATATGTTGTGAGGTCTCTCTCTAAGTTTGTAACAATAAAGTAGGAGCGCATTATGAATTTGTTCATCTCATCAGTCCATTTTAAGCGCTGCCTCATTTTGCCTGCCTTAGTGGTCAGTTGAATGTTTGAAACACTTTCGACAGGGGGAGATGACGGTTGTTGGGTTCTCCTATCTGCGTTGTCGGCTGTAGAATTTTCGGGTGACCCGACATGTGCCCGCCTGTTCAGCATCATGTCACTGGTGGTTCGCCTGCTGTCACGTTCAGCACCAGCTCCAAACGTGCCCCGACGCACCTCGGGTAGCGTCCTTTTCCGAGGCTCATTATTCTTTGACATTTTCTCCATTATCAATGGGTTGCGTTTTATACCTACTGCCAGGATTTCATTTAGGCCGCCCATAACATTATTATTATTATTATTATTATTATTATTATTATTATTTATTCAATTCACCATTATAAACATGGGTTACTCTAAAGCACGGGTTAAACCAAGTGCTTTACAACAATACATAAAAACTATAATACAAACTATAATACATATCATGTATTGTGCCCATTTAGCAAGAAATATGCCAATCACAGTATACCAGCGTAGCTCAATTCGGGATTTCGGGGCAGCGGTAAGTTCCCCCACTCTGTGACTCACATATTTTGGATTAATTAGAGGATACACTTGCAAAATAACAACAAAAATCAATTCCTATTTAAAACACATTTAATTAATAAAATTAATGGCGCTACAAACATTTAAACAATTTAATTACTGACCCAAATATCAACTGCTCGTTCAAATGAACAAGGGATCACAAAATAAAATAAGCAAATATTTTATTCAAAACCTGTGGTTTCCACATAAACCAACAATTCTTACTTAGTCTCACTTCCATAAAGCACTAACATTAAGTTTACATAACTCCGAGCTCTTTGGCTCCATGCATTTACATTATTACGGTGTCATTCTTGTACACCTCAAACACTAGCTTTTATTATTTTCTTATTTCTCAAAAACAAATATATAATTATATTTAAAATCTATGTTAATTATCTAACTCAATATTTTTGGGCATTGTCCACACATTCAGTTGTTATCATCTCTCTTTATTTCACAAACATATTAAGGTAATCAGAAAATCAATTGTGTACTCCAGAGCGTGAAGGTACTTGACACAGTCAAAAAACTATAGTTACTCCCGAACTCAGTTGCCTTCAATCAACTCGTGGAATCCCACGTCCTTACATTATTACAATAGGGATTGTTATTTATCTCTTATGTCTTAATAGACCATTATCATATAAGAAACTACGATCTGAACCGGCAAACGAAATATCCATCTTTAAGGACCTCGGTTCAACGCCCGGGTCGTTTACAACTTTAAACACTCCTGGTGTATTCATTTCTCTTTACAACAGCTTACGAGAATGTCTCTGTTCCTTCTCGCTTTAAGAAAGCTAGACTCTACTCCTTGGGGTGCGATATATGACACGTTAGGGTGGTGGAGACATCCTGTCTGACCCAACATTAGTAGCTTATTTTCAAGGCTTTCAAAACAAACCTTCCCATTCTATCCAGTTCTGGGGAGACCGGGCTTTATTGTACCGTATACATTCAAACAACTATTCTTTGGTTCAAAAACCATTTTCATATCCTTGGCATTTATTAATTATGAGAGGGTCCTCATTGATTGGGAAGATTAAATACACATACGACGACGGAGAATTTCAGGGGCTTTTATCATAAGAAGATCCTGCATTCGAATCTCTTCAGGTGCCTCGGGAACTAATCCCATACAGAGGGCTTATACAAAATGCGATTTAGAGTCGGCCGTGGCCCATATGACATACGCTCAATAATACCATATATTAGCTCCCTTTTTAAATACATACACAATGCCTCGTGATACTAATGTCACAAATAGAGGACTTACACAATTATCAATTCACTGCAATCAACTACCCTCCATAAGTAATGTACCAAGTATTTAACCACTACGCGTTCCTAGCGTGACACTTTAATATTATATTTGCGCTCATTATGCGCTATGCATTATTTTAAGCCGAAAATGTCTTCCCAAGAACTGATAAAATCTCTTTAGTAACAATTCATATTATTTTAATTCACATATTAATCTTTCTGTGGTCGATAAATCGCTCCCTGTTTTAAAATATTCCAATGAACCTCATTTCTTACACATACGTTAAGGCTTAACGTTCTTATGTTCATATCAATTTATTTGATTTTTATTTAACATTTCCATATTTAATTATTATTATTATTATCTTTATTCTTTATACAAGCTCAAAAGCTATTTCTTTCATATCTCAATTTTACTTTATTTCAATGTCTTTCATGATTCATTAATGATATTTCGCTTGCTCTTATGACATTTGTTAAATACATTAACCCTTTATTCACATATTACCTCTACGGGATTTATTCTTTACATAATTATTTATAATTTCTCTATTTATTTTATTATTGTTCAGACCGTGTTCTTGATTATTCAGTATTTATTCATTAAAACACATCCCTTTCACTCAAAAACTCCGGTGGTTTTGTACACAATCAATTTCTGACACCAAAATAAAAATGAATTTTGTACTCACATATTTTCAGATCATCCCCTGATCTTAAATCTGGTGTGGTGCTTCATTTTTGGGCCCACTTTGAACTTTTTACACCATATTGAAGGTATTCATCTTACGTAAAAACACAAATAAACATATATCTAAAACACTTACTATTGACGACATTTTTATATACTGATGTGTCCCTTTTGAACACATAATAAACACTAAAAATATTATTTAACACACAATCTTGATTATTTTACACTTCACAATGACTCGATCACTAGGCCGTATTTCTGAGCCTATCACACGTGATCTTCTTAAATTCCCGTTTCCAAGGGTGGAATTTATCCGATGTCGGCTTCCTATTCTGAAGAATGCGAAAGTCCCGAAACATCTACTGTTCCCTGGAGTTCAATTCTGCTATCCCTATCCTGGATAACCGGCTATTTATCTAGCTTGGACGGCTTGTCTGTAGATCTGTCTATTGATCCTAACGAAAGTCTATATGGATCGAGGTCTCCTCTAAGACCTATAGATTTAATTTATAGCAGTTAGCACTTCTCGATTCTAGTACTATTAGAATTGTTCACCTGCTTTCTGGAGCTAATGTTTATAGTCTCCTATTGTCTTTATTTGAACTGTTTTAACACTCCTACGTTCGAACCTTATTTTATTCTTCCTTTTTAGGTTTCTTCAATTTAACTAACAGTTTATCTGTCTGGTACGATACTTCCGTACGTTATGATCTATTCGTTCGTACATATAACGACCTATCGCCTTTAAGTCCGACGTTCGCAGCCTGCTATGACTATATCTTGCGAATTTTTACTTTAACTTGTATACAGTCGGCCTAAATCCTATAATTAGGATTTTCCTAATACTTCACTACGGCGATACTTTAAAATTTCGTCTTGAATGCTCCTTATGGAGGCAAGCAAGTCGTTACTACTGTGACGCCTGTGGCTATCAGATCTTACTTCGGCGATGTAAAACGGCGTTTCTCCCCTCAAGGAGTACTGGTAGCTGTTTTTCGATGTAACGCAGAGTTACGTCCCCTCACGGACTGTCGGAATGATTACTTCTACGTCGTGGAGCAGCACTTCCCCTCACGGAATGCTCGTAGGACTGCATGCGATGTGACACAGTGACGTGCCCTCTGGCTGTCTGAATACTGCATGATTGGCTTGGAAACGCCCGAAGCTTTATACTGTTTTACTACAAAAAAATAAGACTCAAGCCTTTCCTGTGGTCAACTTCTAAAATAATGATGCCACAAATATAAAAATTATACCTTCCGAAAGCTCGTCTTCTCAATGTCACATGATCTTATTGCACCTAAGAATCGATCGTGCAATTTGGAGATATTAATTAATTTCTCGTCCTCAATTGTGTGGGTGTTGCATTCTTTTTGCTCTCTCCCCTCCACAGAGGCTTAGGTAATTCCCCTATGACGTCGTCTTACGTCGGCAGTTTATTTCTGCACAATTATTACATGGTTTCTCTATACTGAAAAATCTCTCATTCAAAATGATTCACTGTACTGTACTTCTTTACTCATTATTATGCTCGTAAACGTGTTAATTTTAATTATTCCTCTTCTGGTGCATATGCGGCGTTGTCAAATTCCAGCAACGTCAGCTCGAATTCCGATTCAGGCTTCTCTTTCTATCACGGTGGAAAATTCCACTCAGTTATTAATACTCGTGACCAGCCCTCTCTGAAATGTCGAGTGGGGTGATCTCATCTAAGGAGCATCTGTCCCTAGTCGCTTGCACAATGTTAAGCTATATTCCTGGCTTAAAATCTCTCTCCGTTCCTTTAAGAAACTATACTTTTCTTTCATTTCTTCCTTAAGGACATTGGTTCGACCGTCATGGACCCTATGGCCCATGGGTTCATCTCTCCCCTCCTTAGGTAAATAAATTTTCGAAAATTTTGAGGAAATTTATTTCAATTTAATTTGTATTACTCTATTCGTCGAATCCATCATAACGTCATCCGTATTTACTGTTGTTTTTACTTCTTTTAAGTCGTATCCGGTAATTGTGTAGGTCGGGTATGCTCTGTCCCTACCCTTTCTTTCTTTCTTTCTTTGTCTGGACTTTAAGTTCCCAGAACCTCATTCTCCCTTACGGGTTTGGTCTATCCCTACCCGTTTCCTTATTTCATCATTTTCTTTTCTTAACTTGGAATTTTCTTCTTCAATAAATTCAATTATTTCTTTAATTTCCCAATATACTTTCTCCAATTCGCATTCGCACTCGAATGCTTGAGCTCTATTTTCTATTTCTCCCTTATTCTTGTTTATGTCAAAAGCGGATTCATCTCTAAATGTTCCCATGACCAGGGCTTGTTCATTTTCTTCATCAAAATCTTCGGGAGGGTAATATAATTTCAAATTTGCTGAATTCATGGTTACTTCGTGATCCGTTTCACAGTGCCGAATTCTATATGCGTTATTCCTCAAATCTCTGATTATCTGATATGGTCCGTGGTACATTTTCTGGAACTTCTTGTACACACGGTTCCCTGGATCCGAAATGGCTGGTCTTTTCACTAACACCATTTCTCCTGCTAATAATGGTCGATGATACCTCTTATGCCTATTTCTTCTCTGCCTCCTGTCGGCTTGAGCCTTTAGATGCTCAAAGGCTCTCCTAATTCGTACATCTCTTCCCGGCTGAGCGTCTGCTGGTCTAGGAATTACCAGATTCCAAGGTCTTTCTGGTTGCTCATTCCGATGTAACGTTATGGGTATCTCTCCTGTGGATTCATGGATTGTATTATTTATACAAAATTCAATAATATCCAAAATATCTATCCACTTCCAATTTTCTTCGGCACAGTATATTCTACAGTACTTGGCCGTTTCTCTCATAACTCTCTCTACAGGGTTTGCCTCAGGATGGCGAATACTTGACAAAATTTGACGTATTCCAAGTCTTTCTAATTCTCGTCTGAACTCTACACTGGTGAAACAACTGCCGTGATCCGACAACAAATTCTCAGGTTTCCCCAGAATCGGTATCACTTTTTCTTTAAGTCGTTTTAACACCTGTTTGGTACTAGTCTTCTGTATGGGAGCAAGGACAACCATTTTAGTGAAGACATCCATAGCCACCATTATGTGTCGATTTCCTCTTCTTGCCTTTGGCAAAGGTCCAAAATTATCAATAGATATGATTTGGCCGGGCCTTTCGGGCAACAATGGTATAGGCTTCTGTCTCATCAGAAATGCATTAGGTTTAATCCTTTGACATAAATCACATGTCTTTAGCGTGTCCCTTACAGTTTCTCTCAGTCTCGGCCATATAAATGCTTCTTTCAGCATCGAGACTGTTTTGTCGACTCCCATATGTCCGAACGATCTATGGGCTAACCATACTATTTTCCTCTGCAAAATTGCAGGTACAACAATCCTTAATTTCGTATGGTCAGAGTCCACAAACTTATATAATAACCCATTATAAAACGTGTAGTCTTGTGCTATCTTCTCAGCTTCAGTGTACGCTGGTGTTCCTCTTATCAAGCTTCCCTCAAGGAATGATATGAGCATGTTCATCCATGGATCCTCCCGTTGTCTTTGACTAATGCTTCTTAACTCATTAAGAGTACGCTGATCCCTGTCTTCCAAATCTATAGCCATTACTTCCTCTTCTATGGACTCTGGCTGTCTACTTAAGTAGTCTGGAACTATGTTTTCCTTTCCTGGGCAGTACTCTATCTTGACATCAAATTGTTGAATATATAAAGCCCAACGCATCAACCTTTGACTGGATAAATCAGTCTTCATCAGAAAGGTTAAGGCTTTATGATCCGTCCTTAGAATGACCTGAAACCCATATACGATCTTCCGCCAATATTGCAATGCGTGCAATATCGCTAACAGCTCGATCTCGCTGATCGTATAATTTTTCTCGTGTGGTTTCAGTCTCCTACTTGTGAAAGCTAGATAGTTCTTCTTATCAGGGTTTTCCGGGTTCTCCTGATATAGCATTGCCCCTATTCCAATCTGGGATGCATCTGTCTGAATGATAAATCTCTGATTAAAATCAGGATATCCTAGCTTCACGTAATTTAAGAGCATTTCCTTGGCCTCCACGAATGCTTTTTCTGCTTCCTCCGTCCATTTCCACTTGCCCCCCTTCTTCAGAAGGTCCTGTAGTGGTGCAACAGTTTTGGTGTATGATGGACAATGTCCTGAGAAGAACCCAATCAATCCCAAAAACTGGCGAACGTTCTTCACTTTCAAAGGCCTTGGAAAATCCCTTATCGATTCCAATTTGCATGGATTTGGTTTAACACCATCCTTGTCAATCACATGCCCTAAAAATGTCACTTGCCTTTGACAGAAGTTCGACTTCTTTAAATTTATCTTAAAATTTGCCCTTCTTAGGTCTTCTAATAATTTCTTCAAATTTTCTAAATGTTCCTCAATGTTCTCCGAGGTAAGCAAAATGTCATCTACGTATCGGATAGTGCACTCTTTCACTTCCTCTGACAGGTTTCGATCCAGCGCTCTTATTAATGCCGATCCTGCAGTCTTTAATCCAAACGGACATCTTCTAAAGCAGTATGTTTGTTGATCGAACTGAAATCCAGTCAACAAGCTGGTTTTCTCTTCCAGTTCGAGATGATGATACGAAGAAGTCATGTCAATATTCGTAAAAATCTTCTTGCCTTTAAACTTCCTCAGTATTTCTTTTATGGGTGGTGCCGAATCATTTTCTGGTATAATTTTTGCATTTAGATTTCTGGCATCTAAACACACCCTTACTGAGCCATCCGGTTTACTCACAATCACTAATGGACTAACATATGGTGTCGCCATCTTTTCTATAACACCTGCATCCATCATCTCCTGCAGTGTCTTCTTGGTTTGTGGGTAATGTTTTTCCGCAACCGGGTATGGTTTTTGTTTGAACGGTGCCCAATCGTTGACTTGGAACGCGTATTTAAAATTTTCAATCTTCCCTGGCTTGGAATCAAATACGTCCCTATAATCCAATAATAATTTCTTTAACTGTTCCTTAATTTCGAGGCTGATTTTAGCTTCCTCCACTTTTCCTGACAGGTTGGTCTCGAACTCATTTTCCACATTATCTTCGAGTTCTATGTTGAAGACTTCAAATATTTTTTCTATGTCCTTATCATCTTCCTCAATTACTTCTTCCATATGCCATACCTGTTCTGCTATTTTCGCCTCCTGATCCTGTAGGTTAATGTTTTGCTCATCCACATCCTCTCTTTGAATTCTAATGCAGTTTTGCGCTAGGTCTATAATGACCTTGTTCTCACGGATAAAATCAATACCTAATATGACATTATACGGTTATTGATTTACCAGCAAAAAGCACTGCGAAATTTCAGCGTTACCCATGATTAAATCAATGTATACCTGAAATTTACATGTCAAAGATTTTTCAGGGATAATTCCCTTAATCTTTACACTTGATGTGGGAATCTTTAGTACTCGGCCCCTGGTTTCCAATTCATTTAAAAGGGTTTGTGTAATTAAACTTATTGTGGATCCAGTATCAATCAATGCTCTGACCAGTAATCCTTCTATCCTAAGCATAATTATAGGTAGTTCTCTTTTAACAGGTGTGATTCCTTCCACATCCTCGTTAATTAATTCATCTGGTCTAGCTATCCAATTTACAATTTCTACTTCCTCCCAGCTCCTGGTATGTTTCCACTTTTGACAATTTAAATTTGGAGTTTTTTTTTATCCTGAGGGCTCCCTTTTCCCTCATTCTTTAGCTGAGCTTGTAGTTCCAAGCTTTGAGCTCCGTCTAGTCGGTCGGGTGATTTCCGGTTCTTGATTGCCTCACTCCAACGGACTTTTTGCCTATCCGGTTCATCTGGTCTTTCGTTCATATAACGAAGACTCTCCTGATATCTTTCTTCTATTTCGGCCCGATATTCATCATCCCTATCGTCTGGCCTTACATTTCTCCTGGGATAATTCTCCCATTTCTTTCTGTTGTCCGGCCTTTGCTGGTTATTGTTATAGGGGCGGCTTTCCTGTTGCCTATAACCCGTCGTTCTAGGATTTCTTCCTCGATATCCTCCCCGGTAATATGGCAGTATCCTTCTAGGCTCCTGGTGCCCATACTCTCGATCTCGTCCTTGAGTATCCGTACTGGTGGACTGATTCCTGGTCGCTGGTTTTTCTCCAGTTTCCTGACTGCTGGCCATGTGTACTTGCTCAGTTTGTCTCTGATGCCGAGGTGTTACGTGCGAAGTCGTCATATCTAACTGACGTAATACGCTTTCCACTTCCACAGCACTTCTGGCTTTGGATGAGATTAGCAACCTCTGAATCTCATATGGAAGCTGTCTCGCAATGGCGGCACACAGGTCGTTTTCTGCCGGAGCAATATCCAGTTCGCGGAATTTACACAGCTGAGCGGTGAAAAATTCCGAGTATTTAGTAGGTGCATTGGTGCTGTACTTCCTAGAGTACAGATCTAGCCTTAAATTTTCTTGGACATCTGCTGCCCAATATCGCTTTAAAAATGCTTCCCTAAAGCCTTCCACCGTATCAAAAGTGTATCTGAAGCTTCTGAACCAGGTGAGACAATCACCTGCCAACAGCTTTTCAATAGCTCTCAGTCTCCGATCCTGAGGAACCTTCATTTCATTTAGATACTCTGCCACTTCTTTTAGCCAGTATTTTGGAGTAATAGACATGTTATTACCCGTAAACTTTACTGGTCTATCCTCATTGGATTTAATAATGTTTATTATTTGGCCATTTGTCTGATTCGTGTACGGGGTTGACATCGCCATTGGATATCCTGGGATCTTATAAGGGCTCTCCCCTCCTAAGTCCCTCTCCGTATCTGTGCCTTGTTCACGGGAATCTACCCATCCTGTCTTTGGAAACTCCTCCTGATTTTCGAATTCTAACTTCCTTTCTCTTCGGGCACTTTCTTCATTTGCCATGAGTTGGATTTCCATTTGACTGTTCTTAAGTTCCGTCCTCTCCAATCGGGATCTTAATTCATTCTGAATTCTTTCTTGATTCCTTTTAATATCTTCCTCTATCTTTTGGAGTTGGAATTTCTCATCCCTGAAGCTATCCCTAAATCCATTTATTTGGTCTTCTACCTCTTTCTTAATGATCTTAGCCTGTTGGTCTATAATTTCTGGCTTAACGTCACCTATGGTCTCCAAGCCCTCTCGTATCTCCTTTATTTGCTTATCCACTTCCTTTCGTCCTTTGACCATATCTATTTTCATTCCTTCAAGCCTTCCCTCAGTCTTCTCTTGACTCTTATACAACTTCATCATTTCATCTTGGACCTGATTAATTTCCTTATTGGTTTTTCCTACATGAACCTTTAATGTGCCGATGGTTTCCTGAACCTCAATAATACCCTGACTTATTTCATTTATTTTATGGGTACTTTCCTTACTTTCGTTCTCTCGTTGTTTTCTTTCACTCTGGAGATGCCCCTCGTATACACCTAATCTTTGATCTATTTTCGTTTCGTATGTCTTCAGATTCTCATCTACCTGCCCGGTAAAATGATCAATCTGACCTTTCATCTCCTGAACATCCTTTAGATTTTGATTTTTCATCTCAGTTACTTCAGTCTGAACTACACCGATTTTGTCCTCGAGGGCCCCTACTTTCTCCTCAACCTTTCCAAATCGGGTTCCTAGCTTATTCACGCTTCGTTTTATTTCCTCCCGGGAGGCCTCACAAATATCGCTGTTAGATTTTATCTGAGCTTTCAATTCTTTCTGCACACCTTGGATCTGGGTTACAAGTTTCTTTTCACAATTGTCTACATTCTCTTTACAAGATTTTTCCATCTTATTTAACTTAGTTTTTATAGCCCCAAAATTACCTTCTAAATTATCAAAATTTTCTTTGCACTGAGTTTGGGAATCCACCATACTGTCCTTCAATTCCTTTATTTGGCCTTGCAGTTCAGACTTAAGTGTCCCATTTTCATTCTGAATTTTACTGGTGATTTCCCCTTTTAATTCAGTTAACTTGTCCTCCAACCTAGTGTCAAAACCTTGAAATTTGTCATTCATTATCCCTGCTAATTTCTCATTTATATTACTTTGTATTTTAGTCTCCATGGCCTCTAGTTTAGTGTTCACGGCTTGACTTTTCAAGAAATTATCACCTATCATCTTCTCCTGAAAGGAATGTAATTGGTTTTCAAATTTCCTTTCTATTATTCCTAGTTTATCTTCCAAAACCCTGGATTGTGCTGACAAATGATCTGAATTTTCTGTTTTTATACTATTCAATTTGCCCTCTATCTCCGCCTTCAATTCATCGTTCATTTTTACACAGTTAGCCTCGATAGCTTCTAATTTAATTTCCATGGTATTACTTTTAACTCCGATAGCTTCTAATTTAATCCCCATGTTAGCACTATCAGTTTTTATTGACTCCAAACTTTCATTTATGGATTCAAACACTTTGTTATTTTCATCCTTTTGGAGACTCAATGTATTATCTATTGTTCCCAATTTATTAATCATGGTCTCCCACTTTTCTTTGCTATCAGCTTTTATAGCGTTCAAAAGTTCCTGCCTCTCTTCCCTATTCTCTTTTTTTGCATCTTCCGTACTTTGCGTACTTATTTTTATTATCTCCTCCCTATTCCTTTGGAAATGTTCATCCAAACACTCCTTTAACTCCATCATCGTCACCATCTTTTCTAATATAAAATACAGTGGGCCACTAATGCCACCGCACCAGTACATGCTTGAGAGATGATACTCTGAATCGGTGTGTCCCAATTTCTTTTAAAATATTACTTTGGTACGGGTATTCACTTACAACGTACCCTTTTACTACTTTTATTCAATTTCATAAAACCTTTATGGAAGTATTTTAAATTCAAAATTTCGAAAAACCATTTTTTTCAAAAAATGAAAATTTTGATTTTTTCGAGAAAAACTCGGGTTTTCCCTAGGAAAACTCATCCCTGCGTACTGGGCGCCAAAAAGTTAGATTTTTTTCTAGGGGGTTTATAATATAATATATATATTCAGGGCTGCTCGGTATGAGTTTCCAGGGACCCATGCGGTCAGTTAATATTTTACGTTGTAGCTTTTCCTATCATTACTTTAATTTTACATGATATGACCGACTTAAGTGTTCCTCCAGTTATTAATCCAGCACAGTATTTATATATCCCCCTGTGCCCATTTAGCAAGAAATATGCCAATCACAGTATACCAGCGTAGCTCAATTCGGGATTTCGGGGCAGCGGTAAGTTCCCCCACTCTGTGACTCACATATTTTGGATTAATTAGAGGATACACTTGCAAAATAACAACAAAAATCAATTCCTATTTAAAACACATTTAATTAATAAAATTAATGGCGCTACAAACATTTAAACAATTTAATTACTGACCCAAATATCAACTGCTCGTTCAAATGAACAAGGGATCACAAAATAAAATAAGCAAATATTTTATTCAAAACCTGTGGTTTCCACATAAACCAACAATTCTTACTTAGTCTCACTTCCATAAAGCACTAACATTAAGTTTACATAACTCCGAGCTCTTTGGCTCCATGCATTTACATTATTACGGTGTCATTCTTGTACACCTCAAACACTAGCTTTTATTATTTTCTTATTTCTCAAAAACAAATATATAATTATATTTAAAATCTATGTTAATTATCTAACTCAATATTTTTGGGCATTGTCCACACATTCAGTTGTTATCATCTCTCTTTATTTCACAAACATATTAAGGTAATCAGAAAATCAATTGTGTACTCCAGAGCGTGAAGGTACTTGACACAGTCAAAAAACTATAGTTACTCCCGAACTCAGTTGCCTTCAATCAACTCGTGGAATCCCACGTCCTTACATTATTACAATAGGGATTGTTATTTATCTCTTATGTCTTAATAGACCATTATCATATAAGAAACTACGATCTGAACCGGCAAACGAAATATCCATCTTTAAGGTCCTCGGTTCAACGCCCGGGTCGTTTACAACTTTAAACACTCCTGGTGTATTCATTTCTCTTTACAACAGCTTACGAGAATGTCTCTGTTCCTTCTCGCTTTAAGAAAGCTAGACTCTACTCCTTGGGGTGCGATTTATGACACGTTAGGGTGGTGGAGACATCCTGTCTGACCCAACATTAGTAGCTTATTTTCAAGGCTTTCAAAACAAACCTTCCCATTCTATCCAGTTCTGGGGAGACCGGGCTTTATTGTACCGTATACATTCAAACAACTATTCTTTGGTTCAAAAACCATTTTCATATCCTTGGCATTTATTAATTATGAGAGGGTCCTCATTGATTGGGAAGATTAAATACACATACGACGACGGAGAATTTCAGGGGCTTTTATCATAAGAAGATCCTGCATTCGAATCTCTTCAGGTGCCTCGGGAACTAATCCCATACAGAGGGCTTATACAAAATGCGATTTAGAGTCGGCCGTGGCCCATATGACATACGCTCAATAATACCATATATTAGCTCCCTTTTTAAATACATACACAATGCCTCGTGATACTAATGTCACAAATAGAGGACTTACACAATTATCAATTCACTGCAATCAACTACCCTCCATAAGTAATGTACCAAGTATTTAACCACTACGCGTTCCTAGCGTGACACTTTAATATTATATTTGCGCTCATTATGCGCTATGCATTATTTTAAGCCGAAAATGTCTTCCCAAGAACTGATAAAATCTCTTTAGTAACAATTCATATTATTTTAATTCACATATTAATCTTTCTGTGGTCGATAAATCGCTCCCTGTTTTAAAATATTCCAATGAACCTCATTTCTTACACATACGTTAAGGCTTAACGTTCTTATGTTCATATCAATTTATTTGATTTTTATTTAACATTTCCATATTTAATTATTATTATTATTATCTTTATTCTTTATACAAGCTCAAAAGCTATTTCTTTCATATCTCAATTTTACTTTATTTCAATGTCTTTCATGATTCATTAATGATATTATTAAAACACATCCCTTTCACTCAAAAACTCCGGTGGTTTTGTACACAATCAATTTCTGACACCAAAATAAAAATGAATTTTGTACTCACATATTTTCAGATCATCCCCTGATCTTAAATCTGGTGTGGTGCTTCATTTTTGGGCCCACTTTGAACTTTTTACACCATATTGAAGGTATTCATCTTACGTAAAAACACAAATAAACATATATCTAAAACACTTACTATTGACGACATTTTTATATACTGATGTGTCCCTTTTGAACACATAATAAACACTAAAAATATTATTTAACACACAATCTTGATTATTTTACACTTCACAATGACTCGATCACTAGGCCGTATTTCTGAGCCTATCACACGTGATCTTCTTAAATTCCCGTTTCCAAGGGTGGAATTTATCCGATGTCGGCTTCCTATTCTGAAGAATGCGAAAGTCCCGAAACATCTACTGTTCCCTGGAGTTCAATTCTGCTATCCCTATCCTGGATAACCGGCTATTTATCTAGCTTGGACGGCTTGTCTGTAGATCTGTCTATTGATCCTAACGAAAGTCTATATGGATCGAGGTCTCCTCTAAGACCTATAGATTTAATTTATAGCAGTTAGCACTTCTCGATTCTAGTACTATTAGAATTGTTCACCTGCTTTCTGGAGCTAATGTTTATAGTCTCCTATTGTCTTTATTTGAACTGTTTTAACACTCCTACGTTCGAACCTTATTTTATTCTTCCTTTTTAGGTTTCTTCAATTTAACTAACAGTTTATCTGTCTGGTACGATACTTCCGTACGTTATGATCTATTCGTTCGTACATATAACGACCTATCGCCTTTAAGTCCGACGTTCGCAGCCTGCTATGACTATATCTTGCGAATTTTTACTTTAACTTGTATACAGTCGGCCTAAATCCTATAATTAGGATTTTCCTAATACTTCACTACGGCGATACTTTAAAATTTCGTCTTGAATGCTCCTTATGGAGGCAAGCAAGTCGTTACTACTGTGACGCCTGTGGCTATCAGATCTTACTTCGGCGATGTAAAACGGCGTTTCTCCCCTCAAGGAGTACTGGTAGCTGTTTTTCGATGTAACGCAGAGTTACGTCCCCTCACGGACTGTCGGAATGATTACTTCTACGTCGTGGAGCAGCACTTCCCCTCACGGAATGCTCGTAGGACTGCATGCGATGTGACACAGTGACGTGCCCTCTGGCTGTCTGAATACTGCATGATTGGCTTGGAAACGCCCGAAGCTTTATACTGTTTTACTACAAAAAAATAAGACTCAAGCCTTTCCTGTGGTCAACTTCTAAAATAATGATGCCACAAATATAAAAATTATACCTTCCGAAAGCTCGTCTTCTCAATGTCACATGATCTTATTGCACCTAAGAATCGATCGTGCAATTTGGAGATATTAATTAATTTCTCGTCCTCAATTGTGTGGGTGTTGCATTCTTTTTGCTCTCTCCCCTCCACAGAGGCTTAGGTAATTCCCCTATGACGTCGTCTTACGTCGGCAGTTTATTTCTGCACAATTATTACATGGTTTCTCTATACTGAAAAATCTCTCATTCAAAATGATTCACTGTACTGTACTTCTTTACTCATTATTATGCTCGTAAACGTGTTAATTTTAATTATTCCTCTTCTGGTGCATATGCGGCGTTGTCAAATTCCAGCAACGTCAGCTCGAATTCCGATTCAGGCTTCTCTTTCTATCACGGTGGAAAATTCCACTCAGTTATTAATACTCGTGACCAGCCCTCTCTGAAATGTCGAGTGGGGTGATCTCATCTAAGGAGCATCTGTCCCTAGTCGCTTGCACAATGTTAAGCTATATTCCTGGCTTAAAATCTCTCTCCGTTCCTTTAAGAAACTATACTTTTCTTTCATTTCTTCCTTAAGGACATTGGTTCGACCGTCATGGACCCTATGGCCCATGGGTTCAGTATATACAAAATATAAGAGTTCATTATCACTCATTCACTAGCAAGGAAAGATCGCACAATATAGCATGTGGACAATAGGACCGAATGCTGCATACTCTTGTAGATGGTCGGCGGAAGATCCAATTCCTTCAGACTCTTGTGGAGTGTGTGAGGTATGAGGCCGTTGACTGACAAGATTACAGGCACTATCCGGACGCAGTTCATCTTCCATATCCTCTTGATTTCCTCTGCAAGCTGTCTATACTTGGAGATTTTTTCATTGTGTTTACATTCGATGTTGGTGTCGTTGGGGACTGCTATGTCTATTATAAATGTAGTGCCATCAACCTTATTTACTAATATGATGTCTGGTCGATTGTGATCTATTGTTTTATCTGTCACAATACCAGTGTCCCAGTATATTTTACACAGTTCATTTTCGAGGATGGTGGATGATACTTGTAATTAACTGAGGAGTATATCCCTTATTATTATTATTATTATTATTATTATTATTATTATTATTAATGATCTGGCGGCATGGGCCTAGTAGGTATCATGCTGAATTGCTATGCCCAAGATCGCGGGTTCAAACCCGGCCGAAGTCATCGGATTCTTTTAGAGCGTTACAATCGTTCACTATGCCTTCCTTCGGAGGTGAAGTAAAGCTCGGCAGGTTGGTCAGCAAACATTATTTAGCTGCAAATGTGTGAAATAGGTTCAATAGCGCTCCTTACTGGGGCAAAACGTAAGAATAATTACAATGATAGTAATGCTAATCATGCTCATAGAGCGCACGCTGAATTGAAGATGATGTGGCTAATTTTAGGAGATTGAAACTTCGCGGTCAGCAGTGGATGTGTTCTGAAAGTGATTATGTGAACACTGTCTGTGCAAAGTGAGGATTGGAGTAAACCCTCCGGGACTTGACAAAAGGTACCTTGCCAAGTAGAATTGTAAAACCTCGAGGCGAAACAATACAGCTGTCAGCGCTGGGATCGGAAGCTGTCTGATGCATCACAATGTGCAGCAGAGTTTGACCAACATATTCTGTGTTGGCCCCACTGAATGTCGGTCACACCCCTCAACGCGTTGCTAGGGAGCTCGCCCTAGCAACCACGAGCCCTGGATGGAAGAGTCTACTGGCGCCCGGCGTCACCTTCTGTCACTTTATCAGAGACTCCATCTCTCTGTGTCCAAGGGGAACCGAGCCTGTCCATGTAAAATTCCTGTTTTTATTTGCCATTTTCTCAGCAAGGATTAACAAGAACTAATTGCAGAGATGCCCTCACCTAACTTAAAAACAGAATATTTAACCTACTTTTCACATTTTGTAAAAATGAGGAAGAAAGTAGACTTATGAGATCGATCTGGACAAATGTGTGTCTGTCTGTCCGTCCGTCCGTGTGTCCACTCCTAAACGGCTGCAGCTATCAAAACCAAATGTGGTATGAGTAAAGACCTATGCCTGAATATCTCACGGCCATATTTGAAAATGACGTCAGTGCTACCAGCTGCTAAAAATCGCAATTGAAATTTGAAGTCTATGTTGAATATCTTAAAAGATATGCATGGGATTAGTTCCAAAATTAACACACATATAGATAATATTACAACAGACTAATTCACAGAAGCCCATATATGTGAGTGTTGCCAACATGCTGCTGATGGGTTCAATTTTTAAATACATGTACATGTAACTTCCATACTATCTATTAGATTTCAACAAAACTTGGTATGTTATTTGCCTACCAGACCAGATATGATTATGCGTTATTTTAGTGTCAACAGGGCTGCCAACTGTTGAGAAATTCACTCTATACTTTTTTTTTATCCTAATCTCAATATATCAGAAAGTATGCAGGCCAACAGTTCTAAACTTTGCATACATATAGGCCTAGACCTGCAAATGTATGTTAATTTTCAGTAACCGATACACAACAGTGCTGCCAACATGATTCTATGCGTGCTGATAGGTTTAATATTGAATCACATATAACTTCCATACTCGTAAATGCAGTTCTTTCAAAATTGTTTAGGAAATATCTTTGTTGTTTCTTTACCACTAGTTTCATGCCCGATGGTTTCTGATGCAAATCAGGTGATAATCGTCACAATACAGTGGTCTTTATTGGTCATATAAATGCATATTTTTTACCATTAGGCCATTTTGAGCATTGTTTGATAAGAACGTGATATTTAGACAGTTTGACGGCAGCTGTAAGTGTGTAATCATCCTCAACTTACCGAACGGGAACTAGTGTTCACAGAAATAGACTGGAAATAACCTTATTCAGAAAATTAATATGAAAATAGGAATCAAGTATTTAGTTAACAATTTAATTTTGTAGGGATTGTCGCTTGGATTTATAATTTAAGAAAACGGCCATATTCAAATCAGTCATTTTCAGGTCATATTTTGTCTTTTTTGAGTCATATTTCGTCATTTTTAAGGTCATGTTTGCTTGCATATTCGGGCTATTGTTAGGTCTTAAACATCCGAGCCCTGGTGGTCACTATGTTAATCAGGCAACACTGTACTAGCACATGAACTTTGCTGCAGATCAGTGTCCATTGTGACAGTAATATCCTTGCTACAGTATGTGGCTCGTGTCCAGCCTAGTGCTACACAGCTGGAGTGCAGGTGCAGCGTTGTGGTAGCTGACGTAACAATTGGATGAATCCTCACCATTGTTATTACTTATATAATTATTTCCAGCAGCCAAGTCAATGGATTGTATTTGATGATCTTTAAGGTAGGGGTTATATTTACATATCCATTAATATTATTATTATTATTATTATTATTATTATTATTATTATTATTATTATTATTATTATTATTATTATTATTATTATTTCCGATTATTACCCTCCAGGAGAGCGTGTGAACTTGAGCCAATCACAGCTTCACTTCCTTTTCCTCACTTCTTTTCTTCCCAAAACCACTGTGCTTTTTTCTCTTCCCTTTCTCCATTTTTAGCCTACTTTAATTTATGAAAACAAAATAGGCTTATGAGATCAACTTTTGCCCGTGTGTCTATCTGTCTGTATGTGTGTGATTTGTGTGCGTCCCCCTCCTAATGAAATCTAAACGGCTGGAGCGATTTCAATGAAACTCGGTAAGTTCATAGCACTATTCCAGGTGACCCCGACCGTTTCCTTCAAATTTTGTTACGTCTAACCAATCCAACATGGCGGCTGTCCGAAATATTTCACCAGCATTCAATATCTCCGAAACTATTAACGATATCACCCTGGAATTTTGTACGGTAATAAAGGGAACTACTAGAAGTTTACCTATGCAACATATGAAAACCTGGTAACTAAATAACTAACATGGCGGCCAAGCGCAATTCAGACTTTTAAATAGACGTTTCTCGCGATTTAACCAACCAAACGCAATGAAACTCGGTACAGTATATGTTTATACACATTGTAATTCACCGACATCTAACTTCGTTCAATTCATTACGTGGGCAGTACACTATCGCCGAACATTCGCCCGAATGTTTCGCCGAATGTTCGGATGGGATTGTGACCGTGAATGTAGACGAATGTGCAACGCGAACCAGCCCGAACTAACCAAGTACACCATTGTCTAAGTTCGGCTGAACCATGCCGGACCCAATCGTGCGTATTCGCTGTAAAACATTCCCCAAACCCACTCATTGTGACCTTTATAGTTAGAACAAACCTTTTTTTTTCATTTTTTTTAAAGTCCAATTTTGAAATTGGCTATATTTTGGAAACTAAGAATTTTACAAAACAGTTTGTTTGACATAAATTAATGTTCCTTACCCCCTCTGGTGTATTCTTGGAATACACGGTACTAGAGAATATAAAGTTTAATGCTTTTGCATGTTCATTCCTTCTTCTTCATCAAACACCAACAGTGATCTTCTATTTTCTCTTTGTTGATCAGGTCTCTTATATCTTTTATGAGTCTGTTCTAGATATATATCTTCTATGACTCACCTAGCGTCATCTCGCAGCGAATCTCTGAAGCTCCTCAATTCTTCCTGGTGCAAGAGGATTTACTTATCCATCTGGCCACCAGATCTTGTTACCATCGCCAGCTATTTTCTCCGTGAGCAAGAGAACTACGTCTACTTTTTTACTCACTATGCTGCGCTAGTATCATCTGTTATCAAATCTTTGAAGACCGGCTCAGCAAGAGAAGATCAATTTTTTGTTGTAATGTTGGCTATGTTTATATGTTCTCCTTTTGTTTCCTACCCCCACTCTTTTCCCTTCCTTGGACCCTCTGTGCTTCGCTGAGCAGGCCTCACTTCTAAGTCGGCAGTTGACTAGGTCGGTCAAGGCTCAACTCGAGCCAGTCTCTTCAAACCAAGAGACACTCTCTACGTTCTACGCCATGTTGGCACATTAAGTATCCGTCAAAGGGAACTTCACCTTCGCCATGCAACAAAGATAAGTACCTACTTCAAGTTTTAACTTCATCTTCATCGGTTTTAACTTCTACATGCTTTTAACGATATTTTATAGACAGCGTGAGATTACTTATTTGGGGCAAAAATCATTCTTCGTGGGATTTGCCATGTTGAGCTTTTGTCTGTCTAAGCCAACCTTAATAGAAAGTAGCTTTTCTTAAGCTATTTAATTGGGAAATCTTCTCACTACGTGGGATATTATCTAATACCCGCTGTCTATAATTCACCAAGCTAGTTCCTCCGCTGGATTATCTTTGACCCCATTCTTCTATTATGATCGTTCTGGAACCTTCCAGATCTTGTACTTTATCTACAAGTCCTGCCGTCATGTATTTTTCACTCACTTGTGGGAATACTATTTAAAATGAGGAATCTTCCTTATAAATTACTGCAATGGCGAATTTTCTTCCACCGATGGAATGTTCTATGGCGCATTTAATTGTAATTCACAACCTTCTCAAGAAATAGACTTTCGCCTACCTAGTGCAACCAGTTATTTTCATTATTGCAATAATTTTCTTTCTCATAAACTTTCGTGTTTCTACAGTGAACTTTTCATCTATTTAACAGACTATAGTGATAACTAGTGCTTGTTCCACTTTCTACCGCGTCGCGATCGTCCGTTTACTTTAAATAAGGCCATGAACATTTCTCCTCAATCCCAAGTGATCTTCCCTAAACCTTCTACTAACACACCATATTAATAAAATTGTAACTTTTCTATAAGGTGTCACTATAACGAAGTGCCCTTCCATTTTTGCTTGTTCATCATTAATTAATCTCTGTATAACTACGTGTTTTATACACGGTTCATGCTTATATTGTTTCTTCCCTATAATCAGGGAAAACAATTCTTTCAACTCTTGAGTGAGTTATTTCTAGGTCTCACGAAATGGAAACTGCCCCATTTGGCTTGTGATTCCTACTTAACCATAGGAGGTCGAGAACCTTCCTTTTGATTTTCTCTTCAGGTTTCACAGTAGGTGACCTGCCCTTATTTGTATAATGACCCAAAATAATTCCGCTTAAATATAAGAAGTTTTAGGAACTTCTATCTTATTCTTCATGTTTTTCTTATTGTTATTTTTGAAGTTGTCACTCTTTCTAGAATATTCTCTCAGAAATTTCTTAAAGTACACTTCTTGTACTCAATTTAATGTTTAAACTTTAATTACTTCATTTGTCTTTTTTAAATCTTATAAAGATTTTAGAACATATATAAGGTTTGAAACCTCATAAATTGTCAATTGCCTGGAGCAAACGTTTAATGTTTTCTGAGGTCTGTGATCCAAAAATTGTTAACCAAATTGAAAATATATATTTGTTAAAGTTATCAACTTCTTTTGAATTGTTAAATAAATTAAGCGTTTCTTTTCGCTTTCTCTTTTTTCTAGTAAAACGGTTAGGCAAGATCCTGTTTTCCTTGGCTCTCCCTACTCAAAGCCATTAAAACCATTAATAGGGCTTTCACCACTCGTTGCATTTGAGCAAGAACTCTTAGTGGTAATCTCGTTAAAGTTTCTCTTAGCTTTAATAGCTAATTCTAACTGGCCAGTAAGGCAAGTAAATCTCGCTACGCCAGCTACCTGCTTGTGGAGATCCTCTCCGAAAATTTATGGTCAGTTTTCCAAAAGATGAGTGTTTTTCTTTGCCTAAACTTTTAGCCGGCCTCTCGCTGAGTAAAAGCTTAGCCATTTCCAAATGCAACCATTGGTTCATTTACCAAAATTACTCCCCAAGGTATAATTTCTTATTACTATCCTTCTTAGAGGCACTTGGTCGCTTTTTCAGGAACTCCATAACTTCGAAAATTGGAAATACCAAACCTGATTTAAATTATTGGCATTCTTCGAATTACTTTACAAAAACGAATTGCTTTGAACAGACATACAATAAATCTGTTACTCTCAGTCTTGCCAGACAAACACCCTTCCCCATAGTAGTCTTATGCATGCTTGAGAGGGAATACACTAAAGCCACTCTCTTGCAAACCGCCCAAGTTCTAGTTGCGGTTTCCGTCAGCTTCGACCAAGTCCTTACCCACTTTAGGTATCAGAGAGCGGATTTGCAGTGGCAACCGCCTCTAAGTGCATTTAAAGTTAAATTTATAACTTTTGTGGGACTCTCCTCCTATTTTTCTATCCTTTTTCTCCAGTCCGAAATCTACCTCCTTTTTTTAATCATCTTCCCTTGGTGGTTAGGTTATTCCTCAGCCAATAATCTACCCACCCTCTACCCAAAAACCAAGTTTTAGGTCTCTAGGACGAAAGTAACAGTAGGGGGGGGGGGGGGATAGTAGGGATTGGCTTTTTGTATTGGTTTATGTATTGGTTTTTGTATTGACTTTTGTATTGGTTTTTGTATTGACTTTTGTGTTGCCTTTTTGTATTGGCTTTTTATGTTGGCTTTTATGTTGGCTTTTTGTATTGGCTTCTTATGTTGGCTTTTGTGTTGGTTTTTTGTATTGGTTTATGTATTGGCTTTTGTATTGGCTTTTATATTGGATTTTATATTGGCTTTATGTTGGCTTTTTATTGGCTTTTTATGTTGGCTTTTTATATTGGTTTTTATGTTGGCTTTTTATGTTGGCTTATGTATTGGCTCTCTCGTGACCGCGTTGTTGCAGCCCCTAAACTAAGGAACCAACGAACCATCTCTCATATTTGCTCTTACTTGTTGGTTTATTTGGTCTTGGATAGTATCTCAGCCCTTTTTATCACAGCATAATGCTTACCGCCATGATTGTAAGCAACAACAACAACACACTAACATTCCAAAAAATCCAAAGTACTCTAATGTTAATTATTGACTCTCAACTCGTACAACTCTATCCCACTCTCAGTCAAAAATAATATAATAATATTGTATTTTTTAAGTTGAATTGGGAAAGTAGGCTATATGTTTAAACTAAAAATCATATAAAGTCATATGTTAACTCCTACACCTACCTCTATCCCAATCTCAGTCGAAAAATAGTGGTTTTTTTTTTCAAATTAAAAAAAATATTTCGATAACCAGACATTATAGAAAGTTTTATATATGTCTAAAAGGATGGTCTTTATATCCTTTATCATTAGAACAAAACTTTATATTTTTTCATTTTTTCCAAAAATGTCCAACTTTCAAAATTGCCTATATTTTGGAAACTAAGAATTTTACAAACAAGTTTGTTTAACGTAAATGAATGGTCTTTACCCCCTCTACCCACAAAACCTGTTTCAAGTCTCTAGGGCAAAATAATTAGTAGGGGGATGGTGGGGCTTCTGACGTCCGAGGGAGTGGTGGTGGTGGGGGCTTAGAAACAACAGCGTTTCCTCATTAGACCACTCCATCAATAAATAAAGAAATTTCACCAGTTAACAAATAAATAATCAACGATCACTGTAGACAGAGCGCGTGCGTGGCTACACGAATGCAAGCGAGTGTGTACTGGCTCAAGTTAGTACCTGTCCGCGCTCGGCATTCGCCCTCGCTCGTCTCCTTTGATCCGTGTCAGCAGACCGCCAAAATAGCGAGCGCAGCCGAACACGAATGTTGGCGATGCGAACTACCCCGAATGTACACGAGCACACCGGGTACACTATCGCGCTCGTCTCTGTTCGCCTACATTCGGCGATAGTGTACTGCAGGCTTTACATAACCTCAAGAAGGCGGTTGTGCGAAATATTTCACCGGCATTCATTATCTCTGAAACTATTACCGGTATCACCTTGAAATTTTGTACGGAGATAAAGGGCACTACTGGAAGTTCATCTATGAGACTTTCAGAAACCGGTTAACTGCAAAACGAACATGGTGGCCAAGCGAATATGAAAGATTTAAATAGACTTTTCACGCGATTTAATGATCCAAAAGCAATGAAACTTGGTACAGCAAATGTTTATACACATTGTAATGCACTGGTATCTAATTTAGTGCAATTGTATACATAACCTCAAGATGGCGGCTGTGCGAATTTCGAAAATTAAGTTTTTATTTCTTGTGTCATAATCATGCGATCAAAGTGAAAGTTTGAATAATGAACCTACGCAACAATTTTCGTTTAATGGTACATGACTCTATGGCCTATAGTCTACATATAACAATCCAACATGGCAACCATCCGAAATATTTAGACGGTTCTCAATATCAATGAATCTATTACAGCAATCAAACTGAATGTTTTTATGTTCATAGGGGCTATGAACATAAGTTTACCTATAGGACTTTCAATAACCTGGTAGCGGCTTCGGTGGCATAGTTGGTAGCATGCTGAACTGCTGTTCCCAAGATAGCGGGTTCAAACCCGGCCGAAGTCGTCGGATTTTTAAGAGCCTTAAAAATCCTTCAGTATGCCTTCCTTCGGAGGGGAAGTAAAGCCGGCGGTCCCGTGTCATAGATTTATGGCATGTAAATGATCCTTTCACAGACTAAACTTGTGTAAAGCAAAAATTGTTAGGTTAGATTTCGTCGGAACGCTCTATCAAAGTTCCAACGTTCACCACTAGGTATCATTGATATCTGATGGCGAAAGTTAGAACTACTTGAAATTGAACGGAACTTGTAGCTCACCCTTTAGGGTGTCCGCTGGAAGCAGCTACAGACTCAGGCGAGCCGAACATGTCCCCGGACACTCCCGGCATAAAAGCCATACGATAAATAATAAATAAATAAATAAATAAATAAATAAATAACCTGGTGATCACAAATCCAAATACTTCTTGTGTCCTAATTATGCGATTGAAGTTTCAATACTACACGTACACAATAATCTTCATGTAACTGTACATAGCTCTGAGTCTTACATATACAGTATAAAATCCAGCATGGCGACCATCCGCGATATTTAGTCGATTCTCAATATCTACGAATCTATTACAGCACACAAACTGAAATTTTGTATGTTGATAGTGGCAATTAACATGAGTAGGATATATGAAAATAGGCTGTATAGTTCTTCACGGAACTACTTGTTTTCCTGATGTGTCCTTTCTGATTTTATTTCTAAATTGTTCTCTGTCCTTAATGTCGTCTTCAGAGATTTTAAGTAATTCCATATCTTCATGTATTTAATTTATCCAACTGTTCTTAAAGTTACTTGCATTATTATTATTATTATTATTATTATTATTATTTATTTATTTATTTAGTATGTTCCGACCCATACAGGATCACATAAAGCAAGTTATGATCTGTTGCTGTTATTTCTCTTGTTCTTCCAGAATTCTTTCATCATGTCGCTATGTTTAGCTCGACGTTCGTCAGTCCATTTTCCCCTAGGTCTGCTGGGCTTATCTTCTGATGCAGCTTCCCAAGTGTAGATCTTATGTCTGAAAGTTTTGCGGTCTTCGATATCTGTGGGTGTGATGTTGGCGTTATTGAGATCAGTTTGGACTTGTTTAATCCAAACCGTTGTCGTCTTTAATTTTTTTGAGTACATCAATATTTTCTTTGTTAATCGGTTGTCATCTAGTCTCATAATGTGTCCATAAAATTTCAAGCGTCGTTTACGGAAATCGGTTTCAATGTTTGAATATTTTTCTGTGATCTTGTGCGATTGTAAACGATATCCTTCATCTGTAAGTCTTGGGCCAAGAATTTTTCGGATGATTTTCCTTTCAGCTTTCTTGATGTTTTCAAGATCCCCTTTATACTTGAGGTTTAAGGTCTCACTGTCGTAGAGTGTTTCGGGTTTGATGACCGTCTCGTAATGTCGAATTTTAATGTTAATGCTCATGCATTTTTGTTGTAGATGTTAGCGGTTTTCCCATATGCTTTCCGCATTTTGAGTTCACGAGTTCTTTGTGCTATTCTTTCTGTGCCTGTAGGTTCAATAATTTCACCTAAGTATTTGAAATGATTAACCTTGTTGATTGAACCGTATTTTATTACCAAAGTTTGGGTTTCAATGTGTTTTGTAGCCATGAATTCAGTTTTTGTGAAGGAGATTTTCAACCCTACTTTCCCAGCACATTCTTTGAGGACTTCAATCTGGTGAATTGCTGTTTGTTCATCTCCGGAGAGGTTTGCCAAATCATCAGCAAATGCTAAGCATGTAACATCGATATTATCCTTCTGTCTTCCTAACACGACAGGTTTCCATATATTGCGACGTTTTAATTCTTTTTCCCATTCTTTGATGACCTTATCGAGAACGATGTTGAACAGCAATGGAGAAAGTCCATCACCCTGACGAACACCAGTTTTAATGGGAAAAGGTTGGGAGATTTCTCCAATGAATTTGATCTTGGAAATTGTGTCGGTGAACGTTTATTGGATGAGTCGTCTCGTCTTCGGAACGAGATGGTTTTCTTCGAGTACATTATTATTATTATTTTTATTATTATTATTATTATTATTATTATTATTATTATAATCGTTTCGGTCGTCCAGGGACCACGAGCCAATTTCAATGCTCTGTCCTTTGCTGTTCCTTCTTCTTCCTCCAGTATTCCTCCATCATCTCTTCCTCTTCCTTTCCTCTGACCATTTCGAGCGGGTTTTCTTTCCCTTCCTCCTTTTGGAATCCTTCCGTTTTAGCACTTTTTGCCTAAAAATATCTCTCTGTGGTGTATCTTCTTCTCTGATATTGTTTCTTTCCAAATCCTTTTTGACTTCTTGTCCCAGGTTGTTGTTCCACAGGAATGTTAACCTACTGTCATCCATCCTGTAGCAATCCCCTCTTCCGTATTGTTGCTGTTATGTTTTCTATTTTTCGATATATTTCATCATTACCTCTTATTTTCCAGAATTCTGTACTTTTTAAAGGACCGAGTATTTTGCGTATACATTCTTATTTTTACTACTTCTAATTTAACAAAATTGTGTCCAGCTAGGCTCAAATATTATCAGCGTTTCTCCCCAGTGTACCATTGGGCTCGTCCGTTGGTACACTTCACCAAGACACTGGAAGTACCCATTGAGCATGCCAATGCAAACCATCTTGATGCACATTACAATATGCAGTATCTACGTCACGAGCATTGCAAAGCACTTCAGGAAGTATAGGCCTAGTGTTCCTTTCAAAACAAATGCAAACCTTACCTGCTCAGTAAGCACTTTTCAGCGTATTGGTGAGGTGTACTGTACCAACTGACGAGCCCAATAGTACACCGGGGCGAAAAGCTGATAATATTTGAGCCTAGCCGGACCATTTAACATAATTTTGTTGAATATTCTAGCTCAAAGCACCATAACAACATGTTTCTCATTCGAGAACATTCTTTCATCATACTTCTAATTTATCCAATTTGTAGTTCAGTACGACATATATTATTATTATTATTATTATTAGACTATTATAATTATATTTAATGAACATTGAATAGTCTTTTAAGCCATTATGTAGCTCTCGAAATTGAAAGCACTGATTGAGAGACACTTAGCGGCGGGAATGATCGATCACGCACACCTGTCGCCCTCATCACAGATACACAAGGGTTTGACGCTTCACCTTCTCTCTCCCTGTTGCTATCGCAACAACAATGTTACTTTCACTTTCACATTCACTACGAACATATCTACAGACTGGAGAACAACAAATTCATACAGACCTCAAATAAATCGCGAAACTTATAGAACATTAATTAATATTCGAGAAATCCTAAAAAAAAAATGACCAGAGGATTGCAAGAAAAAATACACCGAAATCATGAAGATATTTTGAAAGAATAGGATCGCACTGACAAGTTCCAACGCGCTCTGTTAATGGGTAAAGTGAAAATAATGATAATAAATTGGACAGCCGCAATATTGTGCAACGAGTTCGATGAGTAGAATATAAATTGTATGTCTACCCCTGATTATTCCCGTTTTCCAACGGGGTCGGGGATGAGATGCGATGAAAGTCTTTGTGGCGATGATTTTTACGGCCGGATGCCCTTCCTGACGCCAACCTCATGAGAGGAATTAATGAGAGATGAAATGAATGATGGTGAATGAAACTGGGCAAGGATGTGGAAGTAAGCGGCCGTGGCCTGTCAGAAGGCACCGTCCCAGCATTTTCCTGGTGTTGAAAATGGGAAACCACGGAAAACCATTTCAAGGACGGCCGACGGTGGGGCTCGAACCCACGCGTCTACCGAGTCAGCAGAGAGCTTGGCCCCATGACCTAATGCTGCGCTTTAGCCAGCATAGCCACTACTGTCGGTATGAGTAGAATATAAATAAACTTGGGAAATGTAATGTGATGTTGAGAACTGTTAGAAGCGGCGGCCAAATAACACAACTACACTACAACATTTCACTCGCATTTTACTGGGTTTCAGCTAGACAGAACAGAACCCTTTCATGATGTGCCAGAATAAATCATTACAGGGGAACTGACATGGCTAAGCAACAGGATTATGTTCTAATAGATTATAATTGCACTGCAAACTGTTCAATGATGCGCGGATCTGGAGTAATAGAACTGAACAGCCACCCCTTAGGAACCGTAAATTACAACGGTTGTTGTACCATGGTGCTACTGGGCCCTGCTTCATCAAGCTGATCTCATTAGTAAGACTAATAATATTAATTGATATAATTAGTGATCTGTATCATTAACTATTAGTGCCAATAGTAGCTATTTTGGTCTCAATAACTTATTTTAGTCACGTTTAATTTCACAGAACAGCAAGGTTAAGTAATACATGACACTAGTGAAACCGGTTCTGTTATATGGAAGCGAGTCATGGGCTACCTCACAAACACTGGAAGGGCGCATTTGTGCATTTGAGAGGAAAGTGCTCAGAAATATATATGGACCTATTTACTATTTACAATAGGGAAGCAGGAAGATGGGAAAGGAGGGAAAACGAGGACTTATACCAACGTTTTGGGAAAGCTGATGTGGGTAGGATCATCAGAGGAAACGACTCCAGTGGATGGGACACATCGTAAGAGCTGTGGAATCTATCCCTACCAGAGTGTTCAATGGTCAGCTGATTGGCAAACGTCCAAGAGGCCGTCCAAGGACGAGATGGAAGGATAGGGTGATGGGAACGATGCAGCAGGTGGAACCAACATCAGCACTGGACGATGCAATGGATAGAGAAAAATGTAACAAATGCTTGAGATTGTGATCGGGATAATGCCTCCTGTGTGTTTGATTAGGATACAGTTATGTAATATTGTATACAGTATTTGATGTGTTTGTTACGTTAATTTGTTTCCTGTCATGCGCCTTAATGGCCTGATATGTACAATAAATGATGATGATGTATCATTAACTTGTTACCTACTAATATTAGTTACCAAGCATGCTGAACTGCTGTGCCCAAGATAGCCGGTTCAAACCCAGCCGAAGTCTTCGGATATTTTAAGAGCGTGAAAATCCTTCAGTATGCTTTTCTTCGGAGGGGAAGTAAAGCCGGCAGTCCCATGTCATAAATTTATGGCATGTAAAAGATCCTTCCACTGACTAAACTTGTGTGAGGCAAAATTTCTAGATTATATTTCGTTGAAACGCTCTATCAAAGTTCCGACGTTCACCACTAGGTGTCAGTGACATCTGGTAGCGAAAGTTGGAACTACTTGAAATTCAACGAAACTTGTAGCTCACCCCATGGGTGTCCGCTAGAAGCAGCTACAGCCTCTGGTGAGCCGAACAAGTCCTCGGGAACTCCCGGCACTAAAAGCCATACGATAAATAAACAAGAAGTTCCGTGACGAACTAAAGAGCCTACTTTTCTTAAAATTAAGATTCATGCCAATGATTATTCTACAGTATATGAAACTATCTAGAATAATGACGAAATTAAGTTGGTAATATCGAAATGTCTAATTAGTTCGAAATATACCTGGTATAATGTAACCTAATAGAGCATTACAGTTGGCAGCCCTGGTGACTGAATATATTCTTAGTTCCATCTCTTAAGGTACAGAAAAAAAAAATTGGTTGAAGTCCAATGGACGTTACATGCAGTTAGACATTGGATCTATCAGCACGCGTAAAACCATGTTGGCAACAATGCTGGTGTGCTGGTCAGAAATGGCCTAATCTGAAATATTATGATATCTTAATGTGCCAATTTTGGACGAAATCCATTTGTTAGTATAGAAGTAACATGTATTTTAAAATTGGACCTATCAGCAGGCATAGAATCATGTTGGCAGCACTGACTTATATTAATTATTCCAAATTAATCTAGAATGTCAGGTGATATACGTGTGCAAAATATAGGGCTGTTGGCTTGCATACTTCCTGATATATTGATATTAGGTTAAAAATTATAGACAGCATTTACTAACAGTTGGCAGCCCTGATTGTTCTTAAGAATACTTATAGTCATATCTGTTATGTTAAACATAGCACATACGAAATTTGGTTGAAATCCAACGGATAGTATAGAATTTACATGTATTTAAAAATTGGCCTTATCAGCAGGCATAGAATCAAGTTGGCAGAACTGAAATATATAAGTTACTCCAAAATTAATCTAAAATGTCAGGTGCTATACGTGTGCATAGTTTAAAGCTGTCGGCTTGTATACTTTCTGATATATTGGTATTTGGATAAAATAATAGACAGAGAAATTATTAACAATTGGCTGCCCTGGTGGCTTTTAAGAATACGCTCAGTCATATTTGTTTATGTTCACATAATACATACAAAATTTGGCTGAAATCCAATTCATAGTGTAGAAGTTATAGGCATTTAAAAATCGGACCTATCAGAAGGCTTAAAATTATTTTGGCAACATTGACATGCATGGCCTCCTTGAAATTAAACTGAAATAGTATTATCTATATAACAAGTAGTTCCGTGAAGAACTATACAGCCTATTTTCATATATCCTGCTCATGTTAATTGCCTCTATCAACATACAAAATTTCAGTTTAATTGCTGTAACAGATTCGTAGATATTGAGAACCGTCTAAATATTTCAGATGGTCGCCAGGTTGGATTTTTATCTTTGTACTATTACATTAAGATTGTTGTGTACGTGTGGTATTCAAACTTCAATCGCATGATTAGAACACAAGAAGTACAAACGAGATTTTAAAATTACGCACAGCAGCCATCTTGTGATTATGCAAACAATTGAAATAAATTAGATGCCAGTGGATCAACATTTGTATAAGCATTTAACGAGCAACGTTTCACGGCACTCGGATAGTTAATTCGCGAGAAACGTCCATTTAAATATTTATACTTCGCGTCTCCGCCATGTTGGATTTGTGCTCACAAGGTTACTGAAAGTCCTTTAGGTGAACATATGTTCATAGTCTCTATGAACATTAAAAAAATCAGTTTGGTTGCTGTAAAAGATTCATAGACATTGAGAACTGTCTAAATATTTCGGAAGCTCGCCATTTAGGATTGTTATATGTATAGGCCATAGAGTTATGTACCATTCAAGGACAATTATTGCCTAGGTTCATTATTCAAACTTTCACTTCGATCGCATGATTACGACACAAGAAATAAAAACTTAATTTTAAAATTTCGCACAGCCGCCATCTTGAGGTTATGTAAACAATTGAATTAAATTAGATGGCAGTGCATTACAATCTGCAAAATCATTTACTGTACCTCATTTCACTGCGCTCAGAGAGTTAAATCACGAGAAAGGTCTATGAAAACATTTCAAATTCGCTTGGTCTCCATGTTCGTTTTGTACTATACAGGTTTATGAAATATGCATAGGTAAACTTGTATCAGTACCCTTTATAACCGTACAAAATTGCAGGGTGATATCTGTAATAGTTTCGGAGATATAGAATGTCAGTGAAATAATTCGCACAGCCGCCATTTTGAGGTTATGTAAACAATTGAACTAAATTAGACTCCAGTGCATTACAATGTGTATAAACATTTGCTGTACCAAGTTTCATTACGTTTGGATAGTTAAATCGCGAGAAAAGTCTATTTAAAGGTCTCAAATTCGCTTGACCGCCATGTTGGTTTTGTAGTCACCAGGTTTTTGAAAGTCTCATAGGTGAACTTCTGGTAGTGCCCTTTATCATCGTACACAATTTCAGGGCGATATCGGTAATAGCTTCGGAGATATTGAATGCTAGTGAAATATTTCGCACAGCCGCCATGTTGGATTGGTGAGACGTAACAAAATTTGAAGGGCACGGTCGAGGTCGCCGGGAATAGTGCTATGAACTTACCCCGAGTTTCATTGAAATCGCTCCAGCCGTTTAGATTTTATTAGGGGGGGGGGGGGGGGTACACACACACCTCACACACACACACACACACACACATACACGGACAAAAGGTGATCTCATAAGCCTATTTTTTCAAAATTGAAAATAGGCTAATAAATAAATTAGTTACCAGTTTCTAATAACTGTTTTATTGGCGACAACACCTTGGACAGGATTGCTGGGACCTGTTTTTTTAGCCTACTTTTCACATTTTGCAAAAATGAGGAAAAAGTAGACTTATGAGATCGGGCAAATGTGTGTCTGTCTGTCTGTCTGTCTGACTGTCCTTCTGTCTGTCTGTCTGTCTGTCCTTCTGTCTGTCTGTCTGGCTGTGTGTGTGTGTCCCCCTATCAACTCCCAAATGGCTGGAGCAATCGAAACAAAATTTGGTAGGCGTAGAGATCTATACCTGAATATCTCACGGCCATATTTGAAAATGATGTCAGTGCTACCAACTGCTGAAAAATCGCAATTGACATTTGAGCTCCATGTTGGATATCATGGAAGGTATGAAAGGGAGCTATATCAAAATTGGCACACGTATAGATAATAATATTGCAATTAAATTTCCAGGTGGCCATACATGGCAGTGTTGCCAAAATGATTATAAGCCTGCTGATAGGTCCAATTTTTAAATGCATATAACTTCTACACTATCAATTGGAATTCAACCAAATTTCGTATGTGCTATGTGTACATAAACAGATATGACAGCGTATTCATAAGAGCCTCCAGGGCTGCCAACTGTTAATAAATGCTCTCAATTTTTTTTAGCCAAATACCTATATATCAGAAAGTATGCAAGCCGACAGCTTTAAACTATGCACACGTATAGTACCAGATATTCTATATTCATTTGGAGTAGCTTATATACACATGTAACTTCTATACTATCATTTGGATTTTAACCAAATTTCGTGTGTACTATGTGTACCATAACAGATATAAATATGCCAATTCTTAAGAGTAACCAGGGCTGCCAACTGTTAATAAATGCTATCTCTATTTTTGTTACCCTAATATCAATATATCAGAAAGTATGCAAGCCAATAGCTCTAAACTTTGCACACGCGTAGTACCTGCCATTCTAGCTTAATTTGGAGTAACTAATATAGGCCTACGCCAGTTCTGCCAACATGATTGTAAGCCTGCTGATAGGTCCAATTTTAAAATGCATGTAACTTCTATACTAACTAATGGATTTCATTCAAAATTGACACAACAATAGATCTTATTATTTCAGATTATTTCTGACCAATACATGTATGTCATTGTTGCCAACATGATTTTACGCGCTATTAGATCCAATGTTTAACTACATGTAACGTCCATGCTATCCTTCAACCATATTTGGATTCTGTACCTTAAGAGATGGAACTAAGAATATATTCAGTCACCAGGGCTGCCAACTGTAGTTCTCTATTAGGCTACATTGTGCCAGGTATGTAGCATTTCGAACTAATTAGAAATTTCGATATTACCAACTTAATTTCGTCATTATTCTAGATAGATCCATATAGATTAATCATTGGCATGTCTCTTTAATTTTAAGAAAAGTAGGCTCTTTAGTTCGTCACGGAACTTCTTGTTATATACTGTAATCTGTAATATGGATGTAATTGGCATACCAACCGACTGCTACTCATCCATTTGTCGTACAGATTGCGGAGTGAGGCGTAGTCAGTCCTCAGCCGTTGATCCTGGTTTGCCTCATTGTCACACATCTACGTAATTGTCCTCACGATGTTAAGTGCACCCCGTTCAGCTATGCTAATCGAATATTGTCATCTTATTCCGATATTTTATTTTACCCCAGATACTGAACTCTCATTTACATTCAGAGAAATGTTGAATGTGGGGATTATGCTCTTGCAAAATATTGTTTAAAATATGAAGTGTTCCCTCCCTGCTGCAGGAATTCGCTCGATTTGCAGGTCTGACTACATAAGCATTCGAGGAGTCTAACTGGCCGTAACAACTCCCGCTTCTGTGTGAGTGTGTGTACCCCCTAATAACTTCTAAACGGCTGGACCGATTTCAATGAAACTAACTAAAGTTACAGTACTATTGTAGCCGACCCTGAGCGTGTCCTTCAGATTGTATTACCTCTCACCAATCCAACATGGCAGCTGTGCGAAATATTTCACTGGCATTCTATATCTCCGAAACTATTACTGATATCATCCTGAAATTTTGTATGATCATAAAGGGCACTACTAGAAGTTCACCAATGAGACTTTTAAAAACCACTTAATTACAAAATGAACATGACGGCCAAGCGAAGTTGAAACTTTTAAATAGACGTTTCTCGCGATTTAACCATCCGAATGCAATGAAAGTTGGTACAGCAAATATTTATACACATTGTAATGCACTGGCATCTAATTTAGTTCAATTGTCTATATAACCTCAAGATGGCGGCTGTGCAAAATATTTCACCGGCTTTCTATATATCCTAAACTATTACTGATAACCCTGAAATTGTGTACGGTGATAAAGGGTATTACTTGAAATTCACCTGTGAGACTTTCAAAAACTTCTTAACTACAAAGCTAACATGTAGGCCAAGCGAAGTTGAAACTTTTAAATAGACTTTTCTCGCGAATTAACCATCCGAATGCAATGAAAGTTGGTACAGCAAATATTTTGATACACATTGTAATGCACTGGCATCTAATTTAGTTCAATTGTTCACATAACCTCAAGATGGCGACTGTGCGCAATTTTAAAATTATGTTTTTATTTCTTGTGTATTAACCTTGCAATCGAAGTGAACGTCTGAAAAATGAACCTACGCTAAAATCGTCATATAATAGTACATAATTATATGGGCTACAATCAACATGGCGACCAACCGAAATGTTTAGACGGTTCTCAAAATCTACGAATCCATTACAGGAATCAAACTGAAATTTTGTATGTTCATAGAGGCAATTAACATAAGTTGGATATATGAAAATAGTCTTCGTGGAACTACTTGTTGAAATATATGGAAGAAATACGGTGATGAATAATTCCACATATTTTAAACCAACATTGACCGATTTCACGTGGCATGGTAACAATGCCACTAATGGAAATGAAGGGCATAGAATTCTTATACTGCCGAATATTGTATCTGAAATTCATTGAGATATCATCATCTCCAGTGAAAATATATTTCAGCCTGTCAAGTGTTTCATATTCCGTCACATGAATTTTACCATTACAACATCAAATGCCGAAGTAGCCAAGTAAGAGAGATACAATGTTGAAAAATGTTAGCATTCGTTCGTCAAGGACCCAACACTCTACGGCATAATGTCAGGCCTGTTTTGCCGCACGATTCTCACCAAGCAATCATTCAAAACACTCGGATCTCTGGTCCTTCTTCAAAATACGCCACTTACTCCAAGCATGAAATCAAAACCAGAAGAAATGGATTTTTAAATTTTTGGTAACGGCATCCACCCTTTATGGATGGTGAGGAATCAAATGTTATTGAATTACCCGCGCATGATTACATTGTGACTGAGATTTACAGCGAAATATTCACTTCTGCGAAAGGTATAATCAATTTCTCGAAAGTTTGCATTCCTACACCGCTGTAATTACATGAATTTGAAAGTGATTGAACCTATACCCAGTATTTCGATGAAATTCACTACCGTTAACAGATGGATTAATGAAGATTGATTTAACACCATCAGATAAAACACTTCGAATTTCTATTAAGAGGAGCCAGTTTCTAATTGGCTTGACATACTGTATCACAAACAATAAAGTTCAAGGGAACGTGAAGGTCTCTATTTACCTCAGCAGAGTTTCAGTTATGGCCAGTTATATGTTTCAATGTCGAGAGTGCGATCTTACAGTTGTGCCAAAAAGTAATCGTACAAAGAATGACGTGTATAAGGACATCATTCAGTATTTATTTATTTATTATTTATTATTTATCGTATGGCTTTTAGTGCCGGGAGTGTCCGAGGACATGTTCGGCTCGCCTGAGTCTGTAGCTGCTTCCAGCGGATACCCTAAAGGGTGAGCTACAAGTTCCGTTTAATTTCAAGTAGGGGGGTGTGGTGGCTCAGCGGTCTAGCTGTATGCCTCTCACCAAGGTGGTCCGGGTTCGATTCCCGGTCAATGCATGTGAGATTTTCGAAGTGAAATGCCATGTCCTGTGGTTCGGATTCCACGTAAAAAGGAGGTCCCGTGGCTCATAATCACAAGATTCACGGTCACGTAAAACAACAATCTTCCTTCCTTCCTTAATTTCAAGTAGTTCCAACTTGCGCCACCAGATATCAATGATACCTAGTGGTGAACGTTGGAACTTTGATAGGGCGTTCTGACGCAATCTAACCTAACAAATTTTGCTTTACACAAGTTTAGTCTGTGAAAGGATCTTTTACATGCCATAAATCTATGACATGGGACCGCCGGCTTTACTTCCCCTACGAAGTATATTCCCATTGTCATGTTTTGACGGGTTTCAACTAGTAAACTAATAATACGATACAGCCTTTGTAAATCTTTATGAAACATAATTTGGCTAACCAAATGTTATCAATCAGTTTAAATAAAAGAAAAGACAAAGATCACAAAAATGAAACTGTCGCCATCTTTGAGACTCGCAGAAATCCCATGGTAAATATTTGGCACAATACTGACACTAAAATGCGGTCTATAACTTAGAATTTCTGCCAACTTCAAACATGGAAAGAGGCATCAATTTTTATCAAAACTTGTCAATCTAGTGTAAATTATATGACCTTTGGGAACGTGACACTTCCCGTCGTTCGTTTAAGGACAGACTTAAGTACTGTATTAATGACTTCTCTGCAGTATAGTCGATGATGACGATGATAATTGTTGTTTTAAGGGGCCTAACATGTAGGTTATCGGCCCCTAATGGTCTGGGTGATAGCGGAAAGGACAATGAAATGGAAACCAGAACGAAAATTAAGTGAGGCTAAAAATACTTACAAAAGGAATTCAGATTGAAACAGCTCACAAAATGGAGAGTGGTAATACTTACAAAAGGTAATTTAGAACAAAATACTCACAAAAGAAATAGATTAAAAAATACGCACAAAATGTAGCTAAGGTTCAAAATATGTACAAAATTCAATGTAGATTCGAATTACTTACAAACTGCAAGTGAAATTCAAAATACTTACAAAATGCAATTTAGATTGAAAATACATACAAAATTTAATTTAGATACAAAATACTCATAATAGTACATTATGCAACGAGCCTATAATGGCAATAATTAAGACACGTGTATGTTTATAAAACGAGCGTAGTAAGTTTTATGTTCGACGATGTCGAAATGTAAACGTTATGTTTCAGAAAACTGTATTATAATGAGGCTCATTATAACACTGTTTTACATTACGATACAGTTTCTCCAGCCAATCAGAGCTCAGTCATTGACCATTTAAATAAGGATACCTTCGCGCAAGCATACAAAATCCAACATGCCGGACATAAACACAGCATGTATATTTATAAAACGAGCGTATGTGAGTTTTATAATTTCCATACGAGTGTCTTAATTACCATTATAGGCGAGTTGCATACGACTGTTTATGTTCGACGATAATTATAACTTTATTATATGTTTTAACATGTAATGAAACTAATTTGAAAGTCATTGAACCTGTACCCAGTACTTCGATAAATATCTGTGGGATTCAGTTACTTCAGTTAGTGAACAGAGCGCGCTGGGTGGTTTGCTGACTGAACAGAGCGCATGCGTGGGTCAAAGAATTTCGAAAGCAGAGACCATTTACTTTGCTTGGCAATGCTATTGTTTACAGCCTGCATGATGTGTAGTGCCGATCAGAACTAGCATTCACTAATATTGTCACCGAAGTCGTCTGAAAGCAATGCGCAGCGCTGTGTAGAAATTGGTGTTAGGGATATTAAGGTACAGTGCTATTTCATGTCCCATATTCGCCAGTTTATTTACGCGAACATATGGGACGGTGCACTTTCCATGTCGGTAATTTATATAGAAGGATGCTGTATTGTTAACTTCTGGAAGTAGATTCATACATTTATTGCATATGTCATAGTATTTTCTTGTTACCGTAATGGTTCGTGCTGATTTTTAGCCTACTTTTCACATTTTGCAAAAATGAGGAAAAAGTAGACTTATGAGATCGGGCAAATGTGTGTCTGTCTGTCTGTCTGTCTGTCCTTCTGTCTGTCTGTCTGTCTGTCTGTCCTTCTGTCTGTCTGTCTGTCTGTCTGGCTGTGTGTGTGTGTCCCCTGTCAACTCCTAAACGGCTGCAGCAATCGAAACAAAATTTGGTAGGAGTAAAGATCTATACCTGAATATCTCTCGCCCATATTTGAAAATGATGTCAGTGCTACCAACTGCTGAAAAATCGCAATTGAAATTTGAGCTCCATGTTGGATATCTTGGAAGGTATGAATAAGAGCTATTTCAAAATTGGCACACGAATAGATAATAATATTGCAGTATAATTTCTAGGAGGCCATACATCGCAGTGTTGCCAAAATGAATATACGCCTGCTGATAAGTCCAAATTTTAAATGCATATAACTTCTACACTATCAACTGGATTTCAACCAAATTTCGTATGTGCTATGTGTACATAAACAGACATGATTGAACGTATTCTTAAGATCCACCAGGGCTGCCAACTGTTAATAAATGCTCTCAATTTATTTTATCCAAATACCAATATATCAGAAAGTATGCAAGCCGACAGCTTTAAACTATGCACACGTATAGTACCTGACATTCTATATTAATTTGGAGTAATTTATATACGTCAGTGCTACCAACATGATTCTAAGTCTGCTGAGATGTCCAAATTTAAATACATGTAACTTCTATACTATCAGTTGGATTTCAACCAAATTTCGTGTCTGCTACGTGTACCATAACAGATATGCATATGCTGATTCTTAAGAGTAACCAGGGCTGCGAACTGTTAATAAATACTGTCTCTATTTTTGTTACCCTAATATCAATATATCAGAAAGTATGCAAGCCAATAGCTCTAAACTTTGCACACGTATAGTACCTGGCATTCTAGATTAATTTGGAAGCACTAATATACGTCAGTGCTGCCAACATAATTCTAAGCCCGCTGATAGATCCAATTTTAAAATGCATGTAACTTCTATACTAACTAATGGATTTCATTCAAAATTGACACAACAATAGATCATATTATTTCTGATTATTTCTGACCAATACATGTATGTCATTGTTGCCAACATGATTTTACGCGTGCTGTTAGATCACATGTTTAACTGCATGTAACGTCCATGCTATCCATTGGACTTCAACAAAATTTTGTAATCTGTACCTTAAGAGATGGGACTAAGAATATATTCAGTCACCAGGGCTGCCAACTGTAGTTCTTTATTAGGCTACATTATGCCAAGTATAGCCTACAGTATTTCGAACTAATTAGAAATTTCGATATTACCAGCTTAATTTCGCCATTATTCTAGATAGATCCATATAGATTAATTATTGGCATGAATCTTAAATTTTAAGAAAAGTAGGCTCTTTAGTTCGTCACGGAACGTCTTGTTTGTCTTTGTGTTTGTGATTGTAACAACAATGGTTGATCCGATATCCAATTTGAACTTTCAAATCTTGTAAGCTTAATTCATGTCCGACATGTTGGATTTTGAGCGCATGCGCGAAGCTTCCTTACCTAATTGGTCAATGAATGAGCTCTGATTGGCTGGAGAAACTGTTTCATAATGAAGAATAGTACTATAATGACCCTCATTATGATACAGTTTTCTGACTTATAATATTTACATTTCAACATCGTCGAACATAAAATGCAATTGAGAATCAAAATACTTACAAAATGCCCACCACACAGAATGCAATTGAGATTGAAAATACTCGCAATTTAGATCGAAAATACTTACAAAATGGGATTTAGAGTGAAAGTAGTATTGTGTCAGATGTGATCATGTAGTTGTTCAACTTGAACTGTGGAAAGGATGGTCGTTACAAACAGTCTCACTGTTTATTTGCTGCTGCGTGTCCCCGGATGCAATATAGAATGGTTTACGGGTCAAACGTGGAGCTGATCGCTTCTTGTATTCTCCAGAGAGAGCGGTCTGCGCACCGATGGCAGGTGTAGACATCGCTTTGGCTCACCGCACGCACCAAGTCCGCAGTCTCATATATATTATGTGAGAACTGGCACATGGGTATTCTTGATCCGAAGATTAAATAATGATCTATATTCTCTTTTTGGTCAGCCTTTATTTCCTGTCGCTTACTGTAGCTTCCTTCCTAGCCTTGAACTTCACCCTGCAAAAGGAACATAGCCATAGCTTTTGGAACACGCAAGTTATTTCTATATTATTTACGGTCGGGTCAGATTTACCCATGGCGCCAATCCTCGCGTGGCAATTATCGGTTTGCGTTAGTCGGGACAATCTGTAAAAAAAAAACAACAAGAAGTTCCGTGACGAACTAAAGAGCCTACTTTTCTTAAAATTTCAGATTCATGCCAATGATTAACCTATATGGATCTATCTAGAATAATGACGACATTAAGTTGGTAATATCGACATTTCTAATTAGTTCGAAATACTGTATACCTGGCATAATGTAGCCTAATAGAGAACTACAGTTGGCAGCCCTGGTGACTGAATATATTCTTAGTTCCATCTCTTAAGTTACAGAAAACAAAATTTGGTTGAAGTCCAATGGACAGCATGAACGTTACACAGTTAAACATTGCATCTAACAGCGCGCGTAAAATCATGTTGGCAACAATGACATACATGTATTGGTCAGGAATAATCTGAAATAATATGATCTATTGTTGTGTCAATTTTGAATGAAATCCATTAGTTAGTATAGAAGTTACATGCATTTTAAAATTGGACCTATCAGCAGGCTTAGAATCATGTTGGCAGCACTGGCGTAGGCCTATATTAGTTACTCAAAATTTATCTAGAATGCCAGGTACTATACGTGTGCAAAGTTTAGAGCAATTGGCTTGCATACCTTCTGATATATTGATATTAGGGTAACAAAAAGAGAGACAGTATTTATTAACAGTTGGCAGACTTGGTTACTCTTAAGAATCGGCATAGTAATATCAGTTATGGTACACATAGCACACACGAAATTTGGTTGAAATCCAAATTATAGTATAGAAGTTACATGTATTTAAAGTTGGACCTCTCAGCAGGCTTAGAATCATGTTGGTAGCACTGACGTATATAAGTTACTCCAAATTAATATAGAATATCAGATACTATACGTGTGCATAGTTTAAAGCTGTCGGCTTGCATACTTTCTGATATATGGGTATTTGGATTTAAAACATTGAGAGCATTTATTAACAGTTGGCAGCCCTGGTGGCTCTTAAGAATTCGCTCAGTCATATCTGTTTATGTACACATAGCACACACGAAATTTGGTTGAAATCCAATTGATAGTGTAGAAGTTATATGCATTTAAAATTTGGACCTATCAGCAGGCTTATAATCATTTTGGCAACACTGCCATGTATGGCCTTCTGGAAATTAAACTGCAATATTATTATCTATACGTGATCCAATTTTGAAATACCTTCCAAGATATCCAACGTGGAGACCAAATTTCAATTGCGATTTTTCAGCAGTTGGTAGCACTGACATCATTTTCAAATATGGCCGTGAGATATTCAGGTATAGATGTTTACTCCTACCAAATTTTGTTTCGATTGCTTCAGCCGTTTAGGAGTTGATAGGGGGGGGGGACACACACAGCCAGGCAGACAGACAGAAGGACAGACAGACAGACAGACAGACACACATTTGCCCGATCTCATTAGTCTACTTTTTCCTAATTTTTGCAAAATGTGAAAAGTAGGCTAATAAGGGAGAAAATCCACCTATTTTGGTGCAGCACAATCACATAGCTCACGTTCTTATTGATCCAAGTTTAGGTTCTAGGGACACCTTGGTCATCAGCTCCTTTGTTGACAAATATTGAGATGTCTGCTTTGCCGCCACTATTAATGTCAATGATACTGTTACGAAAATGATTGTCATTTTTCTGCATGTTGAATTTGAAAAATATAAATAAACCTCATTTTCTATTGAGAATGTTTCATAGGAAGACTCCAGGTGTAAAATCACTTCATTATAATCCGTACGACTACGACAAAAAGGGAGTGACACACTTTGGGCCAAAATGAGTATATGACGCTCATGACCAAGGTGTTCCAAGACAATAAACTGAATTTTAAAAACCTGTGACACTACGGTCCTTGAAGATCCTTGGCCTACCAAGCAACCGTTGCTCATACATTTGGCTTGCAGATTGCGGAGTGAGGTGTGACCATTTGTTTAAACAACTGGTAAAATTTACGAACTAAATCAGGAACGTGTATAATTCTTTTTTATAACTGTATTAAGAAGGATATTAACTCATTCATGACCTTCTGTTAAAAAAAGGGACTGAACGACTTTCTCCAGTCGCATAGATTTTGATAAAATAATCGAAGACACGGGATATTATCCTTGGAAAACAAAAGTGAACATCGCTTCGATTTTTCATATTTTATTGAAATGAGCTAATAAAATACGTTGCAAGCTCAACTGAAAGTATAGTTTATATTCACATTTGTTTACAAATACATTTATTTGTGAAATTACTTTGGAAGAAAAATACATTCATAATAAATGACGAATTGCTACGACTACTTGCAGATCGGAGAAATATATTCAAAGCCAAGAGCAACTGAAGGGGAGAGTATCTTTGGAGATCAATTTTATCCTTTGTGTTTCTATTGTTGTCAGTGGAGATTTTAAATTATTATACTTGAAGAAAGTAGATAGTTTGAACTACTTAGGTTCAACAGTGTCCAGTGATGGCAATAACCCGCAGAGTGCAGGTTGGATGGACGTCAGGTGTGTTGTGTGATAGAAGGATAAACCTGAGGACTAAAGGAGTGGTGTTTTCGTTAGTAGTGAGATCTGCAATGATTTATGGAGCAGAGACATGGACACCAACTAAGGCACATTGTAAGGCAATGGATGTGGCTCAAATGAAAATGTTAAGAAGAATTTGTGGTGTCACCAGAGCCGATAGGATTAGAAATGAGAGACTAAGGGGCTGTGTTAAAGTGACGGAGATATCAAAGAAGGTTCAAGAGAGAAAACTACAGTGGTATGGGCATGTCATGTTGTCAAGAGAATGACAGTAATGGTAGTGGAAGGTGACAGAGGATGGGGAAGATGGAGGGACTGTATACGAGAAGACTTGAGGGAGAAACATCTAAGGGAAGAGGACGTATGAGACAGTGGGAAACGGGGAAGACTTGCCAGGAACGTGCTGGTTTGGACTAAACGGCAGAAGGTCCAAAACATACACTTGCATTCTTTGTAAAAGTCCATCGTAACGTTGGCACAGTGCGGTCGTGAATGATTTTCACCTTTCTCGAGAATTGAAGGCATGGTTGGGCGGCAACGCCTCGCCAAAAAGGAAACACTTCAGGAGACTCCAGACGTACCCACTTCAGTGGTGGCAGAATATTTTGCCGAGGGCATTGGAAAGCTGGTGTAACGATACGACAAATATTTCAATCATTTTGGCGATTATGTTGAGACATAAGAATAAAACAAGCAAACATTTAGTAGTAAAATCAGTTTGGTATGTCAATCTGCTATTTTTATACAGTCCATCGGAAATTGGAAAAAAAACCAGCCCTCGTAATACACAGACGACAGAATGAAGTGATTTGGGGCTCAATGCAGTAATATGTAACGTGCAAGGCATCAAACGACAAGCATAAGACAACCGTGAAATAAATAAAAGGCCATGCTCTTCAGTTATTTCCGGATATGGTCTAGAAGAGAGATGAAGTGGAAAGCCCTTTAAAAAGTAAAAAGGAGGGAATCTTGTGATTATGAACCACGAGACCTCCCTTTTACGTGGAATCCCAACCACAGGACATGGCATTTCACTTCGAAAATCCCACGTGTATTGATCGGGAATCGAACCTAGTCCACCTTGATGAGTGGCTAACAGCTTGACCGCTGCCTCACCACGCCCCAACTAAGCCCTTTACAATCAGCGAGCTGCAACATAAGCCTACTACTTTTCTTTTAATTTACAATAACTCTTGAATATTCTGAGTTTGTTGGTTGGTTGGTTCCTCAGTTTAGGGGCTGCAACAACGCGGTCATGTAGCCCCGTGTACTTTGGGTGTGTGTAGAATCTGTCTGATAACCGGTGTTAATTGTGATGACTGTATTAGTGTGTATATCTGTTTTTAATTCAAGTAAGGACTGCAGACATTCATTTCTAAGTAGTTACTACTTTGGCTACCAAACGCCACCGTTAACGACAGCTAGCTCTGAACTTGGTTACTAGATGCCACCGCAGTCGTCTCCTGACGACGAACGTTGGAACCTAAGAGCGTTAGTCAAATATAACCTATAATTTAGTTTCACATAAGTCTAACATGCCATAAATCTATGACATGGCACCGCCGATTTTACTTCCCCTCCAAAGGAAGGCATACTGAGGGAATTTTAACGCTCTTAAAAAAATCCGACGACTTCGGCTGGGTTTGAACGCGCGACATTGGGCATAGAAGCTCAGCATGCTACCAGCACGCCACCGAGTTTAAGGAATGTCAATTTGAGGAAATCAATGCAAATATTAAATAAAAATAAAAAATTATCATTCATGATCTTCTGGCGAAAAGAACGTCTAACTGGAATGATATTTCATTTAACTACAATGGTTCAGTTTTCTGTTTCTTATCAGAGATGTTATCAGTCGCTTTGTTTTCCAGCAGATAGTGGCCCAGCCTCTCGCTACCAGAGAAGGCTGTATTTTTGTATTTTCATTCTGTGAGAATGTCTCTTGTTCACAATGTAGGACTTCGAATTGTTTACATGTTGTGCTATCTTGCCATCTTGAATGCTTTTGTATTCAGTTGGCCTACATCGCTTGAAATATATTGACAGTGTCTAAGATCCAAGCACTCTAACAATAGCCGCTGTGTTCAACACGTTTGATTGTTTCACCAATATTCCGCGGGAATGAAGTATCCTTCTGATTGCCTCATCCTATAAACAAACACACAAACAAACAAACAAGCAAGAGCCAATCAGCTGCTGAGATATAAATGAACGCTCTGCTCTCGCATTATTCGCAATGAGATGTAATATAATTACAGGAAAAGAGTCTACTATTGATAATAATAATAATAATAATAATAATAATAATAATAATGACTCAGGAGGTACAAGGAATCACGAGCGAGGAAAACACAAAACAAGCTTTTCTCCAACCTTGAAGGTCAGTTCTACAGAATGATCAAACAAAACAAACTATCCATGACAAAAGCTGAATCTCCTAGCACGCAAGAAACGGAAGATTTTATCATTTTAAATGATCTTGTCGACTTCGTCGTTACGCTGGGGTCTGGCGTTACGTTACGGTGACGGGACGAAATGTACCCAGATGCACTGAGGAATGTGACGTCATAGTACCGCTTGGTGCATGTGTTCCCCGACAATCTCTATACTTCGTTAGTATAGGACAAAAACCCCCGATTGTTGGAGAATCACTGGATTGATTTTGATGCGGTTTTCACCGTTCTGTAAGGGATATCTCGAGGAAAATTCTGTAGAAATTAATTTATGTATGATCAAAGGAAGCCAAGCAGTAACGATTTCAGTGAAAAAGTCGAAAACAAACTTGGCGTCCGTACGCTTCTTAAGCTTACGCTGGGCAAACCGTTAAAAATATCAATATACTATGAGCGTAAGAATTGGTCAGCATGAAAAGTTCTACAAAAAATTCCGTGAGAGCATATCTCTATCTTCAATACATCGCCCACTATAAGTGTTTTTAGCCTGGATGGAAGGGGCACGTCCCCGCGCGCTCTGGTGAGCGTGACGGCATCCCGCGTGCTTGACCTTGCTTTGCCCTTGGTTTGCACTTGCCGTTCGCGAGTAATTTGAAACAAGATAAGCAAGATAAGTATTATGCAGATAATTTTCTAACATGTCAAGAGTATCCAGCCTTTCTAGCATGTTTCAGCATTTGTAGCATTTAAAATGATACAAAGTCTAGTCTTTCAGACTGACTGTCACTTTTTGGAGAAGTCTATGGGTTGCGAAGTCACCGCACGATGAAAATTAAAATTGGATCAACGAAGAACGAAATAACAATAATGTATAAGAAGAAATGGATTTTGATACCATTGAAGAACGGCACGTATATGATGCTATAAGGAGAAGTCAGAATTGGAAACCGCCGGGCACAGATAAAATTCACAATTCAAACATTTCACGTGCGTGCACCAGAAGACAGCCCAGCAATTTACTTACCTCATCCATCATCCTGAGGAATGCCTGATTTCCTTACTGCTGGAATTACATATCTTATCTCAAAAGAAAGTGGAAATACTAAAGACCCATCAAACTACAAACTTTACAAACTATTTACGTCCATAATTGCGGACGAAATATACAAGTATCTCGACAAACATAACATTTTGGCTGAGGAACAGAAAGGATGCAAGAAGCAGTCGCAAGGATGCAAAAACAGATAGTTATTGATTCTGTGATAACACAACGGGCGATACATAATCAAAGGAATCTATATACGGCATACATAGATTACCAGAAAGCATTTGATTCAGTCCCGTATTCATGACTGAAAGAAATCCTCCATCTGTATAAGATTAACCCTGCTATAATTCACTTCCTTAAGGTCACGATGGATAATTGGAAAACAGTACTTTATACTAAGACAGACAATGAATGCGTCACATTTGACACAATAAAAATTGAGCCTGGTATCTATCAAGGAGACTCGCTAAGCCCATTATGGTTTTGCTTAGCCATCAATCCTCCCTCTAAAATTCTAAAATCCACCTGTTTCGGATTTGACATCAGATACTACAACATGAAATACAGAATATCCCATCTCCTTTATATGGATGACCTGAAAGTATATTCATCCGATGTCCGAATGACGTTGGGAGTGAAGAAATGCAAGCGTCTGACAATTGAAGGAGGTAAATATGCACCTTCTGAACCACATGAGCTTCGCAAAGGATCCCTAATTGAAGGAATGACTGAAATAGAAACCTAGAAATATCTGGGATTTGCTCAAAATACAACTTTGGATCATAAAAGTATCAAAGATGAACTCATTGGAAAATATACCACAAGACTACATCAAGTGCTGCGAACCAATCTGTGTGCAAAGAACAAAATTAAAGCTATCAACACATATGCTATACCAAACCTAGTATATTCATTTGGGATTCTGAAATGGTCAGCAATATAAATAGAAAGCCTGCAGAGAAAAACAAGGACCCTTCTCACTAATTACCGTTTACATCATCCAAACGCCTGCAAAGAAAGGGTCACTTTTCCACGAAAGATGGGAGGTCGAGGATTACTGGATTTACAAATTATGCTCCAGAACCAAATTACAACCCTTAGAAGATATTTCTATCAAAGAAAGGAAAAGAGCATTCTCCATAAAGCCATTGTACTTGCTGATAAACTCACTGTATTTAACCTTCGTACAACCTCTGATGATCATGTCAGCTAGCAACTACACTTACATGAAAAAGAAAAGGCATGGGGAGAAAAGACCCTCCATTGAAAATACTACAGCAACCTATCCCAACTGAGTATTGATAAAAACGCATCGTGTATGTGGTTAAAAAGTGATCGACTGTTTGGAGAAACAGAGGGATTCGCAATTGCCATCCAAGATCAAGTCATTGCAGCAAAAAAACGATAAGAAATACATCATCAAAGATACCAGTGTAATTTCAGACAAATGCAGGCGATGCGCCATTCATCTCGAGACCATTGACCATGTCACTGCTGGTTGCCCAATACTAGCATCAGTTGAATATACAAAACGGCACAATCAGGTTGCAGGCATCATTCATCAAGCACTCGCACAGAAATATAAACTAACTAAGGAGTATATCCCTTACTACAATATCATCCACCATCCCTCCTCGAAAATGAATTGTGTAAAATATATTGGGACACTGGTATTGTGACGGATAAAACAATAGATCACAATCGACCAGACATCATAGTAGTAAATAAGGTTGATGGCACTACATTTATAATAGACATAGCAGTCCCTAACGACACCAATATCGAACGGGAACACAATGAAAAAATCACCAAGTATAGACAGCTTGCAGAGGAAATCAAGAGGATATGTAAGATGAACTGCGTCCGGATAGTGCCTGTAATCTTGTCAGTCAACGGCCTCATACCTCACACACTCCACAAGAGTCTGAAGGAATTGGATCTTCCGCCGACCGTCTACAAGAGTATGCAGCATTCTGTCCTATTGTCCACATGGAATATAGTGCGATCCTTCCTGGCTAGTGAATGAGTGATAATGAACTCTATATTCTCTATATACAGGATATATATGTATTATAGTTTGTATTAGAGTTTTTATGTATTGTTGTAAAGCACTTGGTTTAACCCGTGCTTTAGAGTAACCCAGGTTTGTAGTGGTGAATTGAATAAATAATAATAACAATAATAATATAATAATAATATACTAATGTTAATAAAAATGAAACTAAGGGAATAAATATTGGCCGACTTCTCATTAACATTGCCTAGACTTTGCAGATGACCTAGCTATTCTTGCCAACAATGGCCATTCCACAGAAAAACTGCATGAAATAGCAGTCAGAAAAAGACTCCAAATTTCACATGAGGAAAGTAAATATATTTTATTTATTTTTTAGTCAATTTTACCTTCCAGGATGGTGGTTCCCACGGACTCATCGAGGGAACTCACCACTACCGCCGTTCCAGGCAGTGTCCTAGAGCTGGGAAAACTTGGTCGGATTGGATTCAACTGGGGAGGTGTGATCAGCGCTTCTCCCTGGTGGCCTCACCTGGAAAGCGAACAGCGGCCTCATGAGGGATTGGAAGGGATGATTGGGAAGAGGGAAGGAGGTGGCCGTGGCCTTACAGTATGTACCATCCTGGCATTTGCCCGAACACGAAGTGGGAAACTACGGAAAACCACTTCGAGGATGGCTGATGTGGAAATCGAACCCCCTCTACTGATTTGGACCACCCGAGGCTGAGTAGACCACGTTCCAGTCCTCTTACTACTTTCCAAATTTCGTGGCAGAGCCGGGAAACGAACCCAGGACCTCCGGGACGGCAGCTAACCATGCTGACCGCTACGCTACGGAGGCGACTGGAAAGTTAATATATGGAGGAAATAAATCAGGATTCAACAACCATCTTTTAATCACCAAATATGGAGATATCTCCCAAGTATGAGAGTTAACTTCAAATATTTGGTGAAATTATTCAGCCATCTGGGTTTCTTCAGAAAATCTCAGTTTTCTCTACACAGCTACCCCTCATAGCAACTTACTGCGGGCTATTTGCTGTTTACTATTGGCTGCGAAATCTAATTAGGAGACACTGAACTCGAGACAGTCAATTCCTACAAATACCTCGGCCTCAACGTGCCAGTCCTTTAGACTGCATATAAAGGAACGAGCAGCAGCAGCCATTAGAGGAATGTACGATTTGAACAATATTACCAAACTATCTTTACAAACAGCAATGATCTCTTCCACGCGAAAATAACCCCCGTCATTACATATGGTCTAGAACTGATATGGGAAAGGCTAACCATGACAGACCTAATCACAATTGAAAAAGTAAAGGCTTCTTTCCTGAAAAGAGAGCTAGGAATTGCAAGAACGTCCCCGTCCAGACTGCCATATGTCCTAACAAAAGAAACACACTACATCGAAGATTTCAGATTAAGACTACAACTGCCATCTACCAAGCATATGAAGAAACTCCTTGAGATAAGACATCAGAAGCAGAACGAAATTCCACTCGAATTCTACGCAACAGAAGCAATGGTGGACAGAAGATGGACAAACGAGAACCAGGAGATGAGACATGTGATAACAAGACTCGCCATCCACGGTTTCCACCATAAGATTTTTAGAAATGTTAAATACCATGAACCGAATGAAGAATGCATATGTTCTCTGTTCAATAACCCCTGCGACAAATACCACATAACATCATGCAGCAAACGGACAAAAAGGTTTATCTACCTGTAATAATTATTTGTAAGCACATCTTGTAACCGTCCATTATGGCCACTTGGTTACAATAAATATTTAATTAAAAATCTATATAACAGAGATTTTCAGTCGGTCAACACGAATTGTGCCCAATTTCATTTGGCGGGAAACACGTATTTACAAACTAACACACTCTTTATGCACAAATACCTACTTAATTGGACTTTAATGGTTGTTCAGAAGCTTTAGAAGACACAGGTTTAGGTGTGAAAATCAATGGAATTCCCATAAATGTAATTAAGTTCGCAGATGATCAGGCCATTCTAGCTGGTAGCCCATCTACTTTGCAGGCAATGTTGTCAAGAGTTGCATCAACGGTGCAGAAATACGGCGTGAAAATAAACACCTCAAAGACCAAATGCATGACAGTCTCAAAACTCCATAAACCTCTTCGAATAAAGATTAATAACTCAGACATACAACAAGTCAAATCCTTCACTTACCTAGGTCAAAAGATTACAGAGGATGGAAGGCGCACCACTGAAGTTAAATGCCGCATTGCTCAGGCAAAACTAGCTTTTATGCAAAAGAGGAGATTACTGTGTACCAGTCGGCTTAAGCTTTCCCTCCGAATGAGAATGCTACATGCTTTTGTGTGGACAGTTGCGTTGTATGCCTGTGAAACGTGGACACTAAATAAAGATGAAAAGAACCGTCTTGAAGCCTTTGAGATGTGGTGCTATCGTAAGATGATAAATGTGACCTAGAGAGACAGGATATCGAACAAAAGGGTTCTCGACACCGTGAACCAATGGAGATCAATCCTACGCACAATCCGCAAACGTCGTCTCGCATGGTGGGGTCACACAATGCGCCACTCCAATTTAATGAGAACTGTGGCAGAAGTGTTCATTGAGGGAAAACATCCACGAGGAAGACCTGCTGATGATGATGAATGGTTGTTGCATTGCTACTACTATTATTAGTGCGGATTGAATATGTTTCCTGTTGTCTATTGAATTGTTAATATGTATAATCTCACAAATGAAATTAGCGCCAGAATCGCCATGGCTAAAGCCGCATTCAACAAGAAGAGGACTCTGCTCACCAGCAAGTTGAGTTTAGAACTAAGGAAGAAATTGGTGAAGTGTTACATCTGGAACATTGCACTGTACGGGGCAGAGACGTGGACAATGAGAAAAAGGGAAAGAAAATACTTAGAAAGTTTTGAAATGTGGTGCTGGAGGAGAATAGGGAAGGTCAAGTGGACAGATCGGGTGACAAACGATGCTTCAGAGGAAGGCCAACTGGATCGGGCACATATTTAGACATGAGGGGCTCATGCCCGACGTTATCGAATGGAAGATCAAAGGAACAACAGGACGGGGAAGAAGAATTCAACATCTGGATGATATCAAAGATGGAAGGAGTTACAGCAGACTGAAGGAAGAAGCTGAAGACCGGGAACGTTGACATCTGAAATTCTCTGTGCGGAGACATGGACCTGCCACTAAGCAGAATACTTTATAATATCTATCTATATATAAAAGAAAGTCGTATTAGTTACACTATTTATAACTCAAGAACGGCTAAACCGATTTGGCTGAAAATTGGTGTGGAGGTAGCTTAGAATCAGGAGATGGACATAGGATACTTTTTTTTTATCCCGTGACGTGACATAAAACATCCAAGAGAATAAAAGTCACTATAAAACGTAACGCAAATGACAGCTAAGGCAAGTCGTTTCCAGGCAACAGTAGCTCTCGACGAGACACGGCCGACTGGATGCGAGTAGCACTCTCCACTACCGGTATAGAAAATGAGGCTCTTAACATGAAATCCCGTTCGTTACTCAACGTAATTTGTATACGGGTAGTAAATCCAATTTACAATAGATGGCGCGAGTAGCTGCAACAAAATGGCGTGCGCTTGTTTCAAGAAAGTCCCACATGCGTTCATATACCATTCATCCCATTGCGATGAAACTTGGGTGAGATGTTGTGTACACTTCAGGTAAGGTTTCTGGCTGAGTAAATCCACTTAACAATTGGTAGCGCACGAGTAGATTCAACAAATGAGCGACGACGGGCGAAGCGTTTCAACAAAGTCCTGTATGCGTTCACATACCATTCGTCCGATAGCGATGAAACTTGGGTGAGAGGTTGTGTACACTTCAGGGAAGGTTTCTGGCTTGGTAAATCCACTTTACAAATAGTATCGCACAAGTAGATTCAACAAATGAGCGACGGCACGCGAATCGTTTATACGAAGTCCCCTATGCGTTCATATACCATTCATCCGATTGCTTTGAAACTTTGGTGAATTGTTGTGCACCCTCCAGGAAAGGTTTCTGACTTAGTAAATAATTTTTACAATAGGTAGCGCACGAGCAGATTCAACAAATGAGTAACGGCAGTATCGTTTAAAAAAAGTTCCGTATGCGTTCATATACCATTCATGCGATTGCAATGAAATTTGGTGAAATGTTGTTTCCACTCCCGCGAAGATTTCTGATTTTGTAAATCCATTTTACAATATGGTAGCGCATGAGTAGATTCAACTAATGAGCGACAGCGCGTGAAACGTTTCAACCAAGTCCCGTATGCGTTCATATAACTTACCATTCATCCGATTGTGATAAAACTTTGGTGAGTTGAGTACAAAATCCCGTATGCGTTGATATGCCATTCATTCGATTGTGATGAAACTTTGATTAGTTGTTGTGTACACGCCAGGGAAGGTTTTCGAATTAGTAAATCCATTTTACAATGGGTAGCGTACGAGTATATTCAACAAATGGGTGACGGTGCTCGAATCGTTTCAACAAAGTCCCGTATGCGTTCATATGCCATTCATTTCATTGCACGCTCCCAGGATTTTTTTTAGATAGTAAATCAATTTTACAATTGTTTAGAGGTGGTTAACGGAAAAAGAAAAAAATATTGGGAATCCAAAAGAACTTCAACAAAGTTACAACGCCAACACTTTCTTTGATTGGCATTGCATGCCGGGCACAGCTAGTATATCTCTTATATATAATCCAAAACTGACTCATCACCGCAGGGCTCAAACCACTAGACCTAGGAAGCTGAAATTTTGCATGTTGGTTGATCCGAGTATGTAGAGGCTCACTAAGAAACGGTTTTTGAAATTTCAATTTGTAAGTGACTTTTTTCGGCCCTTTGGCATTGACAATCCAAAATTGACTCATCGACGCAGGGCTCAAACCACTAGACCTAGAAAGCTGAAATTTTGCATGTTGGTTGATCCGAGTATGTAGAGGCCCACTAAGAAACGGTTTTTGAAAATTCAATTTGTAAGTGACTTTTTTCGGCCCTTTGGCACTGAGCAAGGACAGTCGGTAAAATTTTCGTATTTAGCTCATTTCAAGCCGCCACATACGAGAAACAATACTCGGAGGTCCTGTAGGGACCCCGAAATACACTTTTTAAGTTCTTAAAATGAACGGTTTCGGAGATATTCCCAAATAACTGTGTTCCCTCTGAGAAACAGATCAACGTTACTATGGCAACCGCTGAAATTTCGCAGACCGGGGATAGTTTTCTGGCAAAATCTCGAAAACCGTTCGTTTTAGGGCCTTAAAACGCTGGGTTCGGTTCCCACCTCTAACCACGAACGTTGCTCCTCGCATTGATACGCGTAAAATGAGAGATATTTTATATATAGAGGTTGCCTTTGGGGCTCGGATACGATCGTGATTTTGAGTCTAATTTTATACTCTTTCGGCTGGTTGTTGTAAGCGAGCTTTCAGAATTTTACTCAAATTTACAATGTTAAGATACTTTCTATTTTGCACGGTATGCTTTCATTTTCTTTATAAATTTGTTTTTTCTTAACTGAATATTTTTGTTTGCCAATTTTGATCTGATCTTTTTCGTTTTTAACCATGATCTGCAACGTTGATTCACAGTCGAATGTGTCGTATTCTACCGGCTGTCACGTTAATTATTATTGTTTCTTAATTACTCTTACTGAGGAATTGGGCACACTTATTTCAATCAAGTTGTTGTTTTGTCTTTCACGGCCATTGAATCCCCGCACAAGGCACGGCTTTAACCTAGAAAAGTTGCTGAGTTGTACTAATGGACTAATGGTGCAGCAGAAAAGAGGAGAATTGAAGCTTTTAAAATGTGGTGATAAGGGAGAATGATGATCAGATGGGTAGTTAGGGTAACAAATGAAGAGGTATTAAGACGAGTGGGAGGGGAGAGAGGTTTCTGGCGACTGCTAATGAAGAGAAGAGATAGGAGGGTAGGACACATATTATGACACCCAGGAATAGCAAGCTTACTGTCGACCAAAATATTATGTGCACTCGAGTTTGAAGGTTGTTTGTGAAGTAGCCAATAGACCTTCATAAAATCCAATGACATCATCATTTTCGACGTTCGATTTTGCGTTAGTTCATGTAGGTTTGGAATTTTTAATTTATATTTTAATATTTTTTTATCGCAGTTGAAACACAAAAAGTGCCCCTTTTTAAGCGTGACCATGCGTCACATTTAAGAATTATTATCTCACAAACCCGTAATCAGATCGAATCCAAATTTTAACATAATATACATTGGAATGTTGTATAACTGGTTTATTAATTTCAAAATTTTGTGTGTTCAAGAACGAATGTTGTTATTATTTTTGTAAGGTAACTCTTTCTCGGCTCGGGGTCGTTGGAAAATGTAGTTCTTGGTTGCGTTGTAATCCTTATACATCAAAAATTTATGCTGTATGACTGTGAAATAGGTAAATTAATTCACTTATTTTATATCGGTTTGTATTTGTACGGAGAATTAAGACATGGTTCACCAGCTAGCCGCTCCGGGAAATGCTATACAGCGTTGCTGATATGGAGCCCATCACTTCCGAGCGAGACGTGCCATGACGCGTGATGTAGCCCATCTTGGCAATGATGTACTGCTTTCACCGGAGCGGCTAACTGGTGAACCATGTCTTAATTCTCCGTACAAATACAAACCGATATAAAATAAGTGAATTAATTTACGTATTGCATTGTCATACAACATAACCTTTTGATGTATAAGGATTACCACGCGACCAAGAACTACATTTTCAAACCATCCCGAGCCGAGGAAAAGTTACCTTACAAAAATAATAACAACTTTGTTTCTTGGACACGAAAAAAAATTTAAATTAATAAACCTGTTATACAACATTCCAGTGTATGTTGTGTTAAAATTTGGATTCGATCTGATGACGGGTTTGTGAGATAATAATTCTTAAATGTGACGCATGGTTGAAAAACGCTTAAAAACAGGCACTTCTTGTGTTCCAACTGTGATAAAAAATATTAAAATATAAATTAAAAATTCCAAACCTACATGATCTAACGTAAAATAGAACGACGAAAATGTTGATGTTATTGGATTTTATATAGGTCTATCTGTTACTTCACAAACAAACTTCAAACTCGAGTAGGCTACACATAATAGTTTGGTCGACAGTAGTTATGGATGGGAGGGTCGTAGACTAGAACTGTAGGGGTAAACCAGGGTTAAACAGATTGCCTCGGATGTAGGGTGTGGTAGCTATGTAGAAATGAAACGATTAGCTCAGGAGAGGGACACATGGAAGGCTGCATCAAACCAGTTAAAAGTGAAGACTCAAACAACAACAATCAGGAATTTTAATTACTTAGAGAGGCATGTGGGGCAAAAGGGTCGTTGGAGAATTTCAATCCCTGGGATGTAACACTGGAAGAGACTGCATAATGTACATCAGCGGCCAAGGTGAGCGATATTTAACTATAGGTCTATTAATAGGGATATGTTTACGTTCAAATCATCAATTAGTATGGCCAAATTACATCCAGAATTGCTTAAGTAAGAATACATTTAATTCCCCATATTCCGATAAATTTGCCATTCCAGTGTGCAAGAGTGCAGTTCCCTCTTCAAACAATATTCGCAATTTCTTTAACAAAGCGCAATGACACACACTTAACAGTAGCACGTGTACATTTAGACAAAACAATTTTTTCCCATGGCCAACTGTATGTGGCGTTCTCGCGAGCATCCGGACAACAAAATCGTTATGTCTCAGCAGAAGATGGCAAAACCATAAACGTAATTTTAAAATGTGCTAACATAATGTAACAACCTACCCTGCAGACGTTCACAACTCGATAAAATTCCCACTTTGCTGATCATATCAATATACTGTATGTATCAGAATATTCAGAATTAGAATGGACCCACCTGTAGCCGCGATTGCTGTAATAGAATAGACCAATTATCAGCAATAATGCATCGTCCCCATTGTCTTGATCGCGGGCGAAGCCGTGGGTACCAGCTAGTATATATATATAATCTCAGTATTGAACTTATCTGCCTGTTTCGTTATTATTGTTATAAATCAATCCTATTTAAACTATTGCCCTAATTGTGTTGCAATGTCTTGCGTTAAGGATATACAAATGCACTGGATGTCAAGCTATCTGGTGTTTAGAGCTGATTCTTGTAGTCCGGTTCCGCTGCGTGTCTCCAGCGGTCTGGCCTAATGTTGATGGGCACAATTCGTGTTGACCGACTGAAAAGCTTTCTTTACCAGAATTACGCAACACTGAAAATTGGCTTCCATCTCTACAAATCTATGTCATTTATATAAATGTGGCAACAATGCTTGTTTGTAGGATACTGAAGTAGAGGGCCAGAATGATGGACGTGTTAACATGTAACACAATTATATCTAAACAATTCAGTTTTGTCTGTTTTGTTTTGTTTTGTCCTGTAATAAAGGGAAATGTTTTACATAGAAAAACATTTTAGCAAGAAATTGGAATCAAAGATTTTTCCGGTTTTTAGAACATGGCACTACCATAGGATTCCTATTCTTTCATTTGAAGCACTACGCCCATTTTACTGTTGTTCCAAGTCCCTTTGTCCCTAATTCTAACGCAGTCTCTTTCTTAAAAGTCTTTATATCTATCGTCTAATAATAATAGGAATGTCTCTGGTGGGTTTGGACGCACGATTGTGGGAAGTGTAAGGGGTGAGATATGCACGGTTTCGGTACCTTTAGAAAACCAAGGGTCCGTACATTAGTATAGCAGAACAATGTTTCTGGAAGCCCTTAATTGAGATTGACCACAAAGCAAATCACATTTAGGTAATAATAATAATAATATCGTATGGCCTCGGATGCCGGGTGCAAGCTTTGTTATTTGACGCCAGAAGGGCAGCTTGCATGTCGAATTTTGTCGTTCCTTGAAATGCTATGAAAGTCAAAGAGGTTCTAAACTCCTTGACACTATAGCGCTTTCTAGTAGAGAAATGAGGAACTTATGTTGGCGGAAAATCTTGAGATTAATTTTGCCACTATGAACACGACCTACTGAATTCAAATGGGTTCTTTAACATACCAACAACGTATGACATGCGTGTCGTGACTTTTGCCGCCTTTCAAAAATCACCACGGCCAGGAGCGAACGTGCAAGCTTGGGGTTAGTAGTCCGACACGATAACCACTCACCCATATTGAAAGTATTTTGTGCTTATCGTCTAATGGAAATAGAAATAAAACTGTGCTTTGGTGGGTTTGGACGCACGATTGTGTGAATGTAGTCTCCGGGGTGAGATATGCAGCGTATCAATAGAAATCTAAAAGTCCCTAAATTAATATGACACGAAAACAACAATATGCCGATGTTGAAGATTATGGGCATTTTTGAGCCCCTTAATTGCGATTGACCACAAAGCAGAACACATTTAGGTTATATACATAAACAGAAACTCGCACATGTGTATACAATGGATTCTGCTTGCAAACCCAGGTGGGTATGTCAACCGCTCTGGAAACTGTGAATAGGCCGGGGAGCAGTAGACGGATCAAAGTGGCTGAAATGCCGCTAGTAAACCCAGCATTTGGAGCATCAAAGTTTCTTAATACAACGCGTACAGGAATTTGTATACCTATTATAATTAAAGACTGGCCAATGTGCCTCGTGCCTCGCAGGTATCGGGACAGCATGGGTTCAAACCTCACCTCGGCCGTCCTGAAGTTTCCATGGTTTCCCATTTTCACCACCAGGCAAATACAGAGACGTTTCCTTTCAACAAGCCCACGGCCAACTTACTTACTTCCAAAATCCCTTCCCTGAGCATTCCTTACTTAGACCTAAGTTAGCGGTCGCCTGTCATCATCCCCAGTTGTATCTGCTGACAATATATGTTCAGCTTCAAGACACCGTCCTGGTGAAGGAACATCAATGATCCCTCGCAGAGTCCTTGGATGAAGTCAAGCTGATATAATAAGCGAATAAATATATACCTATATATAATTAAATAGGATGTAATGCAGCACCAAGCAAAATAAATTAATTAAAAATTGGCAGGAAAAACAATCTGTTGAGGGGGGATTCACTAACAAATGTAAATTATGCTATCCTCTCTAGACCACCTTTACACGGTAATAACAGACCCGATATCAAGGAATTTGGGATAAAATTTATTTCTTTGTTTTTCTGGCTTAATAATGACCTCAATATCTTATATTTGGTGAAAGCAGGAAATATTTATTTTAATTCTAATATATAAACAAGAAGTTCCGTGAAGAACTATACAGCCTACTTTTCATGCCAATGATTATTCTACAGTATATGAACCTATCTAGAATAATGACGAAATTAAGTTGGTAATATCGACATATCTAATTAGTTCAAAATATACCTGGTATAATGTAGCCTAATAGAGCACTACAGTTGGCAGCCCTGGTGACTGATTATATTCTTAGTTCCACCTCTTAAGGTACAGAATACAAAATTTGGTTGAAGTCCAATGGACGTTACATGCAGTTAGACACTGGGTCTATTAGCACGCGTAAAAGCATGTTGCCAACAATACCATGCGTGTGCTGGTCAGAAATAATCTGAAATATTATGATATCTTGTTGTGCCAATTTTGGATGAAATCCATTTGTTAGTATAGAAGTTACATGTATTTTAAAATTGGACATATCAGCAGGCATAGAATCATGTTGGCAGCACTGCCTTGTATTAATTACTCTAAATTAATCTAGAATGTCAGGTGCTATACGTGTGCAAAGTATAGAGCTGTTGGCTTGCATACTTTCTGATATATTGATATTGGGGTAAAAAGAATATAGACAACATTTATTAACAGTTGGCAGCCCTGATTGCTTTTAACAATACTTATAGTCATATATGTTATGGTACACATAGCACATACGAAATTTGGTTGAAATCCAACTGATATTATAGAAGTTACATGTATTTAAAAATTGGTACTATCAGCAGGCCTATAATCATATTGGTAGAACTGACGTATATAAGTTAGTCCAAATTAATCTAAAATGTCAGAATATACGTGTGCATAGTTTAAAGCTGTTGGCTTGCATACTTTCTGATATATTGGTATTTGAAAAAAAAATAGAGAGAGCAATTATTAACAGTTGGCAGCCCTGGTGGCTCTTAAGAATACGCTCAGGCATATCTGTTTATGTACAGATATTACATACAAAATTTGGTTGAAATCCAATTGATAGTGTAGAAGTTATATGCATTTAAACATTGGACCTATCAGAAGGCTTAAAATTATTTTGGCAACACTGTCATGGTTGGCTTCCTGGAAATTAAACTGAAATAGTATTATCTACATGTGTGCTAATTTTGTAATAGCTCCCATGCATACCTTGCAAGATATACAACATGGTGCTCAAATTTCTAGTGCGTTTTTTAAGCAGTTGGTAGCACTGACATCATTTTCAAATATGGACGTGTGCTATTCCGGTGCACATCTTTACTCATACTAAATTTGGTTTTGATTGCTGCAGTCGTTTAGGAGTTGATAGGGGTGGGGGGGACACACACACAGCCAGCCAGCCAGACAGACAGACACACATTTTCCCGGATCGATCTCACAAGTCTACTTTTTCCTCATTTTTGCAAAATGTGAAAAGTAGGCTAATAAGGTGACCTCAGGTTACAGTTCAGTGTTCATTTGTGATAGTTCTCAAAGCAATTGTTCTTTATTATGATATCTATTAACCTAACTTCATAGCGTGTATACGCTTCAGATACGGTCATAATATCTGCGAGCATTTGCGTTTGATAGTAAATTTAGTACATTGTCTGTAATACAGTACTTGTCAAAAGTTTAGGACCACGTAAGGAAATCATGATATGTCACCTAAAACCTAAACTTGTGGCATTAGAGCACTGCGATTTCTGTTACTGACCTCCTATATCTGATAGAATATATACGTCCTGATTTCGTTCATTTGGGCCAAGTATTATAGAAGTTATGATTGTTTTTGCTGTTGGAAGGTCCCACCAAAAAATTACCATTTTCAGAGGTATAATGTATTGTATATTCCAACTGGTTGCAGGTATTGCCACCAATTTTGTTTTTGAGACTTAGCAATAGTTGGGGATCATTTTGGTATAAATATACAAATTCCGAAAAAATGCAGGACTTTTTCGTTTGCAGGTTTATACTTGTTCAAGCCAGTGCTAAAATTGTTGATTTTCCCTTGTTCTTATCACGCTTATCGTAAGGCTTCCGTGCTACCTAACCGCTTCTAACTTGTCGTGTCTAGTAGTTCCACTTCCACTCAATAGATGACATCCAAGCACAGATTTCTGGCTTGCGGGATTTCGGCGTGAGATTATCTTGTTGTTAGCAGTGCATCGACCATTTTAGCGCTGGCTTGAAAAAGTATAAACCCGCAAAAAAAAATCCTGCATTTTTTCGGAATGTGTATACTTATACCAAAATGATCCCCAATTATTGCTAAGTCAAAAAAAAATGGTGGCAATAGCTGTAACCAGTCATAATATACTATACATTATTCCTCTGAAAATGAGTATTAGCCTACTTTTCACATTTTGCAAAAATGAGGAAAAAGTAGACTTATGAGATCGGGCAAATGTGTGTCTGTCTGTCTGTCTGTCCTTCTGTCTGTCTGGCTGTCTGGCTGTGTGTGTGTGTCACCCCCCCCCCCCCTATCAACTCCTAAACGGCTGGAGCAATCGAAACAAATTTTGGTAGGAATAAAGATCTATACCTGGATATCTCACGGCCATATTTGAAAACGATGTCAGTGCTACCAACTAACGAAAAATTGCAATTGAAATTTGAGCTCCATGTTGGATATCTTGGAAGGTATGAATGAGAGCTATTTCAAAATTGACACACGTATAGATAATAATATTGCAGTTTAATTTCCAGGAGGCCGAACATGGCAGTGTTGCCAAAATGATTATAAGCCTGCTGATAGGTCCAATTTTTAAATGCATATAACTTCTACACTATCAATTGGAATTCAACCAAATTTCGTATGTGCTATGTGTACTTAAACAGATATGACTGAGCGTATTATTAAGAGCCTCCAGGGCTGCCAACTGTTAATAAATGCTCTCATTTTTTAAAATCCAAATCCCCATTTATCAGAAAGTATGCAAGCCGACAGCTTTAAACTACGCACACGTATAGTACCTGACATTCTATAATAATTTGGAGTAACTTATATACGTCAGTGCTACCAACATGATTCTAAGTCTGCTGAGAGGTCCAACTTTAAATGCATGTAACTCCTATACTAACTAATGGATTTCATTCAAAATTGACACAACAACAGATCATATTATTTCAGATTATTTGTGAACAATACTTGTATGTCATTGTTGCCAACATGATTTTACGTGCACTGTTAGATCCAATGTTTAACTGTATGTAACGTCCATGTTATCCCTTGGACTTCATCCAAATTTTGTATTCTATACCTTAAGAGATGGAACTAAGAATATATTCAGTCACCAGGGCTACCAACTATAGTTCTCTATTAGGCTCTATTATGCCAGTTATACAGTATTTCGAACTAATTAGAAATTTCGATATTACCAACTTAATTTCGTCATTATTCTAGATAGATCCATATAGATTAATCATTGGCATGAATCTAAAATTTGAAGAAAAGTAGGCTCTTTAGTTCGTCACGGAACTTCTTGTTTTTTTCTGGGATCTTCCAACAGTTAAAAATCATAACTTCTACAATATTTGGCCCAGTTTAACGAAATCAGGATGTATATATTCTATCAGATGTAAGAGCTCAGTAAAAAAAACACAGAGTTCTACTGCCACAAGTTTAGGTTTTAGGGGACATATCGTGATTTCCTTATGTGGTGCTAAACTTTTGACCGGTACTGTAGTTGTGCTATCATTAATATTATACATTCTAAGATTTATTTATGAGTGGTTCGGTGGAATAAGAAGATGAGTGTAGCGTTGAGTACCGCCTGGAGGATGAATGTGAAACTTCGCTAATTTCAGTACTTATGCCAGTTATATTAACATTTAGTGTCATGAAATATTGAATCAATAGTTTTGCGAAGCCCATATCTCCTGACGCTCCCAATGAATGCTTGTAGTCTCCTTGATATGTGTGCAATGCGATATAGGTTCTGTTCCATATGATACAGATTGTGTTCAGCCAGGCAGAGAGGAATCTCACATGAATCACTCATTAACATATTTCTGGGAAGTTGGTTGTGAAGCACAAGTGCACGAGGAGGAAACCTGAATAATGTATTAGTCTGCTCTAACAGAGTCCACTTCTTATTGCGTTATGGCTCGGTTGGTAGCACTGCTGACCGTCAGACTTACAGCCCCAATAATTCAGGACCAGGTAGTTTTATCTCGGAGATAACTTGGAATGCTTGACTGACTCATTTCTTCTCTTTGGACCAGCAAACTGCACAGCGACGCTCGGGGATGAGACTAGATGAGAATCCATTCCTGGTTAGTGTGTCAATATTCATCACATTTGCAGATCAAGTTGGCTGCATAATGTAGGTTTTATGTTCGAAATATTTGAATTTTTGGTTAAAACTTCCGGATGAGGTTAGGGGCTGCGACAACGCGGTCATGTAGGCCCGTGTACTTCGTGTGTCTGTGGAATCTATCAGATAACCGGTGTTAAGCTTGCCACGGCGGGTGAGTGGTTAATGTGTCGGTCTACTAACCCCAAGATTCCAGGTTCGCTCCTGGCCGTGGTAAGTGATTTTTGAAATGCGGTAAAAATACGATACGCATGTCATACGATATTGCCATGTCAAAGAACCCATTTGAATTCAGTAGGCCGAGTTCATAATGGCAAAATTAATCTCGGGAGTTTCCGCCAACACAAAGTTCCCCATTTCTCTACTAGAAATCGCTATAGTGTTCAAGGAGCTTAGATATCTAACCTCCTTGACTTTCATAGTGATTCTAGGAACAACGAAATTCGACATGCAAGCTACCCTCTGGGTGTCAAATTACAAAGCTTGCACCCGGCACCCGAGGCCATACGATATTATTATTATTATTATTATTATTATTATTATTCCTAAGTGCTGTGTTTTTCTCGTGCAAATGTACCTGTAAGTTGCCAAGTTTAGTCTCTCTGATGTGGTGTATGTTACTGTATTCAGAATAATCTACAACTATTAAGTACCTCGTTTCAAACTCTCCAAGTATAAGCTAAAAAGCCTCCTTTAATCGCAAAAGAATGACCCGGCACCTTTAACTGGTCATTGAAGTGCATTTATTAAGCTCATGTAATTTTTTTAGGATTAGGGAATTACCAATCTCATTTGGGTGCAATTATGTTGACCGACTGAAAGGCACCAAACTCTTGCTTACTACTGTATTTGATCAGTAGACAGATTATCGTAATGCTGGTGTCACCAAAACTTCTTATTGACCGAGATGTCTTACAACTCAAAATATCTGTTACTCAAAAAGCCAGACTGTAAACCGTTAGTATGATAACATGGAGTATTGTACAAGACAAGCTATTTTCATCATGGAATCTGTTTTGCATTCTTATCGAGTGTGTAAATACGAGCTGCGATGGAACAATGCGCTGGAAATAAGCGAGCAGCCGAGGAGTGGCCATTGTGCGCCAAGAGCCCTGATATTACCCGGAATAAATTTATCTCAATTCAACAAAATGACAGCTGGATAACTGGACGTATGTTGTACAGAGAGATATGTCTTTTTATCACTAGCCTCACACAACGACATAATCGGAGCACAGACCAAGTGGCTTGACCTATAAACCCCTTTAATAAAGGTACCTTTATCTAGACGTGACTATCACTGAATCATCATCGTTGCGGCAAATCGGTGAGGTTTTCTTCTGCGTGCTTCAACGACTGTGTTGTTTGAGTTTTCAGTCTTTTGAGTTGTTTGATGCAGCCGTCCATTCCTCCCTGTCCTGAGCTAATCGTTTCTGTATTAGTATCAGTGTGTGTTATCTGTGATTCAGGTAGAAGGACTGCAGACGATGAATCTTTCCAAGATGTTCCTACTTTTGCTACCAAATGCTACCAGACGTGGCTACTAAATTATATGGCAGTCTGCACCTGGCGGCGAACGTTGGAGCTAATATAGCGTTATCAAACTAACCTACAAATTTTAGCTTCCAGAAGTGTAGTTAGTGGAAGGTTCTTTTTCATGCCAGAAACAGAATCTGTTAACATCGAATATAGATTTAGGTATTAGGAAGTCATTTTTGAAAGCCTTTGTCTGGAGAGTGGCGCTCTATGGAAGTGAAACTTGGACTATTGGTGCAGCAGAAAAGAAGAAAATTGAAGCGTTGAAATGTGGTGTTACAGGAGAATGATGAAGATCAGATGGGTAGATAGGGTGACAAATGAAGAGGTATTAAGACGAGTGGGAGAGGTGAGATGTTTCTGGCGACTGCTAATGAAGAGAAGAGATAGGTTGGTAGGACAAATACTAAGACACCCAGGAATAGCAAGCTTAGTTATGGAAGGAAGGGTCGTGGACAAGAACTGTAGGGGTTGACCAAGGTTAGAATATGTTAAACAGATTGCCTCGGATGTAGGGTGTGGTAACTATGTAGAGATGAAACGATTAGCTCATGACAGGGAGCCATGGAGAGCTGCATCAAACCAGTCAAAAGACTGAAGACTCAAACAACAACAACAACAATCTATGACATGTGACCGCCGGCTTTACTTCCCCTCCGAAGGAAGGCATACTGAGGGATTTTTAATGCTCTTGAAAAGTCCGACGACTTCAGCCGGGTTTGAACCCGCGATCTTGGGCATAGAAGCTCAGTATGCTACCAACTACGCCACAAAGACACTGAAAAAGCGTTTAAGTAGCGTGCTTATGGACTCACTCCACAGACCGGGCAAAGTGATTGGGATACATGTCTGAACTTTACAGCTTCATGACACGGTTATGACTCGCGCAATTATCTTTCTCCCAGGATTTGAAGCTTCCCGTCACAGATTCGTGTAAAGTTAATAATTTGTAGGTTTATTATGTTGCAGAGGTGTTTTCAACTTAAATAATAATTTTCATGTGCTTCCAGTGTCCAGCTACCGACGTTTACGCGGGATAAACACAGCAGAAAATGGAGATCTAGCAATGGCTTGCCGTAACCATGGCAACGCCCGATCAATAGGTCCCACTTAGCAAGAGGCAGTGCCACCTCCATGTATTGTACCCATGTGAGTAATATCGATGGTAAATATGCAGCTGCCTCCAGCTAGCATCAGGTCTCAGGCGCGTGCCGTTCCCCCAAATGAGCAGTGCATATTTTGGATTTGAGGCTATAAGGTAACAACTCTACAATAACAAGGCACAACTCTATTCTAAAACTTTAATTCAGTAAATAAAAATCATGGCTTCAAACACAAAAACAATCCCAAAACCATAAAAAAACAAAGCAAACAAAAGTTTACTTCCACAATCCACAAACAAACAAAAATGAAATCATAATAAAGTCATATTAACCCATAAAGCTGTACCCTTACGTGAACTACATAAAGATATTCTGGTGCGCTGATGCACCTACGACTTCAATACAAACTGTACATTAACATAACAGTCATACAATGTGACTTCTTTAATATCACAAATTAATTATTCCTTAAACCTCTTGGTTTTAACAATTATGTGTGCCGTGCGTGTTTTGATTTTTCTCTTCTCACCAAACAAATGCTTTCATGCATTACCTATTCGGACGTTGGACCGCAATCAACGTGCAACTCCCTAATTATGTAAGCTACCCCTCCACTTCCTCTATTTATATGGTTCCACTGCATGCTGTATGTAATTCCTACATAAAACGTTACGTTATAGCTTGGGTCGGATGGTACAATAGATTACCTTGCTCTCGTGGCAATTGGCATCTGGTAACTAACTTCAAAACTTGGTTTCAGTGACAGTACAAATACATCATCTAACTATTCGTCAGATAGCTAAAATAATGAACCATCAGGATGATCTATAATTATCCATGTGTTCCTAAACCACATGGCTACATTACTCAACATAACAATCTTTCATTATATGTCATTTACCAGGGTCTAAAATCTGTCCCTTTCAACTTGCCTTGACGGCTCGAGTGCCCCTGCAGACCCTCGGCTAGAGGAGTCAGCACACAATAGAAAGTGGGATGGGTGTTCCACCAATTACCTCGACCCTCCTTAAAGGTTTTGAATGCTTTCCTTTCTAAGCAGTAAAGATTTACAAGACAAATACTGTCGTCTGACCGACACACATATCCCAAAGGATCTTAATTGACTATTATGCAAACAGGTATTGAATGAGCTTTTATAATTACTCCTACACAGAGGATATAATAATTACTGGCCTCACACGGGTCCATTCAACATGAAGGTTCGGGGTTCGTAATGCATTAGTCTAACGGGTGACCGATGTCTCAAGTAAAATATAGGCGCTCACTGCAGCTGTCGCCATGAGTTTCGCTACCACAAGCGGAATAACTCATCAATAAGTTCTCGGGAGACCATAGAGTTTCGAGGTGTCCTCGTTTTCCTCGCCTCTATCACAGGATTCCAACCCGGAACACTTTCATATCCTTCCTCAGAGCTAGGGTACACACTACAACTCTGGCATAAAATTATATCTCCACTTATGCCCATGACATAGGAGATTTCATACGTAGAATAGACCATCTGGCCCCTTACTCAATGCTACGACCTCCGACCTATAGTATTAAGAGAAATCTAACAATTTACTCTATAAGCTTCTCATATAAGCTGCAAATTCAATACACTAAAAGCTCTTTCATGCCTGGCATCATTACTGAATATATGCAATATTCTGATATAAAACTTCTTTCCTTAATTACTGTAATGTAATCTTACTGTATCACCTTACTGCTTAGATTGATAAGTCTTACAATTAGCGTAAATCTCTCGCTTATAACATTTATTTGTTTCCTGATGTGTTCATTCATACTTTTAATATTCATTATTATTATTACCATTAATCTCACTGACATAAATGACCAAAATCATTACTTTATTATTATTCTCACATAACTTAACCAAAAATCCGACATAGCTAAACGTCTTAAAATCCGAACAATCGCGTTCGTCACATTTACATAACTGATTGCCATTCTTAATTCATAGTGGGAATAATTACTCCACTTAGTGATGCAAATTAACATCTCAACTCTATAAAAATCAACACGATAATGATTAAACATGGAGGATCTCCCTCCTAAACTGATTTTTACTGGCATCTTTACTGAATCACAACATGCAATGGCCCATATTTCTACATAATCATAACTTGTGGGGTACTTACATTTCTATAGGCGTCTATGGTGGCTCCGACCAATCATATTTCTCCATGTCGCCCGCCATTAGCAGGTTTAACGCGACATATTCATCTTGAATGCACACATTTTATAACACATAATTTTCATCAACAACACGACACGTTGCATAACTCTCAGGAAGCTATTGCTCCCACACATGTGAAACACTTATCTAATCACTATTTTAAAGGATATTTTACATATGCTGTACACTTAACACACGTCACTTTATACATTTTTCAATGCTGAAATTCCCTAGCAAAGATCGAAATTGCAGGTGTCGACAGCATCTCCCGTGCTCCTATTAACTCCTGATTGAAAGTCTGGTTTACCTGCTTTCGGAATTCACCAACAGTTTTTATATATATCCTACTCCTACGGTAAGCGTCCTGCGTTGCATAAATATGCTAGCTCCCGTCTTGAGTGTTATCATCTGGTACTCTCATGACATTACCAAACACTTCGTAGAGTTTCATTTAGCGCATACCATCGTATTTACACATATACGATCAGTCAATACTATACACATTGCGCTTAACACAGTCCAATACTTTACACAAATAATTATTTACAATAGTTCTGCCGTTAGCCTACACGGTGCTTCGTAACTGAACACGGCATAGTTCGTACTGCTGATTATGCCTATAGCACGACTTATTATTCATAAAAGCTTATAAAATGCTTCATTTACATGTACCAGTCTTTGTTCGGCGTCTATTATGAGTAGAACCGCCATGCGTTCTGCCTTGACGAACTTGCTTCAAAGTGGCTGTACCTGACTGAAGATTCACTCGAAGACTGCTCGTACCTTACTTGAAGACTGCTGTATACTGCTTACATACTGCCTCGTACTGCCCTCGTACTTGCTGCATACTGATTGCAACTTACTGCAACTGTGCTGCAACTGGGTAACTTCTAACGTCGTGAAGACTGCGTAAGACTGCAACTTGGGCTGTAACTGGGTGCAAACTGCACGTGAACTGCGCGTAGACTGAGCATGAACTGAGAGAGACTGGGTTTCAACTGTGTGAGACTGGGTTTCAACTGAGCGCTCCTCCAAGGGCCTACTCCCTTATATCAGATTCCCACGGAAAGCAGGGCGAAATCTTCCCGCGAAATCTTGGCTCCTCTCACAGCGTGAATCTGGTCTCCAAACCATGATCATTGGGTTCCTCTTTCTTCACAGATTCCAAAACTATCTGCGTGCAAAGGAATCGCTCGTCCAATTAATTAATATTAATTCCTTTCTCCATAGCGTGGGACGCTATCTTACGGGTATTCCCCGGCAACATTCTCAAATCTATCCGCGCACAATGGTCGTTTTACAGTCCTTCCGCACTTCGTTAAATATGCCCCAATTTCGCAGGTAAAAGACTCTAAAATTAGCCTCCTGCCAAAAGATTCATCTGTGAGCAACTCTCATCTCAATTCGTTGCTCCAATCACGAGTAATCAATGATTTTCCTGGGCATCTCTCCTCCCACTCCTCAAATCTATTCTCCGTCGGGGAATAACTGGGTCATTATTCAGGCCTCCACCCTGCTCCAGACGACAGAATGGGGTCACAGAGATGGACATGGCTCCACTGGGCCCCACCCACAATTCTGGGCTAATTTGTAAAATGTCAACTCTGTCCTCTCCGTGCTTCAAGCCTCGTATAGCCTACACCAAGTAGTCTAATAATGCTGTAATCTGCTCATTATTCCCTGCATTATTTTAATAAATAATGTCATTGCACCAAAATCACACCAGTGATTAAATATACACTTCTTTTGAGGGGTTTTTACCAAGAAACTGCCTCCTACAGATCTCTGGTTGGTTCCCTGGTGGAACCTTTATACTGAGATCACAGTCTCTGAGAACCACGTTCAATTCCAGTCAGCATAACCTCCTCGGGTTCAGTATCATATCAGATACCACACAAACCTTATGAATCTAAACAGTCCATCCTCTCGAAAGCAATATGTGCATATTATCAAATCCGAAAAGAAAACAAGTACTTTATTAAACATAAATATGACCTCTGTAAATAATTCATTCAATTCGGTTTCACCATGTTTGTATTGATATGGGGATACATGGCCGCTATCTGCAAACTATTGGGCTGATGATCTTGTAGTTCAGTCAAAAGATGCTTCCCACAAAAAGGTATGTTGTTGCAAAATTTGGTAGACATCCAATGATTAGGTTGGTGAAACCGAATTGGACGAAGTTTGGTACAGAGGTAACACTAGCAAAGGACACCTCAATGTCATGTTTTATATCGCCACCATCTTTACGAAAACGTAATGGCGGCCACCCAAATGTTAAAAGCATACATCAAATTAAGACCAACCTAATCATCTGATATACGCTTTTATCATTTGGGTGGACACCATTCCGTTTTTGTCAAGATGGCGGCGATATAAAATATAACACTGAGGTGTCCCTTGCTAGTGCTGCCTCTGTACCAAATTTCGTTAAATTCGGTTTTACTGTGTTTGAATTGATAGAAGGAATCAATTTTCACACATACATAGCCGCCATCTGCAAAGCATTGGGCCGATGACCTTGTAGTTTGGTCACGAGATTCTTCATACATAAAGGTATAATGTTGCGAAATTTGGTAGAGATCAGATGTTTATGTTCCGTGAAGAACTAAAGCCTATTTTCATATATCCTACTTATGTTAATTGCCTCTATCAACATACAAAATTTTCAGTTCGATTGCTGTAATAGATTCTTAAATATTGAGAAACATCGAAATATTTCGGATGGTCGCCATGTTGAATTTTTATATATGTAGGTCTTAGAGTTATGTACTATTACATGAAGATTAGGCCTGTTTGCCATCTCTTGATGAATGCAGTACATTTGCATTTGTCTGTTGGCACAGGCTAGAGTAAAAGGTGGCTTTTCACCGATGTCTCAGTCTCACTCATGTCTGTGATTTTATGGAAGCTACTGAGGTATGGGTGGTGCTTAGTAATGACATTCGGGGCACAGTCAGTGCCTGTGATTGCTGTGAAAAGTTCTACTCATAGGGTTAGTACTACCGTTCTGACTCAGTGAGGAAAGCAATGGCAAACTACATCACTCCTCTTCTTGCCTAGTACGCCTCAATATAGCACTGCCTTGGGTTTTTGTGGGTATCTACTCACATAACCTAACGGCGGTGCTTTTTGAGGATCCAACCAGCCTTCGGGCTGACTACCTAACAGACATGAAGATTATTGAGTAGGTGTAGTATTCAAACTTCAATTGCATGATTGGGACCAAATAAATAAAAACGAGATTTTAAAATATCGCACAGCTGCCATCTTGTAGTTACGAAAACAATTGAAATAAATTGAATGCCAGTGGATTATAATTTGATTAAACATTTACCGTACCTTATTTCACTGTACTTGGATGGTTAAATCACGAGAAACGTCCATTTAAATAATTATATTTTGCGTCGCCACCATGTTGGATTTATGCTCACAAGGCTATTGAAAGTCCCATAGGTTAATAGCCTTTATATTCACACAAATTTTCAGTTTGATTGCTGTCATAGATTAATAGATATTGGTAACCGTCTAAATATTTCGGATGGTCGCCATGTTCGATTTGTATATATGTAGGCCTTAGAGTTTTGTACTATTAGATGACGATTATTGCGTAGGTTCGTTATTCAAACATTCACTTCGATCGTATGATTAATACACAGGAAATAGGAACTTAATTTTAAAATTTCGCACAGCTGCCATCTTAAGGTTATGTAAATAATTGAACTAAATTAGATGCCAGTACATTACAATGTGTATACACAATTACTGTACCATATTTCACTGCGCTCATCTGATTAAATCGCGTGAAAAGTCTATTCAAAAGTTTCAAATTCGCATGTCCGCCATGTTCGTTTTGTACTTTACAGGTTTTTGTAAGTTACATAGATGAACTTGTAGAGTGCCTTTTAACACCGTACAAAATTTTGGGGTGATATATGTAATAGTTTCGGAGATATAGAATGCCGCCATGTTGGATTGGTGAAACGAAGAACATTTGAAGGGCACGATCGGAGTCGGTTAAAATGTTGTTCTGACCATACCGAGTTTCATTGAAATCGCTCTAGCCGTTTAGAAGTTATTGGGGACACACACACACACATACGGACGAAAGGTGAACTCATAAGCCTATTTTTCATAAAGGAAAATAGGCTAAATAGGCAAAACACAAATGTAAAGATAGGAAGTTGAAGCTCAGAAACTGGAAAAAAAAAATATTATCTAGGTATTTTCCGAAGATACATTACTTCACTAGCTCGAAGAGTAATCCTTAATCCTTAATCCACCATTTATTCATCCACATAATCAATCAATCAAACAACATGAGAAATGAACACAATATATATTGCAATATTTTACAGCCCACTTGAAATGTTTCTTATGGCAGTTGACAGAGAGTCAAAGTCGAACTCTCCATCAATCTATGTGTTGACTGCAACCGGATTTTGTGAATATTACTTCTCGATCAAACCCATGAAACGTGTACTTCCGTCTGGTGATTTTCTGAGGGACGTGAAGACTCAAGTTGGCTAGCAAGTGATTAGTATCAATTCCGTCATTTACCAGCTTCCAAAGGAATCTCACGTCACACAGTGGTGGCAGACCGTACACTTCACAGTAACTCTCAAACTTTTTGTCGACCAAGTTATTATGTGCTCTCGAGTTTGAAGGTTCTTTGTGAAGTAATCAATATGCCTACATAAAATCCAATACCATCATCATTTTCGTCGTTCTATTTTACGTTACATCATGTGCGTTTGGAATTTTTAATTTATATTTTGATATCTTTATCGCAGTTGAAACACAAAAAGTGCCCGTGTATAAACGTGTTTCAACCATGCGTCACATTCAAGAATTAGTTTCTCAAACCCCGTTTTCAAATCGAATCCAAATTTTAACACAATATACATTGGAATGTTGTATAACTGGTTTGTTAATTTCAAAATTCTGAGTGACCAAGAAACAAAGTTGTTATCAATTTTGTAAGGTAACTTTTCTCGGCTCGGGGTGGTTGGAAAATTGCGTTCTTGGTCGCGTTGTAATCCTTACACATCAAGGCTGTATGACTGTGAAATGCGTAAATTAATTCACTTATTTTATATGGGTTTGTATTTGTACGGTATAAAACTACATGGTCCAGCAGCTCGCCGACACGGGGAAAGCTGTACAGCGTTGCCGAGATGGAGCACAACCACGTGTCATGGCACGCCTCGCTCGGAATTGCATGGGCAGCTTTCTTCGCTATTTAAAATTAACTTGTGATTTACTTCATTAATTCAAGCAAATGGTAAAAGAGGACGTGAGAAACATTTCCCATCAGCTTTTCTCATTTCTCAGTAGGTTTGTGGTACGATCGTGCAACGGAGCCATTTGACAAATATCTTTTGTACGCGAATTTTTACACTGTGAAAATTTTATTTTTAGCCTATTTTCAATTTTGAAAAAATAGGCTTATGAGATCACCTTTTGTCCGTGTGTGTGTGCGTGTGTGTGTGTGTGTGTGTGTATGTGTGTGTGTGTGTGTGTGTGTGTGTGTGTGTGATTCGTGTGTGTGTCCCCCCCCCTAATAAAATCTAAACGGCTGGAGCGATTTCAATGAAACTCGGTATGTTCATAGCACTATTCCCGGCGACCTCGACCGTGCCCTTCAAATTTTGTTACGTCTCACCAATGCAAAATGGCGGCTGTGCGAAATATTTCACTAGCATTCAATATCTCCGAAACTATTACCGATATCGCCCTGAAATTGTGTACGGTGATAAAGGGTACTACTAGAAGTTCACCTATGAGACTTTCAAAAACCCTGTGAATACAAAACCAACATGGCGGTCAAGCGAAGTTGAGACTTTTAAATAGACTTTTCTCGCGATTTAACAATCCACACGTAATGAAACTGGGTACAGCAAATGTTTATACACATTGTAATGCACTGGAGTCTAATTTAGTTCAATTGTTTACATAACTTGAAAATGGCGGCTGTGCGAAATATTTCACTGACATTCTATATCTCCGAAACTATTACAGATATCACCCTGCAATTTAGTACGCTGATAAAGGGTACTGATACAAGTTTACCTATGTATATTTTATAAACTTGTAAATTAGAAAACGAACATGGCGACCAAGCGAAGTTGAGACTTTTAAATAGACTTTTCTCACGATTTAACCATCCAAACGTAATGAAACTAGGTACAGCAAGTGTTTATACACGTAGTAATGCACTGGAGTCTAATTTAGTTCAATTGTTTACATAACCTCAAAATGGCGGCTGTGCGAAATATTTCACTGACATTCTATATCTCCGAAACTATTACAGATATTACCCTGCAATTTTGTACGGTGATAAAGGGTACTGGTGAAATTTTATCTATGTATACTTCATAAACTTGTAAAGTAAAAAACGAACATGGCGACCAAGCGAATTTGAAATATTTTAATAGTCTTTTCTCGTGATTTAACTCTCTGAGCGCAGTGAAATGAGGTACAGTAAATGATTTTGCAGATTGTAATGCACTGCCATCCAATTTAAATCAATTGTTTACATAACCTCAATATGGCGGCTGTGCGAAATTTTTAAATTAAGTTTTTATTTCTTGTGTCGTAATCATGCGATCGAAGTGAAAGTTTGAATAATGAACCTAGGCAATAATTGTCCTTGAATGGTACATAATTCTATGGCCTATACATATAACAATCCTAAATGGCGAGCTTCCGAAATATTTAGACGGTTCTCAATATCTATGAATCTTTTACAGCAACCAAACTGAATTTTTTTATGTTCATAGAGACTATGAACATATGTTCACCTATAGGACTTTCATTAACCTGGTGAGCACAAATCCAACATGGCGGCGACGCGAAGTACAAAAATATAAATCCATCCTGGCGACCATCTGAAATATTTAGACGGTTCTCAATATCTACGAATCTGCTACAGCAATTAAACTGAAATTTTGTATGTTGTTAGAAGAAATTAACATGAGCAGGATATATGAAAATAGGCTGTATAGTTCTTTACGGAACTACTTGTTATTAATGTAGTCAAAGGTCGTTTATTTTATGTTCAGGATGGCCGAGGAAAGGGATTTTGGAAGGAAATCGGCCGTGGACCTATTGAAAGGAACTGTCCCAGCATTTGCGTGAAAATGGGAAACCACGAAAACCATTTTCAGGACGGTCTAGGTGGGATTCAAACCCACGTTCTCCCAATGCCAGCGAGGCATTAGGTTGATGATGATAATTGTTGCACGATCGTTCCATGCAGCTGAGTTCAGGACATTTTCTTGAAAAATGCTCATCGAAGGAGACCTCATTTGAAATTATCACACCTAGATCTCAAATGGAAGAGAACTAGACCAAATTTACTAGTTCCGGAAGTGCAATAAAACCGGCAGATTGTTTACATTGGACTAATGAACTCAACAGGTGCGTGGATACCTGCAAGAAACACTTCACGCAACAGGTGTGGGATAGAGAGGACTCCTCTTTAAGGTAAGCAAATGGGCTAACTCTCAGTGGATCTCGTCACACGCTGTTTAGGTAACATTTACCCAAAACATTCTCAGGATCTAAATGTGATACAGCGCATAAATTGTGTATAATGTTGATTACAAACACGCGTACTCTCACCTCTCACTGGCGCAAAACAAGACAATATCTCACGCTTTTTTATCATTTCCTTTTACCGGTGGTGAATCGTGACGGATGTTCTTTTAATAGAGAAAGGCTTATTTTTAGCCTATTTTCAATTTTGAAAAAATAGGCTTATGAGATCACCTTTTGTCCGTGTGTGTGTGTGTGTGTGTGTGAGGTGTGTGTGTGTGTCCCCCTAATAAAATCTAAACGGCTGGAGAGATTTCAATGAAACTCGGTAAGTTCATAGCACTATTACGGGCGACCCCGACCGTGCCCTTCAAATTTTGTTACATCTCACCAATCCAGCATGGCGGCTGTGCGAAATATTTCACCAGCATTCAATATCTCCGAAACTATTACCGATATCACCCTGGAATTTTGTATGGTGATAAACGAAACTACTAGAAGTTCACTTATGTGACCTTTGAAAAGCTGGTAACTACAAAACCAACATGGCGGCCAAGCGAAGTTGCGACTTTTAAATAGACGTTTCTCGCGATTTTACCAACCAAACGCAATGCAACTTGTTACAGTATATGTTTATATACATTGTAATGCTACGATATCTAACTTCGTTCAATTGTTTACATAACCACAATATGGCGGCTGTGCGAAATATTTCACCGGCATTCTATATCTCTGAAGCTATTACCACTATCAACCTGAAATTTTGCACAGAGATATAGGGCACTACTAGAAGATCACATATGAGACTTTAAAAAACCGGTTAACTAGAAAGCTAACATGGCGGCCAAGCGAATTTGAGACATTTAAATAGACTTTTCTCGTGATTTAACTCTCTGAGCGCAGTGAAATGTGGTACAGTAAATGATTATACATCTTGTAATGCACTGGCATCTAATTTAGTTCAATTGTTTACATAACCTCAAGATGACGGCTGTGCGAAATTTTAAAATTTCGTTTTTATTTCTTGTGTCGTAATCATGCGATCGAAGTGAAAGTTTGAATAATGAATCTACGCAATAATTTTTCTTTAAAGGTACATGACTCTTTGGCCTATACATATAACAATCCAACTTGGCGACCATCCGGAATATTTAGACGGTTCTAAATATCTACGAATCTAGTACAGCAATCAAACTTAATGTTTTATGTTCATAGGGGTTATGAACATAAGTTCACCTATATGTCTTTTAATAACCTGGTGATCACAAATCCAACATGGAGGCGACGCGAAGTATAAATATTCACATGGTCGTTTCTCGCAATTTAACCATCCAAGTGCAGTGAAACTTGGTACAGTAATTCCTTATACTATAATGTTAATCCACTGGCATCTAATTTATTTCAATTGTTTCCATAACCACAAGATGGCAGCTGTGCGAAATTTTAAAATCTCGTTTCTACTTCTTGTGTCCTAATCATGTGATTGAAGTTTGAGTACTACACGTACACAATAATCTTCATGTAACAGTACATAACTATAAGACCTACATATATAAAAATCCAACATGGCGACCATCCGCAATATTTAGTCGGTTTTCAATATCTACGAATCTATTACAGCAATCAAACTGAAATTTAGTATGTTGATAGAGGCAATTAATATTAGTAGGATATATGAAAATAGGCTGTAAAATTCTTCATGGAACTACTTGTTATTGGTATACTGGTTTTCACGGCCGGTAAATTAAAACTCGGCGAGTTTTCTAGGTTTGTGCCGTGTCTTGTTTGGTGTTTCGCCTCAGCGGGTTCTTGGTGTCCCCACCCACAGGAGTAGCGAACTGCGCGCTACCTCCCTTTTTATGAAGCGCACATGCGCCTCTTTACCGCGAGAACTAAAAGCTCAAGCAGCCATAACCTCCCTATGAAGGCTTCCAAATAGATGGTAGATTGGCTTCCACGGCCAGAGAATTAAGAGCCAAGAGCTTCGTGTCCGGGGTGAGAACAATAAGTGAGTTATCGACCAGAAATCATATTTTCACATTTTAATGTATTCTTGGTAGGCCTATGTTTGCCGCACTGAATCTGCCATTGGTTTCTCAATAAACCCATTTATAGTTATAGAAATAATACACAGGATTTCAAGAAGACCTTTATTTTACACTTCTATAAATGGGGTAAAAGCCTCTTGCATATCACTAGAAGTGGGTTATGGGCCAATCAGCCAATGGGAATCGAGTTTCCATGTCACATGGTGTAATCAGTTAAGATGGAGGGTATTGAAGGAAAGACAGGGAAAAGTAGTAGGACACTCCCAAAGCAAGAGTCATTCCAATTTACCCCAACAATACCATGCTATTTTACAAACTACGGTATACCATCTTGGGGAAGAGGGTGGGGCGGAGATGTGGCGGGGGAGGGGGAGAGGGGGGGAGGTGATTTTGTGACCACCATAATACATTCCATTTGTGTGATTTACATTATCCTTTAATCAACATATCTTGTATTTTGAACCTGAAATGAACCTTAAAAGGCAAAAATATAACTTAATTATCAACAGTTGCAAACAAAATCGACAAATCATGAAAATAGAAGTTTAGAAAGTAAATTATTCACTGATCACACTCTTCGCCATCTTTAGCACACGACTGTTCTTTACTGTGTACCTCTTGCAACCAGAACACATTATGGTGGTTTAGTTAACTTTGTTGTACTTTTGCCTTTACTACAGTGAACAGTATGACGAGGCACACGAACTACCAACAGGGGAGGGGTTCCGTGCCTACCAAAATAAAATTTACGATATCTTATACAAGAATTAAAATGAAAAAAAGTAAATGTGTGGTTAGAAAACCGGATTCAAAATAGAAGCGTAGTCAAGGAATACCATGAATAAAATGTAACTGGTGGGCACGAAATACCCTCCGTTATTATTGCTAGGGTTAATCCTGCCAAACTTAAGGACTTAAAATGTCAAATGGACAACATTCGACACAACAAATAACTGTTTTGGGATATGTTTTTCAGTGAACAGGAATCCAGTGGCCTATCTACCAGGGTAGTGCTGATGACAGTGCCGATGAAATATAATTGCAGGTTGGGTATTGGAAAGAACATTCACATAATATAATAAAGGGGAACGATTACTACGTAGAGAGTTCAATAAGTAAGTCGTCAGAAAACTAACTTCGCTCTGATATACCTATGAAGGAATGACAAACCCCTTGCGTTTCGCTTACGCATAGGGTTATGTTGAACCTGTAGGTACCACATATGCGTAGGTTGGTGTTAATGGGACCTTATTTTCGGTACAAAACTGGAATGGGACCTTAACATAATACTATAGGGAGGGATGATTGTGTTTGTTTGTAGTTATTTCTGAATTAAGCTCCAAATTAATCATTCTGTTCAAAAATTATTACACTCAAATGTATCATCACATGGATATTATAAAAAATATAATGAATAAGATAGGCTACTTGTTTTTCATCTCCTGAAAAGTATCCATTTGGTCAATAACCCACTTATTGTTCCCAGGTCTTCAATTATTCATATGAATTACCTGAGGAAACATTAATATAGGAACTACGTAACCTGGAGAAGAAGCGCCTCTGGTGGGAACAACGAGCGACCTGCTTATCAGCTGTGTAGCAGCAAGCGCATGACGTGACGTCATCAACATTAATTCACGCGGGAGAAAGAAGCCCCCCCCCCCCCCCCTGGATGCTAATCCCGCTACTGTGAATAATGGAGGCCATGCTACAAAGTGATTGGCTTCAGTTCGTCAATACAAATCCTCGACAAGTGATGATGGCCATCCTGATTTTTCTCACTCACTAAACGCGAACTCCGAAGTTAATATAACATGGCAGTCACAACAAGAGTAGCTAAGTCTTCTCTGGTGAATGAAGATGGATGCGAGGTAATCAGGTTCGGCGGTTTAGGTGGTTCAAACCCGGCCGAAGTCGTTTTAAGAGCGTTGAACATCTCTGAGTATGCCTTCCTTCGGAGGAGAAGTAAAGCCGGCGGGCCTATCCCATAGATTAATGGCATGTAAAAGAACCTTCCACTAACTACAATTGTGTGAAGCTAAATTTTATAGGTTAGATTTTATTAACGCTCTATTAGCTTTGGCTATAAGGCACAAGGACATCAGTGTCATGGAGAATGTGCTCAATGATGACGTTGCTAGGCTTGAATGTTATTTCCACAAATGGAGGCTCCAACCAAGTGCAACAAAAACTGAAGTATCATGTTTCCACTTAAACAACAGAATGGCTGATAGCGCAGTTCACGTATCGCTTCAAGGTTCTGTGCTGAGAAATAATAAACACCCTATATATTTAGGTATCACTCTGGATCGCACATTATCTTTTAAAAAACTGCGGTGCTCCTTCTCAGTCAGTTCACCTCATTGTTCATGATTTCCATAGAAGATCAATATCAGGGTAATCGGTCTGACTTCCTGTTGGCAACACCTACGGCATTGCAATGGATACAGAAATTAGATTTAAAGATATAAGCCTGCCTTGTCATGTGTCCCTGTAAATATGTATATATCAATGTTTATGTGTGTATATATTTATCTTGCATGCTTGTTGTCTGTATGTCATACGATAAATAAATAAATAATAAGTTCCAACGTTTGCCGCCAGGTGCCGGTTGCGGTGGCATCTAGTAGCCAAGGTTCTCTCTCGAGCATAAACACTAAAACTAATGCGGAGAGGTGAAATAAACAAAATCATGACCATGGTTACTTAGCCCAAAGACAACTGAAAGAGAACTCACCAGGCCACGACCTAACAAAGGGATTTATAATCACTTAGAGGATATAATACACACGGTGCGTAAAAGTACATTGTCGTTTTTCTTTTTTTCTTTTTTATAGAATTTAAATACAATGAATAATGAGAGGCTGACAAAACATTTTTTTAATGAAATGTTAAAGCTTAAAGTACATCCAGCGTGGTTTACACAGACATTCTTGCTAACATTGACATTAAGGATAAGTTACACATAACAGGGATTTATTTAGAAGCAAACATTAAAAAGTAATCTTCAGCGTGTGGCTTCGGTGGCGTAGTTGGTAGCATGCTGAGCTTCTATGCCCAATATCGCTGGTTCAAACCCGGCCGAAGTCGTCGGATTTTCTTAAGAGCGTTAAAAATCCCTCAGTATGCCTTCCTTCGGAGGGGATGTAAAGCCGACGCGGCGGTCCCAGGTCATAGATTTATGGCATGTAAAATAACCTTCAACTAATTACACTTGTGTGAAGCTAAATTATAGGTTAGATTTAACGCTCTTAGGTTCCAACGTTCGTCACCACGAATCGACTGCGGTGGCATCTAGTAGCCAATTTCAGAACTAGTTGACGTTTTTGTTATATACACTGCATATAAAGTTATATATACAGTTATATACATAGTCATAAACACAAGTTCTTGCTTTAAACTTCTAAATCCAGGCCATCAATCCACTGAAGTGCCTCAGAAGATGCATGATGAATGTCACCTACTGATCCTTGGAACGCTCGTTGCGGACATTCACCAACAATATGTCCGATGGTTTGCAGGGTAGCTCCACAATCGCAGTTAGAAGAAGTAACCCAACCCCATTTGTGAAGCAGCAATCCACATTTGCCTTGTCCTGTACGGATCCGGTTAATGATTCTCCATTGGCGTCCGGGGAGTGTGAAACCTTATATCCGGTTGGAAGAGTTTTTAATCAGATGTGCATTGAATACTGATGATTCTTCCCACGTAGTTTTCCATGCTTCTGAGATGTTAAATGAAGAGTCTTCAAGAAGTACTGCAGAGCGCCAAGGTGGTTTTCTTGACTTCAACCGTTGATTACCTGCTTTTGCTACATCAGTATGTATGGGTAGCTGGGGGTTCTTCAGAATGGTTTTCCAGATCTTCAGGAGAGCCTCTGATCTTCGAAGACCTGGAGGTTGGATGTTACTTAGAACAGGTAACCATCAGGTAATCAGTCGCATTGTCTGGTTAAGTTCACATCTATCTTCTTGGAGTGGACACTGTTTAGCCAAGATGGGCAGCAGTATTCAGCAACGGAGTATGACAGTGTTATAGAGCAGTTGATCGTAAAGTTTGAGCGACCAATTACCCTAGTGAAATGATATTTTCTACACAGACTTCATTAGATGTAAATGACCAAACATTGTACTGGGAGGGATCGTATGTTCATCTTTGGGAAAAAGTAGCCTACTCAAGGCTTTGTAGCATCACTTAAGGAACCGTTGCTGTGTTTTATCTTGTTAAATCTGCGTTGTTTGGAATTCCTATTCACCGTAGCACTTTAACTTCATTTATAGCCATATATATGAAGGCGACTTGTCGACACGTCTCGCTCGTAAATCCCGCTCGTGAAGTTGAGGCGCCTGGCAGCTGCTGTCTTAAGGCTAGCCCACACCAAAGTTCATGAACAATGTTAATGAAAACATTTCTCAACATGTTTAGTAAACATTTGTTAACAAACATCTTCAACATTAAATGAACTGTCTGTGAGGTTACAATGGACAGGGCCAGGAAGAAGAAAGTGCTTCGAGCTGCAGCTTTCATTATTTTAGTGAGTACAATTAGAGAAAGCGCAGACGCAAGGTGTGGCAAAGAAAAATAATGGGAAGGCGTTTAGAATTAAGTTTGGAGAGAACACTTATATCAGAACTATTAATTCATAATGCAGCAAGCTTTCAAAACTTTCTAAGAATGTCTCCACATGACTTTCAGTTCTTGTTGACAGTAATTGGGCCTGAAATTGCAGGAAATGACACAAATTATCGGCAAGCCATCTCCATTAATGACAGGCTAGGTATAACATTAAGATTCCTAGCAACTGGTGACACTTGCACTTCACTTATGTACTTGTCTAGAGTATCAAAACAAGAAATTTCAGTTATGGTGCCTTAATTGCCTCTTTGCGCATGCGCGAACCAAAATGTTAACGAAAACACGAAAAGTTAATGAAAAGTTTCATTCCCAAAAGTTAAAGAGATTTTGTTCATGAACATGCTCGAAAAGTTAACGAACACGCTATTTTGTTTATGAACAGTCAAAAATGTTCATGAACAGTGTTCATTAACAAAGTTAACGAAAACATCTTGGTGTGGACTAGCCTTTACTGACAATAGACAGTCAGCGTGCTTCGAAAATGGCATCAAGTAAATCAGCTGTTGACTCTCAAAGCGCAATGGTTAACGGCTTGATCGACTGTGGGGGTCACTGCCAAGTGTCAACAAGTAGTTCCGTGAAGAACTATACAGCCTATTTTCAAACATCCTGCTTACGTTAATTGCCTCTACCAACATACCATATTTCAGTTTGATTGCTGTAATAGATTCGTAGATATTGAGAACTGTCTAAAAATTTCGGTTGGTCACCATGTTGGATTTTTATTTATTGAGGCCATAGGGTTATGTACTATTAGATGTCGATTTTTGCGTAGGTTCTTTATTCAAATGTTCATTTCGAACGCATGATTAATACACAATAGATAAAAATTTAATTATAAAATTGCGCACAGACGCCATTTTGAGGTTATGTGAACAATTGAACTGAATTAGATGCCAGTGCATTACAATGTGTATAAAGAATTACAGTACCATATTTCACTGCGCTCAGATGATTAAATCGCGAGAAAAGTATATTAAAATGTTTCACCATCGCTTAGCCGCCATGTTCGCTTTGTATTTTACTAGCTTTTGGAAGTCTCATAGGTAAACTTCGAGTAGTGCCCTTTATCACCCGGCAAAATTTCAGGGTGATATCAGGAAAAGTTTCGGAGATATAGAATGCCGGTGAAATATTTCGCACAGCCGCCATGTTGGATTAAAGAGACGTAATAAAATTTGAAGGGGACAATCAGGGTCGGCTGTAATAGTACTATGATCTTACCGAGTTTCATTGAGATCGTGTCAGCCGTTTAGATGTTATTAGAGGAGGACCCACACACACACTGACAAAAGGTGATCTCATAAGCCTATTTCTTCATAAAATGAATATCGGCTAAAAAGGCCTACGTCATGCTTTTGGTATAATGCACTGGATGATTTCCTTGCTAGTTTCAGTGGTGAAAGATTTCTTCTGTACAGGGTCTTTCATATTAAATAAGAGCTCCAAGCGGCGGCTTTGTTAACCGCAGCTGCGGTAACCTTGGCCGAGCTTGTGGCGCGCCACGGCCCCCTGCTTTAAGCGTGTGTACAATCCTATATGATGCAGCGGCCATGCTAGCGTGTGTATAATGCTGAAATCTTACTTTAGTTATTTATTGTTGATGAAACCGAAACCCCTACTTGTGCTAATTTTGAGAGTGATTTATTCGGAGACCGTTCAAGATTCTCGCCAATGTCATCTAGCTCATCCTCTGTTAAAACTGTTCGTGTGCGGGCATGGTTTTTATTGAGCACCGAGCCAGTAGTGTCAAACTTATTTGCAATTACATGAATCTGTGCTAGTGAAGGTGGCACTTCATCACGAAATTGCTGAACAAATGCATCACGTACCCGCCGAGCCGACACGTACCTAAAATAAGTTGTACATAAAAAATACGATGTTGTAATGATAATTGTGTCACCATGTTAGCACTTGATGTTTAGACTGGTGACTGAGCACCTGCACGCTTATTGCAAGGTCAAGTTTGGTAATGTCAATCTGTTATTTTTATACAGTGCATCGGAACTTGAAGGAAAACAAGATGTTCAGTAAAGAACATATAGCCTACTTTCTCCTAAATGTATGAGTATAGTTATAACTCGTTGTTATTATCAAAGAGTATAATAGAACTATTCTTTGTTGAAGACCTTAGAAACGATTTACCTCTACCAAACGCCACAACCTAGATAAAAACTGCTACCATCATTGAAGAAAGAAAGATAAGAAGTATATCAAGAATGTTATGGATCTGGAGACATAATCGACCGGACTGGCGGCGTGGCTCAGCGGTAACGTTCTCGCTTGCTGGGCCCTAGGTTGCAGGTTCGTATCCTGGCGCAGTCAGCTGGCATTTGAGGGTGCACAAATGCGAGGGAGCCGTGTCAGTACATTTACTGGCACGTTAAAGATCCCCTTCGGGCCAAAATTCCGGCACCCCGGTGTCTCTAAAATCAGCAGTAGTTAAAAGGGATGTAAAACCAATAACATTATTATTATTATTACGACCTGCCGTGGGCAACATCCAACTTTGAGTTGAGGCATGTCTTTACACGTCTGGTTGTGCATGGCTTTCACAACCCTAATTGAATTAACAAATCTTTCCATGACCCTACAGAGACGTGTGTATACAAACTATGTGGATATTTTCGATAATATAATCCTAACAGAGCGAGTGCATTCTAGCGGCCAGAAGAAGAAACTTTTCAATAAAATCTGTAATTTCCCTTTTTGGCAGCTAGATGTCTCGAGTAAATCTGCTGGCGAATTATGTTTTAATTAAATATATATTTTACACCATAATGTGCACAATATAACGCTTAATAACATTTTCAAGTAACGCAAAATAGGCTGTTACAAACCCTTTAAAATAAAAAGTTAAAATGTATCGTAGTATCATCTTATCATTCTTCAAATTCGATGCGCATAGAATGATAATGGTATAGTAATCAATGGATCCCCACGTAGACTAGTCGTGACATCTATTGGTGAAATATCGAACAATATAATCCTAACAGAGCGAGTGCATTCTAGCGGCCAGAAGAAGAAACTTTTCAATAAAATCTGGAAGTTACCTTTTTGGCAGCTAGATGTCCCGAGTAAATCTGCTGGCGAATTATGTTTTAATTAAATATATATTTTACACCATAATGTGCACAATATAACGCTTAATTTTAAAACATCTGAGTCATTACAAAACAATAAACATATAACATTTCAAGCAAAAAAACTAGCTCTGATCGGGTATGAACCATAGGCATTTGAGCGATAGGCTAACGCTCTACCACTGAGCTAATTGTGTCAACGAATATCGTTCTATTTAAAATGACTTACATAGAACTTGTTAGCAAATAATGATTTATACTAAACGATTTCATCACTGGAGTATATTATTTATATATAAAGCATTTCATACAAAGTTTATTTATTTTTTATCAGTACGCTATATTGCATGCAATACTCAAATTAGTGAAATATAAGTCCGGCACAAGATATCCGCTGCCAACTTGTCTTATTACTGAATCAGTTCAGCTTTTTAAAATCACGTCTGCACTATAGTATTACAAAATAAACTATTAATTTCGAACGTGCCTCTTCCTTTAGAACAGTTAAAACGATTCTCGGCTCGATAATCGGAACTGGTGGGTCCCATGATATGGATTATAAAGTTTGCATAATTCGCACGGCCGCCATCCTGAAATGGTATGGCGGACGACCTTGTAATTTGGTCACAAGACGCATCCTATACGAAGGTATGTTGTTACCAAATTTGGTAGAGATCGGATGATTTGGTTAGTCGTTATTTGATTTTACGTTTTGAACGTTTGAGTGGCCGCCATTCAGTTTTAGTAAAGATGGCGGCGATATAAAACATGACATTGAGGTGTCCTTTGCTAGTGCTACCTTTGTACCAAATTTCGTTCAATTTGCATTCACCGTGTTCGAATTGATAAGGGGGGGACAGACATTCAGAGTACACACACTCACACACACACAGACACACACACACACACACACACAGACTCACACACACACATACACACACACACACACAGACTCACACACACACATACACACACACAGACAGACACACTTTTTTCGCCCTGTGTTGATCTCATAAGTCTACTTTCATTTTTTGCAAAAATCGAAAGTAGGCTAAAAACAGCCCTCGTATGTACTATGCGCGCGCTTTCAATAGTACAGCAGGGGGCCGTGGCGTGCCACAAGCTCGACCAAGGTGACCGCAGCTGTGGTTAACAAAGCCGCCGTTTGGCGCTCTTATTTAATATGTGCTCCCACAGCTGACTCGACGCGTCGATTTTCTCCACGTGGCGTGTAATACAGTACTACCCGCTCAGACTTGCCAGCAACATCTAATGAAGTCTGTCCTAAACACAGTGAAGAAGTGATCATTTTTCTGGGGGTAAATTGCAAATCCCCCAGGGGCTCATAACTAATGGGACATGGATTGGCAACCACGGGACCGCAGCTGAGTACGGCATTGCTTCCACTTACTTGTGACGGGCTCCACTCCGTCTTCTTTCCTGTTGACCTCTCCTGGTCAACTCTTGTTCTCTTCCGACCCCGACGGTATTAGGGTATGCGAGGCCTAGGGAGTCTTTCACTTTCCCACCTTAATTGGACCTTATCTCATCTTTCCCGATATCATCATTCTTCGAGGGGTCAACCTTCTTTTTCTTTTCATGTGCATCAGAAGTGGTGGCGCTACATACACGCTGCCTCCTTGCGGGTCTTGAGCAAAAGGCAGGAGATAACATGAAAAGAAAGCAAGAGGTCTGACCCCTCGAAAAATGAGGGATTAGAAAAGATGAGACAAGGGCCAATTAAGGCGGGAAATTGAAAGACTCCCGAGGCCTCGGATACCGTAATACCGCCGGGGTCGGAAGGGAACAAGAGTTGACTAAGAGAGGTCGACAGGAAAGAAGACGGAGAGGAGCCCGGAGTAGTGGTTTTGTAGCGGTTCACGGCCCTCCTCCTCCTCACCCTCCTCACAAGATGGTGGCGGCGTGATATCTCTCGAACGCATGGTCGGATTTTGATGAATGAGGTGTTGTTGAACTCAGGCTGATATCCCCTTTCCAATGGACAACATATTTCCACCCCAAAATAAAACCTACTCCTACTAGGGGGTGAAATTGTAATTTTAAGAGAATCTCGCTTTCCTAGTGCAACATGTGAGAGTTTGAATGCCAATATGGAATTAAACGTTTTTTTACACAAGAGACATGTGTACGGCGGAAAGCCAATAAGAATTAACATGCTTGTTTTTTCTTTTTAAGCATGCCCACTCATGGCTTTTGTAAGAGGGCGGGCTTTTTAAATAAACGTTGTTCTACACAAGAGACATGTATACGGTGGATAGCCACTATGAATTAACATGCTTGTTTTTTGTTTTTACGCATGCCCACTCATGGATTTTGTATGAGGGCGAGCTTTTTAAAAGATGGCGGCTGTAGTGTAACCCAACCTAATGGGTCATTGTTGACAAGTCATTGTTGACGAGTCCTTGCTGACAGGTCCTTATGGACGAGTCCTTGTGAACGAGTCCTTGTTGACAGGCCCTTGTGGACGAGTCCTTGTGGATGAGTCCCTTTGGACTGATTCCTTTGGACCGGTCCCTTTGGCCTGGTTCCTACGGACTAGCCCATGCATTTATTTAAATTATGTAAAAGGGCCTAACTACATTTTGCGTGTAAAGCAGTGTGTTGAACTGACGTTGTTCACCAACCCCCACTTTAATTAATTAATCGTGTCAGAAAACATACATCATAACTCACAAGGTATAAAAAGAAACAAGACAGCAAAATACCAAGAGGAATATTCCAAAATCTGGTACTATAAGCATTATCATTTCTGATGGTATGTAACAGCATAATTATACACTACACAAGCACAGATTTAATTAAATGTGGTGTGACCAGTATGTAGCCAATTCACGTGCTTCCTTGGTAGCGTCGATCACATCCTGGGGAGAGCATGTTGTTGGACACGAGTTGCAGACAAGGAGATGGCTCATTGTCTGTTCTTCTCCACAGTCACATAGTGTGGAGTCGCAGGCAAATCCCCACTTTCTTACGTTGGTCTTCGTTCTTCCAACTCCGGAGCGCAGCCTGTTGAGCGTCTTCCAGGTAGACCAACATTCCTCGAGACCTGGAGGGAGGCTTTCGGAAGGGATCATCCATCCTGTAAGGTGGCTGGATCTGGAACGCCATGATTTCACTCTGAAATTTGATGGTGGTTCAGCAAGGCTCTCTGTTGAATGAAGAAAGCTTTTTCTTGACTTGAGCCTTTGGAATGCTGGTTGATACCCATATAAAGTATGGGTCCTCAGGTTCAATGCTTTAGATTTCTCCAGTCTGGATGCACACTCAAGGCGAATATCTGGAGGTGGAATACCTGCTAGACAATAGACTTTATCAAGTGGTGCAGATCTCAAACATCCTGTAATGAGTCTGCAGGTCTCGTTTAAGGCGACATCCACTTGTTTAGCATGACTAGATCTGCACCAAACAGGGCAGGCGTATTCTGCAGCTGAATAACAAAGGGCTATAGCTGAGGTTTTTAAGAGGAGAGGTTGCGTCCCCCAGGTTGTGCCCGATAATTTCCGGAGAATATTGTTCCTTGCAGATACTTTCCTTTTGGTGTTTAAGCAGTGTGCTCTATAGGTAAGTGCTCGGTCAAGCATTACTCCTAGATATTTGGGAGTGGAGCTGTGTTCTAATTGTTTACCTTCCCAGGTCACTTGTAATTTTCTTTCTGCCTGTCGGTTTTTGAGGTGGAAGGCGCAGACTTGTGTTTTTGATGGATTTGGCTTTAGATGGTTCTCTTGGTAGTAACCACTTAGAATTTGTAGAGCATGTGAGAGCTTCTCTTCAGCAAGTTCAAACGTTTCCTCTTGAACTGCTAGAGCGACATCATCTGCATAAATAAAGCTCTTTGTCCCTTGCGGGCAAGGCTGATCATTGGTGTAGATATTGAAAAGTATAGGAGCTAGCACGCTACCTTGTGGAAGGCCGTTCTTTAAGTTCCTCCATCTGCTTCTCTGACCTTGAAATTCAACAAAGAACCTTCTGTTCTGAAGAAAGCACTCAATCATTTGGGTGAGTTTATAGTCCTTAGTAATACTGTTCAATTTACGAAGCAGTATACGATGGTTAACTGTGTCGTAAGCTGATGTCAAGTCAACAAAAACTACCCCAGTGACTTTGTTGTTTTCATAGCCGTCTTCTATATATTGTGTGAGGTGCAGTACTTGGGAAGTACAACTTCTCCCTGGTCGAAAGCCGGCTTGTTCTGGTATGAGCAATGGGTCAACCACATCAGATAGTCTGTCCAAAATCATTCTTTCTAAGATTTTGTATAAATGACACAGCAAAGAGATTGGTCGGTAGTTCCTCGGATCACTTATGTTCTTGCCAGGCTTAAGTATTGCAATAACTCTAGCTTTTCTCCACAGTTTAGGGATTTTGCAGTGATTGATGCAATTGTTAAATAGGTCCAGGAGCCATTGCTTACTGACAGGACCAAATCTTTTGAGTTGCTCAATGCAGATGTCATCAAGACCTGCCGCCTTGCCATTTTTGCATTTGTTCAGCGCTCTATTTAGATCTTCCATAGCAAACCGGTTAGACAGAATGCTGTTTTCCTGATTAGCCAGCTTTTCCTCTTTTTGTTTTGATCTACATCCAGCTTCACCTGGTTTGCTGCTCTCCACGAGCTGGCTTGCAATTTGATTTGCTGAAACATTGCTATGTACTGAGGTCTTAGTTGTATCATTACTGAGGTGTTTAAGTAACCTCTACGCGTTGTAACTGTTTCTTCCCATATCCAGCTCTTCCATTAATTTAATCCATTGGTTGCGTTTGGATTCTGAAATGGAGGAAATAACACGCTGCCCGCTTAGGATAGTTTCTTCGCTGAAAGGATCTTTTTTGAATAGGTCTTGATATTCTTTCAGCAGGGTGGATGTTTCAGAGCTAAGACCTTGAATGTAACTGGTCCTGCAGCCTCTGGGAATAGTTTTTCTGGAGCAATACTGGACGGCTTCCAGAAACTCTTCATATGCCTCTGGGACGGGATCAATTGCTGTAATCCTCTCATCAAGGATTGTGGTGAATTTTTGCCAGTTTACCTTCTTGAAATTGTACCTTCGCCTGAAATGCACATTGTGTGGTCGGATTGCTGGTACCAACTGACACATAATTGGACGGTGTTAAGTGTGAGGAATCGGTGTACAAACTGATTTAATACATTGTTCAGCTAATTTCTCACTCACAAAAATAAGATCAGGGTTGTATCCACGTTGCCATCTGCCACTATTAAAAGATGGAGGAAGTTTATTATCGTGGATCAAAGATGTCTATGCAGTTCTGCCCACTCTAGTACGGCATCTCCATTTGAATCATCTTGAGAGTATCCCCAAACAGTGCTATGGCTGTAGAAATCACCAAGAATAACAGATGGTTTCTGACTGTTGAAATTAGCGGGAGGGTTAAATGAAAATACCTCATTGGGAGGCTTGTAGACAGAGGAAATCACAAGGTTACTAACTTCTACGGTAATGATTTCAATGTTGTTTTGCTCTGTGATGGAGGTCGTAAGAATCTTAAGATCTGGTTTGGCAAAGATGGCACTGCCATACTGGCCATGAGGTCTTTCGGCCACTAATTTCATTCCTCGAATCTTAGGGCGTCGTTGGTGAATGTCCCCATGTGTTTCTTGTATGCATAGTAAATCACAGTTGTGGGTATAACAAAGGCTGTGCAATAGCTCTTCTTTACACGTTGATAGTCCTTCAATGTTTACAGAAACGATTGAAATGCTTGGTTCTGATACGAACCTTTCCCGATTGTTGGATGACTTCTTAGAACCCCCACTACTATAATGTGATAACGATATGAAAGGAAAGTGACGAAATACATGTGAACATACAAGGGGAGGATGGATGTGTACTAACGAGTCATTTGTAATTAGTTGAAAGAGAATAATACATGTTCTTAAGATGTTAAAACTGTGGAGATGGTACGTGCAGTAAGACGTCTTGTGATTTCCTGTGTCATATTACAGACATGGCAGAGAGCACGCAGATCTGTTGCTATGACTAACGCTGCAGTAATTTGAAACCGCAAGTGTTCATGAAGACAATGGGTGATGATCATGCAAAGTTAGCAGTTATTGGATATTACACAGGTGTTCCTTCCGGTGTCATGTTGCTGACATGGCAGAGAGCGCACACTGATGTTGCTATAACTGACGCTGCAGTAATTTTAAACCTCAGGTGTTGATCAAGACAATGGGTGATGATCATGCAAAGTCAGCAGTCATTGGATACCATACAGGTGTTCCTAGTGTACTTTGGACTCTCAGCTGTATTGGGAAAGGAATTGCAATGATCTGCAAAAAACCGCTGACACGAGCGATGAGAGTTTATATAAGAGAGGTGTCATATATTTCCCTACTGTCAGTCTTTATTACTCGCTTTGAGTGAACAGTGCTCTATTACTGCTCAAGAGTTGTAAAAAAGCCTTTTTGGTAGAAAATCATTAAATTATTTTGCAAGGTAAGTACTTATTATTAATGGATTGTAGTCTTTTATTACTAATTGATGTTGAAGTTATTGATTGGAATGTATTTATTGATTGATTGATTGATTGATTGATTTGTTTACAGATAATTGGGTACATGTAGGTTACCAGATTCCTACAATCTGTTCATTCAGTGGCAGCAGTTGATAAATTATAAAAAGGTAAGTGCCCTTCTAATAACTTTTAAACAGTTAGAGTGATATTTTCCAATGTTCACCACTACATGTTAGTGAAAATGGTATATTTGGCAGTCAAAAGTTGGAACTACTTGATCATGGTGTGTAAAGCTAATTTTGTAGGTTAGATTTTGATTACCGCTATATTAAGTCTGAATGTTCATTGCTAGGTGTCAGTGACAGAGGGAATATTTAAAGACTTAACCTCAGTTCACCTAACATAACCTAACTTTACCTAACTTAACCTTGTCACGTGACATGTTTTACAAGTTTAAAATTGCTTTATGACTGGCTATGACGTCATACTTAGCTCACTTAACTGATGGCTGCTGGCTTCTATCACGTGACATGTTCTACAAGTTTAGACTTGTTTTAAGAGAGGCTATGACGTCACACTTAGCTCACTTAACTGGCGATCGCTGGTTTCTATCACGTGACATGTTCTACAAGTTTAGACTTGTTTTAAGACTGGCTATGACGTCACACTTAGCTCACTTAACTGGCGACCACTGGTTTCTACCACTCTATTAAGTTCCAATGTTCGACGCTAGGTGTCAGTGACAGTGGTATATAGTAACCCCCAGTTAGAACTACATGAAGTTAGACTTGCTAGGAGTTCACACATGATCGATTTAAATACCCTGCTATAACCATTGACCAGAATGTAATTAAACTATTTATATATTTTTGTTTTATCTTTTTATTAACACTTATGATTTCTTTCTTTTACAGGTAAATTCGAAAGTGATTATTATGGTCAAGTGTGGTGACTGTAAGAAACAGTTCTCAAGACCTGACAACCTTCCACGACACGCCAAGGCTAAACATGACATTAAAATGTTTGTGTGCAGTCATTGTGCTACCACATTTAACAGACAAGATAATCTTGCACGTCATGTAAATTTAATGCATGTTAGTTCATCACCATTTTCGTGTTCAGTTTGTGATCTTGGTGTTTCTGCTGCAAAGCGATATCAATCCCACATGGTTGAAGTGCATGGGGAACAACAGGAATTGAAATCTGTAAAACCATCAACTAGAACGGAACATTTAAACGAATGTGATGCTCAAAAGCGTAAACGTTCTCAAGATTGTGAAAATAGTTGTGCAACAAAAAGAAAGAAGAATGGTGAACCTTCGATAACACATTGTGATGTATGTAATATTGATATACCTTCTTCAATCATTCATGGACATTTACGCAGTATTCATCATAAAAATAACGCTTGCCATGAAAGAAATTCTGAAAATATTCAACAAATTGGTAGTGCGTTTAAAAGTCGAATTGCTAGTTACAGACTTCATAGTGAAGAAAAAACTCAAAGTATTGAATCATTTTAAGAAATGTTCAACCTAGTGTGTTTGGCTTGGAAGAAAATGTTTTAGTGGAGCATAAAACATGTAAAATGAATTTTGAACCCTTTGGCCTCTATGTAAAAACTGGGAGCGAAGGTGAAATTACGGATATCAAATGTTTTAATACAAAAAATGTAATTCTTAGTGAATCAACTAATATCAGTGATTTATACCAAAATATTTCAAGTGCTATCATTGTGAAGAGTGAATAGTTCCAGGAAAGGGAGTCAGGCTGGGCGTTGGTTGAAGTACTTTATTTAGAAACCAACATGAATAAATATAATCCCCTTCGAGCATCATCATACATTGATTTACCAGGATGGATCAACGGAAGAAAGCTGTTGTGAACGTTATGAATAGTGACCATGCATGTTTTGCATGGGCTGTAACCTCACCTCTCCATCCAGCAGTGGAGCATCGGTATAGAACATCATCTTATCCTCACTATTCCTCAGTGTTAGATTTAAAAGAAATGGAATTTCATATGGCGATAAAAGACATTCAACGTTTTGAAAATCAGAACAATGTAAGTATTAATGTTTATGGATTTGAAAACAAGAGTATAGTTGGTCCTTAATATCACACTCAAGAAAAAAAGGACGCTCATGTAAATTTACTGTACATAACTAAAGGTGAAAATGCTCACTATTGTTGGATAAATCATTTCAGTAGACTTGTTGGTAGTCAGCTATCAAAATATGAAGGTAAGAAGTGGTTGTGTGATGGCTGTTTGTTATATTTCAGAAAAGAGGATCAACTAGCTCAACATCAAAAATGGGGTTGTAATCATGTTCGTACGGTATTACCGACTCCTAAAAATAACATTCTAAAATTTAAGGATTATGAGAAACAGCTTCGAGTACCATTTGTTATATATGCTGACTTCGAGGCTTTGCTAAAACCATTTAATACATGTTCATCGAATCCAGTCCCACCTTTCACCAACAATACTCACATTCATGAACCTTTTAGCTTTGCATATTATATTAAATGTAGTTACGATGACTCTTTAAATAAGTTTGAGCTGTATAGAGGACCTGATGCACCTAAAGTTTTAATGGAAAGGCTTGAGAAAGATGCCATCCGTATATCCTCTATTTTAAATACGATCATTCCAATGGAGCCACTAACTTCATTAGAGCAAATGAATTTTGATACTGAAACTAATTGTTTTATATGTGGTGAATGTTTATGTACAGACAGGGTTCACAATCATGATCATTTAACAGGAAAATATCGTGGTGCTGCTCACCAAGAATGTAATTTAAATTATAGAGTAAGTAAATTCATTCCGGTCATTCTACATAACGGTAGCAAATACGATAACCACTTTATCGTTAAAGAATTTGGAGCTTCCGATGTGAAAATTGATGTGATTGCAAATAATAAGGAACAATACACATCGTTCACAAAATACATCAAAACTGACAATAAGAAAACGATTAAACTGCGATTTTTAGATTCATTCCGCTTTTTGCCGAGTAGTCTTGATAAGCTTGCTAGTAATTTAAAATCAGATCAGTTTCATGAAATTCAACGTGTCCTTCCTAAAGAAGACGATTTTAATTTGATTCGTCAAAAGGGTATATTCCCTTACGAATATATTAACTCTGTGGAACGTCTTGAGGAGTGTTCTTTACCACCGAAAGATGCATTTTACAGTTCCTTAAACACAAGTCATATCTGCTAATAACAACACATCTGTCTTCAAATATATGCCTGAAAATTCTCCTAAAGTTTGAATGTCAAACTGTGCCCATACACGTTGTGCATGAAAATATTCCTGATCACTGATATGTATTGCCGACAGAGGGAAAGTCGTGTTCCTATCAAACACTGTGATATTAAAGTCAGTTTGATGAACACAATTCATATTCGAGAAAAATGGGTAAATATTGAATTACACTAGAGCGTTATTCATGTCCTGTGTGGATTTAATGTCCTGCTGTGTGTAATGACTCGCACTGTGTGATCCACGTTTGATGGGAAAGCTTATGAGCGCACAGCAAAGCGTGTTTTTATTTTAGCTACTGTATAATGACATCGAGTGGTCGCCGGACCATACGGTCACTAGTTCATATTCGCTTGTAACTTGTTACTATAGCCCAGAAGTTGGGGCGTTTAGTAAGCCTTCTGTAGTATTAACAAGGTAAGCATTTAAATCTTAACTAGTTGAAACCCATCAAAACATGACGGACAATGAACAACATATTTGCTGAAGAAGTTTCCTATATAAGTTAAATTCTTTCTACGATTACTTTTTGGCACTATTGCAACTTTAAGGGCGTCAAAAGATTGCACTCGCGACATTGCAACATACAACTGGCACACATCTCACATGGAGTGATCGGGGTTTGAACCACGGACCCAGCGGCGAGAGAGCGGCGTGCTGCCCCCTAAACCACGGAAGTTTCTCCAAGAGACAAATTAAGGTATGAAAATGATAAATTGCCTAATAAAAGAAATATGTCCGGTGCAGCAGTGACAATTCTAATTGAAGTCAACTTCTAATGACTCCCAGAAAGTTATGTGAATCATAAATAATATATTTTCAATAATCCGCCGTGTGGAAGCCTCCGTGGCTTAGGCGGCAGCACGCCGGCCTCTCACCGCTGGGTCCGTGGTTCAAATCCCGGTCACTCCATGTGAGATCTGTGCTGGACAAAACGGAGGCAGACAGGTTTTTCTCCGGGTACTCCGGTTTTCCCTGTCAAAATTTCATTCCAGCAACACTCTCCACTATCATTTCATTTCATCTGGCATTCATTTAATCATTGCCCCAGAGGAGTGCGTCAGGCCTCGGCAGCCGGCACAGTCCATATCCTCGCCGCTAGATAGGGGCTTCATTCATTCCATTCCTCACCCGGTCGGAGACTGGAAGCAGGCTGTGGATTTTCATTTTCAATCTGCCTTGTGAAAATTATAAAAAGGGAATTGTACCCAAGGTTCGTTTATAAGAGGTTGTCTCGTTCCGCGCGCATGCGCTCTACTCCCCCGGCTGATGACGTATTGCTCAGACCCGGCAACAGCCAACACCACAGTCTCCAGTAAGCTGGCAGCTTCAGCTATTCTTTATGGTGTTGTGTTGATGTGTTTATATATTCTCGTTACGTGTCATTATTTAGTGGTGTTTGATAGTGCTTCATTAAGTACTGCTCTACACGTTTCCCCTAGTAATAGGTAAGTGCTCGGTAAATGAAAGAGACATTTGTGTATCATTAGCTTCGTGGTACGAACTGATAGTTTTGATGTTTTTTTTATTTCTTTCAGTTTTCTACGATGCCTGGAATGAGATGCACGGTGGCTTTGTGTACAAACAGTCTTATTAAAACGAAGCGGGATCCCGGGAGTGCGCATATAAAGTATCATTCATTCCCTAAAGACAATTTAATTAGGCAAAAATGGGTGCTGTGTACTAGAAGGGACGGGAAGTGGAATCCGAATACTTCACAAATATGCTCTGAACATTTTACGGAGGATGACTATGAGAGGGACCTGAAAGCAGAATTATTGAATTTAATTCCTAAGAGAAAACTAAAACAGACTGCTGTGCCTTCACTTAAATTAGGAACTGATATACCTGAAGAAACCCAGGTGCAGATACGTGAGCGTGAAATACGTAGTGAGAAGAGAGAAAATAAAAGAACTGTGAATCAAATTTTAGAAAGCTCGTACTCTGTTCAAGAAGTGTGTGATGACGTCCAAACTACAACGGAGGAAAATCAAATAGATGTTTTGAAGATGGAAAATGAAAAGTTGCGACAAAAGAACGCAGAGCTGGAGGAGAGAATCGTACTGAAAAGCCAAGAAATTGGCAGGCTTAAAAGAGAACTTTGTAAAATGAATGTGGCAAGATTGCCTCCCAAAAGACTGACCAATAGGCTGTTCACTTTCTGGCAGAACAAGAAGGTTCGTACCACTTGGCTGACAGAAACTGAGAAAGACATTAATGAACTGGGAATATCAGATCTTCAAGACAGGCAATCTGTGAGACATGCCCTGAAGGAAGTCCATGGATTTCAGGAAAAACCCCGGAAGAAAGGTACCCCTTGGACAGATGAAAGGAAGGAGTTACACCGGCAGAAAATGCGACAACACTGGGCAAAGATCAAAGCTCAACAGTTGAACAAGCGTGGTCCAAAGTAGGCCCATTCGAAACAAGAAGAAGAAGAAGAGAAAAAGGATTGATGAAACCAGAGTGCGTAAAAAGGCCCGGGAAATACTCGGTTCAGTTTTCACCGAAAATCAAATAGACATCCTTTTAAGTAAGAAAAAGAAAGTTAAATGGACAGACGATGAAATATCTCTTGCATTTTCCCTGAGATATATTAGTAAGCGTTCATATCTTTTTCTGAAGAAGAAAATGAACATTCCTTTGCCTGGACTGTCTACACTGCAAAAATGGGCATCAACAGTCGATATGAACAATGGTGTTCTCCAAGATGCTTTCTGTGCGTTGCTGGTTCATCTCTGAGCAAGAAAGAAAAAATTACGGTTCTTCTTTTTGATGAAATGAAAGTTAAAAGCGTCATGGAATATGACCGGAAAGGAGATGAAGTTATCGGGCCTCACTCCAATGTGCAAATAATAATGGCTCGGGGACTTTTTGCCTAATGGAAGGTGCCTCTCTTTGTTGATTTTGACGTGAAAATAACCTGCGAGATTTTGAACTCTATTATTTTAAAACTTTCCGATATAAGGTACATTGTAAAAGCATGTGTTAGTGACATGGGGGGTGGAAATGTTGGACTTTGGAAGGAACTAGGAATTAGTACTGAAAAAACCTGGTTCACTCATCCCTCTACGGAAGAAAAAATATACATGTTTGCTGACGCGCCACATCTTCTGAAACTAGTGCGGAACTGGTTTTTAGACACTGGGTTCCAGCTAAAGAGCGGACAGATTATAAATAGAAATCCTATCGTAGCATTATTAAATGATCAGAAGAAAAGTGATCTCAAAATGTTGCATAATCTGAACGAAAGTCACATCACTGTGGAAAAGACTCAGAGACAAAATGTGAGGAAAGCGTGTCAGTTATTGTCGCACAAGACAGCTACTGCTCTGCAATTTATGAAACCGGGAGCTGATCCTCAGCTGGCTGAAGAAACTGGAAAATGTATTGAAATAATTGATAGGTGGTACGATGTGATGAATACATACACTCCCAAACCTTCAGGTAGACCTTCCAAGAACCCATATGGAAAAGATCTGGAATCTCAAGACGCAATTCTCAACGACATGCTTGAATTAATTGAAACAATGAGATGGTGTGGCAAGAAAAATATACAGCTTTTTCAGAGAGGAATCATCACATCAATTTAATCTTTGAAGTATCTTCTATTAGATTTGAAGAGTGTCCATGGTATTGAGTACATACTCACCCACCGTCTCAACCAGGACGCTTTAGAAAATCTGTTTTCTCAGATTAGGACGAAAGGGGGTCTGAATGATCATCATTCTCCTTTAGACACATTATATCGTTTAAGAATGATTATTTTAGGGCGAAATCAAGGACTCCTTCAAAATAATTCTAATACAGGAACCGAAGATGATTCCGAATATATTCCAGCCAAAGTGCTTCGAATGTCTGGTGTATTATGCAAGAAGGAAGAGGATAATCCGGAGAAAGATAGCGAAATAGATGTCACCAAAGAAATGATTGCATCTTCGATTCCTGAAAACGAATTGAGCACCCGACTAACTGAAATGGAAGCCAATGCATTGTTTTACCTTTCTGGGTGGGTAGCAAAAGAGCTTAGATCGACATGTCCAAACCTTGGTAGCTATACATTTACTAGCTCTGAATCGCAGATATAAATCCACAAAATGCATGGATCAAAAGTTTGTCGTTCGGTGGACTCGTAGAGCCTTCTGAAAGCTGGAAAAAAGAGGCAAAATTGCTAGAAGATGAATTTAAGGAGTACCATGGTCTCAAGAGCATAAAAAGTGGTAAATTGTGCATTACCAATTTGGTTGAATCTCTTTACAAGAAATATCCTGAAATAAATCGTGTAGTGGTAGAGACATTCGTTCGACAGAGGACCTTCATACGAATGAAGTTCATGAATGCACTGAAGACAACACAGGGGAGCTACAAGAGGAGTAATGAATGTTCAGTCTATCATGACAAAATATCCAAGAAGATGAAAATATACACCAGGTGAATATATTTTCAGGCTTGAACGCTCGATTGAGTTCGTGAACAGTGAGCAAATGTACCGGTAATAGTTTTCCCTACTTAATCTCAACAGTATAATTGAGCATGAATTTTAATAGAATTAAAACGGCGCTGTGTATTGCACATTATATTGAACTTTATCAATTATGACTCAATTTTGAAGCTTCAGAATTCTCGTTCTTTGTCGATTCGAATAACTTTTATATTTAATTATTCATGATGATGATGATGATGATGATAATTGTTGTTTTAAGGGGCCTAACTCTAGGTTATCGGACCCTAATGGTTTGGGTGATAGTGAAAATGAAAGATGATCAAATGAAACCTACAACTAAAACTAACTACTGACCTACAAACTAGAAGAGGAAATGGTAAACAAAAAGTGTATTTACACGCTCTGATTATTTACAGCTCTATTATATTAAACTGCATTTATAGCTACAAGTATCACGAGTTCTTATGTTGTACATCAACCCCGTGGTTACCTTCTGCAGTAGTGCAAGGCTAGCCGTAACAGTAGTCCCATCCGCTCAGCGCGGGTCGGCTGATGACGTCACGCAGCAGGGGAGCGCTGTTACCACAGACCTTATGAGAACGAGGCAACCTGTTCTCTACAAGCCTTGAGTTGTACCTACTCTCAACAATTAATGAATCTTCCCCTCCTTTATAATTCTCATAAATAACTATTACATTAAAATGCAGTGGGCATCCGCCATAACTGTCAAGCTGATTCTGCGCATGCGCTAGGGCCAAGAATTTGCCATTTCTGTTTAATTATTAAAAATATATGGTAGCATATTTGTTTATTTTAAAGACACTCCGCAAATACCACAGGCCAAGAGCTGTCGTCAAAATGCTTTACGAAGTCACTTCGTTAAGCCGTTTACTCAATCTCGTGGTAGCAAAAGTCACCTAAGCATTTTGAATACTGTATATAGAGAGATCAATTGATATGCCACATAATAGTCCTGTAATTTGTTTATCACACGGTGTCTGTCAGATGAACCCTTTTTAGGGCAAAACTATTTTTTTATTAGCCTACTTTTCACGTTCTTCAAAAATGAGAAAAAAGTAGGCTTATGAGATCGATCTGGGCAAATTTTTATCTGTCTGTCTGTCCTTCTGTCTGTCTGTCTGTCTGTCTGACTGTCTGTCTGTCTATATGTCTCGCTGTGTGTCCCCCCCCCCCTATCAACTCCTAAACGGCTGCAGCAATCGAATCCAAATTTGGTAGGAGTAAAGATCTATACTTGAATATCTCAAGCCCATATTTGAAAATTATGTCAGTGCTACCAACTGCTGAAAAACCGCAATTGAAATTTGAGCTTCATGTTGGATATCTTCGAAGGTATGCATGGGAGCTATTTCAAAATTGGCACAGTAATATTTCAGTTTAATTTCCAGGAGGCGATGCATGGTCGTGTTGCCAAAATGATTCTAAACCTGCTGATAAGTCCAATTTCTAGATGCATATAACTTCTATACTATCAATTGGATTTCAACCAAATTTTGTATGTGATATGTGTACATAAACAGATACGACTGAGCGTACAGTATTCTTAAGAGCCACTAGGGCTGCCAACTGTAAATAAATGTTCTCTCTATTCTTTTATCCAAATACCAATATATCAGAAAGTATGCAAGCCGACAGTTTAAACTATGCACACGTATAGCACCTGACATTCTAGATTAATTAGGAGGAACTTATGTACGTCAGTGCTACCAACATGATTCTAAGCCTGCTGATAGGATCAATTTTTAAATACATGTAACTTCTATACTTTCAATTGGATTTCAACCAAATTTCGTATGTGCTATGTGAACCATAACACATATGACTATGCTTATTCTTAAGAGCATCCAGGGCTGCCAACTGTTAATAAATGCTCTCTCTCTCTATTTTTTTACCCAAATATTAATTGATCAGAAATTATGTAAGCCAACAGCTTTAGAATTTGCACACGTATAGTACCTAACATTCTAGATTAATTAGGAGAAACTAATACACGTCAGTGCTGCCAGCATGACTCTAAGCCTGCCGGTAAGTCCAATTTTAAAATGCATGTAACTTCTATACTAACTAATGGATTTCATCCAAAATTGGCACAACAAGATATCATAATATTTCAGATTAGTTCTGACCAACGCATGCATGACATTGTTGCCAACATGATTTTACGCGCGCTGATAGATCCAATGTCTAACTGCATGTAACGTCCATGCTATCCATTGGACTTCAACCAAATATTGTATTCTGTACCTTAAGAGATGGAACCAAGAATATATTCAGTCACCAGGGCTGCCAACTGTAGTGCTCTATTAGGATACAGGTATATTTCGAACTAATTGGAAATGTCGATATTACCAACTTAATTTCGTCATTATTCTAGATAGATCCATATAGAATAATCATTGGCATGGAACTTAAATTTTAAGAAAAGTAGGCTCTTTAGTTCGTCACGGAACTTCTTGTTTTTATGTGTTTTTACGTTTTAATTTATTTTAATTATTATAATTATTAATGTTATTTTTTGTTTCTTTAATTTTAATGTTTATATATTAATTTTTAATTTACAATTTATGCACATATAGTTTTAATTTTGATATCTTTTATTGAATCCATTAATTAACTAATTTCGATTTGTTTTTGAAAAAATATTTTCATAAGTTTTTACAGTTAGGTCATTATTTTAATTTTTATATTTCTCCTATCATTGTAATTTTATTTATAGCTTTCCACGGTGGGTGAGTGGTTATCGTGTCGGACTACCATCCCCGAGCTTGCAGGTTCGCTCCTGGCCGTGGTAAGAGATTTTTGAAAGGCGGCAAAAATTACGACACCATGTCTTACGATGTTGGCAAGTCAAAAAACCGATTTGAATTCAGTAGGCCGTGTTCATAATGGCAAAATTAATCTCGGAAGTTACCGCCAACACAAAGTTCCTCATTTCTCTACTAAAAAGCGCTATAGTGTTCAAGGAGCTTATATATCTAACCTCCTTGACTTTCATAGTGTTTCAAGGAACAACGAAATGTTATTTACTGTGTTTTTCGCATGTTTATCTCTTGCAACCAGTACAAATTATGGTGGTTTTGTTAACTTTGTTGTACTTTTGCCTTTACTACAGTGCACAGCCTGACGAGGCACACGAACTACTAACGGGGAATTTTCCGTGACCACCAAAAGTAAAGTTAACTTATTAAAGTCCATAGTGGGATGACCAGTTACAATGTTGCACAACCTGGTGAGAACACAGTGTCTATAGAGCGAACTATTAGCCTCCTAGTTTAAATACTTATATCTTTATTACACCTCTAACCTACGCTCATGCTTATCACATCTTTTGGCACCACCTGACCTGCAGAACTGTATGTTCTCGGCTGCTTAATTACCCTGTAGGTAGGTAGTTACTGTCGACCAAAGTATTATGTGCACTCGAGTTTGAAGGTTGTTTGTGAAGTAACCAATAGACCTACATAAAATCCAATCACATCATTATTTTCGTCGTTCTACTGTACGTTAGCTCATGTAGGTTTGGAATTTTTAGTTTATATTTTAATATTTTTTGTCGCAGTTGGAGCACAAAAAGTGCACGTTTTTAAGCGTGTTTCAACCATGCGTCACATGTAAGAATTATTATCTCAAAAACCCGTCATCAGATCGAATCCAAATTTTAGCAAAATATACATTGGAATGTTGTATAACTGATTTATTAATTTCAATATTTTGCGTGTCCAAGAAAAACAGTTGTTATAATTTTTGTAAGGTAACTTTTTCTCGGCTCGGGGTGGTTGGAAAATGTAGTTCTTGGTCGCGATGTAATCCTTATACATCAAAAATTTATGCTGTATGACTTTAAAATACGTAAATGAATTCACTTATTTTATATCGGTTTGTATTTGACGGGGAAATAAGACCTCGCCACGCTCGGCAGTGATGGGCTCCATCTCAGCAACGCTGTACAGCTTACCCCGGGGCGGCTAGCTGGTGAACGATGCGTTATTTCTGCCTACAAATACAAACCGATATAAAATAAGTGAGTTAATTTACGTATTGCACAGTCATACAGCATAACGTTTTGATGTATAAGGATTACATCGCGACCAAGAACTACATTTTCTAACCACCCCGAGCTGAGGAAGAGTTACCTTACAAAAATGATAACAACTTCGTTTCTTGGTCACGCAATATTTTGAAATTAATAAACCAGTTATGAAACATTCCAATGTATGTTGTGTTAAAATTTGGACTCGATCTGATAACGGGTTTTTGAGATAATAATTCTTAAATGTGACGCATGGTTGCAACACGCTTAAAAACGTGCACTTTTTGTGTTCCAACTGCGCCAAAAAATATTAAAATATAAATTTAAAATTCCAAACTTACATGAGCTAACGTAAAATAGAACGATGAAAATGATGATGTTATTGGATTTTATGTAGGTCTATTGGTTACTTCATAAACAACCTTCAAACTCGAGTACACATAATACTTTGGTCGACAGTAGTTATTGTTGTTTCAAGGGGCGGAACAGCCAGGTCATCGGACCCTGCTATCATGTTTAAGCTGCACTATGTGCCTCAAGTTAAGAACGGTCCACTCACTCAGTAGTATTTTGACATAGTTTAGTAGGAAACCAGTGTAATATCGAATTGCTTCTCACAGGAAAGGTTCAGTTAGAGCGCACGTCATTGATCCTGAGAAGGACGATGTTAATGGAAGTACAGCGCCATCATAAATCGCCTTTCTCCGGGCCTGTGGACTTCTCGCTCGATTTAACTCGCCGATAAATTCCCTCAGAACTTGAGTTTCATCTCATAGAGGATGTGTCCCGCATTCAGAACAGTCACTATGTGACAAGATTCGCCTTGTCGTACACTTTAGGGTTTTGGTACATCAGACTGTCAATAATTGAACCATTACTAATTTGCAACACATTACAGGTACACTAAAACTGATGTCACATTGACTCACGAAACTTGATGATATTATTTGTAATCCAATCGCCCAAAGTTACAATCTGAAGTAGTTCCTTAAGTACCTGGTCTTTCATATAAAGTAAGAACGGCATTCGCTGTTGCGGTGGCCTTGGCCGAGCTTGTGGCGCGCCATGGCCCCTGCTGTACTACTAAAAGCGCACGCATGGTACATACGAGGGCTGTTTTTTTCAAGTCCCGATGGACTGTATAAAAATAACAGATTGACATACCGTACTGATAACTACTAAAAGTTTGCTTGTTTTATTCTTATGTCTCAACATAATCGCTAAAACGATTGAAACATTTGTAGTACCGGTACACCAGCTTTCCAATGCCCTCGGCAAAATATTCTGCTGCCACTGAGGTGGGTGCGTCTGGACAGCCTCCTGAAGTGTTTCCTTTTTGTCTAGACGTTGCCGCCCGACTATGCCTTCAATTCTCGAAAAAGTTGAAAATCATTCACGACCCCACTGTACCAACGTTACGATAGACTTTTACAAAGAATTCAAGTATGGACCATCTGCCGTTTAGTCCAAACCAGCACTGAATGATTTCCACCTTTTTTCGAGAATTGAAGGTATGTTTGGGCTGCAACGCCTCGCCAAAAAGGAAAAACTTCAGGAGACTGTCCAGACGAACCCACCTCAGTGGCGGCAGAATATTTTGACGAGGGCATAGGAAAGCTGGTGTAACGATACGACAAATGTTTCAGTCGTTTTGGCGATTATGTTGACATAGGAATAAAACAAGCAAACATTTAGTGGTAAAATCAGTTTGGTGTGTCAATCTGTTATTTTTATACAGTCCATCGGAACTTGAAAAATAAAACAGCCCTCGTTTGTGCTATGCGCGTGCTTTCAATAGTACAGCAGGGGGCCATGGCGCGCCACAAGCTCGGCCAAGGCCACCGCACCAGCGAATAACTAAACTGCCGCTTGCCGTTCTTACTTTATATGAAAGACCCTGTATGTGGTGAAACCACAACACTTCTCCGCTGCAGGAACCCAGAGCGCAGCACCTCCTATGTGACTACCGATCTGGACTCAGGGAGGCAGGATCAAGGAGGCCATGAGAAGCAGTTGTTATCTCTGGGTAACCAGAGACTTGGAATGGTATTGTACGATGATAGCTTAGATAACCAGGACTAATAAAGCAAGCAAACTCACGTTGCAATTTATCTTCACATTGGTGACCTCTGACGTGGTTGAATATCCATCACGCAAGTACAGGGACAGTTGCAGCAACTTCGAGAACAGAATCACCAGCTGCAACAACAGCTGCAAATGCAAGTTGCAGCTCATACCCCACAGGTTAGTACAGCTGTTGTTGTTCTTTGAGTCTTCAGTCTTATGACTGGTTTGATGCAGCCCTCCATGGCTCCCTGCCCTGATCTAATCGTTTCATTTCTACATAGCTACCACGCCCTACACCCGAGGCAATCTGTTTAACATATTCTAACCTTCGTCCACCCCTAAATTTTTGTTCTCGACCCTTCCTTCCATAACTAAATTGCTATTCCTGGGTGTCTTAGTATGTGTCCTACCAACCTATTTCTTCTCTTCATTAGCAGTCGCCAGAAACATCTCTCCTCTTCCACTCGTCTTATACCCCTTCATTTGTTACCCCATCTACCCATCTGATCTTCATCATTCTCCTGTAACAACACATTTCAAACGCTTCAATTCTCCTCCTTTCTGCTGCACCAATAGTCCAAGTTTCACTTCCATAGAGCGCCATGTTCCTGACAAAGGCCTTCAAAAATGACTTCCTAACACCTAAATCTATATTCGATGTCAACAGATTCCTTTTCTGTAGAAATGCTTTCCTAGCCTGAGGTAACGTACGTTTTTATATCCTCTTTGATTCGTCCATCACTGGTTATTTTACTTCCTAAGTAACAGAGGTCTCTTACTTCGTTTATTTTTCACCGGCCAGTTTGATGTCCATAGTGGTTTCTGATTTATTTCGGCTGCATTCCAATATCTTTGTTTTACATTTATTTATTTATTTATTTATTTATTTATTTTCAACATGAATTGTTTCCTCAAGACGGAGTCCATACCATTCAAAAACTCATTCAAATCCTCCGGCGTGTCGGCCAAGATTATTTTAAATAATGTTATTAACTTAATTGCTTTTGAATTTATATATTTTACTTGCACGCCACCAACATTTAAAATTATATCTTCCTAATAGGAAATGGAATTGTAAATATTTTAAAATTTAATATTCAAAGACTTTTCGTTCCAACTGATAATGTGTGAAACCGGCTATAATTCGATAATCGATCGACAGCTCTAGTATTTTCGATATAAAATACAGTAACAAAACTCCTCAATATGCAAAACAATATTTAAAACACAATTCCAAGAGCAAAAACTTCCAGCAAAGCTCACTTTGAACTGAACAACTTGTCATTACGATACAGTTTCTCCCACCAATCAGAGCTCAAGAAACAGTTGTAGCTCCAATTAGGTAAGGATAGCATCGCACCTGCGCTGACTTCCACGGCCTCCTATTTTAAATTTCACTGGGTCGCTAGTGTCACAGTGGGGTATTCGAGGAGGCCATAGTATTTTCAGCGTCCAATGCACTCTGTTCAGTACATAAAACTGGCGAAATCTCGACAGATATTTAAGAATATTTATGTTCGAACATAAAATAGTTATAATAATTATCGTCAAACATATACAGTCGTATGCAACTCGCCTTTAATGGTAAATGAGACACTCGTTTGGAAATTATAAAACTCGCTTCGCTCGTTTTAGAAACGTACTTGTGTCTTAATTATTGGCATTATAGGCTTGTTGCATAATGTACTATTTTATATTTGGGCTATTTATTTTACATTGTATTTTACTTTCGGTATTTTTATCATTAAGACGTCACACACACTTAGTCCCGAGCGAAGGGAGTTAACCATAGGAGATTAAAATCCCCACGGCTCAGCCGCGTATCGAACGCGGGACCTTTCGGGTCAGAGCCTAGTATGGAGCCGGACAGGGTTGATGCTAGCAGAAGCGCCCAAGTGCGTGCCCGACATCAGCGTGATGTACTCATCACAAGAGCTCTGACAAGTGCTGATGACTGTTGGACTGATCCGATCTGTTATGGCTCTGCGAATTCCCCAGAAATGTAGAAAGCAGGGAAAGCTCGTAAGACGTAAGGTCAATACCGAACTTCTTAAGGATGATAATGTTAAATCAAAGTAACATAAACTTCTTGGTGAAAGGCTGCCTGATGATTACCCAGAAAATATAGAAGAACACTGGCAAATGTTCAAGTCAGCAGTACTCTCAGCCTGCGTAGATTCAGCTGGTTTTGCTAAGAAAAAGCATCAAGACTGGTTTGATGAGAATGACCAAGAAATTCAATTTCTTATAGGTGAGAAGAGGAAAGCGCTCAATGCATGGAAAAATAACCCTAAATCTGCATCCAAAAACAACTTTATCAAGATGCCAAGGCTGAAGTCCAAGAGAGAACTCGAGCCATGAAAAACCGTTGGTGGGTATCTAAATCACATGAAATGGAGTATCTAGCTGAGACCAACAATACACGTGCTTTCTTCAGTGCAACAAAAGTCGTCTATGGACCTTCTCGTCACACTGTAAATCCTCTAAAATCAAAAGATGATACTGAACTTCTCCGAGACACTTGTTCAATCAACTCCCGCTGGAGGGAACATTTTGACGAACTACTGAACAGGGATACCCACGTCAATGATAACATTTTAAGCAAAATTCCTCAGAGACCAGTACAAACTCAGCTTGATGAAGGTCCCTCCCTACTAGAAGTTGAAATTGCTATTATTCAACTCAAGAATAATAAGGCAGCAGGCATAGATGGGATTCCAGCTGAACTATTTAAAGATGGGGGCACTGTACTAGTTCACCACACTCACAAGCTCATTGACAAGATATGGAAAACAGAAACGATCCCAGATGATCTCAGGGATGCCTTGATAGTAGTAATCTTTAAAAAGGGTGACAGAGCTCAATGTGGCAACTATCGTGGAATATCCCTGGTTTCTGTAGCTGGAAAAATTCTTACCAGAATCCTGTCCAATCGTCTTAAACCTTTGGCTGAAGAATCACTACCTGAAACCCAATGTGGATTTAGGCCCAATCGAGGAACAACTGATATGATCTTCTGTGCTAGACAGATGCAAGAAAAATGTAGAGAACAAGATCGCCCACTATATATGGTCTTCATTGATATCGTCAAGGCTTTCGATTCAGTCAATAGAGAAGCTCTTTGGAAAATCCTAGCTCGAATTGGATGTCCTCCAAAATTCATTCAGATCATTAGAATACTCCATGATAATATGAAGGGCTCAGTTCTTAACAGCAATGGGCCTGGAGAACCCTTTAAGATCACAACAGGTGTCAAGCAAGGATGTGTGATCGCCCCAACATTATTCTCAATTTTTGTTGGCGCTATGCTTCACCTGATCAAAGAAAAAGTTCCGAATGGTGTAGATATTGAATACAGGACTGACGGAGGATAATTCAATCTTAGCAGACTGCGAGCAAAGACAAAGGTATCGACAGGTTCCGTTCTCGAACTCCAATATGCTGACGACAATGTTATATTGGCAAACTCGCTAGACGATCTTGAGGCTGCTCTGAATGCTTTTAATAATGCGTATAAGTGCATACGTCTGGAAATAAGCACCAGTAAAACGCAAATTATCCATCAACCTGCTACGACCAACTGTAATGCTGCTGGTTTCCCATTATGATCAACGGGGACAACTTAAAATACATTGAACACTTCCCTTACCTGGGCAGTCATCTCTCAGCAAATGCTAACGTTGATGCTGAAATCCAATATCGCCTTAAATGTGCCAGTGCAGCGTTTGGGCGTCTACGATAAAGGGTGTTTGACAACCATGACATCAGTACTCCAACCAAATTGCATGTGTACCAAGCTGTTGTAATACATTCTCTGCTCTATGGTTGCGAAACCTGGACTACCTACAGAAGGCACTTAAAGTGTTTGGAAAAGTACCATCAGCGTTGCATCAGGAGAATTCTTGGAGTTAAGTGGCAGGACCGACGCACCAACACCAGTGTCCTGGAGGAAGCGAATACTACCAGCTTTGAGGCTATGATAATAAAGCATCAGCTTCGATGGGCAGGATATGTTGTTCGCATGCCTGAACGACGTCTTCCAAAACAAATCATGTACTGCCAGTTGCGGATTGGACAGAGAAAGCAAGGAGGGCAACGGAAACGCTTCAAAGACGTCCTAAAATACAATTTAAACAAATGTCAAATCAACACGGATAAATGGGAGACTACAGCATCAAATCGTCAGGTATGGCGTCGCTTCGTCCACCAAGGTCCACTATGTTTCGAACAACATCGACGAAGCCGTGAGACTGAGAAGTACAATGCGAGGAAAGGGCGTGAGGTTTATAGGAGGATCAACCCACAAGAGCCAGTGGCTGCTCCGAACGACGTGTGTCGCTACTGTGGGAGAGTTTGTGTTTCCAGGATTGGGCTATATAGTCATCTAAGAACTCACCTTTAGAAGACAATCTTACTCGAGAACGAGTGATAGCCTATTATTATTACTACACTTCCCTATCCCCATATTTTCCTTATTTTCTCAGTCATGAGAAGATACCTTGTAATATTCCGACAGCAGGTTTGTTGCAGATTATAATAATACTTTTATTGCAGCCAAATGGCCAAACAAAAACAAAAGGAAAGTTCAATTACCATACAAATTATTCAAGCAATTTCAATTTTGCATTCTGGTGCCTTGGTTTGCATATTCTGTAATTGATTGGGTTCTCTTTTTGCACAATTCTATGTGGTAGCGTCCTCATGTTTGTTCGCATAAGTTGCACTCACACGTCTCAGCTGGCTCATGATATGATGTGTTCACACAGATGAGATTATGAAATCCGTGTACCGCCATTCTGGTAAACACGTGTCTCATCTCAAAGCTTGATGTGGCCCATGTCCGATCTACCATGGCCCCCGTTCCATAAAACTCTACGGGTATTTCTTCCATTTTAGCTTTTAATGTTGATAAAAGATTTTCCGAGACTCGAGTGCTGGGAAGAGTCAAAAGTGTTCTTAGGTCCTCGATAAGGAATATTTCTCTTGCGAGGAGGTAGACGAGTCTGGAACGTGTAGTCTTGGACACTCCTAGTGCTCTTTTGATGTATAATGCTTTTACCCGTTCTAATTCGGATAGGTTCTTTTCGGTGAGGTGCGACCATATGACTTCTATCCCATACGTTAATATGGGCATTATTTTAACTCTGAGGAGCATCATTGCTGTTGAGGGATTTAATGCAGCCGATCTCGTGCATCGCCCTTGCTGCTTGCGTTGCTTTCTCAGTTATATGTTTCGTGAAACATTTGGCGCTTGTTTGCAGCGTGATGCCTAGATATTTAAAATCTTTAGCGATGTTTATTGTCGACTTTTTGATGCATATTTCAGCCAATACTAGAGCCTTTCCTCCTGGTCTAAAGACCATCATTTCTTAGATATGTTGATCTCGAACTCATGCTTGGACACTGCGATATAAACGAGAAAGGTTCTCGTCCGCTCTTTGGCCACAAGAACGATATCTGGCCGATTTGCTGGTATGGTTTATCAGTAATAACTAATTTGTCCATTAACAATTTGTGAGTGAGCTTTTTCGAAAGGGCGTCAGACATATATTATTCTTTCTTTCTTTCTTTCTTTCTTTCTTTCTTTCTTTCTTTCTTTCTTTCTTTCTTTCTTTCTTTCTTTCTTTCTTCGTTTTGCCCACTTAGGAAGCGCGCTTGAACTTGTTGACTCGAGTTGATGGAGCTTTCCTCTTCTTCTCCTCCCAAAATCTCCTCATGAACTCGCTATGCCCCTTCTTACGTTCCTCCGTCCATTTTTTTCCAGTGGTCTTTTTAGCTTTTTCGGCGAAAGAGTGATTTGTAACTCGGGTTCCAAAAGTCTTGCGATTCATGATGCTATCTTCTGTAATGTTTATTTCCTTTAAGTCCTGTTTGATTTCTTCTAACCAACTGATTTTGACCTTCTTTGAATTAATTATATCAAGCAGTTTTCTTGCATATCTGGTGTTGTCCATTCTGCAGGAGTAACAATCGTCTCTTACGCACGGTATCAGAGAACTTATTGATTACTGTGTACAAGTCTGTGGTATTCCTTTTAATCCATATACCATTAACATAAACGGGGCCATATATTTTCCTGAGAATTTTACGTTCCTGGATTTCGATTTCACCAATTTGAGAGTGGCCTCCTAGAGATATAGTTTCGGAGGCGTACAATACTACCGGAAGAACAACTGTCTGGTAGTGCCGTAGTTTTGCATTTCGTGACATCACTCTTTTATGATAGTGATTCCATGTTATTCGGTATGCTTTCTAAAGTTTGGTAGCTCTTTCTAAATTAGCTTTCCTGTCCAATCCAGACGGTACAATAATTTCTCCTAAATATTTGAAGGAAGGTACGTGTCTAATTATTCCATAGTTGGTCTGTAGTGGAGATCTCGGGATATTCTGGTCTCCATTTACTATGAAATGCGTCTTCTCATACGATATTTGGAGTCCTGTCTTTGATGCTAACTCATGTAACTTCTCTATGGCATACTTGGTTTCTTCACTAGTCTTGGTAAAGATAGCTAGATCATCAGCAAAAGCTAGGCATTTTACTTTTATTTTCTATTCCAGAGTACCAATGCTTATGCCTTTGATGTTGTTTCCCACTCCCTGATGACTTTGTCTAACACTAAGTTAAAAAGCAGTGGGGAGAGGCCGTCACCTTGTCGAATTCCGATATGTACTTCGAAAGGCTCTGATAGTTCACCTAGGAACTTCACTTGAGATGTTGTGTCAGTGAAAGTCTGGCGGATTAAGTCCCTGGTTTTCCTGTCAACTCTGAGCTCTTCTAGGGTGTTCAGAACAGTTTGTCTGTCAATAGAATCATACGCCTTCTTAAAATCCACGAAGGTGACAAATGTGTTGGTACTGCGGCGTATCCTTAATATCGTCTTTAGGCTCCAAATCTGCTCCGAAGACGATCTACCTTCCTAAAGCCTGCCTGGTATTCACCAATCAAATGATCAGTTTGTTGTTCTACTCTGTTTAAGAGTGCTTTAGATAATACCTTGTATATAATTGGTAAAAGTGATATACCTCTGTAGTTGTTGGGGTCCGCTCGGTCGCCCTTTTTATGCAACGGATGGATAATGGCGTTCTTCCAGTCCTTCGGAATTATTTCGCTCTCCCATATTTCTGTTAGGAGTGTATGAATTCTCCTTATGAGGTCATCTCCTCCTATTTTCAACATCTCAGCTGTTATTCCATCGTTCCCAGGGGCTTTGTTATTTTTGAGCGATTGGATTATCTCTTTTATTTCTTGAATTGTTGGGGGTAGTGAGTCTGGGTTTGGTATAGGTTTTTCAAACTGCAGTCTTTCCATTGGAGGATCACAATTCAGTAGAGTTTGGAAATAATCAGCCAGTATCTTGCAGTTCTCCTTACGGTTTGTTTCTAGTCGTCCATTACGTCAACGGAAACTTAAGGTTGGTGGTTTGTACCCTGACAAGTCCTCAAGGAATGTCTTGTAAAAATTTTGAGTGTTGTTTTTCTGGAAATCCTGTTCTAACCCTTCGAGTCTGATTTTGTTGTAGGCACGTTTTTCGCGCCGGATTGTTTTAGAGGTCAGTTTTTGAGTTTTTAGGAAGTTCTCCCATCTTTCCACTGTCCGATGTCCATTCCACTGATGCCATGCTTTGACTCGGTCATTGACGGCTTCATCGCACGTTGTGTTCCACCATCTGTGCTTTCTTTTCCTAGGTGGTTGTCCTAATTTCATGGCTGATGACTGTAATGTTTTGCGAAGGTCTGGCCACTCCCTAGGATTTTCTTCCTGTAAATCTCGTACGAAAACCTCGGCGTTCTTCCTCAAGCAGTCCGGATCAACTCTTGGAAACCGGTTGCCTTTAGGTTTGGATCTGTTTGGTTGAAACCGAACCTTGATTTGCGTGAGGTAGTGATCCGAATCTACCACTCCCTTTCGTACCTTAACATTCTGAATCTCCAGCATATTCTTTGCGGAAATAGCCACATGATCTATCTGAAATTCCCCTAATAACGGGTTAGGTGATCTCCAGGTTTCCTTTTTGTGTAATGGTCTCATAAAGTGCGTGGACATGAGTCTCAGCATGAATAATGTACAAAAGTTTATTAGACGCTCTCCATTCTTATTAGTCCGCCGATGTGCGGGATGGAGTCCTACTATTGATCTGTATATCTTCTCTCTGCCAACCTGTGCATTGAAATCCCCTAATAAGATTTTCACGTGATGTTTGGGGATTTTACTTGTAGTTTCCTCTAGTAATTCCCAAAAGTCTTCTACATTCTGTGGATTTCTCTTATTGTCTATGTTAGTGGGAGCATGGGCATTTATCAAGGCATATGCCTTGTTGCTTGATTTTACTGTAAGCACTGAAATTCTTTCACATGGCGATGTGAAGTCAATAACTGAATCTAAGATAGTTTTCCTCACTGCAAAAGCCGTCCCAAACATTAATAAATTGCCTGTGATATTAATGGCTGGTTTACCCTTAAATATCCTGAAGTTTTCAGAGTCGAAAAGGTTCTCATCTTGGAATCGTGTTTCCTGAATTGCTAGGATTTGAATATCAAATTTGTCCAGGACATCAGTCAGTTGTTTGAGCATTCCTGTTTTCAACAGGGTATTGATGTTAATAGTACCCAAGAAGTTCTTTTTCTTGGGGCGAAGAGATTTTGAGAAGCTCCGATCCTTCTCTGAAGCATGATTACGTTCCCGATCCCCCAGAATCCGATGATCGGGAAAGACCGGACTTGAGTCCGGGGCCTGGGGTAGTAGTGTGTGTTCCATCATGCCTTAGTTACAAGTTGAATATACAACTAGTGGTGATCTTAAGATAAGATCACGAAATTACTACTCGATTGTTGAGATCGAGAGGTGCCTCTAGGTGTTCTCTGGCTTAAGTGTGTTTGGTCCGCGAGAGCTATTTTATTTCGCTCAAGTCCGCCGGCAAGCCGGTGAGGACCCCCATATCCGCTACCTGGGACGCGCCACGTCGGAGTATCACCTCTCCGCCTGCTACGACAGCGTAGTAGGTTCGTGGCAGACATATAATAATATTATTATTATTATTGTTTCATTTCGGTGAAATAAGGACCTCGTCATTTTAACTGTTTCTTTTTGGCTTTAAAATTAGTCCAGAACTCTTTCATTCGTAGACAGTGTTGTAACTTTCTCTCTTTTGACCACGCCTTTTCACTTTTTAGCGTCGCCTTTGGTTGGAAAATCCTATGTTCGAAGAGTTTCACTACTATTACGTTATTTACGTTGGGCTCATCGGAAATGAAAACAATACCGAGTACCTCACAATGACTCGCGGGCAAGGCCAAGTTTTTGAGCAATTACAGTCGCAGCGGGTGGGTGACCAGTCCTACAAGAGGGTCCATGATTTTAAATACCTAGGAGCGCTTTTCACGCAGGACTCATCATGTGAGGCAGAGATCAACGCCAAGATCCAAGCAGGAATCCGAACTCTCTACAGCCTAACACAGCTTCTTCGGTCCAGATGTCTCTCCAGACAGTTCAAAATTCGTCTGTATAAAACTCTGGTCCAACCTGTTGTACTATTTGGATGTGAGACATTGAGTATCTGAAAACAGGACTTTCATGAACTACTTGTATTTGAGAGAATAGTCCTTCGGAAGATCTTCGGACCGGTGAGGGATGTACACATGGGTGGATGGAGGATTAGACACAATCATGAAGTAGAAGACCTGTACCATGATTCCAAAATAACTGGAACCATCAAAACCAGAAGACTGCAGTGGATTGGACATGTAGCCCGGATGGAAGACCACCGATGGCCACGGAAGCTACTGGATTTTATCCCCACAGGAAGGAGACCACCAGGGAAACCAAGGAAGCGGTGGAGTGATGGACTCCATGAAGATAAGTGTGGACAGTTGGCGGATGGCAGCTAGGGGTAGGAGACGATGGAGAAGGAAACTTGTAGCAGCGCGCGGTCCGCTGGGCCTGATCGTGTAGAAGACGATGAAGAAGATATATTTACGTCAACTTTGATGAAATGTCATCATTGTGATGAGTTTCGAAGAGGCTTCATTCCGCTCCTCGTTTCACTTCGAATGTTTGCGAGTAGATGACGCGAGCTCTTATGAGAAACACAAATATCTCATTCCACTCGAGCTAGCCTGGAAGTGCGACTAGTGAATTGGAAGATACTGCGGCACGCTGAGACAAAGGGCTCTAAACTGGAGACGTGAAGACTACCGAGTAGGCTGTCTCTAGAATGGTGACCACACTCGCCGTGTGCAACGATGTTCCCCGTTTGAGAACTTCGTCCATCATTCTGGTTCTCGCTTGGTTCGAGAAAATCTACGCCAAAGATTAAAAATAAGCTGTAGGTATGCTTAGAGAAAAATATCAAACTAAGGAACTTCAAGCATCAACAGCTGTTAAAAAATTAATTAATTTATTAATATTATATGTATATTTCGTATGACATACAGAGGATAGAGTAATACTATATGAAATATTTTTAATTTTTAAATTAGAGTGCTATATCCCTTCCAGGGACGTAGGCGACCTGAATTAGAGCAAGGGATCACTAACCAGGCATCCCGAGCCGGAGTTTGTGTGTGGTAGGGTGGCCAGTTCCTTTCCACTCCTCTTCCTACCATAGCATCCGGCAGGTTCCGATTTTGCATCACGAGGCTGGGAGACCCCGTACCAGACCATACCAAGACTTTTAAATTCTTGGCAGAGCCGGGTATCGAACCCAGTACCTCGGGGGTGACAGCCAATAATGCTAGCCACTGCGCCACTGCGCAACTGCGCCAACAGGTAATAAATATCTAGTAACATCGACTATTCATGATCACTAAAAGTCACAGTTGAATGTCCAGAGAATTAATCCACTCCACTGCATCATAACTTGCATTCTGCAGGTCGTCATATCCTCCCGTAAAGGATCGTGAAGGGCATTCCGACACAATATGATGGATTGTCTGCACTGCATCGCCACAATCACACTGAGGGCTAGAAATTTTCCCACATTTGTGGAGCTCAAAGTTACATCTTCCGTGACCGATCCGCACTCGGTTCAGTGTCGTCCATATCCTTCTTGGATGATTGAAACAACGAGGTTTCCTGCAGGGGTCGGTGATCAATCCTAGCTGATGTAGTCCATTCTTCTCGCCAAGTTTCGTTCATATTGAACTTTGATTCAACAAGTATCTTGCCTCTTTGCCGTGATGGATGTCGAGATTTTAATCTCCCTTTTTTCTGTGGATTACAGACCTGATGTATGGGTAAGAGATCTTGTGCATTCCCGTTTTAGAGCTGTTAGTCTTCGCAGGGGAAGAGGCTGAAGGTTGGATAATACTGGTAGCCACTTGAGTGGAATCTATTAATGATCATTAATATCTAATAATAACCGGAGGAAAAGGCAACAAGAGGTGTGCGGCGATAAGTGAACATTACAAATGGTGCATGCTATTGTTTATTAATTTCTTCTTCTTCCTTCGAAGTTGGCCTACTGTGGACCACGGAAAACAATTGATTTGCTGCTCAGTTCCTTTTTCTTCACCCAGAATTTCTTCATCCTTTCGTTGTGCTTCCACCTCCTTTCCTATGACCAGGTGTTCTTGGCCGTTCTACTGGGTCTTTCCTTGAACCCCTTGAAGTTATCAATTTTAGCTCTAAACACAGCTCTATTCCTGATGTCTATTGGTTGCAAACCAACTTCCTCCATGTCTTTTCTCGTTTCTTTTATCCACATTGTAGTCGCCTTTAGCTTGGTGATGTTATTAAAGATTCTTTTCGTTATTCGATTCTCACCCATTGTCATGAGGTGCCCATAAAACTTCAGTCTCCTCTTACGCATGGTGTTCGTGATCCTCTCTGTCTTTATAGATCCTTATTTCTCCTATTTCTCCTTGTAGGATCGTTTCGTTTTCCAGGCCCTAGTATCCAGATTTTTCTCTATTTTTCCCTACCTTAGTTATTATATTGTGTTATTCTAAAATGTATAAACGTGCATAATCACGTAATTCAGCGAGTTGCAAACGACTGTTTATGTTCGACGATAATTATAACTTTATTACATGTTTTTACATAAATATTCATAAATATCTGTGGGATTCAGTAACTTCAGTTCATGAACAGGGCACACTGGGTGATTTGCTGACTGAACAGAGTGCATGCGTGGGTCAAATAATTTCGAAAGCAGAGACCATTTACTTTGCTTGGCATTGCTGTTGGTTGCAGCCTGCATGATGTCTAGTGCCGATCGGAACTAGCATTCACTAATATTGTCACCGAAGTGGTTCGAATGCAATGCGCTGTGTAGAAATTGGAGTTAGGGATATTAAGGTACAGTGCTATTTCTTGTCTCATATTCGCCAGTTTATTTACGCGAACATATGGACGGTGCACTTTCCATGTCGGTAATTTAGGTAGAAGGATGCTATGTTGCTAACTTCTGGACGTAGATTCATACATTTCTTGCATATGCCATAGTATTTTCTTGTTACCGTAAAGGTTCGTGCTGATTTTGTCTTTGTGTTTGGGAATGTAACTACAATGGTTGATCCGATATCTAATTTGAACTTTCAAATCATGTAATTCATGTCCAACATGTTGGATTTTGAGCGCATGCGCGAAGTTATCCTTACGTAATTGGTTAAAGAATGCGCTCTGATAGACTAGAGAAACTGTTTCATAATGAAGGATAGTTCTATAATGACCCTCATTATGATACAGTTTTCTGACATATAATATTTACATTTCGACATCGTCGAAAATAGCATATTCAGTACATTGCACCCCGCCCAGTCATTACAATTGCCAGTGAGTACAATTGCTTGAAAATTAGTTGTGCCTCATTCAGTGTAGTTAAGTTTGGTTGGTTCCTTAGTTTAGGGACTGCGACTACGCGGTCATGTAGCCCCGTACTTTGGGTGTGTGTAGACTCTGTCTGATAAACGGTGTTAATTGTGATGCCTGTATTAGTCACGCTCAAATATCGTCGCGCAAAGCTCCTCTGTTAGTGAAAATTCTAAAAAATCATTTTAGATTGAGTTTCTTAAAAGATGCGCGACGATATCTGAGCGTGACTAATACAGGCGTCCAATTTTTTATTCCTGGGTACTTCACAGGGTTGTGCAAATTATTATTGCATGTATACTCTTCACGGCTTAATTCATTAATAATATGTGTGCCAGGCCCTGAAATTACTTCCAATATTAAACCAAGAGTCTTAATTATATTTTCATTCAAGAAACTCAAAGTAAAATGATTTTTTAGCATATTTTCATTTATGAAACAAGTAGTTCCGTGAAGAACTATACAGCCTATTTTCATATATTCTACTTATGTTAACGGCCACTATCAACATACACAATTTCAGTTCGATTGCAGTAATTGATTCGTAGATATTGAGAACCGACTAAATATTTCGGATGGTCACCATATTGGATTTTATATATGTAGGTCCTAGAGTTATGTACTGTTACATGAAGATTATTGTGTACGTGTAGCATTCAAACTTCAATGGCATGATTAGGACACAAGAAGTAACGAGGAGATTTTAAAATTTCGCACAGCTGCCATCTTGTGGTTATGGAAACAATTGAAATAAATTAGATGCCAGTGGATTAACATTCGTACTGCCCCCGTAATTGAATTATGTAGAGACCATGGTGGCTATATTTGAAATTATAAGGAAAGTTATGGCTGTCATAGTTATGACGTGGGTAGTCATGACGTAAGCACGGATGACGTATATGTTATGCCAGCAGGCTACTTGAGCTGAGATTCTCAGTGACGTCAGCATTTAGTCGAGAATGTTCCAAGATTTACGACGCAGTCGCAGGAAATGAGGAATTCGGCTGAGGAAGAAACTATGCTATTGGAGGAGAGGCATGAACCAATCAACGATAGTTTAAAGGAAGACGGAGATTGCTAAAACTATGGTATTTTTATTACTTTTGGAATGCAGAATTGTGGAAATCCATTTGCAGTAAAAGCATTGATTTGGAATTTTGGTGAAATTTATTTTCAGTTTTTGAATTTTGAAAATCCGTCATGTATTAACGAAGTTGGAACTTCTAGCGATGACGCAGTACCACGCTTTGGAAGGGATGGAAACGCCCCTCGTGAAGTTAATAAAAGGGCTTGCGCAGAAGAGAGGAGTCTCTCTTTCGTTCTCTGATCATTCTGAGATCTCATTCTCAGATCATCGAAGTCTATTGTGAAAGTTCTTTTCTTATACATTCATTATAGTGAGACGTCGAAGTGAACAGCAGTGAAAAGAATCGTCTTTATAACGTGTGGCGAGGCCACTATATTAACGAGATACAAGTCAAACTAGGTGAAGTTGAAACGGACCTTAGAAAGCTTCTGCAAGTTTAGCTTCGAACAGTTAGCGGTCTACGATAAGCTAATTGCATTGTGCAGTGCTACATGCAGTTATAGAGAAAAGCTGAACAATTTCGACCGATTAGTTCAAAAGATATTAGCAGTTTTATACGACTGAGAAAAGTGATTATCTCGCCACAAGAGAAGCACTTTTGTGAAGCCAGAATCAACGCAACGGCTGACGCTGCGAGTGGAATAGAAAGACTTCAGATTGCTTGGTTACACAACGATACAGTATAATGGAGCAATTGAATACGGCAGTTTGTTCTTCTGACACTACAACCGAAGAGCAGATGGAAGGCTAAGGGCTTGTTGCAATTGGGACATACTTCAACGGAGTAAGATAGCGACATGGAACTTCGCTAATTGCTATTCCACACAAGCGAACATGCGGTGAATACCATCTACACCCATGTTTCGTAATTAAAGGCTGAATACCATCGAACAGCCATAACAACAATTTCATACTCTGTATATGAATAATTTCTTCGGAAATTTCTACAAAACTTCATGGCGATTGTCTACTGGAACTTCAGGGAATTTTTCAAGAGAGGTCAGGGTGGACCCGACTCACAAAGAAGATTATTGCCGGAAGGATGTCTATTCGTCTTCGAGGAGCAGAGCGATTCACGGAGAAGGAAGCAGTTCGATTCTCCGAGGGTGCTATTTCCTATTTCGAGGATGGAGCTCAGCTTTAACGTGGTGAAATGGATCCATCAGCAGTCTTCTTTGGGGAATTTTCCTCTGGAACGTCAATCGGCAGATAAGGTAGTCGTGAACGTTTATTGTATTTGAGTATATTAATGATGTTTGAGCAACCATTTTTCCCATATTTTTATCCTCATGTTTTTTGCCCTATTTTCTTGTTGAGATTCTTATTCTCAGTACATCTTGTTGAGTTTTGCATTTTTCGACGATTTATTAAGACATTGTTATGTCATGGGCATAGTTAACGATTTTGAATCAGTTGAGACTGATATTTAGATTTTTCAGTAATTAATATTTTTTTGTAGTCACGATTTGACTGTAAGTTAATGATTTTTATGGCAGATTTAAATTCAGACAGCGAGTCATCTTATTAAAGTAATTCTACCTCAGTTTAATTACTTTGACCAATTTTCTGTCATCATCAAGAAGGAAGAACATTTAAATGATTTTAGAGCGTTAAAATCTCTTACGTTGTCGACGATCTTGGAAATACTAGTCGTTAGTTGAATTGATTGCAACACAGACATTTATCGTCAGTTATGAATGAACATTGCATTATAGACACTTTTGTGAAAGAGTAACTTTAATAATGAATTTTTGAATGCATTAAAGTCAAGTACTTTTGTTAGGAGTTTTTCTCAATTAGAGATTTATAGAACGATGTTTGCATTCCCCAGTCTAATTGGATTCTATTCGACTACTTTGCATTTTAGTAGCACTTTATTTGAAGATAGTATTTTCATACTACAATTTCTTTTAAGATGTTAATCTTAAATTTGGATAGACCAGACAGGCGTATATAAGCGTATTCACTATTAAATTTGTTTGTGATTGGCAAGTTTTGACTTCATTTCGGTTCATGAATGAAATCCACGAAGGTTAAATAAAAAAAACAGTTTTGAAACAATTAATGATTATAAAAATTTTTAAGTGGAACTATGAATGTATAATCGCTAGTGCAGCGCGTGTTGAAAGTCGCTGAGATATAATGCCCTTGAATATGAAGGAAGTTCCCACAGGAATAAATGTTAAAGAATTATTTGTGGAAGTTTTGTAAGTTATGTGGAAGTTTAATACCATATAGATTAATATATGATGATTTTGGGCATATTTTTAATGCAGATTGTGCATTAACTTGTTAGCGAAGGATTTTCCGCTGGAATAAGATTGTCATAGTTTGTTGAAAATAAATCAAGTGATTTACTGTTATAATTAACACGAGTTTTGAAAGAATTTGAGATAAGATTTTGAATGAAGGTTGCCGTCACAAATCATTATTAAAACCTTTATTAAACCAGATTGTGACATTAACATGTATAACTAACCTTCATTGGTCGATTATATTAATCACGATTATGAAAATTACCAACCGAATGGACATGTGGTCAATGTATTTCTGAAATTAATAATTTAAACAATTTAAATGTTAATATTGTAAATAATTGCTGTAAATATTTTTGAAAATAATATGGAACGAGAGTGATGTTAAAGGCGTGTATATAATATTTTTATTGTCTTTGACAAATATTATAAACAATTTCTAATTGTTATAAATAATTTATGTGATTTTGTTATAAACATTTAAGAGCTAATTAAATAATTGGATGAGAAGTTAACAAGTTTAAGGAATTAACATAATGATTCAATAGGATGTGAGCAAAGTTCTTGAAAGATTTGCGTAAATATAATGTGAGTTGTCTTGTAGACAGATAAGTTTGAGAGAACAAGCTGTATGTTACGTAACATAGCTCGTGAGAAGGGAATGCATTTGACCAGTATGCAACAGGTTCGAGGGTAGCTCGCAGCTGGGCCAACATCTGGTTCACAGAGAGTGAGGTCGTCCGCACTCCGGCCTTGCGACTATAAATACCATTCTCATGTTTATTAAAAGGAAACCAAATGCTCTATATATGTCACACCCTGATGTCCTTTTCCAATCCAATAGTGTTATGAATATTACGTTATTTGGAGCTCTTGGGAGCTAAAATGTTTTATATCATGTTGTATGATAATTTTTGCAAGTCCTACTGAGGACGTAGTCAGATTGACTTGGGCTTCTGATAGCCACGTTGATTTTGTTGTGTTAGTAAAATCATTCCCTTTATTAGAAATAAAGCTTTTGTACAGTTCAAAGTTCTCGTCTTCGTTCTTGGTTCATTTTTAAATATCATGGTGGAGGTTATTGTGTGAACAGACTTTTAGTGATCCTGTTGTCAACTCAAACCCCGAGATAATTAAGAGGTAAGTAACGGTAAGTATGAACCCCCGTCTATTTTGGTGTGTTCCACAATGATTTCCTGTGAACTTCTGTGCTCTTATCTCGATAGTATCTGTCAGTGCCATTTTCATTGATGTAACTGTGCCGGTGCAATTGATAATTGGCAATCCGATTGAGGGGGCGGATATCTGACAGCCTACTATCCAGGTAAACGGGGACAGTACCAAGTTTCACTGCACTCGGATGGTTAAATTGCGAGAAACGTCCATGTGAATATTTATACATCGCGTCGCCATGTTGGATTTGTGATCACCAGGTTATTTAAAGTCCTATAGGTGAACTTATGTTCATATCCCCTATGAACATAAAAAATTCAGTTTGTTTGCTATAATAGATTCGTAGATATTCAGAGCCCTCTAAATATATCGGATGGTCGCCATGTTGGATTGTTAAATGTATAGGCCATAGAGTCGTGTACCATTAAAGGAAAATTATTGCGTAGGCTCATTATTCTAACTTTCACATCGATCGCAAGATTACGACACAATAAATAAAAACTTAATTTTAAATTTCGCAAAGCCGCCATCTTGAGGTTATGTAAACAATTGAACTAAATTAGATACGAGTACATGACAATGTGTATAAACATTTCCTGTACCAGGTTTCATTGCATTTGGAACATTAAATCGCGAGAAAGGTCTATTTAAAATTTTCAATTTCGCTTGGCCACCATGTTCGTTTTGTAGTTAACCAGTTTTTGAAAGTCTCGTAGATGATCTTCTAGTAGTGCCCTTTATCTCCGTACAAAATTTCAGGGTGATACCGCTAATAGTTTCAGAGGTATAGAATGCCGGTGAAATATTTCGCACATCCGCCATCTTGTGGTTATCTAAACAATTGAACCAATTTAGATGTCGGTGCATTACAATGTGTATAAGCATATACTGTAACAAGTTGTATTGCATTTGGTTGGATAAATCGCGAGAAACGTCTATTTAAATGTCGCGAATTCGCGTGGCCGCCATGTTGGTTTTGTAGTTACCAGTTTTTCAAAAGTCACATAGGTGAACGTCTGGTAGTTTTCTTTATTACCGTAAAAAATTCAGGATGATATCGGAAATAGTTTCGGAGATATTGAATGCTGGTGAAATATTTCGCACAGCCGCCATGTTGGATTGGTGAGTTGTAACAAAATTTGATGGGCACGGTCGGGGTCGCCCGGAATAGTGCTACGAACTTACCGAGTTTAATTGAAATCGCTATAGCCGTTTAGAAGTTATTAGAGACAAACACACACACACCACACACACACACACTCCTCACACACACACGCACACACACACACGGACAAAAGGTGATTTCATCAGCCTATTTTTCCAAAATTGAAAATAGGCTAAAAATAGGCTTATGAGATCACCTTTTGTCCGTGTGTCTGTCTGTGTGTGCGTGTGTGATGGATTATTGTGTGTCCCCCCTAATAACTTCTAAACGGCTCGAGCGATTTAAATGAAACTCGGTAAGTTCATAGCACTATTCCGGACGACCCCGACTGTGCCCCTCGAATTTTGTTACGTCTCATCAATCCAACATAGCGGCCGTGCGAAATATTTCACCAGCATTCTATTATCTCCGAAACTATTACGGATATCACCCTGGAATTTTGGACGGTGATAAGGCTAACTACTAGAAGTTCACCGATGTGACTTTTGAAAACCTGGTAATTACAAAACGAACATGGGGGCCAAGTGAATTTGCGACTTTTAAATAGACTTTTCTCGTGATTTCACCAACCAAACGCAATGAAACTTGGTACAGTATGTTTATACACATTGTAATGCACCGACATCTAACTTCGTTCAATTGTTTACATAACCGCAAGAGTGCGGCTGTGCGAATTATTTCACCGGCATTCTATATCTCTGAAACTATTAGCGGTATCACCCTTAAATTTTGTACGGAGATAAAGGGCACTACTAGAAGATCATCTACGAGACTTTCAAAAACCGATTGACTAAAAACGAATATGGCGGCCAAGTGAATTTGAAAGTTTTAAATAGTAGGATATATGAAAATAGGCTATTTAGTTCTTCACGGAACTACTTGTTATAATTCCCACTAACAGAGGAGCCTCGCTAATGCTAAATGCCACACGTTTTTTTTAAATTATTATTTCACTCTACTATTCGTGTGAATTTAGAGCTGAGAGTTTTGGGGTCATTTTACTGATGATCCGCTCTTGAACTATACAAAGATTCATGAACCATGGATTTGTTTATTTACTCGAGTCAAAAGCATCAGACTATTTAACATACAAACAAGTAGTTCCGTAAAGAACTATACAGCCTATTTTCATATATCCTGCTCATGTTAATTGCCACTATCAACATGCAAAATTTTAGTTTAATTACTGTAACAGATTCGTAGATATTGAGAACCGTCTAAATATTTCAGATGGTCGCCAGGTTGGATTTTTATTTTTGTACTATTACATTAAGATTATTGTGTACGTGTGGTATTCAAACTTCAATCGCATGATTAGAACACAAGAAGTAAAAACGAGATTTTAAAATTACGCACAGCAGCCATCTTGTGATTATGCAAACAATTGAAATAAATTAGATGCCAGTTGATCAACATTTGTACAAGCATTTAACGTGCAACGTTTCACGGCACTCGGATAGTTAATTCGCGAGAAACGTCCATTTAAATATTTATACTTCGCGTCGCCGCCATGTTGGATTTGTGCTCACCAGTTTACTGAAAGTCCTATAGGTGAACATATGTTAATAGTCTCTATGAACATAAAAAAAATCAGTTTGGTTGCTGTAAAAGATTCATAGATATTGAGAACCGCCTAAATATTTCGGAAGCTCGCCATTTAGGATTGTTATATGTATAGGCCATAGAGTTATATACCATTCCAGGACAATTATTGCCTAGGTTCATTATTCAAACTTTCACTTCGATCGCATGATTACGACACAAGAAATAAAAACTTAATTTAAAAATTTCGCACAGCCACCATCTTGAGGTAATGTAAACAATTGAATTAAATTTTATGGCAGTGCATTACACTCTGCTAATCATTCACTGTACCACATTTCACTGCGCTCAGAGAGTTAAATCACGAGAAAAGTCTATTAAAATATTTCAAATCCGCTTGGTCGCCATGTTCGTTTTGTACTTGACAGGTGTATGAAATATACATAGGTAAACTTGTATCAGTACCCTTTATCACCGTACAAAATTGCAGGGTGAAATCTGTAATAGTTTCGGAGATATAGAATATCAGTGAAATATTTCGCACAGACGCCATTTTGAGGTTATGTACACAATTGAACTAAATTAGACTCCAGTGCATTACAATGTGTATAAACATTTGCTGTACCAAGTTTCATTACGTTTGGATAGTTAAATCGCGAGAAAAGTCTATTTAAAAGTCTCAATTCGCTTGACCGCCATGTTGGTTTTGTAGTCACCAGGTTTTTGAAAGCCACATAGATGAACTTCTAGTAGTACCCTTTATAGCCGTGCACATTTTCAGGGCGATATCGGTAATAGTTTCGGAGATATTGAATGCTAGTGAAATATTTCGCACAGCCGCCATGTTGGATTGGTGAGATGTAACAAAATATGAAGGGCACGGTCGAGGTCGCTGGGAATAGTGCTATGAACTCACCGAGTTTCATTGAAATCGCTCCGGCCGTTTAGATTTTATTAGGGGGGGGGACACACACACACAACTCACACACACACACACACGCACACACACACACACGGACAAAAGGTGATCTCATAAGCCTATTTTTTTTTTCAAAATTGAAAATAGGCTAAAAATACATAGATATGTACATATACAGAATAAGAATAACACAATTGCTATTTGGAATTGAAAGTAATATTGTGGGAACCGGATGAGGATCAAGAAGGCCGAGTATGGGATCTAGCGGGCGTAGGAGTAAGCTCAGCGCCATTGTCTGAGAATAAAAAGAAGAGAAGCAATATTCCGAGTTCCGATGAGCCGCGAAACACATTCCCTTAATTCTCTACCGTATTTTAATCAGTTTCATTGTTATAATAAATAATTCAGTTCTATATTCGATGCTTGTGAGTGTCATGATCTGGATACCGTTTCCCACAAATGGGGGCTCGTCCGGGATGGACTGAAACAACGAGTTACGACGCAATCCACGACACGAAGTACGACGCAAAATACAACGCTATTTTTGACGAAGTGGACGGCTAATCATATTTGTTGCTGTTGCCTACGACGCTGACGACGAGACGACGTGCAGTTTTGTGAGCCCACGACGTGCGAATCTACGACGAGGATTCATAGGCTAGCAAAATTTGTTCTTCAGTTTCAGTGACAATTAGTGGTGCCGTGACGACGACGACGAGGGTCGGAATCTAAACGACGACAGAGGATTGTGGATGTGGTAAGAGGATAGCGACTCGTCAGAGAGAAACGACGGGAAGCGGTATTCAACGATATCACCTACAAATATCACCGGTTTGGTGAATGAGGTTAAACAGGTTTGATAGCGAGGTTTTGAGGGAGCGATATTGACGGAAATCTACTTGATAGACGTGAGTAAACAAATAAGATGACTACACTCGGTGCAATAGAGAAAATAAATAAGAACATAAGTGATGCTCCGGTCAAAGCAATCAAAGTTTTACATAACCTCATTTTCGAGCATATACCAGACGACAGGAAGAATCGAAAGCGACTGCGAGAGTTTCCTGGATTCGATTTTGACGAAAATTCCATTGAAGAGGAAGCTAAGAAGAAATTTATCGAAGAAACATTTTCCAAGGCTGATCTGTTGCGTGTTTCTGAGATTCTTAATACCGAGATCGGGACAAAGGAGGTAATGATTAACACCATTTGTTATTACTTGAGGAATTTGGATGAACTCGCAACTAATATAGACGATGATGACGAAGATGAAGAAGACGAATAAGACGAAGAGAGCGAAGAGGAAGACCAGCACAGAAGGTATAGAGAACAACATAAGTTTTCATTGTCGTTCCGCGACGTAGAGGGCGCTATGAAAACATTTAACGGTAAGGATGGTTACCCAGTGAAGAAATGGATCGCGGATTTTGAGGAGACGTCAATCTTGATGGGATGGAGTGAGCTGCAAAAGTTTATTTTCGCTAAGAAATCACTCGATGGTTTAGCTAAGCTTTTTATTCAAGGTGAGAAAGGACTGACGTCCTGGACTGCACTGAAGAAGGCCTTGAAAGAGGAGTTTGACGTGGCGGCAAGCAGTGCAGAAATTCACAAGTTGTTAACCCAGCGACGAAAAAAGCGCGACGAATCTCTACAGGAATACTTTCTTGTGATGAAGGAAATCGCTAGTAGAGGTGATGTTGAGCTAGTTTCTCTGTGTCAGTACGTGATTGATGGGATCGAGGACGATTCAGGATCAAAACTTCTTCTCTATGGAGCAAAAAATTCCAAGGATTTCAAGGAGAAAATAAAAAGTTATGAGATGGCAGTGAAGTCTTTGCCAAAGAAAAGCACAAAGTATAATAACAGTAATTTTCAAGGAAGTGCCAAGAGTGCCAACGAGAAGGACGGAAAGTGCTGGGGCAGTACAAAGAAGAAAGAGGCGAGTAGTGGAGATAGATGTTATAATTGCGGTGGATTTGGTCATAGTTCAAAGGAATGTGAGCACAAGGATAAAGACAAGCGATGTTTCAACTGCAATGAGTTTGGCCACATTTCATCCGAGTGCAAAAAAGAGAGGAAGAACGATAAGAGGAATAATCAAGGTATCAATCTTATTGATGAAAAGAAAAGCTGCCTCAAGTTCAAAGAGGTTAGTTTGGGTCAGCAGAAACTTCAGGCACTTATCGACTGTGGCAGTCCTTATAACCTACTGCGACAAAACATCCATAAGACCATGGGTTCCCCAGGATTGAAGAGCACGGATCTTGTTTTGAAAGGATTCGGTAATGGTTTTGTTGCTCCTCAAGGTTACTTCACAACAGTCGATGAAGTAGACGAGCTGGAGTTCCAAACCAACGTCTATGTTGTTTCTGATGATACTATGGAGTGGGACATGGTTATTGGTAACGATCTATTGGATCAGGGTGAGGTCATCCTGAGCAAGCAAGGAGTTACCATCAAGAAACTAGAGGTCCCAATGACGGTGATCAGGGTAGCCGACGAACAGGAATTTGATATCGATAACTGCGTTGATGAGGAAAAAAGGGAACAGATCCAGGATTTGGTAGCGAGATATGTACCAAAGAAGACGAAATCTACTGATGTCAAAATGAAGATCACATTGAAAGAAGAAAAACCGATATTTAGCAGGCCCAGACGAATGGCACCGCTTGAGAACGAGTTTGTCGATGAGCAAGTCGAGGCGTGGCTGGAGGAAGATATCATAGAACCGAGTCAATCAGAATATACATGCCAAGTGGTGGTAGTCAAAAAGAAAAATGGAATTCCGTTCAAGATTGTGACTGACTGTATGGCATTCCAAAAGACAATGCACAAAAGGGACCTGGTCCCACGAGTAGCTACATGGGATATGGCCTTGGAGGAGTTTGACTATACCATCGAACACCGAACTGCAACCAGGATGAAACATGTCGATGCCCTGAGCCGATGTCCAGCAGTGATGTTTGGATTCCCTGATGGCCTTGCAGCGAGGATCAAAATCGCCCAGAGAAAAGACGAAGGATTGACAGCGATAAAAGCGACACTGGAGAAAGGGCCTTACGAAAACTTCATCGTCAGAGATGGACTGCTATTTAAATTTGTTGACGGGCGAGAGACGTTGGTGGTCCCGCGGGCAATGCACCATGAAATCATCAGAGATGCACAAGAGAAGGGACACTACGCTGTTAAAAGGACTGAAGAAGACGTGAAGCAGGAATATTATATTCCAGACTTGGCCAACAAGGTGAAACGAGTCATAGCCAACTGTGTGAAGTGTCTGGTGGTTAACAGGAAGGCAGGCAAGAAAGAAGGTTGGTTACATCCGATTTTCAAGGAGAGTGTGCCATTGCACACCTACCACATGGATCACATTGGACCACTTAAGTCTACACACAAGGGATATGAACACATCTTCTGTGTGATAGACGCCTTCACGAAGTTCACCTGGCTGTATCCTGTGAAAACTACCAAATCGGCCCAGACGATTGAAAAGATGGAGTTTCAGAGGACGAACTTTGGAAACCCAGTTCAAGTGATCACCGACAGGGGGCCATCGTTCACCTCCCATGAGTTCCAGGACTACTGTAAATCGCCGAGTATCAAGCACGTCTTGATCACAGCTGGACTGCCAAGAGCCAATGGTCAAATCGAGAGAGTCAACTCAACAGTGACCAAGATCATCGCTAAACTTAGCATTGACGATCCAACAAAATGGTACAAGGTTGTACCATCTGTCCAACGAGCTATCAACTCTACGTTCCAGAGGAGCATCGGAATGTCACCTTTCGAGCTGCTGATAGGAGTCAGAATGCACAACCAAAATGATCTACGTATAGTGCAACTCATCGAAGAGGAGCTGATCGATTCGTTCAACGAAAAACGTGATCAGATGAGAGAAGATGCAAAAAAGCAGATAGAAAAAGTACAATCTGAAAATCGTGCTGAATTCAACCGACGACGTAAGGAGCCTAAGAAGTATCAGGTCGACGACCTGGTTGCCATCAAACGCACTCAGATCGGTCCACATCTGAAACTAAAAACCAAAAGTCTAGGACCTTATCGAGTGACTCGAGTAAAACTCAACGACACATATGACGTCAGCAGAGAAGGAGACCATGCTGGACCAAGAATCACATCGTCCTGTGCGGAGTTCATGAGGCCCTGGCCGGGCGGATTTTCTTCATCCGGGTCGGATGAGGATCAGGACGGCCGAGTGTGGGAACCGGATGAGGATCAAGAAGGCCGAGTATGGGATCTAGCGGGCGCAGGAGTAAGCTCAGCGCCATTGTCTGAGAATAAAAAGAAGAGAAGCAATATTCCGAGTTCCGATGAGCCGCGAAACACATTCCCTTAATTCTCTACTGTATTTTAATCAGTTTCATTGTTATAATAAATAATTCAGTTCTATATTCGATGCTTGTGAGTGTCATGATCTGGAAACCGTTTCCCACAATATTATATTAAGAAAAGTTAAATGAAGTAGGAAAACTAAACAAAGATGACAGTCTAAGCAACTTTAGCCCAGTATTTGTCAATTTCTAAGGCTTCAGATCTTGCGGACATCAGATCACCGATGGTGCATCTTGCAGGACATAATCTGCACTGGACTAGGTGGTCCGTAGTTTGTTGAGCCCCGCGTTCACAGAGGGTTGATGATGTGGAATAACCCCATTTCCTCAAGTTGTCTTTTGACCTTACAACCTCTGTTCTGAGCCTGTTCCGAGTTTTCCACACTGGCCATTCTTCAGTGAAACCAGCAGCTAGATGTTCCGATGGTGTCATCCAATGGTGTTCAGATCTCTGCTTCCACACAGATAACCGGGAATTTCTCCATTGGCCAATGTTAACTCTTGTCCTCTTGAAACTTTCCCTGGACTTCAGTCCTGGAGGAGGAGAATGATGATAATGTAGGGGATGCTTATCGGAGGTAGATGCCTTGTACCTTTCTCTCTGTGTAGCTACTTCGCGCCTGATGTCTGGAGGGGCAATTCCAGCTAAAGAAAGAAGCCTCCCAGAAGAATGCACTAATTATATGCGTTCGGGCGTCCGCTGTGCAACGGCAAGAAAAAAAAAAAAAAAAACATTGTAAAATTTACCGGCTGATTCTTTCAATACAAAAGCATCATCTGAAAATGAAAGTAGATCTTTCAGTTATACTTCAGATGCCAGCAGATGGGCAATACAATGATTTCAATAAAACATTGTAACTGATTTCAATTCTTTAACTGATTCCAATAATGTGCACACCCCTGTAGTATGTGTCCTTCATTAGCACTCGCCAAAATATCCCTCGTCTCCCACTCGTCTTAATCCCTCCGCAGTCAGATTACCTCAGCTACCCATCTATTCTCCTGTAACACCACATTTCAAATGCTTCCATTTGCGTCTACTGAGAAACTTAAGAGACCCACATTTAAGATGGCTGAGGTCAGAATCGAACCCACATTTTCTCAATGCTGCCTCACGACCCTTCAGGGACTCACATCTAGTGGGGTGTGGGTTGGCGACCACGGGACCCCAGCTGAGTCCTGTATTGCTTCCACTTACTTTTGCCGGGCTCCTCTCCGTCTCTTTTCTGTCGACCTTTCTTGGTCAACTCTTGTTCTCTTCCGACGGTATTAGAGTATCCGAGGCCTAGGGAGTCTCTTCCTTTCCCGCCTTAATTGGCCCTTCTCTCATCTTTCCTGATACTCTCAATCTGTGAGGCGTCACGCCTCAAGTTTCCTTTTCATGTTATCTCCGGCCTTCTGCTCAAGGTCCTCAAGGAGGCAGGGTGTGTGCAGCCCCACCCACCACTTATGGTGCGCCCTGGATATTGCTACACCCTCAAGGGCTAACGGCTGGTGAGTTCGGGAGTTGGCGATCCCGAGAATTTCCTGAGCTGGGTCCGTTTCTTCCCTTTTTTCCACTGACTTTGGGGCGGGTCCTCTCCTCTTTCCTCTTTCCTATCTGCCTTTCATGGCTCTACTTCCTTCCAATTCCCTAAATCCTCATTCTTCCAGGTTTGAGGGCATTTCTTTTCTTTCTGTCCTTTATTTGCCTTATCCTTTATTTGTTTACCACTTCTTCTTCTAGTGTGTAAGTTTGTAATTAGTAATAGTTATAGTTTTCATTCTCATCTCATCTTTCACTATCACCCAAACCATTAGGGGCCGATAACCTAGATGTTAGGCCCCAAAACAACAATTATCATCATCCTCACATCAGAATGATAGAGCCGGGAGTTGAACCTTGTGCGAGCCACTACAGGGCGACGAGGTGAAGTGACATTGACAAGCCCGAGTTACCTGACGACCAATAGAGCAGCAGCGAGCTGGAGTGCTTCTATTGCCCTCGTCAGCGAGAGAACTTGAACAAATTGCGACGAGTGGAAGTCTCATTAAAAGTCTCAAGGGGACTGAAGGAAGTTGAACTGTACTATACTGCAATTGTAAACACTCCGTCACGATGACACTAGAAGGGCAACATTTATCCCCCAATCTCACCGTGGTGGAACAAAGTGTTGGTTAAAGTTACAATGACATTTAAATATGTACGTACTTAAATAAAACTTCACTGATTACTCAGTCATGGAGATTAATTTATAGAACTGTTGAGTATTGAAAGTGGCCTGTTTGCCATTTCTTGATGAATGCAGTACATTTGCATTGGTCTGTTCTCACAGGGTACAGTAAAATGTGGCTTTTCACCGAGGTCTCAGTCTCACTCATGGCTGTGATTATATGGAAGCTACTGAGGTATGGGTGGTGCTTAGTAATGATATTCGGGACACAGTCAGTGTCTGTTGGCACAGGCTAGAGTATCACTGCTGTCTCAGTCTCACTAATGGCTGTGATTTTATGGTAGCTACTGAGGTATGTGTGGTGCTTAGTAATGACATTCAGGGCACAGTCAGTGCCTGTTGGCACAGGCTAGAGTATCGCCGCTGTCTCAGGCTCACTCATGGCTGTGATTATATGGAAGCTACTGAGGTATGTGTGGTGCTTAGTAATGACATTCAGGGCACAGTCAGTGTGTGTTGGCACAGGCTAGAGTATCACCGATATCTCAGTCTCACTCATGGCTGTGATTATATGGAAGCTACTGAGGTATGGGTGGTCCTTAGTAATGACATTCAGGGCACAGCTAGTGTCTGTTGGCACAGGCAAGAGTATCACCACTGTCTCAGTCTCACTCATGGCTGTGATTATATGGAAGCTACTGAGGTATGTGTGGTGCTTAGTAATGACATTCAGGGCACAGTCAGTGTGTGTTGGCACAGGCTAGAGTATCACCGATGTCTCAGTCTCACTCATGGCTGTGATTATATGGAAGCTACTGAGGTATGGGTGGTCCTTAGTAATGACATTCAGGGCACAGCTAGTGTCTGTTGGCACAGGCAAGAGTATCACCGCTGTCTCAGTCTCACTCATGGCTGTGATTATATGGAAGCTACTGAGGTATGAGTGGTGCTTAGTAATGACATTCAGGGCACAGTCAGTGTGTGTTGGCACAGGCTAGAGTATCACCGCTGTCTCAGTCTCACTAATGGCTGTGATTTTATGGAAGCTACTGAGGTATAGGTGGTGCTTAGTAATGACATTCACGGCACAGTCAGTGTCTGTTGGCACAGGCTAGAGTATCACCGCTGTCACAGTCTCACTAATGGCTGTGATTTTATGGAAGCTACTGAGGTATAGGTGGTGCTTAGTAATGACATTCAGGGCACAGTCAGTGTATGTTGGCACAGGCTAGAGTATCACCGTTGTCTCAGTCTCACTCATGGCTGTGATTATATGGAAGCTACTGAGGTATGGGTGGTGTTTAGTAATGACATTCAGGGCACAGTCAGTGTCTGTTGGCACAGGCTAGAGTATCACCGCTGTCTCAGTCTCACGCATGGCTGTGAATATATGGAAGTTACTGAGGTATGGGTGGTGCTTAGTAATGGCATTAAGGGCACAGTCAGTGTCTGTTGGCACAGACTAGAGTATCACCGTTGTCTCAGTCTCACTCATGGCTGTGATTATATGGAAGCTACTGAGGTATGGGTGGTGCTTAGTAATGACATTCAGGGCACAGTCAGTGCCTGTTGGCACAGGCTAGAGTATCAACGCGGCCTCAGTCTCACTCATGGCTGTGATTATATGGAAGCTACTGAGGTATGGGTGGTGCTTAGTAATGACATTCAGGGCACAGATAGTGTCTGTTGGCACAGGCTAGAGTATCACCGCTGTCTCAGTCTCACTCATGGCTGTGATTATATGGAAGCTACAAAGGTATGTGTGGTGCTTAGTAATGCCATTCAGGGCACAGCCCGTGTCTGTTGGCACAGGCTAGAGTATAACCACTGTCTCAGTCTCACTCATGGCTGTGATTATATGGAAGCTACTGAGGTATGGGTGGTGCTGAGTAATGACATTCAGGTCACAGTCAGTGTCTGTTGGCACAGGCTAGAGTATCACCGCTGTCTCAGTCTCACTCATGGCTGTGATTATATGGAAGCTACTGAGGTATGGGTGGTCCTTAGTAATGACATTCAGGGCACAGCTAGTGTCTGTTGGCACAGGCAAGACTATCACCGCTGTCTCAATCTCACTCATGGCTGTGATGATATGGAAGCTACTGAGGTATGGGTGGTGCTTAGTAATGACATTCAGGGCACAGTCAGTGTGTGTTGGCACAGGCTAGAGTATCACCGCTGTCTCAGTCTCACTAATGGCTGTGATTTTATGGAAGCTACTGAGGTATAGGTGGTGCTTAGTAATGACATTCACGGCACAGTCAGTGTCTGTTGGCACAGGCTAGAGTATCACCGCTGTCTCAGTCTCACTAATGGCTGTGATTTTATGGAAGCTACTGAGGTATAGGTGGTGCTTAGTAATGACATTCAGGGCACAGTCAGTGTCTGTTGGCACAGGCTAGAGTATCACCGTTGTCTCAGTCTCACTCATGGCTGTGATTATATGGAAGCTACTGAGGTATGGGTGGTGTTTAGTAATGACATTCAGGGCACAGTCAGTGTCTGTTGGCACAGGCTAGAGTATCACCGCTGTCTCAGTCTCACGCATGGCTGTCATTATATGGAAGTTACTGAGGTATGGGTGGTGCTTAGTAATGGCATTAAGGGCACAGTCAGTGTCTGTTGGCTCAGACTAGAGTATCACCGTTGTCTCAGTCTCACTCATGGCTGTGATTATATGGAAGCTACTGAGGTATGGGTGGTGCTTAGTAATGACATTCAGGGCAGAGTCAGTGCCTGTTGGCACAGGCTAGAGTATCACTGCGGCCTCAGTCTCACTCATGGCTGTGATTATATGGAATCTACTGAGGTATGGGTGGTGCTTAATAATGACATTCAGGGCACAGTCAGTGTGTGTTGGCACAGGCTAGAGTTATCACCGATGTCTCAGTCTCACTCATGGCTGTGATTATATGGAAGCTACTGAGGTATGGGTGGTGCTTAGTAATGACATTCTGGGCACAGATAGTGTCTGTTGGCACAGGCTAGAGTATCACCGTTGTCTCAGTCTCACTCATGGCTGTGATTATATGGAAGCTACAAAGGTATGAGTGGTGCTTAGTAATGCCATTCAGGGCACAGCCCGTGTCTGTTGGCACAGGCTAGAGTATAACCACTGTCTCAGTCTCACTCATGGCTGTGATTATATGGAAGCTACTGAGGTATGGGTGGTGCTGAGTAATGACATTCAGGTCACAGTCAGTGTCTGTTGGCACAGGCTAGAGTATCACCGCTGTCTCAGTCTCACTCATGGCTGTGATTATATGGAAGCTACTGAGGTATGGATGGTGCTTAGTAATGACATTCAGGGCACAGTCAGTGTCTGTTGGCACAGGCTAGAGTATCACCGCTGTCTCAGTCTCACTCATGGCTGTGATTATATGGAAGCTACTGAGGTATGGGTGGTGCTGAGTAATGACATTCAGGGCACAGATAGTGTCTGTTGGCACAGGCTAGAGTATCACCGCTGTCTCAGTCTCACGCTTGGCTGTGATTATATGGAAGCTACTGAGGTATGGGTGGTACTTAGTAATGACATTCAGGGCACAGTCAGTGTCTGTTGGCACAGGCTAGAGTATCACCGCTGTCTCAGTCTCACTCATGGCTGTCATTATATTGAAGCTACTGAGGTATGGGTGGTGCTGAGTAATGACATTCAGGGCACAGTCCGTGCCTGTGGATGCTCTGAAAGGTTCTACTCATAGGGTTAGTACTGCTGTTGTGACTCAGTGAGGAAAGCAATGGCAAACTATCTCACTCCTCTCCTTGCCTAGTACGCCTCAATAAGGCGCTGCCTTGGTTGTTTCTGGGTATCTACCCACATAGCCTCACGGCGGTGCCTTTTGAGGATCAAACCAGCCTTCGGGCTGACTACCTAACAGACAGACAGAGTTTTGAAAATCCATTACAACTGGCGCTGGGCTGATATTCTCGTCTGCTATATTCAAGGTTGTAGGAATGAATTCTGGCGCAGTCAGTTGGTGGTGTTTGCAGTTTCGGAGTTTGGAATTCCCACTAAGGATCAAAGACCTTCCAAAGCTTTGTTCTTCTTTTCTTGTGTAATGTGTGGGCTCAGCATTTGCTCTCTACCCAATAACGAATTCGACAGCTTCGAAACATTATTTATCCTGAAGTAGCACCAACACACAGCGCACGTGTTGAAGTAATAGCTCAATATGTGGTTATGTGTAAGAGAGCCCAAACTTCACCACTCAAAACACAATAAATAATAATAACATAACAGTGCTGGATCGAATAAAGGAGAAACAGCAAATGATCCGCCAGATCAATAGAACGAGATCCACCACGGGTTACGACATGGTGGCCTGATGATCGACATTCTAGAAGGCAAAATACCTGGAAAACGCCCTCGCGGGAGGCCACGGAACACTTTCATGAGATCCTTCCTAGATAGCTCTGGCCTGCGAAGTTATGAAGTGGTCAAAAGGACAGCACAAGACCGAACAACGTGGAAAAGACTCATTGTAGGGACAGACCAGTCGCTTGACTGAAAAACATGATAATGATGAATACTAATTTCGATGGCTGTAGTAGGTTTGTTTTTTTATTTATCGTATGGCTTTTGTGCCGGGAGTGTCCGAGGATATCGTCGGTTCGCCAGAGGCTGTAGCTGCTCCAATGCGGACACTCATGAGGTGAGCTACAAGTTCCGTTCAATTTCAAGTAGTTCCAACTTTTGGCACCAGATGTCACTGACACCTAGTGGTGAACGTTGGAACTTTGAAACAGCCTTTCAACGAAATTTAGCTTCACACAAGTTTAGTCTGTAGAAAGTTCTTTTACATGCCGTACATCTATGACATGGGACCGCCGGCTTTACATTCCCTCCGAAGGAAGGCATATTGAAGGATTTATAAAGCTCTTAGAAATATCCAACGACTTCGGCCGGGTTTGAACCCGCGATCTTGGGCATGCTACCGACTACGCCACCGAAGCCACTACACCACGAAGTGACCTACTGCGAATCCACATAAATCAACAACCAGTCTTGTGGGAGCAATCGATAGGTTTATTCTTCAAACTTGTTACTGCGACGAAGGAGATCACGAGTCCTTCGGAGGCTGTGTGATCTCAAGAGCAGTAAAATTCGCTCCCCAAAGAAACAACAAGTAGTTCTGTGACGAACTAAACAGCCTACTTTTCTTAAAATTGAAGATTCATTCCAATCTACAGTATATAGACCTATCTAGAATAATGCCGAAATCAAGTTGGGAATCAAGTGCTGCAGTTTGAAATACACCTGAAATATTGTAGCTTAATAGAGTAACTTACTACAGTTGGCAGCCCTGGTGACTCTGAATATAATCTTAGTTCCATCTCGTAAGGTATAGAATGAAGTTACAAAATTTGGTTGGAATCTAATGGATAGTATGGACGTTACATGCTGTTTGATATTGGATTTATCAGGGCGCGTAAAATCATATTGAGAACAATGTCATGTATGTGATGCTCTGAACTAATCTGAAATATTACGATTTATTATAGTGCCAATTTCGGATAAAATCCATTTGTTACTATGGAAGTTACATATAAATAAATAAAAATTGAAACTATCAGGAAGCTTAGAATCATGTTGGTAGCACTGACGTATATTAGTTACTCCAAATTAATCTAGAATGTCATGTACTATACGTGTGCAAAGTTTAGAGCTATTGCCTTGTATACGTTCTGATATATTGATATTAGGGTAATAAAATAGAGAAAGCATTTATTAACAGTTGGCAGCCCTGGTTGCTCTCAATAATACGCATAGTCATATCTGTTATGGTGCACATAGCACATTCGAAATTTGGTTGAAATCCAATTGATAGTACAAATTGGTCCTATTAGCAGACTTAGAATCTTGTTGGCAGCACTGACGTATTTTAGGTACTCCAAATTAATCTAGAATGTCAGGTACTATACGTGTGCATAGTTTAAAGCTGTCGGCTAGCATACTTTCTGATATATTGGTATTTGGATAAAACAAACAGAGGTAGCATTTATTAACAGTTGGCAGCCCTGGCGGCTCTTAAGAATACGCTCAGGCATGTCTATTTATGTTCACATATTACATACGAAATTTGGTTGAAATCCAATTGATAGTGTAGTAGTTACATGCATTTAAAATTGGACCTATCAGCAGGCTTTGAATCATTTTGGCAAAACTGTCACGTATGGCCCCCTGGAAATTAAACTGAAATATTATTATCTATATGTGTGCCAATTTTGTTATAGCTCCAATACCTTCCAAGATATCCAACATGGAGCTCAAATTTCAATTGCGTTTTCTCAGCAGTTGGTAGCACTGGCATCATTTTCAAATATGGCCGTGAGATATTCAGGTATCAGGAATCTTTGGTATCGATTGCTGCAGCCGTTTAGGAGTTGATAGGGGGGACACAAACATAGACAGACAGACGGACAGACAGATGGACGGACAGACAGACACACATTTGCCCGGATCGGTCTCATAAGTCTACCTTTTCCTCATTTTTGCAAATTGGAAAAAGTAGGCTAAAAATAGCGCTTAACAGGCTCTTTAGTTCCTGGAACCTCCACAAGGCAAGATGTGGCGCAACTTCGACTAGATACAAATTGATTTTGCGCACTTCAAAGTCACTTCTATGTTTCAGTCGGGTATTTTAATGGGACTAACGTGAAATGATCATCTACGAGCATTCTTTCTATGGTAAATATTTGAATCGGTGAGACCAAGAAGTGAAAGATTCCACATTTTCGTTTTAAAACGCATCTGTTGAGCAGAAAAAGAAAACAAATATTACATGAGCCTTACAGAAGCCGCATATGATGTGTAACATATTATATGTTATCCTGCTATGTGGGTCCCGGGAGCGCTAATCCCTTGTTGACAGTGAACTCTGTTGGTCATTGAAATAACTACTTGTAAAACTCCACTGCCAAATCCTGACCGTAATGAATCATAATTGTTATTTGCTGCGGCGGAAGCAATCCACTGCCTACTTGATGCGAGCTGCGCTCTATACCGGCCAGTTAGTGAACCCATGCCAGCGATGTTATTGAAAATGGCCTCGTTTTGCCGATCGGCGCACTGCCAAGTATAGGCGCGATTAAAAATTGGGTGTGCGGAAGGTATATTAAATGTGTTTCTCCAAGTGATATGTTTAGACCAACGAAGTTTCAATTATTGTTAGTAGTCGGCGTTAATATACTGAATTCCTACGTTGTTTGGAGTGTTTGTTGATGCGATATATATTCCGCATAGCCACATGGCCGACAGTACATCGAGTGCTTACATTAAATGAGAATACAGCAAAAGTATGAAGATTTAATAAATCGTAATTGTTTTCAGCAAATATGATATAATGAATATTTTCACACCAAAGAACGACAACTTGAAGATGATTTACTGTAGGAATATCTTAAATGGGGTCTCCAAACCTTGAACTAAACTGTATGCGATATACATTCCACATAGTCACATGGCTTACAGTACGTCGTTGTACCGATCTCCGCCACCACGCGCGCTCATTGTTTCCGTCCCATCCACTTCCGTCCCTTTTCCAAAATCACTCCCACAAAAATGTCCAGCTACCGAGTGGAAAGATGTTACACATAAAAACTTTCCAACAATCATTATGCACCAGTGACCCAGTGAATATCTCACTGAGACCAGGAAGGGAAACATTCCAGGAATTGAAGCCCATTAAAAATAAGGAACTTGAAGATGTTGCAAAAATTATGTACTTGATATTTACAAACAGTTTTATAACAATATTTACAATGGCCTACAGCTAGCACTAGTCAGACTGAAGATGATGAGAATGAGTGAGGACTAACAAACTCTGCAAAGGCTAAAAGGTGAAAAACCTGTATTTTCTGAAATATAAATATGTCTCTATGACTTATATAATCCATGTTGTGTGTTTAAAGGCAATAAAATCTTGTAATTAACAGTTATAAGATTGGTTCTGTACAATTCACTCAGTTGAGACCAAGAAGGAAAATATTCCACTAACTTTGAAAACATATCAGATCTGAAATGAGGATTTGAGAAACAAACCACTAGTGGAATATTGCTTGTGATTATAATGAATAAGTTTGTAAGTTCCTTCATCCAACCTTTAGTTTGGTTGCTATGACATTTCTTTTGATTTCCCGAAAGTAGGGTCAAGTGAATCTTTCCCTTCTTGCCTTCACCGATTCATTTATATCACACATTGAAGACATAAGTTCCGCAGTCAGAATGAGCCAGTCAGCAAAGTGTTATTAATCTACTCAATCAGTTTGAGCACGACTTCATGAAGCCTGTAAGCAATTCAGTAAATCCATACCAGCTCCTTGCAATGTGTAGCCGTTTGTTAATGGCGATGTCCGGCTTCATCGAGGAACGTTTAAAACAAATTTAACTTGTGTGGTGTCGGTTTAGACTCTGTAGCATGGAGTACAGGTATTGATTGCATTGCATCAAAGATAAAACAAGAAGTTCCGTGACGAACTAAAGATCCTACTTTTCTTAAAATTAAGATTTATACCAATGATTAATCTACAGTATATGAACCTATCTAGAATATTAGGGTAAAAAATATAGACAGCATTTATTAACAGTTGTCAGTCCAGATTGCTCTTAAGAATACTTATAGTCATATCTGTTATGTTACACATAGCACATACGAAATTTGGATGAAATCCAACTGATAGTATAGAAGTTACATGTACAGTATTATATTTAAAAATTGGTCCCATCAGCAGGCATAGAATCATGTTGGTAGAACTGACGTATATAAGTTACTCCAAATTAATCTAAAATGGCAGGTACTATACGTGTGCATAGTTTAAAGATGTCGGCTTGCATACTTTCTGATATATTGGTATTTGGATATTAAAAAGAGAGAGAGCAATTATCAACAGTTGGCAGCCCTGGTGACTCTTAAGAATATCCTCAGTCATATCTGTTTATGTACACATATTACATACAAAATTTGGTTGAAATCCAATTGTTAGTGTGGAAGTTATATGGATTTAAAAATTGGACCTCTCAGAAGTCTTAAAATTATTTTGGCAACACTGTCATGTATGTCCTCCTGGAAATTAAACTGAAATAGTATTATCTACATGTGTGCCAATTTTTGAATAGCTCCCATGCATACCTTCTATGATATCCAACATGGAGCTCAAATTTCTAGTGCGTTTTTTCAGCAGTTGGTAGCACTGACATCATTTTCAAATATGGGCTTGAGATATTCCTGAATACATCTTTACTCATACTAAATTTAGTTTCGATTGCTGCAGCCGTTTAGGAGTTGATAGGGGCGGGGGGACACACACACAGCCAGACAGACACAAATTTTCCCGGATCGATCTCATGTCTACTTTTTCCTCATTTTTGCAAAATGTGAAAAGTAGGCTAAAACAACCGATGCCCCTTGTATTTGCAATTATAATGACAACATGCCTTTCACAACCAAAATGAGATTTGCCTGCGTCTGACATTTCATGCTACTGAGACAACATCACGGTCATTAAAATAATAAAAACAATCGAATATTGCTGAGTACTGTTGGTAAAATCATGCACAGGCTCGGTGTTTACTTAAGGATATGTTTAGCCTACATTCATTAATGAAAAAAAATAGGCGTATGAGATTACCTTCTGTCCATGTGTGTGTGTATTTGTGCGTATGTGTGTGTGTTGACCCAGTAATACAGTAACTTCTAAAGAGCTCGAGAGATTTCAATGAAACCCGGTAGCCCTTCAAATTGTATTATGTCTCACCAATCCAACATGGCGGCTGTGCGAAATATTTCACCGATATTCTATAGGTATATCTCCGAAACTATTACCGATATCACCCTGAAATTTTGTACGGTTTTAAAAGGCACTATTAGCAGTTCACCTATGACACTTTCAAAAACCTGTTAACTTCAAAACGAACATGGCGGTCAAGTGAATGTGAAACATTTTAATAGCCTTTTGTCGCGATTTTGCCATCTGAGCGCAGTGAAATTTGGTACAGCAAATGTTTATACAGATTGTAATGCACTGGCATCTAATTTAGTTCAATTGTTCACATAACCTGAAGATGGCGGCTGTGCGCAATATTAACATTAAGTTTTTCTTTCTTGTGTATTAATCATGCGATCGAAGTGAACGTTTGAATAATGAACCTTCGCAAAAATCGTCATCTAATGGTACATAACTCTATGGCCTACATATATAAAAATCCAATATGGCGACCAACCAAAATATTTAGGCGGTTCTCAACATCTACGAATTTATTATAGCAATCAAACTGAAATTTTGTATGTTGATAGAGGCAATTAACATGAGTAGGACATAAGAAATTAGGCTGTATAGTTGTTCACGGAACTACTTGTTATAAATTACTTAGCAGAAATATGCTGTCAAATCTTTAGTGTACTGTAATCAGTCATCATCTCGCTGTTGAAGGCCAGAGACTCCGTGGGAGACCTAAGCTAGACACTATAAACTGAGATCTAAGATAAAGAAGCCTAAACCCACAGGAATCGCTTCATCGAAGGAAATGGCGTGCATTGACCCGAAAAGCGGAACCCGTTCCAATGGGAATACGCTAAAAAGTATTAGAAGTGTACTGGAATCAAATTATGTTAACTGCATAACGTTGCCTGCAGAACGAGTAATAAAGACTTGAGGCGGATTTAATGGAATTTCGGAAAATAATAGAGCTTGTACAATAGCTTGATATAGTCAGCGCACGAGGAGGAAAAAAAACAAGTAGTTCCGTGAAGAACTATACAGTCTGTTTTCATACATCCTACTTATGTTAACTGCCACTATCAACATATTAAATTTCAGGTTGATTGCTGTAATAGATTCGTAGATATTGCGAACCGACTAAATATTTCGGATGGTCGCCATGTTGGATTTTATATATGTAGGTCCTAGAGTTATGTACTGTTACATGAAGATTATTGTGTACGTGTAGCATTCAAACTTCAATCGCATGATTAAGACACAAGAAGTAACAAGTAGATTTTAAAATTTCGCACAGCTGCCATCTTGTGGTTATGGAAACAATTGAAATAAGTTAGATGCCAGTGGATTAACATTCGTATAAGGATTTACTGTACCAAGTTTCACTGCACTCGGATGGTTAAATTGCGAGAAACGTCCATGTGAATATTTATACTTCGTATCACCGCCATGTTGGATTTGTGATCACCAGGTTATTGAAAGTCCTATAGGTGAACTTACGTTCATATCCCCTATGAACATACAAAAATTCAGTTTGATTGCTATAATAGATTCATAGATATTCAGAGCCGTCTAAATATTTTGGATGGTCGCCATGTTGGATTGTTAAATGTATAGGCCATAGAGTCATTTACCAATAAAGCAAAAATTATTGCGTAGGTTCGTTATTCAAACTTTCACTTCGATCGCATGATTACGACACAATAAATAAAAACTTAATTTTAAAATTCGCACAGCCGCCATCTTGAGGTTATGTAAACAATTGAACTAAATTAGATACCAGTGCATTACAATGTGTATAAACATTTCCTGTACCGGTTTTTCATTGCGTTTGGAACATTAAATCGCGAGAAAGGTGTATTAAAAATTTTCAAATTCGCTTGGCCGACATGTTCGTTTTTTAATTAACCGGTTTTTGAAAGTGTTATAGATGAACTTCCAGTAGAGCCCTTTATCTTCGTACAAAATTTCAGGATGATACCGCTAATAGTTTCAGAGATATAGAATGCCGGTGAAATATTTCGCACTTCCGCCATCTTGTGGTTATGTAAACAATTGAACGAAGTTAGTTATCGGTACGTTACAATATGTATAAACATATACTGTACCAAGTTTTTTTGCGTTTGGTTGGTTAAATCGCGAGAAACATCTATTTAAAAGTCGCAAATTTGCGTGGCCGCCATGTTGGTTTTGTATTTACCAGTTTTTCAAAGGTCACATAGGTGAACTTCTAGTAGTTCCCTTTATCGCCGTAATAAATTCCAGGGAGATATCGGTAATAGTTTCGGAGATATTGAATGCTGGTGAAATATTTCGCACAGCCGCCATGTTGGATTGGTGAGACGTAACAAAATTTGAAGGGCACGGTCGGGGTCGTCCGGAATATTGCTATGAACTTACCGAGTTTCATTGAAATCGGTTAGAAGTTATTAGACACACACACACACGCACACGGACAAAAGGTGATCTCATAAGCCTATTTTTTCAGAATTGAAAATAGGCTAAAAACGTGAGATCTTCAGGCGGAATGGTCATTCTCCAGCTGGCTCCTCAGTGTATGTGTGTCATCACTGCGGTAGAGTGTGTAGCTCATGGATTGGACTGATGAGTCATCTGAGCGAACATCAGTAGGACTAATTCAACATATTGCCCTCGAGTGTCCAAGGAGGATAGCCACAAAAGCATGTTTAATGGAGGAGATTTGAAGGAACGATCCAAGAACTACACAGTGCCACCAATAATGCTGCCAACTTGTTGAATATACTGTGTTTTAATTTCCAAAACTGTTATCTTCAATCAACTTTGTAAATATTGTAAGACTGTTGTGATATGGATATTTTCAATCCATTGCCACAATTTATCCTCATTTTTTCATACGAAATATATAAAAGAGTATGACTAAAAACTGAACACTTCGTTCATTGAAGTTTTAGAACAACGTACTTTTAGCCTATTTTCAATTTTGAAAAAATAGGCTTATGAGATCACCTTTTGTCCGTGTGTGTGTGTGTGCGTGTGTGTGTGTGTGTGTGTGATTCGTGTGTGTGTCCCCCCCTAATAAAATCTAAACGGCAGGAGCGATTTCAATGAAACTCGGAAAGTTCATAGCACTATTCCCGGCGACCTCGACCGTGCCCTTCAAATGTTGTTACGACTCACCAATCCAACATGGCGGCTGTGCGAAATATTTCACCAGCATTCAATATCTCCGAAACTATTACCGATATTACCCTGACATTTTCTATGGTGATAGAGGGAACTACTATAAGTTCACTTATGTGACTTTTGAAAACCTGGTAACTACAAAACCAACATGGCGGCCAAGCGAATTTGCGACTTTTAAATAGACGTTTCTCGCGATTTGACCAACCAAACGCAATGAAACTTGGTACAGTATATGTTTATATACATTGTAATGCACCGACATCTAACTTCGTTCAATTGTTTACATAATCACAAGATGGCGGATGTGCGAAATATTTCACCGGCATTCTATATCTCTGAAACTATTAGCGGTATCTCCCTAAAATTTTGTACGGAGATAAAGGGCACTACAGGAATTCCATCTACAAGATTTTCAAAAACCGGTTAACTACAAAACGAACATGGCGGCCAAGCGAATTTGAACATTTTAAATAGACTTTTCTCGCGATTTAATGTTCCAAGCGCACTGAAACCTGGTAGAGGAAATATTTATACACATTGTAATCCACTGGTATCTAATTTAGTTCAATTGTTTACATAACCTCAAGATGGCGGCAGTGCGAATTTTAAAATTAAGTTTTTATTTCTTGTGATGTAGTCATGCGATCGAAGTGAAAGTTTGAATAATGAACCTACGCAATAATTTTCCTTTAATTGTACATGACTCTATGGCCTATACATTTAACAATCCAACATGGCGACCATCCGAAATATTTAGACGATACTGAATATCTACGAATCTATTTTAGCAATCAAACTGCATTTTTTTAATGTTCATAGGGGCTATAGGACCTATAGGACTTTAAATAACCTGGTGATCACAAATCCAATATGGCGGTGACGCGAATTATAAATATTCACTTGGACGTTTCTCGCAATTTAACCATCCGCGTGCAGTGAAACTTGGTACAGTAAATCTTTATCCGAATGTTAATCCACTGGCATCTAATTTATTTCAATTGTTTCCATAACCTCAAGATGGTAGCTGTGAACATTTTTTTAAATCTCCTTGTTTTTTCTTGTGTCTTAATTATGCGATTGAAGTTTGAATACTACACGTTCACAATAATCTGCATGTAACAGTAAACTCTAGGACCTACATATATAAAATCCAACATGGCGACCATCCGAAATATTTAGTCGGTTCTCAATATCTACGAATCTATTACAGCAATCAAACTGAAATTGTGTATGTTGATAGTGGCAATTAACATAAGTAGGATATATGAAAATAGGCTGTATAGTTCTTCACGGAACTACTTGTTATTTCTTCAGATAAGCCTTGGATAATGTTTTATTTTTACCGTTCGATGGACTTTTGGTTCTAATTTGTGCCGCATACAGTAGATAATGACAGTTCGCTTGGAGAACACACAAATTATATCACTCATTTTGAATTGCAGTTATATATTCTTGTTCCAGTTATCGGCAGATGTTAATTAATTTATATTAGGAGTTAGGAGCATGCTGGTCATTAGCCCAGTGTAGTGAGCAACTGCAATTATTAGGGTCAAGGGATAGGGTGGGCATTCCCGGACATCTTTTTGCACTCAACAGGAGGTCAGATTCATTATAGTGTTGATTCATATTGAAGAAGTGTAACATAGACAGTCTTTTAAGGTAAATTTGCGAATATTGTTCCATATCAGTATACCTGGCAGGAAGCAACAACCCTTAGCATTCAGCAATGACGTCCGATTCACTAAATTATTGAACCATATTAAAGAAAATAATATAGGCTGTCCCTTAAACGACAATTTGGATTCAAATGGAACGGTTTACAAGGATAGAGGACTTTGTCAGTCAAAAATTGTTACGCATTTCACCACTTCTTCATACATGGAAACAACATCTTTTTGCACTCAACAGGAGGTCCTATTCATTATAGTATTGAACCATATTGAAGAAGTGTAATATACACACATCAAAAAAAGTTTTGCATCACCTCGGTTCCCAGATCTCCGGCATATAGACGTTGACTGTGTATATTGTATCCAAGATACAGTCCCTTTGACTGTTCATAGATGTCACTAAAACTGCTCAAAGATGTAAACAACCATGCATGAGCAGGGCCTATTAGACGGAGGGGGTACGACAGCCGATCAGTTCCAGTCATTCCACCAGGACGAAGGTACGCTGCTCATGTTGTCTGTAGTTCTACCATGCCTAGAAGGTCAATGCCGCAGTTCGATCGCGTCCGCATTGTTACTTTGTGTCAAGAAGGGCTCTCAACAAGGGAAGTTTCCAGGCGTCTCAGAGTGAACCAAAGCGATGTTGTTCGGACATGGAGGAGGTACAGAGATACAGGAACTGTCGATGACAGGCCTCGCTCAGGCCGCCCAAGGGCTACTACTGTAGTGGATGACCGCTACTTACGGATTGCCGCTCGGAGGAACCCTGACAGCAATGCCACCATGTTGAATAATGCGTTTCGTTCAGCCACAGGACGTCGTGTTTCAACTCAAACTGTGCGCAATAGGCTGCATGATGCGCAACTTCACTCCCGACGTCCATGGCGAGGTCCAGCTTTGCAACCCCGACACCATGCAGCGCGGTACAGATGGGCCCAACAACATGCTGAATGGACCCCACGGAATTGGCATCACGTTCTCTTCACCGATGAGTGTCGCATATGCCTTCAACCAGACAATCGTCGGAGACGTGTTTGGAGGCACCCTGGTCAGGCTGAACGTCTTAGACACACTGTCCAGCGAGTGCAGCAAGGTGGTGGTTCCCTGATGTTTTGGGGTGGCATTATGTGGGGCCGACGTACGCCACTGGTGGTCATGGAAGGCTCCGAAACGGCTTTACGATACCTGAATGACATCCTCCGACCCATAGTGCAACCATATCGGCAGAATATTGGAGAGGCATTTGTCTTCATGGACGACAATTCTCGACCTCATCGTGCACATCTTGTGAATGCGTTCCTTCAAGATAACGACATCGCTCGACTACAGTGGCCAGCATGTTCGCCAGACATGAACCCTATCGAACATGCCTGGGATATGTTGAAAAGGGCTGTTTATGGACGTCTTGACCCACCAACCACTCTGAGAGATTTACGCCGAATTGTCGTTGAGGAGTGGGACAATTTGGACCAACAGTGTCTTGATGAACTTGTGGATAGTATGCCACGGCGAATACAGGCATGCATCAATGCAAGAGGACGTGCTACTGGGTATTAGAGGTAGTGGTGTGTACTGCAATCTGGACCACAAATGCTGAAAGTCTAGCTGTATGATGGTACAACATGCAATGTGTGGGTCTCATGAGCAATAAAACGAGCTGAAATGTTGTTTGTGTTGATCTCTATTCCCTTTGTATTTAACGGTTCCGGAACTCTTGGAACCGAGGTGATGCAAAACTTTTTTTGATGTGTGTAGAAAGTTACAGTCCATTAGGTAGATTTATATTAATTTTAATCTTGTATCCATTATGTATTTTCTAATTTTTTGTGACCTTTATATTTTATTTATACTGTATTCTAATGGTTCATGGTAAGGATATTTTTATAGCCCCTAACCATCAGGGGTTGTGACTACAACTTTGCATAATTAATTGGTAATACAAGATGGAGCTACAGGATTACGGACATAGAGTTGGAGCAAGCTAATATTGCCCCACATTCATAAACATTACAAACGCAAGCTTGCAGTGTTATGTAACAGTAGCGGAGGCTAGTGTACAACTCTAAATACCGCTGACCAGCGTGACCCAATTAAGCCTTCAAATAGAGAAGACACCTCCTCATAGGGCAGGCGCGGATCTAGAGTTTGGCTTTGGGGGGTTCAGAGAATCGAAATTGTTAAGAAAAATGGTATCACTAAAATCGCAATCACAAAATAAACAACCGTACAAAACCAGACCAATATTTTTGCAAGCTACATGGATAGAAATTTGATGCGTTTAGCGCACCAAGAATATTCGTACAAATTGCAACGGCGTGTTTTGCGACTTTTACATCGAGCTTCGAGAAAAGTATCAAGGAACGTTACAGTTTCGGCAAGTCAAGTTGGTACCGACAAAGGGAGAAAGTCATAGCTTAAATTGCCAACCAAGCTTGCAGTTTGGACGTCGGCAAAATTTTTTGGTGCTAAAAAATCCCCAAATTCCTATCCGTGCATTGCTGCACATTCATCGTGACATCACTATAAATATCGATTCGGCAATCACAAGGTTTGCTAAACAAAATAGACGAGTTGATTTTGTTATATAAATAATTGTTTTTATATAACAGGTATGAAGTTGTAAATATGTACAGTTGTAACAGAACATAATAATTGCAATAAAGATATTTTCAGTATTGAATAAAATGAAAAAAAAACTGTTTTTCAGTTAACATTCGTTAAGTTTTATTTGTCTGGTTATTGTGTTTTCGTTTTTTGAGTTTGCAAAATATTTGGTCTCCGTTTGGGGGGGGGGTCATGACCCCCGTGCCCCCCCCCCTCCCCCCTTGAATCCGCGCCTGGCACCGGGTCTCTTTTCTTTCTTCTCTCTGGGACTCTTCAGTCTAAGTCTAACAGTGCTGCGCCCCGCCGCTGCCCTAACGATGACTCAGCATTGACAACATCTAGACGCTTTAAAGTGAGTGTGCCGTCTATCCTTTATTGCTCCTCTACCCCCTAATCTACACTTTCGCCACCCCCTTTATTTATTGTAATAAACCCCTTATTTCACAGTCAAGAGATTCCTCTTTTTATTTCACTTCATTAGCGTAAACCCTTCCCCCTAGTTTCGAAGCGTAGGTTAAGGTCCACTGTTTACCGCTGCCGCATGCTGTCAGGAGGTGCTATGAAGATTGCATAGACACCTGCATGTCTCTGCACTGGCAGGTGACAATCTTGCTAAGCCCTCAAGGTAATTAACCCTCCTGTAGTAACTCCTCTCCTCCTTACATTCACTCCACCCTAGACGGCCCCATAGATCCCCAAACATCTGACCCATGAGGAAGTAAACCCTAACAAATGGTGGTTAGGCACCAAATAAAACTATCCATTTTCTCGTTGGTATTTGTAACATAGTTCTAAGATTCCTTTATTATTTTAATGTACGCTGACGATGGTATCATTGTATACCGAAACATGTACGTGCTAATTTAATTATGTAAGTACTTTCTAGTGTTTGACACGGTGGCTTTTATAATTTGAGATTCATATCAGTCAACACGGAGAATATTTAATACCATCTTCATAATGGTTAATATCTATGCATTTTATGAAACAACATACTATCCCATCATATGCCTGGAGAGAGTACTGTATAAAGGAACGGGAAGCTAACCTTGTAGTTACGCCCCTTAAAACAACAATAACTAATTAACTAGAGGAGGGGGGAAACACACTCAGTGACGGGACTCGAACCTTCGATCTCTGGACTTAGCGCTACTTGTTCCCCACAATGTCACTATAAAACTTTTCGATTGCATGTAATATCAACAATAGCGCTGGTTTATTTTATTGGTGAGAGCAAAGCGATCCTCTCTGTCAACACGTAAATCCCCGGCATGTAAATAGCTAATGTAATTATACTAGCTGGAATAATTTATTGTCGGATCATTCAATTACAACTGTGTCATTTCAATTCAGACCTACGCTTCTATTATGTGATCTGCTGGCTATTAGTATTGTATGTGGAGTGTCTGTACACGACAAACATATCCAATTGAGCCTTCAGGGAAAGTTTATAGGTCCGTCAATCGTTGAATTGTTCTCAGCCATTATCCCGCGAGAGTATTTTCGACCCGAGGATTAAACAATTCTCTATATTTTCGTTTTGGTCAGCCCTTATTTCCTGTCGCTTACTGTACCTTCCTTCCTAGCCTTGAACTTCACCCTGCAAAAGAAACATGTCCATAGCTTTTGGAACACTCAAGTTATTTCTATATTATTTACGGTCGGGTCAGATTTACCCATGGCGCCAGTCCTCGCGTGACAATTATCGGCTTATGTTAGTCGGGACAATCTGTAAGAAATAAGGGGGAAAATCAACTATTCTGATGCAGCACAATCACATAGCTCACGTCCTTGTTGATCCATGTTTAGGATCTAGGGACACCTTGGTCATCAGCACTATCAAGGCTAATTACACTGTTACGAGAATTATTGTCAGTTAATGCTTAACGGCTCCAGCTATCGAAACCAAATTTGGTAAGAGAAAAGATCTGCCTACCTGAATATCTCACGGCCATATTTGAAATTGACGTCAGTGCTACCAACAGCTGAAAAATCGCAATTGAAATTTTAGCTCTATGTTGCATATCTCAGAAGTTATGCACGCAAATTATTCCAAAATTGGCACACACAGACATAAATACATACCAGATTAATTTTCAAGAGACGGTATATGACAGTTTTGCCAATATGATTCTAAGCTTGCCGATAGGTCCAATTTCTAAATGCATGTAACATCTATTCTATCGATTTGACTTCAACCAAATTTCGTATGTACTATGCGTATTCGTAAGAACCAACTGGGCTGTCAACTGTTAATAAATGCTCTCTCTACTTGTTTAGTCCTGATATCAATATATCGGAAAGTATGCAAGCCATCAGCTCTAAACTTTACACACGTATAATACCTGACATTCAAGATTAATTTGGTGTAACTAATATACCTCAGTGCTGCTAACATGATTCTAAGCTTCCTGATAGTTTCAATTTTTAATTATATGTAACTTCTATACTAACAAATCGATTTTATCCAAAATTGGCACTATAATAGTTCGTAATCTTTCAGATTAATTATGAGAATTACTTGCATTGCATTGTGCCCAACGTGATTTTACGCGTACTGATAAATCCAATATCAATCAGCATGTAACGTCCATACTAACCTGTGTTATTGTGATGGCTGTATTAGTCTGTATATTGAGATGAAGATTGGGGAAGGAGGCGGCCGTAGCCCTAATTTAGGTACCATCCCGGCATTTGCCCGGAAAATATCCCTTCTCAGTTCTGGCTCAGGAGGCTGAGTGAATCCCGATCTGACCTGAAGCGAATTTCATGACAGAGACGGGAATCAAACCCGGACCTCAGTGGTGACAGCCAAGAATGCTAGCCACTACGCCACGAAGTGGTCGATTTGATGTACTCTTTACTAATTGTCTATCAACGGGCATTAAGGGGCACTGAGTGACGTCAGCACCAATGTAAGACTAAGAAGCTGCCTCCATTATGTCTTAAGAGCGGCTCCAAATTGGTTAAAAGCCACGTTAATGGCCCCACTGACTGACAGTACGTCACGTGTCACGAGGAGCTAAATATTATCAGTCATTTAATATTAGATGGCCGTGACGATCAATATAGGACACAGGAGCGACACTCGCCGGCAAGGAACCTTTCATCATACAACTCACGCCATTGAACAGGTGATATTTTTCCCGATAGATTGAGTACAGGAGCCAATCAGATTGATTTTCTCGTTCTAGTCAGGATCCTAGTGGCGATGTAAACGAATAGATTTGTTATGTGGGTGGGCGCACGAAATAAATAGATCATTACGAAACTATATTTTCTTTTAACGGCGTCTGTGCGACAATCGCTTGCTTGTAAATAAAGAAGGTGCCATTATTATTATTATTATTATTCTATAACAACGAATAATAATAGATGCTGTTATAGATGTCTGGACTGAGAGCCTCCGTGGCTTAGGCGGCAGCACGCCGGCTTCTCACCGCTGAGTCCGTGGTTCAAATCCCGGTCACTCCATGTGAGATCTGTGCTGGACAGAACGGAGGCAGACAGGTTTTTCTCCGGGTACTCCGGTTTTCCCTGTCAAAAATTTCATTCCAGCAACACTCTCCACTATCATTTCATTTCATCTATCATTCATTTAATCATTGCCCCAGAGGAGTGCGTCAGGCCTCGGCAGCCGGCACAGTTCATATCCTCGCCGCTAGATAGGGGCTTCATTCATTCCATTCCTGACCCGGTCGGAGACTGGAAGCAGGCTGTGGATTTTCATTATAGATGTCTGGACTATGGACATGTTGCTAGCAACTGCAAAGGCACAGATAGAAGTAAACTTTGCTACAATTGCGGCGGGACAGGTCACAAAGCTAGAGGATGTACGGCCTCAAAGAAATGTGTTCTTTGTGAAGAACGAGGTTTTATCAAAGTTTTAGCACATGCTATGGGATCTGGCCAGTGTAAGGTCTTCAGAGAAGCTTTGGACAAAGAAAAGGCAGTGAGGTTCAAATGATTCGTGTACTTCAAGCCAATCTACATAGAAGTAAGACAGCCAATGATCTGCTATATCAGCTAGTCACAGAGAAGCAAAGCGATCTCTTGCTAATCAGCGAACAGTATAAAGATAAAGAGTCATCTCTTTGGTTCAGTGACACACTTGGCACTTCTGCAATCTGGGTGTTGGATTCTAGAAAAGTTATTATAAAGGATCATGGAAGTTCTGATGGTTATTTTTGGCTGAAGACCAGAAGGGTCACCTATTTTAGTGTTTACCTAACTCCTAATGAGGCAATTGAGCACTTCCGCCGCAAAGTAAATTCTTTGGAAGATGCAATTCTAAACGCCACAGATAGTGTCATAGTGGCTGGAGACTTTAACGCCAAAGCAGTGGAATGGGGTATGCCAAGTACAGATTCCCGGGGTAAGTACATTCTAGAGATGGCATCCAGGATAGGCCTTCTAATATTAAATATTGGTACAGTTCCAACTTTCCGACGTACAGGATGTGAAGGAACAATTCCGGATGTCTCCCTGGCATCAGAAGTAATTGTGCCATTCATTAAGAGATGGAAAGTGTTGGAAGATTATTGTGCTAGCGATCATTAATTCATCGCCTTTGACTTTGAATCAAATGTTCAGGGACGGGAAGTACCTCCCCAGAAATGTCAACGGTGGAATGTAAATAGGATTAGCATGGACAAGTTCAAAGATATCATTGGGAAGGGTGCAGAACAGATTCGAAGTGCTGAAGCACGGAGAGAGTTTGAGGTTGAGGATCTGGTTTCTGCAACCATGAAAATTATTACGTCAGCTTGTGATGTTTCGATGCCCTCCTCAGTACCACGTCACCGAAAGAGCCCTGTATACTGGTGGACCAGAGAGATAGCAGAATTAAGGAAGAACTGCCTCAGGCTTCGCCGTCTTGCCCAGAGAGCAAGAAATCGGGAAGAAGCTAATGAAAAATCAGCGGAGCATAAAGCAGCAAAGAAGCTACTTCGGAAAGCCATAACTACCAGCAAAGTTCAGAGTTGGAGAAAGCTTCAGGAAGATATTGACACTGATCCATGGGGTTTGGGTTGCAAAATTGTAACACAGAAACTTGGAAGTCACAGAACATCGTGCATCATGGAGGATGATATTATGAACACCATTGTTCAAACCCTTTTTCCAACTCATCCCACAAGACCTGAGAGGAACTTTGAAAGTGATCTAGATTTCCCACTGTTTACTGAAGATGAACTTCGGGTTGCAGCGCATTCTTTACGGAACAACAAGGCTCCGGGGCCGGATGGGATTCCTAATGAGGTTCTGAAAATAATAGTTGATCAAGATATGTTGTTGTTATTGTTGAGAATGTTCTATGTGTGCTTGAAAGAAGGAATCTTTAGCTTTCGCTGGAAGATCTGTCGCTTAGTGCTCATTAGTAAGGGCATGGGTGACCCTGAGTTACCATCATCGCACCGCCCACTTTGTATGCTTGACACAACAGGCAAACTATTTGAGAAACTCATAAGAAGGAGATTGCTTGAAGCAATAATCGCAGCCGGCGATTTATAACCAAGACAATTTGGATTCAGGGTAGGCCGGTCGACACTGGATGCAGTGCAAGAAGTCGCCGATAAAGTACGAAGAGCGGAGAGTTATAATCATTACTCTCGCCGGGTGATTCTCATTGTTACACTGGATGTTAAAAACGCTTTCAACTCTGTCAAATGGACAGATATCATGGATGCTCTAGAATTTTCATTCCATGTTCCAAGGTATCTCCTTCGGATCTTAGACTCTTACTTGAAGGATCGTGCTCTGCTCTACGATACTACAGAAGGGATCCGTAGAGTACAAGTCACGGCTGGGGCTGCCCAGGGTTCGATTCTAGGAACTGATCTCTGAAATGTTACATACGACAGCTTGTTGAGGCTTGAAATGCCTGAAGACACTATTCTAGTAGGATATGCAGATGATGTTGCTGCTCTTGTAGCAGGAAGAAGTGTCGAGCAGGCACAGTTGCAACTCAATATGGTAATGCGCAAAATCAATAGATGGATGGAGGAACATGGTCTGTCTCTAGCACTTAGTAAGACGGAAATTGTCATCCTAACAAAGAAGAGAATTCAGACAATACTTCCAATACAGGTAGGACAAATTCAAGTAGAGACGCAGCCAGCAGCAAAATACCTGGGCATCATGATCGACAGTAAAATGAATTTTGGAGAACGGATTAGACGGACTGCAGATAAGGCAGCCAGAGGAGTAACGTCCCTCAGTCGGCTCATGGCCAATGTTGGTGGGCCAAAATCTAGTAAGAGAAGACTATTGATGACAGCCATCCATTCAGTTCTGCTATATGGAGCGAAAATATGGGCGGATGCCCTGGATAAGGAAATTTATAGGAAGTCACTGGCGCAAGTGCAGAGGCGGGGTGCTTTGCGCGTGGCATCTGCATATCGCACGGTCTCTGAGGAAGCAGTTCTCGTTATTGCCGGGATTATTCCGATTTTTTTCTTGCGAAAGAACGCAAGAACATTTACTTGAGGAAATCTGATATGGGTTTACAAAATGCAAGACCATCGGCAAGAGTACAAACCTTTCAAAATTGGCAGATCAAATGGAAGCAAGGAGATCAAAGCCAATGGACTAAGAGAATGATCCCTCAGGTGCAGATTTGGACAGAGAGGAAACATGGTGAGGTTGGTTACTATCTCACTCAGTTCTTGACTGGCCATGGGTACTTCTGTTCCTATCTTAAGAAGATGGGGAAGGTGGTTTCATCAGATTGCATCTACTGTATCAACGAATTAGATAATGCTAATCACACCTTCTTCTCTTGCGGACGGTGGGTCCAAAATAGACTGTCTCTTCAAGATCACATTGATGTAGAGATATCCCCGGACAATATTGTTGCAGTGATGCTACAAAATGAGGAAAACTGGAAACTGGTAGCAAGCTTTGTTGAAGATATCCTCCGAACAAAGAAGACGGATCTGGATCGCCACTGAAGATGATTCATTACGGAAGAGTGCCCTACAGGCAAATATAAAATGACTCTAGCCTGAAGTAATGTGTTAAACGGTTCCAGGCTAGTGTTCAGAAGTAAAGGGGGAGTTTTAGTCGGTAGTCTGCTACTCAGGTGCAGGAGCCAGACACACTGTGCGTAAATGCATTTCTTCCCCTAAAAAAAATAAAAAAAATATTATTATTCTTTCTTCGTTTTGCCCACTTAGGGAGCGCGTTTGAACTTGTTGACTCGGGTTGATGGAGCTTTCCTCTTCTTCTCCTCCCAAAATCTCCTCATGAACTCACTATGCCCCTTCTTACGCTCTTCCGTCCACATTTTTCCAGTGGTCTTTTTAGCTTTTTCGGCGAAAGGGTGATTTATAACTAGAGTTCCAATAGCCTTGCTATTCATGATATCTTCTGTGATGTCTCCGTATATTATTCTCCTAAGGTCCCATTCTGGTTTTGTACCGAAGATAAGGTCCTGTTAGCACCAACCTACATATAAGGGGTACCTACAAGTTCCGCATAACCCCATGTGTGCCCGAAATGCACTCACTTCCTCTTTAAACACCTCACAATTAAATAAACACCTTAAAATGTACATTAACAATGGGAGCACCGTAACTTGGCGAGCCTGCCGCTAGAGCGCAGGGCGGCGCGGTGGCGGCAGCCATCTGTCGGGAGCGCGGCGTACTGCTACCTGAGGAGTCTCTCAACAGATGGCTCCGGTGTAGTCTCGCCAAGACTTTCTCTAGGGTTCAATCCCATTGCAAATGTAAAAATTGCTGTAGAAGAAACTCCCGAGCAAACAATAACCGATGAATTCGTTGTAACATCGAATATTGTATACAAATAGGTGCTGTAACAAGTACAAAGCACTGTTCTACATAATGTTTTGTGTTCTTCTCATGTACATACCGTATGCCGTTTAACAACAGTATATACATTTCTTCAATATTTAAAACTTCGTTCTCCCACATTCTTCCCTACTACCCCATAAACCTACATTCACGTTGCGAAAGCTCGCACGGGCCCATAGTTTCATTTAAATCCTGTTTGATTTCTTCTAACCAACTGATTTTGATCTTTGAATTTATGATATCAAGCAGTATTCTTTGCTATCTGGTGTTGGCCATTCTGCAGATGTGACCATAGCATTGCAATCGTGTCTTACGCACGTTATCAGTGAACTTATTGATTACTGTGTACAAGTCTGTGGTTTTCCTTGTAATCCATACGCCATTAACATAAACGGGGCCATATATTTTCCTGAGAATGTTACGTTCCTGGATTTCGATTTCACCAATTTGAGAGTGGCCTCCTAGAGATATACACACATCAAAAAAAGTTTTGCATCACCTCGGTTCCAAGAGTTCCGGAACCGTTAAATACAAAGGGAATAGAGTTCAACACAAACAACATTTCAGCTCGTTTTATTGCTCATGAGACCCACACATTGCATGTTGTACCATCATACAGCTAGACTTTCAGCATTTGTGGTCCAGATTGCAGTACACACCACTACCTCTAATACCCAGTAGCACGTCCTCTTGCATTGATGCATGCCTGTATTCGCCGTGGTATACTATCCACAGGTTCATCAAGACACTGTTGGTCCAAATTGTCCCACTCCTCAACGACAATTCGGCGTAAATCTCTCAGAGTGGTTGGTGGGTCAAGACGTCCATAAACAGCCCTTTTCAACATATCCCAGGCATGTTCGATAGGGTTCATGTCTGGCGAACATGCTGGCCACTGTAGTCGAGCGATGTCGTTATCTTGAAGGAACGCATTCACAAGATGTGCACGATGAGGTCGAGAATTGTCGTCCATGAAGACAAATGCCTCTCCAATATTCTGCCGATATGGTTGCACTATGGGTCGGAGGATGTCATTCAGGTATCGTAAAGCCGTTTCGGAGCCTTCCATGACCACCAGTGGCGTACGTCGGCCCCACATAATGCCACCCCAAAACATCAGGGAACCACCACCTTGCTGCACTCGCTGGACAGTGTGTCTAAGACGTTCAGCCTGACCAGGGTGCCTCCAAACACGTCTCCGACGATTGTCTGGTTGAAGGCATATGCGACACTCATCGGTGAAGAGAACGTGATGCCAATTCCGTGGGGTCCATTCAGCATGTTGTTGGGCCCATCTGTACCGCGCTGCATGGTGTCGGGGTTGCAAAGCTGGATCTCGCCATGGACGTCGGGAGTGAAGTTGCGCATCATGCAGCCTATTGCGCACAGTTTGAGTTGAAACACGACGTCCTGTGGCTGAACGAAACGCATTATTCAACATGGTGGCATTGCTGTCAGGGTTCCTCCGAGCGGCAATCCGTAAGTAGCGGTCATCCACTACAGTAGTAGCCCTTGGGCGGCCTGAGCGAGGCCTGTCATCGACAGTTCCTGTATCTCTGTACCTCCTCCATGTCCGAACAACATCGCTTTGGTTCACTCTGAGACGCCTGGAAACTTCCTTTGTTGAGAGCCCTTCTTGACACAAAGTAACAATGCGGACGCGATCGAACTGCGGTATTGACCTTCTAGGCATGGTAGAACTACAGACAACATGAGCAGCGTACCTTCGTCCTGGTGGAATGACTGGAACTGATCGGCTGTCGTACCCCCTCCGTCTAATAGGCCCTGCTCATGCATGGTTGTTTACATCTTTGAGCAGTTTTAGTGACATCTATGAACAGTCAAAGGGACTGTATCTTGGATACAATATACACAGTCAACGTCTATATGCCGGAGATCTGGGAACCGAGGTGATGCAAAACTTTTTTTGATGTGTGTAGTTTCGGAGGCGTACAATGCTTCCGGAAGAACAACTGTCCGGTAGTGCCGTAGTTTTGCATTTCGTGACATCACTCTTTTATTATAGTGATTCCATTTTATTCGGTATGATTTCTGGAGTTTGGTAGCTCTTTCTAAATTAGGTTTCCTGTCCAATCCAGATGCTACAATAATTTCTGCTAAATATTTGAACGTGTCTAATTATTCCATAGTTCGTCTGTTGTGGGGATCTTGGGATATTCTGGTGCCCATTTACCATGAAATGCGTCTTCTCATATGATATTTGGGGACTTGTCTTTGAAGCTAACTCGTGTAACGTCTCTATAGCATACTTGGTTTCTTCACTAGTATTGGTAAAGATAGCTAGATCATCAGCAAAAGCTAGGCATTTTACTTTGATTTTCTCTCCCAGAGCATATTATTATTATTATTATTATTATTATTATTATTATTTGGGGTAAAATACAGTGCTAATAAAATTCTAATTATGAGTAGTATCCATTCATGGTTTTGAATTGGAAGTAGGAAAAATATTAATTCAAATCAATTCAACCAATGTTTATCGTACAAGGCAGGAAGGGTATGATAAAATAATTAAAATGAATTAAAATCTTCAAGTAGATGAGCAGGCTCGATACCAATCTCAGACTTTTTACTAGCGGGCTTATGGTTAGTTACCCAATTATGACGGTGAGATCTTAAATACTGAATGAAATGCATTCAATCAGAACCTGGCATGTTTTCATTAAAGCAAGTTTCACGACCGCTTTGCGTTAGTAATGGGAATTAAATTACTAAATTAAAACTATTACCCTCAATCTATAAAGAAACCAAATAGCAGTCATTCGAGCTGAAGGACATGAGAGAGAAGCTGGTATTCAGAAAGGTGTAAGGCAAGGCTGCAACTTATCAGCCATACTTTTCAATATTTACATTGAACAAGCAATGAAGGAAATTAGAGAAACATTTAAAGTGGGAGTGAACAGGTGGCTTCGGTGGCGTAGTCGGTAGCATGCTGAGCTTCTATGCCCAAGATAACGGGTTCAAACCTGTCCGAAGCGGTCGGATTTTTTAAGAGCGTTAAAAATCCCTCAGTATGCCTTCCTTCGGAGGGGAAGTAAAGCCGGCGGTCCCATGTCAGAGATTTATGGCATGTTAAAGAACCTTCACTAATTGCACCTGTGCGAAGCTAAATTGGATAGGTTAAGAATGTAAACAACGCTCTTAGGTTTCTACGTTCGTTGCCAAGAGCCGACTGCGATGGCGTCTAGTAGCTAAGTTCTGAACTTGGCCTAGTAGTCGTTGACGGTGGCACTTGGCGGCAAAAGTAGGAACTATTTGAAAAATTCTGAGTTGCAGTACTTAAATTAAAAAACAGATAACACACACTAATACAGTCATCACAATTAACACCGGTTATCAGACAGATTCTACACACACCCAAAGTACACGGGGCTACATGACCGCGTGGTTGCAGCCCCTAAACTTAAGAAGCTACCAACCAACCTGGGAGTGAAGATTCAAGGAGAAATCATTTCAACTCTGAGATTTGCTGATGACATCGTCATCTTGGCCGACAAGCCTGAGGATTTGAATGAGTTTTTGAATGGTATGGACTCCGTCTTACGGAAAGAATACATGATGAAAATTAATAATTGTAAAACAAAAATACTGGAATGCAGCCGAAATAAATCAGAAACCTCTAGGCTATGGACATCAAATTGGTAGGTGAAAAGCTGAAGGAAGTAGAAGACGTCTGTTACTTAGGAAGCAAAATAACCAGTGATGGATGAAGCAGAGAGGATATAAAAATTAGGTTGGCTCAGGCAAGGAAAGCATTCCTACAAAAAAGGAATCTGTTGACATCGAATATAGATTTAGGTATTAGGAAGTCATTTTTGAAAGCCTTTGTCAGGAGCGTGGCGATATATGGAAGTGAAACTTGGACTATTGGTGCAGTAGAAAAGAGGAGAATTGAAGCGATTGAAATGTTGTGTTACAGGAGAATGATGAAGATCAGACGGGTAGATAGGGTTACAAACGAAGAGGTATTAAGACGAGTGGGAGAGGAGAGATGTTTCTGGCGACTGCTAATGAAGAGAAGAGATAGGTTGGTAGGACACATACTAAGACACCCAGGAATAGCAAGCTTAGTTATGGAAGGAAGGGTCGAGGACAAGAACTGTAGGGGTAGGCCAAGGTTAGAATATGTTAAACAGAATGCCTCGGATGTAGGGTGTGGTAGCTATGTAGACATGAAACGATTAGCTGAGGACAGGAAGGCATGGAGTGCTGCATCAAACCAGTCAAACGACTTAAGACTCAAACAACAACAACATTACCCTCAAACGACAATCCTCCTCCATGTTTTATTTCTTAAAACGATGTTGTAGCGTGTGATAAACGTCGGTCATAAAAGCAGGTGTACTGACGAGAAAGACAGAATCATATTGGGTGTTCTACCAGCCATTACAACAGCTTTCTTGACAGCGTGTGTCGTGTGATACGGGCTGTAACTGTAACACATCGGGAAGTTATGGGCCTCCGACTCCCTGAGCGTAATCTCTACCCTTGAAAACCCTGTTATATTGCAGTCTCATAACACTCCTATCATTGGTATCTTTAAAAGATCACTGACTTACGCCGCTTTGGATCGTCCATTCATTCGTGTGGATTCCTGCTCATCGAGGTATCCACCACAGTGAATTTGTGGATCACCTTGCCAAACAAGCGGCACAATGAAACCAGGTTTGGAACGTCCCTCTCCTTCCTTCAGATTTCATTCCACGCCTCAAAGACAGAGCACGTGTGCAGTGGACAGGGGAATGGTTGCCGTCCAAACACGTTCGAGCCCACCTTTATTTTACTATTCAGCCTGATCCTCCACAGCGCCCTTGGTTCTCAATACTTCCCTCATCAGAATGCGCTTTAATCACGGCAGTGATCTCTTTCGCTTACATGTACTTCACACTCCGTATTGTTCGTGAGACAACATTTCTTTTGGTGACATCAATCATTTGTTCTTTGCGTGTGCGCGATTCCGAACGCAACAGGCTATGTTTCTCAAGACGATCCAGGAACTGAACCATTGTAATCAGTTACGCGGTGCGACTAAGCGATCCTTAGCCTGGTGTATAAATTGAAAGGCGAGTTTAAAATTGAATTTCTGAATTTGATTTGAGGTGATAAAATTTTAGTTTATCTCTACCCTACTAGCTACTCAGCACCGAGAGACCGACCTCGCAGTAATCCAGTATTTGAAGGACACTGACCTCCACATATAAGATTTGGTGTGTGTGTCTCTCTCTCTATTTCCTCAGTGTTATAATCTGAATAGTTTATGATATTGGCTTTCACGGCCAGTGAATTAAAACTCAGCAATTCTTGCACCTTATATAAAGGGAGGTGGCGCGCAGTTTGCTACTCCAGTGGGGGTCCGGGCGGGGACACCAAGAGCCCACCGATGAGCCAGCTTGTTGTCCTAGGTGAAACCCCACACAAGATACAGCACAAACCTAGAAGAATTGCCGAGTTTTAATTCACTGGCCGTGAAAGCCAATATACCATCTTTTTGGAAGCCTTCATAGGGAGGTTGAGGCTTCTTGAGCTTTTAGTTCTCGCAGTCAAGAGGTACAGTTGCACCTTATATAAAGGGAGGTAGCGCGCAGTTCGCTACTCCAGTCGGGGTCCGGCGGGGACACCAAGAGCCAGCCGATGAGCCAGCTTGGTGTCCTAGGCGAAACCCCACACAAGACACGGCACAAACCTAGAAGAATTGCTGAGTTTGAATAGTTTATGTTTGCTTCCTTTAGCAGGTACTTGCAGGTACAAATGGACAATATGCATAAATGCCCGTGTTTTATATTCAAACATCTCCGTGTCTTTCCATTGATATAATGTGGTTGGTTGTATGGCTTACACGCCAATTTCCATTAATACATTTAAAAAAAGTTATGGGCCTATTAAATTAATGGCACTCCACGTCTAAGACAGCCTAATACCGTCGGCTGGGAACTGAAGAGGAGTTGACAAAGAAAAGTCGACAGAAAGGATGCAAGGGAAGAATTTGCCACAGGTTAGTGGAACAAATTCCGTGCTCAATTGTGGCCCTGTGGTTGCCAACGCACGGTGCTTTAGTTGTGAGCCGGTGGGATTAAATACCACTGCCATACAACCACATCAATACAGCGATACGTTCCAACAGCCTGAAACTAGAATATAAAACAAATTATCAGTTTGATGACAGAAGTGAGAGGTCGGCTTTTATGCAACTTTAATTAGTCCTGTCGCAGCAGAGTAATTAGCTATCTGTGTGATCCACTGTCACTAATAATATACGGCAGCTGAACATTAAATACCGCACTTGATTGTTACAGGTGAAATTCAATTATTCTGTAAAATACAAAATAACACATTGTGCAATTTGTGGCTGCCACTACCAACCTAAAAAAAACGTCCACGAAAACAATTAGAACTAGTAGTTCCGTGAAGAACTATACAGCCTATTTTCATACATCCCACTTATGTTAATTGCCTCTATCAACATACAAAATTTCAGCCTGATTGCTGTTAAAATTCGTAAATATTGAGAACCGTCTAAGTATTTCAGTTGGTCACCATGTTGGATTTTTATATATATAGGCAATATATTTATGCGCTATTAGTTGATGATTTGTGCATAGGTTCAGTATTCAAATGTTCACTACGATCGCATGCTTAATACACAAGAAATAAAAACTTAATATTAAAATTGCGCACAGCCGCCATCTTGAGGTTATGCGAACAAATAAACTAAATTAGATACCAGTGCATTACAATGTGTATAAACAATTACTGTAGCATATTTCACTGCGCTCATATGGTTAAATCGCGAGAAAAGTCTATTAAAATGCTTCACATTCGCTTGGCCACCATGTTCGTCTTGTATTTTACAGGTTTTCGGAAGTCTCATAACTGAACTTCTAGTCGTACCCTTTACCACCGTACAAAATTTCAGTCTGATATCAATAATAGTTTCGGAGATATAGAATGCCGGTGAATATTTTGCCTGCCACCATCTTGAGGTTATGTAAACAATTGAACTAAATTAGATGCGTGCATTACAATGTGTATAAACATTTGCTGTACCAAGTTTCATTGCGGTTGGATGGTTAAATCGCGAGTGAAATCTATTTAAATGTTTCAACTTCGCTTGGCCTCCATGTTCGTTTTGTAGTTAACAGGTTTTTGAATGCCAGATAGGTGAACTTCTAGTAGTGCCCTTTATCACCGTACAAAATTTCAGGGTGATATCAGTAATAGTTTCAGAGATATAGAATACCAGTGAAATATTTCGCACAGCCGCCATGTTGGATTGGTGAGAGGTAATAAAATTTGAAGGGCACGGTCGGGGTCGGCCAAAATAGTACTATAACCAAACCGAGTTTCATTGAAATCGGTCCAGCCGTTTAGAAGTTATTAGAGGGGAACCCACACACAAACACACACGCATACGCACACACACACACAGACGGATAAAAGGTGATCTCATAAGCCAATTTTTTTTTCATAAAATGAAAATAGGCTAACAACAAGAGCATCTTTACAAAAGCACTAGTAGTGATTTTTCAAAATCATCCAAAGCCGATTATGAACAATAGTTTAGTGAAATTATCATCCAAGTCCTATCCGCTTAACGATAACCTATCACTGAACAGATTTCGGGGCATGGATAAGTGGATAACTGTGGTAAGCACTGCATTTTCACGATCTGTACCGTGGGAAGACCAAACTCTCTTCCATATTTCAATAAACTGGCTCCCAACAACAAGCCAATCACTTCCGTCCCTTGATGGGTGTGCTTTCTCTTGTGTGAATACACTATCGATTCGTACATGTTCTACTTCTATGTATATCTATGACATACGTTTCTTTATGTCCGTATTGATTTAAATACGATTTATTATTATTTATTACTTATTAGAACGAAAATTCCGCTACAGGAGAGCGATTAAACTTGATAACATGAAGTCATTTGGGGGTGTGTCTCCTCCCAAAATCTCTTCATTCTCTCGGAATGCTCCTTTTTCCTCTCATCCGTCCACTTTTTCCCAGGTTGTCGTAATGATCTTCGTTCAAACTTAACATTCACGACTTTCGTCTGGCACTCAGTTCGGTCTTCTATGCTGATCACTTGTAAGTCTCTCTGTAGCTCTTTAAGCCATTCTGTGCCGCATTTCATTTCTTATTTATTCATCAGTGCCTTACACCTTATTTACAGTACACTGAAGGGAGTCTCTGAAAAGAGCAAAGCCCCATTTCGGATCAGGGATGCGCCAGAGCCCCTGTGTTATGATAACAAGTAGTTTATTTAACAATCTGGAGGGGGCCATCCTGTGGATGTCAGTATAGAATTTAGCTCTGCGTTTTCTAATTTCGTCTGTTATCGTTGTTTTTTTTTTTGATAGAGTTCTGTACTAGGTCTCCTCATCCAAATGCCGTTTCTGTTGATTGCTCCGTAGATCTTCCGGAGAATTTTTCCCTCCTGCTTTTCCAGTTCCCTAATCTTGGAATGACCATCGATTACTATTGTTTCAGCGGCATATGTGGAAGAATAACTGTTTTATAATGTCGTAATTGGAACGTGCTATTTGTGATATATAAATATTAATACATTTAACTCATAGCCACCAGTGAATCAAAGCGTGCTCAGTGTTCAAATGGTTAGCATTTAACACATTAGCCAGCAAACACGCGCTGCTAATCTCAAACCAGACATGGAGGCATGTTTCACAGCTCCCACCTTAACATTTACAGTTCCCAACGGGCCGCTACTCGTACCTAAAAACTTAAAGTGAACACCTACACCAAATTAAGGAACTTCTTTCTACTTTAAAAACACCAATACCATGCGACAGCCGGTTTTACACCCCCTCCCCCTTACCCCTCCCCAATCCCCCTTCCTGCCTACCCCATAAAGGCCGTTGGGCCTCTCAGTTCTTCTAAGATTCCCAGAGATTACCCCAATAAGAACAAAGAAAAAATTACGAGCCTTACAGTAGTCACATATGATGTGTTACATCTGACATAGAAGAAACCTCACGTGACATTGTTGATACACCGGTATTTTATAATATTATTGGCACAAATATTAATCTATTGTAAAAGGGAGTGTTTTAAAGATATTGTAGTTTATAACTTAATACGGAAATCATTTTATTAGATGATTTGTAGCTTCCACCAGCACTAGCCTAAATAAAGAATACGATATGGATCAACTAGATTAATAGACGCGACACCGTTCATAACCTTAAATTCCTTATAAACAGGTCCTCTTGATTCACAGACCAACACGTAATTTCATATGGGTTCTGTTAAAATGAGTCATATTAATATGATAAATATCGTTTAAAATTATAATCCGGTAGCTTTGATATCTACCCCGTCCGGGATTCAAACCCGAGATCTCTAGATTCACAAGCACAGGGGCTAACCCCACGGCTATTTCGACTACGCAAATATTGTGCACAAGATGGTGACTTATTTCCACGTTCCACCCTCTGTGTATTGAGATTTACTAGATCAAGACTGGTTTATGAATTTGCAAAGGAGACTTTTTTAATTGAAGATTTGAGATTCAAGATCGCACTACCTTATACAGACATTTGGAAGAAACTCTTGGACGAAAGATTGGCCAAAAGGAATGACATTTGTATTGACTTCTACTCGACTGAAGCAATGACGAATAGGACTTGGACCAATACTAACCAGGATCTCCGACATTCTGTCAATGCTATGGCAGTTCATGGATACCACCATAAACTCTGTAAAACTAAGATCGTTCATGAACCTGACGATAGTTGTGTGTGTGCACTGTGTGATTCGACTTGTCCTCGTTACCATGTTGTGGAATGCACAAAGCGAAATAGGCCTATAATAGACTTATGTTTACATGAAATGTAATATCTTTATATACCCAATTTGTGTGCCTTGTTAAATTAAAATAATACTCTTCTTCTTCTTCTTCTCCTGAACCGCTAGGTTGGTGGGTAACAAGCATGTCTTCGAGAACGTCTTCTTTCTCTGGCCTGGAGTTTCAAATGGCAATAAGTGTGCTTGCCTTTAATGCTGTCTATGAATTGAGTCCTTGGTCTTCCTCGACTCCTCTTTCCTTCTAGCTTCCCTTCGAAGAGTGTGGTGCACCAGTCACAATGACGAATCAAATGGCCAACAAAACTATTCCTTCTTCTGTTTAAGGATTCAACCAAGGTACGCGTCTCCTTTGCTCTTTTGATAACATTCTCATTCGTGACTTTATTAGTCCAAGGTATCTTTAGTAGTCGTCGCCAGCACCACATCTCGAATGCCCTAAGTTTTGATACATCTGCTTGTCGCAGAGTCCATGTTTCAGAGCCATAACTTGCAATACTCCATACGAAACGTTTCACAAAGTGTTTTCGCGCCTTTAAGTTAACGGTCTTGGATGTTAGTAAAGACTTCTTTTTTGAGAAGGCTTCTTTTGCCTGTGCGATTCGAGCATTTACTTCTCTCGTACACTTTCCATTTGATGTGATCAAGCTCCCCAGATATTTGAAATCCTTTACTTGAGCTAGTTTTTCATCATCCATTAGCACATTGACTATTTGGTCGCCATCCCTAGTGCATGCCATTACTTTGGATTTATTTTTATTTATCCTCATTCCACACTTCTCTTGCAATAATTCATTTATGTGATTCAGAGCATTTTCCATATCACTCTCATTTTCAGTTATCAGGGCTATATCATCTGCAAATCGTATGGTACTGTACAGCTTGCCATTAACTTTTATGCCATGACTGTTGCTAGCTAAGAATTCTTGAATGGCTTCTTCAATGTAGATATTAAATTACAGTGGTGATAGTCCACACCCTTGTCTTACTCCCTTCCCAATTATTTCTTCCACTCTTTCCTTGCCAATTAATGCTGTCTGGTTATTGTAAAGTTGATAGAGTATTCTTCTGTCCCTATAGTCTATCTTTAGTTTTCTTAGGGTTTCAAACAGCACCTTACAATTTACATTATCAAATGCTTTCTCTAAATCAATGAAAGCAATTACAACAAGTTTGCCGATTTCCAGGAATTTTTCAATAATTATTCTGAGACTTAGGATGGCTTCTCGTGTACCTCTTCCCTTCCTAAATCCAAACTGTTCTTCTCAAATATTTTCTTCTACTTTTCTCTCGATCCGATGATAGATGATTCTTGTTATAATTTTTGAGGCATGGGAGAGAAGGCTCAAAGTTCTATAATCTTCGCACATTTGTGCTCTGTGCTTTTTTGGAATGGGAATAAGAATAGTTTGCTCAAAGTCCTTTGGCATTTCTCCTGTTACATATATTTCATTTATTAGATTTTATAGATTGTCCTTGGCTTTATCTCCGAGGGCCTGTAGAATCCCTGCAGGGATCCCATCTGGACCTGGAGCCTTTCTGTGTCGGTTATTCCCTTTTTTTTTTTGTTTTGTCCCATCTCTCTTGTATATTTCCAGACATCATCTGGATGCCAATTCTAGCATTTTTAGCCTACTTTCGATTTTTTGCAAAAAATGAAAGTAGACTTATGAGATCAACACAGGGCGAAAAAAGTGTGTCTGTCTGTGTGTGTGTATGTGTGTGTGTGAGTCTGTGTGTGTGTGTCTGTGTGTGTGTGTGTGTGAGTGTGTGTACTCTGAAGGTCTGTCCCCCCCCTATCAATTCGAACACGGTGAATGCGAATTGAACGAAATTTGGTACAAAGGTAGCACTAGCAAAGGACACCTCAGTGTCATGTTTTATATCGCCGCCATCTTGACGGAAACGTAATGGCGGCCACACAAATGTTCAAAGCTTAAATCAAATTACGACTAACCTAATCATCCGATCTCTACCAAATTTTGCAACTACATACCTTTATGGAGGGAGCATCCTTTGACCAATCTAATAGGTCATTCACCTGATAGTTTGCGGATGGCGGCCATCTTTATGTCAAAATTGATTCCCCCTATTAATTCGAACACGGTGGAACCGAATGGAACGAAATTTGGTACAGAGGTAGCACTAGCAAAGGGCACCTCAGTGTCATGTTTTATATCGCCGCCATCTTGACTGAAACGTAATGGCGGCCACACGAATGTTCAAAGCTTAAATCAAATTACGACTTACCTAATCATCCGATCTCTACCAAATTTTGCAACTACATACCTTTATGGAGGGAGCATCCTTTGACCAATCTAATAGGTCATTCGCCTAATAGTTTGCGGATGGCGGCCATCTTTGTGTCAGAATCGATTCCCCCAATTAATTCAAACACGCTGAAACCGAATGGAACGAAATTAGGTACAGAGATAGCACTAGCAAAGGGCATCTCAGTGTCATGATTAATATCGCCACCATATTGACAGAAACGTAATGGCGGCCACACGAATGTTTAAAGCTTAAATCAAATTACGACTAACATAACCATCCGAACTCTACCAAACTTTGCAACAACATACCTTTATGGAGGGAGCATCCTTTGACCAATCTAATAGGTCATTAGCCAAATAGTTTGCGGATGGTGGCCATCTTTATGTCAAAATTGATTCCCCCTATTATTTCGAACACGGTGGAACCGAATGGAACGAAATTTGGTACAGAGGTAGCACTAGCAAAGGGCACCTCAGTATCATGTTTTATATCACCGCTATCTTGATGGAAACGTAATCGCGGCCACCCAAATGTTAAAAGCTAAAATGTAATTACGACCAACCTAATAATCTAGTCTCTACCTAATTTTGCAACACCATATCTTTATGTGGGAAACATATTCTGACCAAACTGCAAGAACATCAGCCCAATAGTTTGCAGATGGTGGCCAAGTATGTGTGCAAATCGATTCCCCCTATCAATTCAAACACGGTGAAACCGAATTGAACGAAATTTGGTACAGAGGTAGCACTAGCAAAGGGCACCTCATATTCATGTTTAATATCCCTATAGCACGTTGTATTTCAACAAGCTCCTACAACCAACATTCAATCATACTCCTTGAAAAGGACAAAGAGTTATAACAATACCCATGCATTTAGGAGAAAGTAGGCTATATGTTCTTTACTGAACATCTTGTTTTTTCTGAACTCTTGTAAAGCTTGCTTGTCATTTTTTGCCTTGCTGATGTTCCATCTCTTACAGGGTTGTTTTATAACTTTTCTTCTTAATCTAAGTTGGCTTTTCATTAATACCAGGTTGTGGTCTGAATCCACATCTGCACCTGGGTAGGTCTTACAAGATTTTGCTTGATTACGATAACGACTTTTTTTTATCAGTATGTAATCTATCTGATATCTATCCCCATTACCTGGCATTGTCCACGTGTATCTTCTTCTTTTTGGTTGTTCAAAGCATGTATTGGCAACAATCAGCGTATGGCTTCTGCCGAACTCAATAAGCCTGTTCCCTCTTGAATTCATATTTCCAAGTTCATACTTTCCCACACAGTTGTCTACTGTACCTTCTCCTACAACAGCATTCCAGCATTACGGAATTAAGTTTCATTTATATTTTGCTTGTTTCGATAATGTTTCTGCGTGAAATTGAGTTTAACATGCCATATGAATAGGCCCTCTTTTGAGTAAGGAGAATGTATTCAGCAATAGTTCATGAAGGCTTGCTCAATTCTCGTATAACCACAACGATTATATTATATTGATGACTGCATTACCGTTATGTGGGTTAATATTTGAATAGCCACTGTGCAGAAACATAATACCGGCAATGCCGACTACTTACAATGTTTGATATTAAGGCATATTACCATTTAAATACTGATAACAAACTTCGAACAAGTACCATGTGCTTTGTTTCAATCTCTTGACACCAGAGTTCGCATGAGCGTTTACCGTTCAGTATGTCATATACATTCCACATGGCCGAGAGTACGTCATGGTATCAATTTCCGACACCGCGCGCTCATTGTTTCTCGTACCACTGCCATCTGGATCGATCGATCGAGTTGGCAGTGTGTCTTACACTTCCGTTCGATCCTCCACTGCCAGCTAGCACACTTACAACTGTCTTATAAACTTTCGCCTTTAGGTATTTATGCATCTTTTTGTCGCAGAGGACACCAGTGACTTGTTTCCATTTGAGCCAGGCCGCATTTACCCTCGGCCGTGTATCTAAATTGACATCATCATTTGACGTGGTAACCTGCCCTAGATATTAAAGTTATTTGTCTTGATCGCTAATTTGGACAGTGCCGTCTCTTTGCGGGCCAGAGTCAAGATATTCCGTCTTCTGGATGTTAAGGCGCAGTCCATACGCAGCCAGAATTTCCATCCATATTTGCGCTTGATGCTGGAGTTCAAGGCGTGTTTCTTGTACAAGTACAATATCGTCAGCGAAAAGAAGGGTTCAAGGGTGTGGTGTTTGTATGTCAGCCGTAACCGTATCCATGCAGAGGATAAACAACAGTGGCGCTAGTGCGGAGCCTTGATGAACACCGACAGTGATATCGAAAGGCGGGGAGATTCCGTTCTCAACCCTGAACAATAGTCGCCAATAACATATACACAATTAAAAACATTTTATTTTAACCATAACAACGCTTAAATGACCAATAACCATCCACCAATCATAGATCAGCACTCACCCATTCCAACCAATCAAAAGCAAACACACAGCCTGTACCGGTCATGGCGAGCGTATTCTAGTAACATCTAACAGCATCGGCAGGAAAGAGACTGGTCCCAAATCAGGACCTGTATTCACTTCCTCTCCGAACATAAGCTGAAGCAATCTACTACTCTTATTAGCCTACTTTCGATTTTTGCAAAAAATTCAAGTAGACTTATGAGATCTACACAGGGCCATATAGACGAAAACGTAATGGCGGCCACCCAAATTTTAAAAGCTTAAATCAAATTACGTCCAACCTAATTATCTGATCTCTACCAAATTTTGCAACATTATACCTTCATGTATTAAGAATCCTTTGAGCATACTACAAGATCATCAGCCCAATAGTTTACAGATGACGGCCATGTACGTGTGCAAATCGATTCCTCATATCAATTCAAACACGGTAAAACCGAATTGAACGACATTTGGTACAGAGGTAGCACTAGCAAAGGGCACCTCACTGTCATGTTTTATATCGCCGCCATCTTGACAGAAACCGAATGGCGGCCACCCAAATGTTAAAAGCTTAAATCAAATTACGTCCAACCTAATCATTTAATCTCTACAAAATTTTGCAACTACATGCCTTTTTGTGGGACGCATATTTTGACTGAACTACAACGTCATCAGCCCAATTGTTTACAGATAGCGGCCATGTATGTGTGTAAATCGATTTCCCATATCAATTGCAACATGGTGAAACCGAATTGAATTTCTTACAGAGGTAGCACTAGCAAAGGGCACCTCATATTCATGTATAATATCCGTATAGCACGTTGTATTTCAACAAGCTACTACAACCAACATTCAATTATACTCCTTGAAAAAGGACAAAGAGTTATAACAATACCCATGCATTTAGGAGAAAGTAGGCTATATGTTCTTTAGTGAACATCTTGGCTTTCCTTCGCATGTGTCACTAGCATTAAAGCAAACCCAAACGTAAAACAAATATCAACACTTCAATGTTATTCCCAAAAATTCTGAACTTCCCCTGCATTAAATTTCACATACGTTATTATTTACTCCAATACTTATCAATCTTTACATTGAACAGGCGATGAAAAAAAAATGGAAAGAAATTCCAAGTAGGAGTAAAGATTCAAGGAGAAAGAATTCCAACTCTGAGATTTGCTGATGACATCATCTTGGCTGACACACCAGCCGAGTTGAATGCGTTTTTAAAAGGTATGGATTCTGTTTTGAGGAAAGAATTCATGATGAGAATTAATAAATGTAAAACATCAATATTGGAATGCAGCCGAAATAAATCAGAAACCACCACTATGGATGTCGAATTGGCTGGTGAAAAGCAAAAGGAAGTAGGTGACTTCTGTTATTGGGAAGCAAATTAACCAGTGATGGATGAAGCAAAGAGGTTAGCACATGCAAGGAAAGCATTTCTACTGAAAAGGAATCTGTTGACATCGAATATAGACTTAGGTATTCGGAAGTTATTTTTGAAAGCCTTTGCCTGCAATGTGGCGCTCTATGGAAGTGAAACTTGGACTATTGGTGCAGCAGATAAGAGAAGAATTGAAGCGTTTGAAATGTGGTGTTACAGGAGAATGATGAAGATCAGATGGGTAGATAGGGTTACGAATGAAGAAGTATTAAGACGAGTGGGAGAGGAGAGATGTTTCTGGTGACTGCTAATGAAGAGAAGAGATAGGTTGCTAGGACACATACTAAGACACCCAGGAATAGCAAGCTTAGTTTTGGAAGGAAGGGTCGAGGACAAGAACTGTAGGGGTAGATCAAGGTTAGAATATGTTAAACAGATTGTCTCGGATGTAGGGTGTGGTGGCTATGTAGATATGACACGATTTGCTCAGGACAGCGAGGCATAGAGAGCTGCATGAAACCAGTCAAAAGACTGAAGACTCAAACTACAACAACAACAACAACTCCCTGTAAATAGAGTAAATGGAACCTAGGTCATAGGCACCCGACTCTACTTCCCCATCTCCGTATTTTAAAACTACGGAGTGCGCACTGCATAAGAGTAGGAAGCAAGGAAGAACGCCTGCAGTTTTAAGTGGCCGTTAACCTCACATGCATTAACCGTGAGTCAAACCCGGTCCGCCATGGTGAGAGGCAAACAGCATGACCACTGTACTACCACGCCCCCAAAACGGTACCTAAATTAGCATCGATAGCTCAGGGCTGTCAGTAGAAGGAAGCTTGGGGTATGGGAGGTGTTCTACTCATAGGGTCAGTGTTGGTGTCCTGACTCATGAGGAAAGCAATGGCAAACTACCACACTCCTCATCTTGCCTAGTACACCTCATCATAATGCTGGTTGGTTGGTTCCTTAGTTTAGGGGCTGCGACAACTCGGTCATGTAGCCCCGTGTACTTTGGGTGTGTGTAGAATCTGTCTGATAACCGGTGTTAATTGTGATGACTGTATTAGTGTGTGTTATCTGTTTTAAATCAAGTAAGGACTGCAGACGATAATTTCAAGTAGTTCCTTCTTTCGCTACCGTCCACGACACCTAGCTTGCGGACTTGATTACAAGATGGCATCGCAGTCTGCACCTGGCGGCGAACGTCGCAACTAATAGAGCGTTATCAATTCTAACCTACAAATCTTGTCTTCACGCAAGTGTAGTTAGCGGAAGGTTCTATGACATGGGCCAGCCGGCTTTACATTGCCTCCGAAGGAATGCATACTGAGGAATTGTAAGGCTCTTAAAAAATGCGACTACTTCCGCCGAGTTTGAACCCACGACTTTGGGCATAGAAACTCAGCATGCTACCAACTACGCCACCGAGGCCGCCTCATTGTAGTGCTGCTTTGAGGTTTTGTGGGTATTTACCAATTTAACCTCTAGCGGTACTTTTTGAGGATCCAACCAGCCTGTGAGCTGACATAATGACTTAATGATTCGCTGTTGACCAACCACAAGTATTTCACTAAATACATAATTATCAAGACGTGTCATTGGTTGTCCTCAGAAACTGACCAGGATTGTAAAGATTCATCTTACGGAAACACAAGGAACCTCTAGTGATGCTGAACTTCTATGCCCAAGATCGCAGGTTCAAACCTGGCCGAAGTCGTCGGATTTTTCAAGAGAGTTAAAATCCCTCAGTATGGCTTCCTTCGGAGGGGAAGTAAAGTCGGTGGTCCCAGAGCCGACTTAGTATACATAGCATACTATTTAACGTCATGCAATTCGCCAATTTAATAAGTTATGTTATTAATCGTTGCTCAAACCAGCCGAATTAGAGGCCAATCTCGGCCATTGCAAGTGTTGAAATTATGCACTTCAGCGCAGTTTTTTTTTTTTGTCGTGTAGCCCCCTGAGAGGCCGAGTGCAGGTCTTTCTAGTCGACGCCCGTGGGCGACCTGCGCGTCGGGAAGAGAGATGGAATGGATGAAGATGAATGAAACTGGGCAAGGGTGTGGAAGGAAGCAGCCGTGGCCTGTCAGAAGGTACTGTCCCAGTATTTGCCTGGTGTTGAAAATGGGAAACCACGGAAAACCATTTCAAGGACAGCCGACGGTGGGGCTCGATCCCACGCGTCTACCGAGTCAGCAGAGAGCTTGGCCCCTTGACCTAACGCTGCGCTTTAGCCCGCGTAGCCACTACTGTCGGTATTTCAGCGCAGTGACTTCATTGGTTTCATTATTTGTATATTACTACATTGCTGGTGAAGTATTGAGGTATTAAGTGTTCCATCATTACTGTTGGTTTCCAACATGTTTTCATGGTGTTCCCAACTAACTGTTGCTGCCGCACTGAACCGGTATATTTGTGTTTTCTACAGACCACAGTGAGGCGTGTTTTGAAAGTGTTCATAGTTTATAAGACTTTTGGCATCATTTTTATTACTTTAGGCATTAAACATTTTTCAATCTCTCTATGGTGCACCATACAAGATTCAATTTTAAGGGAATTTTTTGTGTTTCGCCAAACAATTTTCTTGTATAGTTTTCTGTCATATCGGCTAATGAAGGGACCAAAACTATTAATTAGGTCTCGAAACATGTCCCACTAATGACCACATAGTGATCATATTTAATAAAAGTATTTATGTTCGACCCTGACTATTATATGTCAGAAAACTGACCTATAATGAGGGTCATTATAACACTATTTTGCATTATGAAACAGTTTCTCCCACCAATCAGAACTCAAGAAACAGTTGTTCGACCAATTAGATAAGGTTAACATCGCCCCTGCGCTCATTTCCACGGCCTTCTAATTTAAATTTCACTGCGTAGCCTAGTGTCATAGCAGGGTAATCGAGGAGGACATGGTCACATACAAGGCATTCTCTGCGTCTCATGCGCTCTGTTCACTACATAAAACTGGCGAAATCTCGACAGATATTTATGAATATTTGTGTTCGAACATAAAATAGTTATAATAGTTATTGTCGAACATAAACAGTCGTATGCAACTCGCCTATAACTGTAATTAAGACACTCGTATGGATATTATAAAACTCGCTTACGCTCGTATTATAAACATACTCGTGTCTTAATTATTGCCATTATAGGCTCGTTGCATAATGTACTATTATCAGGCGGAACCTTTAAGCTGTTTATAATAACGCTATATTAGTTCCAACGTTCGCTACCTGGTTCTGGCTGCGATGGCATCCAGTAGCCAAGTCTGCAGCTAGGTGTCGTGGAAGGTAGCATTTGCTAGAAAAAGTAGGAACTACTTGAAATTGATCATCTGCAGTCCTTCTACCTGAATCACAGATAACACACACTAATGCAGTCATCACAATTAACACCGGTTATCAGACAGATTCTTCACACACCCAAAGTACACGGAGCTACATGACAGCGTCGTCGCAGCCCATAAACTAAGGAACCAACCAACTAATTCCGTGACGAGCATCGCTTGTTCAGTTGACCCATACCAGCCGATTTGCATAACTGTAAATATTTAATGTACTCTTAATTTAGTTGAAAAAGACACCGATAGCCAGTCTGAAAGACTGGACTTGAAATCATTTTAAATGCTAGCAGCCGAGTATCAAGAAGGCAGTGCGAGAACAGAGTTTCAAGATTCTATTTTGTTTCTTCGCTGCCTACTTGATTGTTCTCGCACTGCCTTCTTGGTACTCGGCTGCTACATCGTACTATGACGTCACACACCTCAGTGCATTCTCGGTACATTTCGTCCCGTCACCGTAAAGTAACGCCAGACCTCAGTGTAACGACTAAGTCGACAAGAGTATTTAAAATGATAATAACCTATTTGAATTTCATTAACAACTAGAATTTTTTCTGACGTACGGTAACATTAAACAGCGTAAAATTATTTAATCTCATCTCCGACCCCGTAGGAACAGGTAGTGATTGATGTTTTGAAGGGAAAACCATCCAGGGCATCTGCTTCTGGATAATTAGGAGTAGACTTAATTAATGTAGGGTCGCCCTAATATTTTTTTTTTCGTAGTCAGTTACCCTCCAGGTAGGCGTTTCCAACGGAATCAGCGAGGGATCCCACCTTTACCGCCTCTACTGGCAGTGTCCTGGAGCTTGACATCGGGTCTTGGGATACAACTGGGGAGGTGGGACTAACGCCTCGCCCAGGCGGCGTCACCTGCAAAGCGAACAGGGGACCTCATGAGGGATGGGACGGGATGGGAACAATGGGAGTGATGGACAAGGTGTCCGTGGCCTGACGGTAGGTACTGTACCATTATATCATAGCGCGCCACTAGTTGCTAGAAAGTGTACTATAGAGAAATAATTGTATTGCACTCTATCGGAGAGGAACGTCGAACTAGGATACCCCGAGGAGGGGGGTAAGAGTTAACGTGCGCATTTGGACAGGAGTGGAGTGGACAGATCATTATGTGAATTCGAGTCGGAACTATCTATGGATTGCGGGAGTGTCTTTGAAGTGATATCGTGTACCGAGAAGTATTTTACACCGACCGTAAATATTCTGAACAATGAACTTATCGAATAGACTGTGCATTTTAAGTATATGAATATGGTGTACGAGTATTTTCACATCGTAAGCGAGGCTCCTATATATGAGCAGAAATATTTCACGTTTTCATACCACGCGGATTGATACTAGGCGCGGTTAAGCGAGGTTGGAAAGAAGCCATTGTGAACTATCAGTTCATGCGGGATCTTTCTCGCTACACACCTGTTGAGTGTAACTTTAGAACAGGCTGTAATTCATGCACAGTTCGTTTGAGAGAAATAGTATTTTTCCCGTGCATTATGTTGGACGAACGGACATCAGGGGGAATATGCAATGACATTTATATGTGTATAGTCATGTTTGGCTAAATCCTTGACGCAAGCACTATATTCGCAGTGTAGCGGAGATTTCTTATAAGGTGACCATAACGCAACATGTGGTCTGGGAACACGACTTTCTGTTCCAGACAACTTGATATTGTGAAAATGTTTTACGCACCTCTAAGAGAGATGAGTATCACACATGGTTACAAGCTAATGCTAGCTCGCTGCTATAAACTGTTATACTTCAACCGAAAGATGCGTGTTCGTAATCGTTTGTCGCAATGCCATCGCTCGGCAGGAGCGTACGGTCTATATGATGGGGGCTTGGTGATGTTCGAGTTCTTGGTTCGAGGTCCGAGATCGATAGAGGATGGAGATCGTGTCTTGGAGGAGATAGAAGATCTTTATCATGGCATATTACTAAATCCTCTTTGACATCACAACGGAACGTGGCTGAAGGTAGAAGATACTCAGTTTATTAAGTAGTGGCTTAGCGGGTTATTGTAAAGTAACCATAATTGCCATAGTTTGTTTTTGATATGTAGTATGGATGGACAGGTGTCTAGGCTCGACATCTTGTCGTTTCTAACTTTCTGTCTACCCGGATTTTGGTTTATGTTAGATAAACGCATCCATTTGTTTAATATTGTGGCAATTATTTTGGCTTAATTTAGTAGTAATAACATGCATATTTTTATTTTCGAGAAGACAAATTATAGGAGAAGACATTTACATTTCCAAGTGGTTTTGGAACTATTTTGTGTGTTTTTCACACGTGTTAGTGATTTTCGACCGAACTATATAAAATTTATTTAGCTGATTAGAGTGATTTATTATACACTCACTGTGCGTTAACATTGACATAATTAAGTATCTGAATGACCATACTATTAATGAACTTTTCTTATGTCGCTTCGACACAGGGTGTTTCTGAAGTCAGGTCTTATTAAGATTTTTGTTCAGTTATTCTTGTAGGGACTTCACTTTATTTCTCAGAGGCGAAATATGTTCACAGTGGGTCCTAATGAATCATTTAGACTTTAACTTAATTTTGTTAACTAAGATTCATGGCGTAGGGGGCATTGTTAAACATGTTGAGTCCATCTGAATGAGCGTTGAATTCTATTTTTGAATTGATCAATTTTCATTTTGAATAAGCCACGTGTTTTGTGTGCATTTTGTTATTTGAGATTTAATGACATTATTATTATTACCGATTTCTCGTTTGATTGGAGATATTTTGATGAGCAGCGAATATCTTTTATACGCAATTTCCTAGATTAGACTTTAAGAAAGTCTATACAAAATAGTAATAGAACATGCTTTGTAATGAAATATTGTAAGGCAAGACTATAGTCAGGATAATTTTATACCATTTTGAATATGTTTCCACGCAGTTATTTAATTCAAATTTAACAAGGGGGTGTGAATATTAGTTTTGTGCAGTATAATATGAGGTTAAACAATTTATTCTGTATTTTTGTGATCACTGATGAGTGATGCAGACCATTGATTGAGGTATATAATAGGAGGTCACCACATTTAGGTGTACATTATCGTTTAGCTTACCAGTAGGTAGTGCTAGAATTATTATTATGATTAACAGAGATGATACTGTTAAATAGAAAATATATTGTTGGAATTGAGCTAGCTTAATCCTTGTGATAGGATGTGAGATCAGCTGTTTGATCACATATGTTTATACCTCACTGCTACAATCACTATGAGCATAATACTGCACTAGAATCATTACAGATGGATAGATTGTCTTTGATAAAGTTAATATATTTGCCAACATTATTAATTTATTGATTGTTCTAAAATAATTCACATGGAGTGGACAATTAAAACTTTCAATTAGCTTTATTGCTCGTTGGATATAAATGTGCTTATGACAAATTTAAACAAATATAAAAGGATTAAATAGAATTGTTAGGTTGCAACAAGCCAATTCAAGTAAAAAGTCAAGTCAATGATAAAACCAGGTTATTTATGAGATAAATAACTTATAAAATAGTAACATATGGTTAATAAAACAAGAATGCATACGTGATGCATTAATATGAATTATAGTTTATGTAAATAAGTGAATCATTGAAAATTTTGATAATTTTTTTATGTTGTATATACTGTATTATACATTTACGAATTAACTATAAAATGTGTTAAGGTGTGCGACAACCTAAGATAATATTATTTAGAATTGTACAAGATAATAGATGTTGTATAGATTTTTTTTGACGTGTCAAGTTTGACACGAGGTGATTCCTTGTTGATGTTCCGATAGCATTACCCTATTGGAGGGGTGTTTTTGGGCATTCTTTTGAATGCTAGGATCTTTCTTGTTTCATGTTTACTTTTATGAATAAATTCCTTTTTTTAAATTTAATATCTTGATGGCGTGATGCTTTACAGATGTGGTGGAAGGTTGTAATAGGAAGGCCATCGCTGGGTATTTCGGGGTATTTCACGCTTCCGAGGTTCTTCTTTTTTGTAATTTCATGTTCTCTGAGCTACTTATGTTTTTGTGGCCATGGTCTTTCATAATACTACCTTGTAAGGTGTATTTGTGCCCTATTTTCCCATTCACCTGTGAGTAGGACCTGTTTTTTTTTCTAGCCGGGGATTTTCAGGTTCTACGATCCGGCAGTCTTCGTGGGATGCAGCAGGTAATGGTAGGAAATTACGGGTACAGTACTATCCTGGCATTTGCCCGAAGACGAAGTGGGAAACCACGGAAAACCACTTCGAGGATGGCTGAGGTGGGAATCAAAAACCCTTCTACTCATTTGGACCACCCGAGGCTTAGTAGACCCCGTTCCAGTCCTCATACCACTTTTCAAATTTTGTGGCAGGGACGGAATCGAACTTCGGCAGCTAAGCACGCTGACCACTACACCATAGAGGCGACCGTTATAATATATAAATAAATACATATGTTGAAGTTGGTACGTCACGTGGAGTATGTCATTAGACGCAGTGGATTGAAACATGCGGTTTGCGGTGACCTGATGCTCGTTAATGTTGTGGTTCAATCACAATAATTGCGTTCTGTCATGACCACCGCAGAATATGATACTGCTGCTGATGTTCACGCTCAGTATTGCTATATCTCTAGCGATAATTATTTGTTCAAATATATGTCCCGTTATTCATTGTGCTCTACACTAACTTTATTTTATTATTACTATTATTATTATTATTATCATTATCATACAGAATAATAACTGTGTGTCTGAAATCCTCTCCAGTTGAATGGGTTTACCACATCGCCGGGATAGCACCACCTTCTGTTCGTAGAGAAATAACAGCGAACAAGGAAAGTAAGAAGGTGGAGCATGAAAGAACTCATCCGTTATATGGGTACTCATTTCACACACCAAGATTGAAATCTAGGAAGAGTTTCCTAAAAACATCAAAGGAACTCACAACAACCGAGAAAAATGCTTGACTACAATATTCTTTCTGGTGGCTGTACAACACCATTTAATCATTTTAAATGATCTTGTCGACTTCGTCGTTACACTGAGGTCTGGCGTTACGTTACGGTGACGGGACGAAATGTACCGAGAATGCACTGAGGTGTGTGACGTCATAGTACGATGTAGCAGCCGAGTACCAAGAAGGCAATGCGAGAACAGAGTTTCAAGAGGCCGTGCAAGAACAATCAAGTAGGCAGTGAAGAAACAAAATAGAATTTTGAAACTCTGTTCTCGCACTGCCTTCTTGGTACTCGGTTGCTAGCATTTACAATGATATAATGTCCAGTCTTTCAGACTGACTATCCGTGTCTTTTTATTTTGTACAATTATACACAAAAGTTCATTTTGAAAAGAAGTCCGTAATTTCTTTTTGAGTGAGCGACTTCCGTCTATCATTGTTCAGTGAATTTTCGATATTGGTGAGACCTGAGAAGAAATCGTCACTTGTGTCCATCCTGAGAGCGTAGAAGCGTGTTGTTAACAAACGACAGTTCTGTGCATGATAACAATACTGCAATAACCGACTTCAAATTATAGAATGTTGGCGAACAAGATGCCATTCCTACAACTTCAAATTACCGAGGGGGCCCTTCACAACGATTTCTTTCAATTTATTGAGTATTTGCCAAGGGACAGGGATTAAACAAGAAGTTCCGTGACGAACTAAACAGCCTACTTTTCTTAAAGTTTAAGATTCATGCCAATGATTAATCTATATGGATCAATCTAGAATAATGGCGAAATGAAGTTGGTAATATCGAAATTTCTAATTACTTCGAAATACTGTATACCTGGCATAATGTAGCCTAATAGTGAACTACAGTTGGCAGCCCTGGTGACTGAATATATTCTTAGTTCCATCTCTTAAGGTACAGAATACAAAATTTGGTTGAAGTCCAATGGACGTTAGATGCAGTCAAACATTGGATCTAACCGCGCGCGTAAAATCGTGTTGGCAACAATGTCATGCATGTATTGGTCAGAAATAATCTGAAATAATATGATCTATTGTTGTGTCAATTATGAATGAAATCCATTAGTTAGTATAGAAGTTACATGCATTTTAAAATTGGACCTATCAGCAGGCTTAGAATCATGTTGGTAGCACTGACGTATATAAGTTACTCCAAATTAATATAGAATGTCAGGTACTATACGTGTTCATAGTTTAAAGCTGACGGCTTGCACACTTTCTGATATATGGGTATTTGGATTTTAAAAAAAGAGAGCATTTATTAAAGTTGGCAGCCCTGGTGGCTCTTAAGAATGCGCTCTGTCATATCTGTTTATGTACACATGGCACATACGAAATTTGGTTGAAATCCAATTGATAGTGTAGAAGTTATATGCATTTAAAATTTGGACCTATCAGCAGGCTTATAATCATGTAGGCAACACTGCCATGTATGTCCTCCTGGAAATTAAACTGCAATATTACTCCTACCAAATTTTATTTCGATTGCTGCAGCCGTTTAGGAGTTGATAGGGGGGGACACACACACACACACACACACAGCCAGACAGACAGACAGAAGGACTGACAGACAGACAGACAGACAAACATTTGCCCGATCTCATAAGTCTACTTTTTCCTCATTTTTGCAAAAGTTGAAAAATAGGCTAAAAATCAAATTATCGAGAGATTCAAATTAACGAGTGTCAAATTATCGAGAGTCGAATGCACATATATTCCAAAAAAGATTGTAATTGAATAAAATCTACACCTTATTGTTTGTGTCAACTTTGATCTCGATTCAAATTAATATTAAACCCTAAATTATTAAACATTCTAAATGTTCAATTATACACCATGATTCCTACGTGTCTAGGGGATTATGTTTAGTGTAGTCGATGACGTCACAGACAACGTACGGACTTTGATGCTTTGAATTGAATTCCTTTAGGGGCTTTCAAGCACTGCAGTCACACGTGTTCAAGTGCAATGTTTGTTCGCGAGCTAAAAATGCTCGTAAATTACCTTTGGTTGTTCAATTTAATTGAAATGTTGCACTGTACTCTTCTGAAGTCATGCCGAGACAAAGCCATTGGTCGCTACTTGATTAGACAATGGTTGTGGTGAAACCATTGGCCGCTACAAGGTTAGATAATGGTTTGGGAGAAACCAGTGGTTGATTTGCTACTACAGGGTCATTATGTATGTGCGCTCCGATAAACACCGCAAGCTAAGCCGGCTGTGACTGGCGCGTACCCGGTTCAGCCGGTACTGGCACACACTTCAACACTTTTACCAAACATGTTTAATAATGTGTACTTACAGTGCTCATAGGCGATGCTGAAAATGTCCTCCCTCTCTTGTAACACACACCTGACATCTTCTGATGAAAGAATGTCTTTGGTTGGTTCCTCAGTTGAGGGGCTGTGACAACGCGGCCATGTAGCCCCGTGTACGTTGGGTGTGTGTAGAAAGTGTCTGATAACCGGTGTTAATTTTAATGGCCGTATTAGTGTGTGTATCTGTTTTTTAATTCAAGTAAGGACTGCAACTTGGAATTTTTCAAATAAGTTAGTTCCTACTTTTGCCGCCAAACGCCACCGTCAACGACTACTTGGCCTAGTTCAGAACTTAGCTACTAGACGCCACCGCAGTCGGCTCTTGGTAACGAACCTAGGATCCTAAGAGCGTTGTTTACATTCTTAACCTATACAATTTAGCTTCACACGGTGTAATTAGTGGAAGGTTCTTTAACATGCCATAAATCTGTGACATGGGACCGCCGGGTTTACTTCCCCTCCGAAGGAAGGCATACTGAGGGATTTTTAACACTCTTAAAAAATCCGACGGCTACGGCTGGGTTTGAACCCGCGATCTTTGGCATAGAAGCTCAGCATGCTACCGACTACGCCACCGAAGCCGCTTATGTCTGACAACTATGTTATTATTTACGGAGCTTGTTTCCTTGAATCGTTTAGCGAGCCTCGTAATTGTACTGGCATTATGCACAGGTCTTCCTGGAAACTTGATTCGAAATTTTCGTCTCGATTTAGAACAAGATGTTCTGCTTTTCATACACGAATTATGGATATACACACGTTCGCTCAATGTGAATTGGTGTCTAGGCATGACCAACAATCACAGTAATCACAATACTCACTAAACGTGTAACACTAACGTCTAAGCTTGGCAGATACACGTCCATATGAATGACAAAGCACGTGTGAACTAACGATATGAGTCAGCGGAGCGCGCCAACCACTGGCTGAACCGTGTACACGTGCCCGCGATCTGCGCCAGTCACAGCAGGCTTAGCTTGCAGTGATTATCGAGGCACATATAGAAAATGACCCTGTAGTTTAGATCTCTGTCTGGACGAAAATTACTGTTCGTAATAGAAGCAAGGGGGTGTAGGGCGTAAGCCTCAGGCTTGGCTTGTGTTTGTATGTAAAGCCGTATTAACACATCATTTAACATGTGTGCATCGTCGTCCATGACAGCATTTCGTGTCTGGGGGAATGTAAGGCATATCCCTCAGTTCGAAGAGGACGAGGTGTAACTCTCGTGCCACCCTTCGCTCGTAGCAATGCTTACCTGACAGGTTTCTACGGCAGCCCTGCGCGGTTATGGAACGCGCTGCCAGGGGATGTCAAGATCTTGCCTCTTCGGAAATTCAAGCCGTACGTAACAAGGTACATTATATAAATTAACGTATGTATGAGTGATTGATTGTCTCGCGGAATGAATGAATGTATCGAGTGATTGAGGTTATGAAAGTGCGTGCGTGAGAGAGTGAGTGAACAGGAAAAATGTACTATGTCAATATTCTAAATATGTACATACTGCAAATATCTTTGTAATAAATGTAAATATTGTTAAAATAAATGTAGATGTAAACTGTGCCTGTGAAGCATGAAATATGTATGTGGGGCTTGCCCTTTTTCACTAGGCCTTCCATACTTCTTGTATGATTTATGGTAAATAAGTAATAATAATAATAATATTAATAACATTTGGTTGAGAAGATATCAATAGTTTCTTTTGAGTGTTAGTGGAAATATTCTCTGCCAGGGATTGTTTGAATAATCCACGGAACTCTAATTGTTGAATTATTTGCACAGCAATCTGGATCTAGAAATGTGTTATGGTCAATTTGCACGCCCCCTCTGTGCATCCGGCCTGCTTGCACAGCACTTTCACTAAGAGTCTGAACAAACTGGAATCTATCCTCTTTAAGGTTAAATATTAACCAATCACAGTAAGTGGTGACCACTGTTTTCATTGAGCATTGGCTGCTCGCCATTCCCTGTCTCCCTCGTTATTTATCTTTAATGCGCAATGTCTCTGTGTAGTCTCTTCTTGTTCACATCATTCTCTGAATAGCAGAAGGAGACCCGTTCCCATCGGAGTATTATTAGGAGGAAAAGTGTATTCTTACTTGACTAGAGGTTAGTCTCCTACCTTCAGTTTCTGGGTGTGGTATGCACTTCTTCCTATCAGTGTGCAGCATTCCCTTGCGCTGTTGTTACCTCGCGGTGTTATTCTAGCCTTTCCTAGGCATACTATGGGATTTTTAGCCTACTTTTCACATTTTGCAAAAATGAGGAAAAAGTAGACTTATGAGATCGGGCAAATGTGTGTGTGTCTGTCTGTCCTTCTGTCTGTTTGTCTGGCTGTGTGTGTCCCCCCCCCCCCTATCAACTCCTAAACAGCTGCAGCAATCGAAACAAAATTTGTTAGGAGTAAAGACCTATACCTGAATATCTCACGGCCATATTTGAAAATGATGTCAGTGCTACCAACTGCTGAAAAATCGCAATTGAAATTTGAGCTCCATGTTGGATATCTTGGAAGGTATGAATGGGAGCAATTTCAAAATTGGCACAGGTAATGATAATGATATTGCAGTTTAATTTCTAGAAGGCCATACATGTCAGTGTTGCCAAAATGATTATAAGCCGGCTGATAGATCCAAATTTTATATGCATATAACTTCTACACTATGGATTTCAACCAAATTTCGTATGTGCTATGTGTACGTAAACAGATACGACTGAGCGTATTCTTAAGAGCCACCAGGGCTGCCAACTGTTAATAAATGCTCTCAATATTTTTATCCAAATACCCATATATCAGAAAGTATGCAAGCCGACAGATTTAAACTATGCACACTATGCACATTCTATATTAATTTGGAGTTACTTATATACGTCAGTGCTACCAACATGATTCTAAGCCTGCTGAGATGTCCAACTTTAAATACATGTAACTTCTATACTATTATTTGGATTTCAACCAAATTTCGTGTGTTCTATGCGTACCATAACAAATATGACTATGCCGATTCTTAAGAGTAACCAGGGCTGCCAACTGTTAATAAATACTGTCTCTATTTTTGTTACCCTAATATCAATATATCAGAAAGTATGCAAGCCAATAGCTCTAAACGTTGCACACGTGTAGTACCTGGCATTCTAGATTAATTTGGAGTAACTAGTATACGTCAGTGCTGCCAACACGATTCTAAGCCTGCTGATAGGTACAATTTTAAAATGCATGCAACTTCTATACTAACTAATGGATTTCATTCAAAATTGACACAACAGTTGATCATATTATTTCAGATTATTTCTGACCAATACATGTATGTCATTGTTGCCAACATGAATTTACGCGTGCTGTTGGATCCAATGTTTAACTGCATGTAACGTCCATGATATCCATTGGACTTCAACCAAATTTTGTATTCTGTACCTTATGAGATGGAACTAAGAATATAGTCAGTCACCAGGGCTGCCAACTGTAGTTCTCTATTAGGTTACATTATGCCAGGTATACAGTATTTCGAACTAATTAGAAATTTCGATATTACCAACTTAATTTCGTCATTATTATAGAAGGATCTATATAGATTAATCATTGGCATGAATCTTAAATTTTAAGAAAAGTAGGCTCTTTAGTTCGTCACGGAACTTCTTGTTAGTTAGTTAGTTATTGTTGTTTTAAGGGGCGGAACTACGAGGTCATCTGCCCCTCTTAACACAGATTAAAGAATACAAATTTGGAATTGAATTTAAAATTTTGAGGTGGTCACCTAAATTTAAAAAGACCTAAAATTAATAAAACAAAAATCAAAACAAACAAAATATATATATATATATATCATCATGTTTTTCAGTCAAGCGACTGGTCTGCCCCTACAATGAGTCTTCTCCACGTTGTTCGGTCTTGTGCTGTCCTTTTGACCATTTCATAATTTCGTAGGCCAGAGCTATGTAGGAAAGATCTCATGAAAGAGTTCCGTGGCCTCCCGCGAGGGCGTTTTCCGGGTATTTTGCCTTCTAGTATGTCGATCATCAGGCCACCATGTCGTAACCTGTGGCCAAGCCAGGTGGATCTCCTTCTATATATCTGGCGGATCATTTGCCGTTTTTCCTTTATTCGATCCAGCACCGTTATGTTGGTCATTTTCTCTACCCAGCTGATATTTTCCATTCGGCGCCAACACCACATCTCAAACGCTTCTAGTCGTTTAATGTTACCTCTATTCATTGACCAGGTCTCACTGCAACTGGCCATATGTAGGTCTTAACCAGTTGTTTTCTAAGGCTGAGGGGCATCGAGCGTTGACAAATTAGAGAATGCTTTTCACGGAATGCCTGCTTGGCCATGGCTATACGGCTCCTGATTTCAACTTCACATCGTAGGTCTTCTGTGACGATCTGGCCAAGGTATTTAAAACGATTGACCTGTTGTACTGGTTCTTTATTTATGGTAATATTTAGTTCGTGTTGATGCTTACTTATCACCAGAATCTTGGTCTTCTTAAAATTGATTTTCATTCCATATTCTGTAGCTGTATCATTTAAACATTGCAACATGTTTGTTAATGTATGCGGATTTACTGCAAGTAATGCCAGATCATCAGCAAATGTAATATTCTGGATAAGTCTTCCACCAACTTTCACTCCCATATTAGAAACTTTAAAAGCCCACTTAGTTATAGCTTCAGCGAAGGTATTGAACAGTCCAGGGGACAGCAAACAACCTTGTCGCACACCTTTGCGGATCTTAGCGGGTTCTGATACGTCATTTCCAAGCCGAACAACAGCAGTTTGATTTATATACAGATCAAATATTAATCTGATTAATCGATGGGGACAACCTATTTGATTCAGAAGAGGAAACAGCTTGTGCCAGCTGACTTTATGAAATGCTTTTTCGAAGTCCACAAAGCACACGTAAAGGTTTCTGTTTACACTTAACATCTTTTCTCCAAGACATCGCAAGGACCCGATAGCATCACGTGTAGACATAGGCTATTCTTTCGAAAACCAAATTAAGAGTTGTCTAGATACTGTTCGATGTATATTTCCATCCTTTTCCTTAAAATCTGCAGAAGTATCTTTGATGCATGAGGGATGAGACTAATGGTCCGATAGTCACTACATTCAACTGGTACAGTCTTCTTTGGAATTGGAATGATGATGCTGGTGTAAAATTCCTGAGGCCATTTACCCTCTTCGAAAATTCTTGCTACCAATTTGAATATCCATTCAATTGTACTATCCCCACTATTCTTGATTAGTTCGGCAGGAACATTGTCAATACCTGGTGTTTTACCCATGGATATTGATTTTAGAGCTTCATCGAACTCTGATCTAATAATTCTATCTTCTGCAATTGGCCTGTCTTCCTCGCCACGTGTTGGCAAAAGGAATGGAATTGGTTCTGCGTATAGATCTTCAACATACATCCTCCAGTGTTCCTTCTTGTAATTCAGGTCTGATATAGGATTCCCATGTGTATCACGGAACTGTCTAGTGCGGAATCCTTTTTGTTTCTTAGTAGTTTCCCTGATCTTTTGGTAGGCTAAATCTGTTCTTCCTTGTTTTTGCAGAAATTCGACCTCTTCGCATTTTGACTGCCACCACTCCATTTTCTTCTCCCGACAGAGTCGATCAATCTGGTTCTTTAGCATTCGGTAGTTATTTCTGCCTACTTCTGAAGAGTCGTTTTTAAATTTTCTTCTTTCATCCATCTTTAAGAGAATGTCCTGTGTGATCCATGGTTTGCGATTCACTCTTTCCACAAGTCCCACATAGTCTTCAGCAGCCTTTTCGATGGAGAATTTGGCTATTGACCATAAATGATCAACAGTTTGTGAGTTGTTTGCATATGATGATATGTTGTCATCAGTGGCTTCCTGATATTGCTTTTTAGTCCTCTCGCTTTTAAAAGCTTCAAGATTCCACTTCTTTGTTGGTTTTCCCTGAATCCTGCGTTTAAATTTCAGTTCCGTACTCATTACTAGTAGAGAATGATCAGAACAGATGTCAGCGCCCGGATATGCCATGGATTTCTTCACTTGATTTTTAGCCTATTTTCAATTTTGAAAAAAATAGGCTTATGAGATCACCTTTTGTCCGTGTGTGTGTCCACCCCTAATAAAATCTAAACGGCAGGAGCGATTTCAATGAAACTCGGAAAGTTCATAGCACTATTCCCGGCAGGGGGATGAAACTACTATAGATCCTTCGCTTCCAAGGCCTCGCTGCCAACTGACAGGTTCACTGCCTGAGCACTCGCTGCGCTGCGGTAGCGCTGCTGTCCAACTCGATTGCTATTGGTTGAAGCTCATGCGGGGTGGATACGCCGGTTACATTTAAACATGTCGCTGGCAACTGGCTATCCTACTCATGATCGTGTGTGTTTGTGCTTTTGAGGCTTCCAACATGACATTCCTTCGTAGGATATTGCATTAATACGGTAGGTATTTATTTCAATAGTTACTTCGCAGTTTTGCTGCCAGGATATGCTTTTAATATCTACCCATTATGATAGTGTTTCTGTTTACGAATTGTGGGCTTTATTGTGATTACTTCGTTCAGTGTAGTATTCTCAATTCAAAATGATTTTAGCTAGATGGCATATTAGAATGATTTTGTGAAGTATTGTGAACTATATGAATGGCTTTACATAGCCTAACCCTACTTTATTGAAACAGAGCTAGGCCTACAGTATGTGCAGAATGGTTGTGAACTGGTTACCTTATTGTGTTTCTTTTCTCTTCTCAGGTAATGAGGCACTTCAAGGAAAGCAGATTATATACTACATTTGTCCAATAGCCTATAGACGGGAGTTGCCTGATTCTGTTGTCCGAACAGTTGTATACTAATCCTATTTCAGCAAAGGTAAGTTACCATATTGATGAAACTTTGATCTATTAATTTTACACCAATACCGGTATAGGGTAGGCCCAGGTGTTATGTAGGTTTTGATTAGCAATACACTTAGTTCATACCACCCTCTGATAAATTCATATAGCCTATTGCACCCTGGCATACTGTTAGATACGAGAAGCAGAGATAGACGTAGGAGGCTATAGTTAGTTTCAGTGTTTAACGATTTATTAAAGTGAGAGGTGTAGAAGCAGGGGATCATAGAGGTGACTTGTTTGCAAACAGAGGCTTGCAGACTGGACTATAAAAGGCTACATGTACAGTATATAGCCTATATAACATTGCAGTGAATGTAATGACTAGGCCTATCGGTTCCCCTTAAGTCAATCACAAAATTGAATTCAATGCATATTGCATCAAGAAATGCTTCAATCGGTTTACTGATTGGTAGGCTATTTGTGTAACAAATGAATTAATCCACAAATTAATATTGTTCATTTGAGATTTTTTCTTTTTTTTTTCTTTCTTCTATGGGTGTTTTTGGATGGGCTATATAATATCACAGTAAGAGGGGGGCATACACATAGATCTTACTGCTTACTGTGCTTGGGGTAAATTGTGAACTTCCGAGATGGTGGATTTGTTCTGATGTAAGTTACTGGCTAGTGGCATTCTCCACTTCAAATAACATCTAATATTAGTTCCAGTTTATATATTTATTCTAAATGCACTTTTGTGCATTCATTAAAGCAGCATTATCCTAATATCGAGGCTACAGTGGCATTCACCCAGGGGGTGAGGCCTGTTAACACATCCAGGCCAATTAGGAAAGTAATAATATTGTATTATTAGTATTAATAACAATGGAATTAAAGTGATCGGGTAACTTAAGTTTATCCACACTACACTTGTCCCCTCCTATGAGCAGCAAAAGTTCTATATGTGCATGCTTAACATTGTAACTTAGAGAGTAGCTGTTTACTGTCCTTGTCACAAGTTGTTGCTTCAACATCTTTATTATGAGATGTATGTGTAACGACTATTTAGGTACACAATGAAATTTGTCGTAAGGAATTCACCTTCTGTGGTCTCGGGGTATAGATGTGCCGTGCGAGCCATAGAGTAGCAGCGCTGCACAGTCAATTGGCTACACCTGTTCATATTGAAACTTCATATCCCGAGGTCCTGGCTCCATTACAAATACACACACCTACTGCCATCACAATGTCATGGGTAATCAGACATATCCCATATACACTTTCCAAGTACCATAAAGCCACATGACCACGATATCGCAAAGCCCCTACAACATTATTAGGATTTTAATTGTATTTTTCTCTTACAGATTTGCAATATGCGTGGCTCTACCATGTGATGACAATTATCTACTGGGACAATGACCTGATGAAATTAAATATTACTCTTTTCATGAAAATGTTCTGTGGATTTTATTATCTGTAAAAACTAAGAAAGAAGAATATAATATGAACATATAAACACTTATTTTTGTCCTCATTTTTTCCTTCAGAATTCTGTTTCCTTCCAGTATCGTATCTCATTCAACAGCGGTTAATAAGTTCATATTTTATAGGGTGTGCATGGTTTGTATTGGTTTATTACATTCTTCTTAGATTACTGTGATCCCACAACACTGGTGGCAACTAAACCTCTCTTCTACCTGTCTGATATTATAACTTATAGTACTGTGTAGTAGGTGAATGACTTTCTAGTGTTACAAGGCCATGGGTTCAAAGGCCGAACTCAGCTGAGACTTATGGAAGGAAATCCCGAGGACACCAGTTCATCTCGCATGACATCCTCTGCAAAAGTAACCTTTAAGCACTGCCATTAAAAAAATATAAACTATAAAAGAAATGTTAATGATAGAAAAACTATCATGAATAAAACATATAATACTAGAAATATTAAGAGAGGGGGCATGGGGAGAAAAGTGGGGGGAGTACTACGCAACTGCCGTGGTACAGGTTTCAAATAATAATAATAAAGGATATCCTGCGTCCTATCCTTCCCCCTAACCCTGTATCCCTCTCTTTGTAACTACACGTAGTAATATGATTTATGTCAATAAAATGTATTTATTCACTGTTCCTATTGTTCTGTTTTACGCAAGGTCAGATATCAAAACTAAAGATTTCAGGCTGGTATTTCTACTATATTAATAGTAATAATCCATTATTATGAGCCTTTGTTTTGATATCTGCTCTTAAATAAAATAGAACAAAAGGAACAGGAATAAATAAAATACGCCGACATATATCATATTACTACGTGTAAATACAAAGGGAGCGGTACAGGGTCAGGGGGGGGGGGGGTAAGCGGGCGTACCAGTACGCGATTGAATAAAATTCAAATCGCCCGCGCTTAAATTTTAGTACACTGCCTCACCGCTACCGCTAAGTAGCAGGCTAGGCTGGTTGATGACGTAATCCTGACGGTTGTAATTGGAATCAAATTTTAAGCCTGAGTAACCTTTCTCCCCTATATTCTTTGATTCCCGGAGACCTCGACCGTGCCCTTCAAATTTTGTTACGACTCACCAATCCAACATGGCGGCTGTGCGAAATATTTCACCAGCATTCAATATCTCCGAAACTATTACCGATATTACCCTGACATTTTCTATGGTGATAGAGGGAACTACTATAAATTCACTTATGTGACTTTTGAAAACCTGGTAGCTACAAAACGAACATGGCGGCCAAGCGAATTTGCGACTTTTAAATAGACGTTTCTCGCGATTTGACCAACCAAACGCAATGAAACTTGGTACAGTATATGTTTATATACATTGTAATGCACCGACATCTAACTTCGTTCAATTGTTTACATAATCACAAGATGGCGGATGTGCGAAATATTTCACCGGCATTCTATATCTCTGAAACTATTAGCGGTATCTCCCTAAAATTTTGTATTGAGATAAAGGGCACTACTGGAAGTCCATCTATAAGATTTTCAAAAACCAGTTAACTACAAAACGAACATGGCGGCCAAGCGAATTTGAACATTTTAAATAGACCTTTCTCGCGATGTAATGTTCCAAGCGCACTGAAACCTGGTACAGGAAATATTTATACACATTGTAATCCACTGGTATCTAATTTAGTTCAATTGTTTACATAACCTCAAGATGGCGGCAGTGCGAATTTTAAAATTAAGTTTTTATTTCTTGTGATGTAGTCATGCGATCGAAGTGAAAGTTTGAATAATGAACGTACGCAATAATTTTCCTTTAATGGTACATGACTCTATGGCCTATACATTTAACAATCCAACATGGCGACCATCCGAAATATTTAGACGATACTGAATATCTACGAATCTATTTTAGCAATCAAACTGCATTTTTTAATGTTCATAGGGGCTATGAACTTAAGTTCACCTATAGGACTTTAAATAACCTGGTGATCACAAATCCAACATGGCGGTGACGCGAATTATAAATATTCACATGGACGTTTCTCGCAATTTAACCATCCGCGTGCAGTGAAACTTGGTACAGTAAATCTTTATCCGAATGTTAATCCACTGGCATCTAATTTATTTCAATTGTTTCCATAACCTCAAGATGGCAGCTGTGAAAAATTTTAAAATCTCCTTGTTTTTTCTTGTGTCCTAATTATGCGATTGAAGTTTGAATACTACACGTTCACAATAATCTGCAAGTAACAGTACATAACTCTAGGACCTACATATATAAAATCCAACATGGCGACCATCCGAAATATTTAGTCGGTTCTCAATATCTACGAATTTATTACAGCAATCAAACTGAAATTGTGTATGTTAAATAGTGGCAATTAACATAAGTAGGATATATGAAAATAGGCTGTATAGTTCTTCACGGAACTACTTGTTGTATATATATAAATAAATAAACAAAAATTACGGAAAAACGAAACATTATCATTCAAAAACGAACAAGTCGTTGAGTCAATTTACAGTGGAAAATTTAGATTGCTGGCCCTAACCCACTCTCACTTATAAAGCGGATAACGCGATCAGCAGCCACCGCGTCATCGGCTAATATAAGTTTGAGTGTCGTCAGCAAACCAAGGTTTCTTCGTAAGTCAGCAAGATCCACACACTCGGTCAAAATGAGGGCCACGGTGAAAACAGCTCCACAGGTACAAACTGGGGGCTCTTCCCTTCTCATTAGGTACGAGTGGGTGGATCTTGTGTGACCTATCCTTAGCCTACACAAAATGACGGACTCTCTCCGGGCCCGGAAGGAGCTCCGCCACACGCGAGTAGTTCCCTTGATCGCTCTCAGTTTACTGGGCAGTGGGTCAGCTAGCCACTGACTCTCCCAAAATGCCAGAATTTGTAGGCGTAACTGAGAGCGACTAACGCTCTTAAAAATCCGACGACTTCGGCCAGCTTTGAACCCTAGAAGCTCAGCTTGCTACCAACTACGCCACCATGAAATTTGAAGCTGAAACTTTTTAGAATTTCAATCCCCCTGAAATGCCATGGAATGAATGAATGAAAATCCACAACCTGCTTCCAGTCTCCGACTGGGTCAGGAATGGAATGAATGAAACCCCCATCTAGCGGCGAGGATATGGCCTGTGCCGGCTGCCGAGGCCTGACGCACTCCTCTGGGGCAATGATTAAATGAATGACAGATGACATGAAATGATAGTGGAGAGTGTTGCTGGAATGAAATGTTGACAGGGAAAACTGGAGTACCCGGAGAAAAACCTGTCTGCCTCCGTTTTGTCCAGCACAGATCTCACATGGAGTGACCGGGATTTGAACCACGGACCCAGCGGTGAGAGGCCGGCGTGCTGCCGCCTAAGCCACGGAGGCTTCGCCATGGAATGTCCATAACTAATTGAGAAACTGTCTTAGGAAAAGAAGCGAAGGTTTCCATGGTCTTGTGGCAAGTTTCTGATCATCTTCTAGCGAAGAAAGGAGCACATGGCTGACAACTGCCAAGCGTGGGACTGAGACAGATTGTAAAGAAAGTGTGGTGTTTCTAGGACTGAGGAAGGAAAGGGCCAACTGTTTGTTTGGTAACACTGTACAGTTCGTTGCAAGAACATGCGAAAAACTTTGATATTTCTTATTTGAGCCACAAACATGCAGTCAAGAGCAAATGTCCTCATAGACTGGGACTCCTTGTTCATTTTATTTGGCTATCTACTCATATATGGTAAAGCGGTATTATTTTCAATTTAAGCAGGTTCTTGGTCTCCAGTTTACTGGAAAACGATTTTTGTGCTACTGTTTGAGGTATTTTACCCGCTTAAGGTTATGATTACAGATATGGACACCATTTTGGGTTAAGTTTTTACTGGTGTCGGCACACATTTTTTCCTTATTTCCGTGTTTATGCTTAGTTTTAAAAACCCTTAATTAATGGACACGGTTTCCTTTCTTGCAAAAGAAAATACAGCTCTTACCGCATAATTAACATCTGCATTTTTCTCTGGTTGGTAGCACTGATCGATTGTGCAAATGGCATGATGCAAACCGTGAGTGGCGAGGCGTTCAATCTACGCGTCCGTCCTAAAGATGTCAGACCAATATCGCCTTCTCGTTGTATTACTGACACATAAAATGTGCTGCTCCCCGTAATCAAGTCCATGTCCTGGAAAACTGACACAATTCAAATAAAGACAGCGATTCCACTGCACTTAATTCAGTTTCCTTCTCACATCATCTGCGAATACAATCTTAGTTCTGGCAGTTCTCTTCTCAATACCGAGTAAGTTAAGCGAGAATACTTATTCAAACCAATGAATACAAGTCTCCAAAGAGAATCGTAGCTCTGTTACCAACCACGTTGGTTAAAGGAATCTATATCCGTATTGATTTCTAATTATTAGGATGTCTCATAAGTAATGTCGGTTTTTAAGTTTGGTGTTTCATAAGGTGAATTGGCTTTTTTTGGTTCGTCAATGCTATTTCCAAGAGGCCATGGCTGCAGCTTATCACCCATACTTTTCAATCTTTACATTGAAGAAGCAATGAAGGAAATTTGAGAAAAATTTAAAGTGGGAGTGAAGATTCAAGGAGAAATAATTTCAACTCTGAGATTTGCTGATGACATCGCCATCTTGGCCGACACGCCTGAGGATTTGAATGAGTTTTTGAATGGTATGGACTCCGTCTTGAGGAAAAATTAATAATGTAAAACAAAAATATTGGAATGCAGCCGAAATAAATCAGAAACCTCTATGGACATCAAATTGGCAGGTGAAAAGCTGAAGGAGGTAGGAGACTTCTGTTACATAGGAAGCAAAATAACCAGTGATGGATGAAGAGGATATAAAAAGTAGGTTGGCCCAGGCAAGGAAAGCATTTCTACAAAAGAAGGAATCTGTTGACATCGAATATAGATTTAGGTATTAGGAAGTCATTTTTGAATGCCTTTGTCTGGAGCGTGGCGCTCTATGGAAGTGAAACTTGGAATATTGGTGGAGCAGAAAAGAGGAGAATTGCAGCATTTGAAATGTGGTGTTAAAGGAGAATTATGAAAATCATATGGGTAGATAAGGTTACAAACGAAGAGGTATTAAGACGAGTGGGATAGGAGAGATGTTTCTGGCGACTGCTAATGAAGAGAAGAGATAGGTTGGTAGGATACAAACTAAGACACCCAGGAATAGCAAGCTTAGTTATGGAAGGAAGGGTCGAGGACAAGAACTGCAAGGGTAGACCAAGGTTAGAATATGTTAAACAGATTGCCTCAGATATAGGGTGTGGTAGCTATGTAGAGATGAAACGATTGCTCAGGACGGGGAGGCATGGAGAGCTGCATCAATTACAAAGCTGCTGCCGCGGCTCCAACAATATGTGAATTGGGAGTAGAAAGTATCGTTAGTGAGCGTATGTTACAATGATGGTTCCAACTCACTGGAGAATAATTATTTCACTAATCCGGATTTTTTTCCATGGGATTCATTAATCTCATGTAATTCTTCCTTCAAGATTAGCGAAACACCCATTACAACTGGGTAAAATCGTGTTTACCGACTAAAAAACCAATTAATTTCGATTACCACGGCAAAACTGAAGAATAGCCTCCAACGGGATAATAACTTTAGCCTAATAAAACAGTGATTCTATGTCATGTAGCCTACTTTTAAGTTACAATCCCTCCCTATATTATTCTGCTAAGGTCCCATTCCAGTATTGTACCGGAAATAAGGTCCCATTAACACCAACCCACAGATATGGGGTACCTACAGGTTCAGCATAACCCAATGCGTAAGCGAAACGCACACACTACTCTTTAAATACCTCACAATTAAATAAATACCTTCAAACATGTATATTTACAATGAAAGAATGCAACACGGTAACCATGGTAACAGAATCTCACAGGTCCATCTATTCCTGTAAGACGCAATGCAATTCCAATTACAGTCGAACCTGCCGTAACGGACACCCTTATTCAGCGGACACCTGCCTATACGGACATTTTTCCTTGGAACCTATTTTATTTTACACTAGCAGAAGTACCCATTCTTCGAACGGTCGTCGGTATTAATAACCAGACGTAATCAATTGAGCTACTGTTGTAATGGTTAGGGGCTTGGAACCTGTTTGTCGACAAAGATAAATGATTAGTTGAAATATGCTCTGAAACTAATTTACCTAACGTGTACTTCCTGACGTGAAAATAAAATAGAAAACCTCGAAGACGAAATGCAATTCACGTCACATAAAAACTGACCCACACTGTTGTGTCAAGTGCGTATCCAGAGGAAGACCCCTTTAATAAATTATAAAGGCTTGTGGTGCATGAAAATTCAGGTTTTTTAGCCTCCAATGGCCCAAATTCCTAAAAGCAAAAAAAAAAAAAAAATTAACTATTTCAATTCAGGAATTTTTGAAAATAATGTTGCTGTTTGAAGATATAATAGACCTTCTGTACGACACATCGCACGTTTAAGTCTTGTGAAAAAATCGAGGGTACCTCTTGACCCCCTTAAGCACATTGATGAATTTTACAGTTTTTGTTGGTTCCGTGATAACCTTATAGCCATTTGCAAACTTCCACAGAAATTTAATAAATGGAGTGGCATTACTTCTTGCAGAAATAGATGGAAAGTTGGATGTACCTTTTTGAGACACTGTTGTCATGGTTACTGGCTTGCATTCCTACATTAGTTTATTAAATGAAATGAGTTTTCTGGGAATATCTCAGAAACTCTTGGTTTTTCGAGCATTAAAATGTAGTTTTCGGGGACCCTTTACGACTGTTTAGGGGCCCCGAGGTTTTTTTCTGACACCAAGGGGCTGAAAATGAGCTTTGTCTCGTCGTTGTAGGCCGTAGTATCATCATCATCCTCTTGCACAGTTTTCAGCCGTGGGCCGGGTTTGTTTGGAACACAGGCCACTCCAACGTCTTCTGTCTTCCCACCATCTCTCAGCTTCCACCCCTGTCCAGTCTTCTCCTCTCTTCTTCACGCTTTCTTCCATCCCTTTCAGCCACCTGTCTCTCGGTCTTCCTCTCGGCCTCTTTCCTTCCCACTTCGTCTCGTGTATCCTCCTGGGTATCCTCTTATCCTCCATTTGTTTTACATGTCCATGCCATCTAAGTCTAGATTTCTCTATACCATCCCGTAATGGTCCTCCTTTATTAATTCTCTGGTATTCTCATTTCTTATTCTGTCCATCTTTATAGCTCCAATACTGCTTCTCAAGAACCTCATCTCACTGGCCTGTATTTTGCTCTTCTCCCTTCCTTTCATAGCCCAGGTCTCCGAGGCATACGTCAGGATAGGGGCATAGTACGTCCGATATATGATCTTTTTTCTGTTCTGAGGGACATCCTTGCTCCATAACATGCTTCTCACACTCCTCCGGAATGCTTCTGCCAGTCTCCCCCGCTCATTTTTAGGTAGATTTCATAAGAAAGCTAACTATTTCAATGGGTCCCATGTTTCGACTTCCGGAAAATTTCGACATATCTTCGCGTTTCACATCCCCCAGACCCCCAAAACACCGTCAGTTCAAAAGTTTATATATAATTTATGTATATATATACAGGGTGTATTTGATATGATGGAAGTCCGTTACACTGGTGATAGAAGAGACTATTCTAAGCTTCCTAGGTAAAAAATTTGTCACCTATCTTGAAATTGATAATTAATCATTAAAAAGTCAATGTTTTTAGTTATTTCAGAAACTAATCAGGCAGAAAGTGGTGCGGCAGGCTGGGGAAACGAGGCGGAGCCCGATGTGACGACGCGCGAAGGGGAAGTTGTTACGTAATCGGAGCATTGACCTTACCGGTTGACTTGAGGGGTGGTAGGCTATCAGCTGTTATGAGGATGAGCTCTACCGTCTCGTAAGAAAATGTGCATTGCCGTTGTTCTTGTTGTTGTTGTTGACAACGCACGCAATGGCTTGGGACGTCAGGACCGGTAGTATTGTGTAGCCTACTTTGTAAGTGTGGAATTCATTGATTGATGTTCATGTATAAAATAATTTCGATACTCAGCCCTGATGTATCATTGGCGTCCGTGTCGGACCTTCTGTTGACTAGTTTCTGAAAATACTAAAAACATTCTCTTAATGAAATGCAGTGTGACAAAATTTCGACATCCCGCAGTCTGTTCAGAACTAGGCATTTAGGACGGAAGTAAAAAACTTGATGTTTTGTTTGAGAGGCTTGGCGATTTTGGTCATTTAGCCCCATGTAGCTGGGTGTGGGTACAATTTGTGTGATAACCTGTGTTTTGTGGTTTCTGTAGTAATGTGGGTATTTGTAATTCAGGTGAGGATTCGGAAGAAGGCGCCGGCCCTGTGGTGTTGGGGCAGTGCAACTGCCTCTCACCTGGAGGCCCTGGGTTCGATTCCTGGCTCCATCAGGGATATTAGAAACTGACGTGAGGGCTGTAACGCAGTGCACTAAGCCTCGTGAGGGCAATTAAGTAGCTGTCTAACAGTGAGGCAGTGCCCGAGTCAGGAAAATCAAGATTAATGGCCGAGGGGACCCGATGCACTGACCACGCGTCACCCTAATATCTGCAGGCCAAATGGCTGGACAGCGGTCGCTTGGTAAGCCTAGGCCCTTCATGGGCTGCACTGCCAGCGGTTATGATTATTGAGAAGAAGGCGGCCGTGGCCTGAAGTTAGGAACAATCCCGACATTTGCCTGGGGTAGAAGTGGGAACCCATGGAAACCTACTTCCAAGATTTAATACTAGTATGGTACCACATGTTCATATTGTGAATTGTCCCATCCCATCTCCAGCCCTCGGGTGGCCATTAACTGGAGAGGGGGGGGGGGGGAGGATTGATTTATTGGTCCATCAACAATGTAAATACATATGAAAATACACGAAAATGAAAATAAAATACAAATACATTGTTATAATACAGTGTTATAATAATAATAATAATAATAATAATAGTCTAATAATAATAATAATAATAAGAGTCAGCATGTGTAGTTCTGGTGGTAGAGTGCTAACCTTCCCGAGGGTGCGATCTACGTTCAGTCATGTAGTAAATGAATGGGATCTAATAAGATCATCTCCATGGATTTCATGGCACATACAAGAAATCCTACGTACATTAAAGTCTGGCAACTCGACATACCAAAAAGAAACATAAAAGAAGTTAGTGTGTCTAAAAGCCTACTATTACTATTATTAGTATTATTAATAAGTTTATTACAGTTGTTGCACTATCTTCACACAAAGATAGACCAACAGTTCCTTAAATTAATTTACTAAATCTTTAGGATTTCTATTTTCTATGCATAGTTCATGAAGCTGGAAAAATCCAAGACAGATCCACCATCACTAGTCATGTAGCCACTCCCCATGAAGGTGTGAATCAGCTGTTCATAGGCTCGGTTTGTGTATTTCAATGTCATTGGCAGACAAGGCGAGGAGGTCACTCAACTGCAGACTCTGGTCAACATTCCTCAGCGTAGGAGGGGAGGGAGACGGGGAGAAGTCAGCTCTGCTGCTGAGGGGAATGAAGTGAAAGCCCGTTTCCAAGATATTGACCGACGATTTTTGTGATTTAATTCCACCTACACTAATTAAGATCCGACTTAATTTCATGAAGATATTTGCTTAGAATACCATCTTCTATCACCAGTGTAAAGGACTTCCATCATATCAAATACACCCTGTATATATATGTATATCAGTTTTTTGTGGACACGATAAATGCCGTAATTTTGCACCAATCACTTTGAATTTTTTACATAATATGTATACCCTTAAAATCTCGGTCGAGTTCGTTAATGGGCAAAATCGGTCGAAGGGGGTGAAAATGGGAGGCTTTTTTCGAAAAAGTGAAATTTCGCTATAACTCTCTTAATACGTGAAATATCGAATCCATTCAAAGTTCATAATATGTGTCGGATAAGTGCCAAAAATTTATGTCAAATAAGTTTTTTGATAGCACCAACCATTGACAAAAGGGGTGGGAAAAATTGGGTTTTTCGGGAAACATTAATCATATCTCTGTTAATAGGCACAATATCAAAACCGTACAAAATGGACAATATTCCTCCAATAATTACCTAAAACTTTTGTCTGAAAGAATTTTTGATATGACCCACCATTACGCCACGGGGTGAGCAAAATGATTTAAATTATAAGAAAATGCCAAGTGCCAAGAGAGGTTGCCATGACAACTTTACTTTTAATTGATAAGGGATGAGCCATCAGCAGTTACTATGACAACGACACTGCACGAGATAACATTCAGTTTTCCATCTGTCTGTGGGAAGCGACTTCGGTATCGGAACTTCTATGCCCAAGATCGCGGGTTCAAACCCGGCTGAAGTCGTCGGATTTACTAAGAGCGCTAAAAAACCCTGAGTTTGCTTTCCTTTGGAGGAGAAGTTCCAACGTTAGTTGCGAGTTGATGGTTCCGATGGCATCTAGTAGCCAAGTTCACAGATAGGTGTCGTTGATGGTAGTATTGTAGGTAGATTTCATTAGAAATCTAACTATTGCAATGGGTCCCATGTTTCGACTTCCGGAAAATTTCGACATATCTTCGCGTTTCACATCCCCCAGACCCCAAAACCACCGTCAGTTCAAAAGTTTATATATAATTTATGTATGTTTATATATATACAGGGTGTATTTGATATGATGGAAGTCTGTTACACTGGTGATAGAAGAGACTATTCTAAGCTTCCTAGGTAAAAAATTTGTCACCTGTCTTGAAATTGATAATTAATCATTAAAAAGTCAATGTTTTTAGTTATTTCAGAAACTAATCAGGCAGAAAGTCGTGCGGCTGGCTGGGGAAACGAGGTGGAGCCAGATGTGACGACGCGCGAAGGGGAAGTTGTTACGTAATCGGAGCATTGACCTTACCGGTTGACTTGAGGGGTGGTAGGCTATCAGCTGTTATGAGGATGAGCTCTACCGTCTCGTAAGAAAATGTGCATTGCCGTTGTTCTTGTTGTTGTTGTTGACGACGCACGCAATGGCTTGGGACGTCAGGACCGGTAGTATTGTGTAGCCTACTTTGTAAGTGTGGAATTCATTGATTGATGTTCATGTATAAAATAATTTCGATACTCAACCCTGATGTATCATTGGCGTCCGTGTCGGACCTTCTGTTGACTAGTTTCTGAAAATACTAAAAACATTCTCTTAATGAAATGCAGTGTGACAAAATTCCGACATCCCGCAGTCTGTTCAGAACTAGGCATTTAGGACGGAAGTAAAAAACTTGATGTTTTGTTTGAGAGGCTTGGCGATTTTGGTCATTTAGCCCCATGTAGCTGGGTGTGGGTACAATTTGTGTGATAACCTGTGTTTTGTGGTTTCTGTAGTAATGTGGGTATTTGTAATTCAGGTGAGGATTCGGAAGAAGGCGCCGGCCCTGTGGTGTTGGGGCAGTGCAACTGCCTCTCACCTGGAGGCCCTGGGTTCGATTCCTGGCTCCATCAGGGATATTAGAAACTGACGTGAGGGCTGTAACGCAGTGCACTAAGCCTCGTGAGGGCAATTAAGTAGCTGTCTGACAGTGAGGCAGTGCCCGAGTCAGGAAAATCAAGATTAATGGCCGAGGGGACCCGATGCACTGACCACGCGTCACCCTAATATCTGCAGGCCAAATGGCTGGACAGCGGTCGCTTGGTAGGCCTAGGCCCTTCATGGGCTGCACTGCCAGCGGTTATGAATATTGAGAAGAAGGCGGCCGTGGCCTTAAGTTAGGAACAATCCCGACATTTGCCTGGGGTAGAAGTGGGAACCCATGGAAACCTACTTCCAAGATTTAATACTAGTATGGTACCACATGTTCATATTGTGAACTGTCCCATCCCATCTCCAGCCCTCGGGTGGCCATTAACTGGAGAGGTGGGGGGGGGGAGGGAGGATTGATTTATTGGTCCATCAACAATGTAAATACATATGAAAATACACGAAAATGAAAATAAAATACAAATTCATTGTTATAATACAGTGTTATAATAATAATAATAATAATAAGAGTCAGCATGTGTAGTTCTGGTGGTAGAGTGCTAACCATCCCGAGGGTGCGATCTACGTTCAGTCATGTAGTAAATGAATGGGATCTAATAAGATCATCTCCATGGATTTCATGGCACATACAAGAAATCCTACGTACATTAAAGTCTGGCAACTCGACATACCAAAAAGAAACATAAAAGAAGTTAGTGTGTCTAAAAGCCTACTATTACTATTATTAGTATTATTAATAAGTTTATTACAGTTGTTGCACTATCTTCACACAAAGATAGACCAACAGTTCCTTAAATTAATTTACTAAATCTTTAGGATTTCTATTTTCTATGCATAGTTCATGAAGCTGGAAAAATCCTAGACAGATCCACCATCACTAGTCATGTAGCCACTCCCCATGAAGGTGTGAATCAGCTGTTCATAGGCTCTGTTTGTGTATTTCAATGTCATTGGCAGACAAGGCGAGGAGGTCACTCAACTGCAGACTCTGGTCAACATTCCTCAGCGTAGGAGGGGAGGGAGACGGGGAGAAGTCAGCTCTGCTGCTGAGGGGAACGAAGTGAAAGCCCGTTTCCAAGATATTGACCGACGATTTTTGTGATTTAATTCCACCTACACTAATTAAGATCCGACTTAATTTCATGAAGATATTTGCTTAGAATACCATCTTCTATCACCAGTGTAAAGGACTTCCATCATATCAAATACACCCTGTATATATATCAGTTTCTTGTGGACACGATAACTGCCGTAATTTTGCACCAATCACTTTGAAATGTTTATCGAATATGTAGGCTATACCCATAAAATCTCGGTAGAGTTCGTTACTGGGCTAAATCGGTCGAAGGGGATGAAAATGGGGGACTTATTTTTTTCGAAAAAATGAACTATTGCTATAACTCTCTTAATATGTGAAATATCGAATCCGTTCAAAGTTCATACTATGTGCCGGAAAAAGCTCAAAAATTTATGTTTGAAGAGTTTTTTTATAGCACCAACCATTGACCAAAGGGGTGGGAAAAAGTGGGTTTTTCGGGAAGCATTAATCATATCTCTCTTAATTGGCACAATATCAAAACCGTACAAAATGGACAATATTCCCCTAATAATTACCTAAAACTTTTGTCTGAAAGAATTTTTGATATGACCCACCATTACGCCAAGGGATGAGAAAAATGATTTCGGAATTATAAGAAAATGCCAAGAGCTATCAGTGGTTGCCATGGCAACACTACTAAATTGATGAGGGATGAGCCATCAGACGTTGCCATGACAACGCACTTGCGCGAGATCAGATTCAGATTTCCATCTGACTAAGTGTGAAGCGGCTTCGGAGACGTAACTGGTAGCATGCCCAAGGTCGCGGGTTCAAAGCCGGCCGAAGTCGTCGGATTTTCTAAGAGCGCTAAAAATCCCTCAGTATGCTTTCCTTTGGAGGGGAGGATCCAACGTTCCTTGCGAGTTGCTGATTGCAGTGGCATCTAGTACCCAAGTTCACAGCTAGGTGTCGTTGACGGCAGTATTTTAGGTAGATTTCATTAGAAAGCTAACTATTGCAATGGGTACCATGTTTCGATTTCCGGAAAATGTCGACATATCTTCGCGTTTCACATCCCCCAGACCCCAAAACCTCCGTCAGTTCAAAAGTTTATATATAATTTATATATGTATATATATATATATGTATATCAGTTTCTTGTGGACACGATAACTGCCGTAATTTTTTACCAATCACTTTGAATTTTTTACCGAATATGTATACCCATAAAATCTCGGACGAGTTCGTTACTGGGCTAAATCGGTCGAAGGGGATGAAAATGGGGGACTTTTTTTTTTCGAAAAAATGAAATATTGCTATAACTCTCTTAATATGTGAAATATCGAATCCGTTCAAAGTTCATACTATGTGTCGGATAAAGCTCAGAAATTTATGTTTGAAACGTTTTTTTGATAGCACCAACCATTGACCAAAGGGGTGGGGAAAAGTGTTTTTTTTTTTGGGAAACATTAATCATATCTCTGTTAATAGGCACAATATCAAAACCGTACAAAATGGACAATATTCCCCTAATAATTACCTAAAACGTTTGTCTGAAAGAATTTTTGATATGAGCCACCATTGCGCCAAGGGATGAGAAAAATGATTTCGGAATTATAAGAAAATGCCAAGAGCTATCAGAGGTTGACATGGCAACACTACTAAATTGATGAGGGATGAGCCATCAGACGTTGCCATGACAACGCACTTGCGCGAGATCAGATTCAGATTTCCATCTGACTAAGTGTGAAGCGGCTTCGGTGACGTAACTGGTAGCATGCCCAAGGTCGCGGGTTCAAAGCCGGCCAAAGTCGTCGGATTTTCTAAGAGCGCTAAAAATCCCTCAGTAAGCTTTCCTTTGGAGGGGAAGTTCCAACGTTCGTTGCGAGTTGCTGATTGAGGTGGCATCTAGTAGCCAAGTTCACAGCAGGGTGGCGTTGACGTTAGTATCTGGTAGCAACATTAGGAACTACTGCTTGAAATTTAGCGTCTGCATTCCTTACCTGAAATACAGACTAATACCGCCATCACAATTCACACCGTTTATCAGACAGATTCTACACTCACCCAAAGTACACGGGGTTATATGACCGCGTTGTCGCAGCCCCTAAACTGAGGAACCAACCAACATCTCTGCGGGAGATATAATTTTGCGTGAAGAAGTAACAGACCGTTACATTTGCATATTAAGGCTTTCACGGCCCGGATTATTATATAAACAATTCATGCTTTTGGGCTAATGCCGTGTGTATTTTTAATTTAAACCATACGTTTCGGAGAAACCTTGCCTCCTTTTTCAATGGAAATAAACAATGTGGCCAAAGAAAGTATATCAATGAGATTACAAAAAATATAGATAAATTCCTCTGTTCGTCACCAGAGAGCAGCTGCCAGAAATTACTGTATGGACCATGGTGGAACGGCGGACAAAGTAGTAAGTAACCAGAAGGTAAAGGGGTCGGTGTGAAAATATAGAAACTCCTCGAAGAATGAGGAGGGGGGGGGGGAGGGGGGGGGGGGTTAGATGGATACAAGGAAACATAAACAAAAGGGAAGTGTATCTGAACAATACCTAACGTCATACAGTCAACGGCGAAAAAACAGATGGAAACTCCTCCAGTGACGAACAAAGGAGATCAAATCCAGGCTCTGAGCCCTAGAGGGAAAATGTACAATTTTAAATATGTGAAGAACAGAGAGACTGAGAGGAACTATCTCCCTAGATCCTTAATAACTGGTAGCCAAGTGTCACTTAGCTGATATCCAGTGTCTCTGTTAAAATTATTGGGATTTTTACGAATTTCAACTGCCTCCCTTATAATTCTAGACCAGTTGTGCTTAACAAGGGCAAGCGCATGAGCATCCTTGAAACATACATCGTACCCTGAAGACAGGGCATGTTCAGCTATAGCTGATTTGTCAGGTTGGTTTAGACGGATGTTCCTTTGATGCTCTTTGATGCGAGTTGCAATGGAACGTTTTGTTTGTCCAATGTAGACTTTTCCGCAAGTACAAGGGACTTCATACACCCCAGGTTGTAGTATTGGAGACAATTTATCTTTGTTTAATGCTAAACGTTGACCAATTTTCGTCATAGTGCCGAAAACTGTTTTTATCTTGTGCTTGCGGAGAATCTTAGCAACGCGGTCAGTGGTGTTGTGAATATAAGGGAGGTAAGCAGTTCCTCTCACGTCGGAGCTCTGAGAAGGTTGTCTATCCCTCCTTCTGGGATGTAGGGACCTATATATAGTGGATTCATTATAGCCATTACCCTTAAACATGGTTTGTAAGGCATGTAACTCTTCCTGAAGAGTTGATGCCTCACAAATACGTTCCGCTCTTTTGGCTAGAGTTGTTATAATTCCTTGTTTTTGTGCTGGGTGGTGGTGGGAGTCCGCATGTAAATAACGGTTAGTGTGAGTTGGCTTACGGTAGACGCTGTGCCCCATGGAGCCATCCGCTTTCCTCCTCACAAGAACATCCAAAAAAGGTAAGCATCCACCTGACTCTAGCTCCATTGTGAAGTGGATTGAAGGATGCAGCTGATTTAGGTGGTTCAGAAAGTGGTTCAGTTTCTCAGAACCCTCCTCCCACACCACGAACGTATCATCCACATACCTCCACCAAATCACAGGTTTGAAAGACGCCGAAGATATAGCCTCCCCCTCAAAATGTTCCATAATAATGTTATATAATAATCCGGGCCGTGAAAGCCTTAATATGCAAATTAGAAACCTCTATGGGGAGGAAGTTGTTCGACAATCATCTAAATTTAGTAAGTTGAGGCGAAGAAGGAGCTCTCTCCTTTCATCGTTGTCCTTCTTTCTTAGATGCAGGGATCATAACATCATTCCCAACTGTGTAAAATTGAAGCAAACTATACACACTCATAAAGCTATGAGAATTTATCAGCGCGCTAGCAAGGCACTCGTTATCGAGAGGATCCAGAACTCTCGTACTGAATTGGACGCAGTTTCCCGTGAGTTATTACACTTACATCTGCTTCTTAGTAGCATTCTCTCAGAGGAATTGTGGCTGTTCTTTGAACGTATCTCCGCTATTCAGGCCGAGAATAATTTTTGTCGGGCTGTAGATAGACAAAGAGCTAAGTTCCTTCGATTGTCCTCGAGACAAACAGCTCCTCGTACGGTTCTTGATACTAGTAAAGTTGTAGTCAATCTTTCTAATACCCCTTTAGATGACTATCAAACAACTTTACTAAGCAGAGGTCTCAACTTTGCTCTCGCACCCTTCAAAATTCCTACAGAGGAGTTGATCACATCCGTTGAGGCTGCCATCTACAATTTACCTCCAGATGAAGCTGAAGAAGTTAGACAAGAAAGTGTGAGGATATTAAGATCCTCGAAAGTACCCGCACCCAATTCAACTCGGGGTGAAAGAAAGGCATTGAAGGAACTAAGAAATAATGACACCATTTCTATTCTTCATGCTGACAAGGGAAATGCGACAGTGGTGATGGATACCGTTGAATATAAAAGTAAAATCTCGATTCTGTTATCTGATCCTGTCTACACACTGTGCACTCGTGATCCAACCACTCGTGTATTCAATGCCACTGCTAAGCTTGTTAAACTGTCATCTATTCCAAAAGAAGAGGGAAGATGTCTTATTCCGAGAGATGCTGTTCCTCCGAGATTGTATGGTCTTCCAAAAATCCATAAGCAAGACGTCCCTCTTCGACCAATTGTTAGCACAATAGGTTCTCCAACTTATGCTCTTGCGCAATATCTCAGCAAGTTGCTTCAGCCGCATTTGGGGCGCACACAGTCCTACATTAGGGATTCAACCCATTTCGTCGAAAAATTGTCAACCATCGCCGTTCAACCAAATGCTATTTTGGTGAGTTTTGATGTAGAGTCCTTGTTTACCAGAGTGCCGGTGGACTCGGTCATGTCACTCATCAAGGATTTGTTTCGTGAGGACATTGCCCGATTATTCCACCACTGCTTGTGTTCCAGTTATTTCTTGTGGGATGGTAAATATTACGAGCAGACTGATGGTGTGGCCATGGGAAGTCCACTCTCGCCTGTCGTGGCAAATTTTTTCATGGAACATTTTGAGGGGGAGGCTATATCTTCGGCGTCTTTCAAACCTGTGATTTGGTGGAGGTATGTGGATGATACGTTCGTGGTGTGGGAGGAGGGTTCTGAGAAACTGAACCAATTTCTGAACCACCTAAATCAGCTGCATCCTTCAATCCACTTCACAATGGAGCTAGAGTCAGGTGGATGCTTACCTTTTTTGGATGTTCTTGTGAGGAGGAAAGCGGATGGCTCCATGGGGCACAGCGTCTACCGTAAGCCAACTCACACTAACCGTTATTTACATGCGGACTCCCACCACCACCCAGCACAAAAACAAGGAATTATAACAACTCTAGCCAAAAGAGCGGAACGTATTTGTGAGGCATCAACTCTTCAGGAAGAGTTACATGCCTTACAAACCATGTTTAAGGGTAATGGCTATAATGAATCCACTATATATAGGTCCCTACATCCCAGAAGGAGGGATAGACAACCTTCTCAGAGCTCCGACGTGAGAGGAACTGCTTACCTCCCTTATATTCACAACACCACTGACCGCGTTGCTAAGATTCTCCGCAAGCACAAGATAAAAACAGTTTTCGGCACTATGACGAAAATTGGTCAACGTTTAGCATTAAACAAAGATAAATTGTCTCCAATACTACAACCTGGGGTGTATGAAGTCCCTTGTACTTGCGGAAAAGTCTACATTGGACAAACAAAACGTTCCATTGCAACTCGCATCAAAGAGCATCAAAGGAACATCCGTCTAAACCAACCTGACAAATCAGCTATAGCTGAACATGCCCTGTCTTCAGGGCACGATGTATGTTTCAAGGATGCTCATGCGCTTGCCCTTGTTAAGCACAACTGGTCTAGAATTATAAGGGAGGCAGTTGAAATTCGTAAAAATCCCAATAATTTTAACAGAGACACTGGATATCAGCTAAGTGACACTTGGCTACCAGTTATTAAGGATCTAGGGAGATAGTTCCTCTCAGTCTCTCTGTTCTTCACATATTTAAAATTGTACATTTTCCCTCTAGGGCTCAGAGCCTGGATTTGATCTCCTTTGTTCGTCACTGGAGGAGTTTCCATCTGTTTTTTCGCCGTTGACTGTATGACGTTAGGTATTGTTCAGATACACTTCCCTTTTGTTTATGTTTCCTTGTATACATCTAACCCCCCCCCCCCACCTCCCCCCCCCCCCCCTCCTCATTCTTCGAGGAGTTTCTATATTTTCACACCGACCCCTTTACCTTCTGGTTACTTACTACTTTGTCCGCCGTTCCACCATGGTCCATACCGTAATTTCTGGCAGCTGCTCTCTGGTGACGAACAGAGGAATTTATCTATATTTTTTGTAATCTCATTGATATACTTTCTTTGGCCACATTGTTTATTTCCATTGAAAAAGGAGGCAAGGTTTCTCCGAAACGTATGGTTTAAATTAAAAATACACACGGCATTAGCCCAAAAGCATGAATTGTTTATATAATAGACCGTTACATAGTTTCACATCAGTGTCGAAACCTTGCATAAGGACAGTGTGACCACAAGTATAACAAGTAGTTCCGTGAAGAACTGTACAGCCTATTTTCATATATCCTGCTCATGTTAATTGCCTCTATCAACATACAAAATTTCAGTTTAATTGCTGTATCAGATTCGTAGATATTGAGAACCGTCTAAATATTTCAGATGGTCGCCAGGTTGGATTTTTATTTTTGTACTATTATATTAAGATTATTGTGTAAGTGTGGTATTCAAACTTCAATCGCATGATTAGAACACAAGAAGTAAAAACGAGATTTTAAAATTACGCACAGCAGCCATCTTGTGATTATGCAAACAATTGAAATAAATTAGATGCCAGTGGATCAACATTTGTGTAAGCATTTAAAACGTGCAAAGTTTCACGGCACTCGGATAGTTAATTCGCGAGAAACGTCCATTTAAATATATATACTTCGCGTCGCCGCCATGTTGGATTCGTGCTCACCAGGTTACTGAAAGTCCTATAGGTGAACATATGTTCATAGTCTCTATGAACATAAAAATTTCAGTTTGGTTGCTGTAAAAGATTCATATATATTGAGAACCGTCTAAATATTACGGAAGCTTGCCATTTAGGATTGTTATATGTATAGGCCATAGAGTTATGTACCATTCAAGGTCACTTATTGCCTAGGTTCATTATTCAAACTTTCACTTCGATCGCATGATTACGACACAAGAAATAAAAACGTAATTTTAAAATTTCGCACAGCCGCCATTTTGAGGTTATGTAAACAATAGAATTAAATTAGATGGCAGTACATTACAATCTGCAAAATCATTTACTGTACCACATTTCACTGCGCTCAGAGAGTTAACTCACGAGAAAAGTCTATTAAAATATTTCAAATTCGCTTGGTCGCCATGTTCGTTTTGTACTTTACAGGTTTATGAATTATACATACGTAAACTTGTATCAGTAGCCTTTATCACCGTACAAAATTGCAGGGTGATATCTGTAATAGTTTCGGGGATATAGAATGTCAGTGAAATATTTCGCACAGCCGCCATTTTGAGGTTATGTAAACAATTGAACTAAATTAGACTCCAGTGCATTGCAATGTGTATAAATATTTGCTGTACCAAGTTTCATTACGTTTGGATATTTAAATCGCGAGAAAAGTCTATTTAAAAGTCTCCACTTCGCTTGGCCGCCATGTTGGTTATGTAGTAACCAGGTTTTTGAAAGTTTCATAGGTGAACTTCTAGTAGTACCCTTTATCACCGTACACAATTTCAGGGCGATATCCGTTATAGTTTCGGAGATACTGAATGCTAGTGAAATATTTCGCACAGCCGCCATGTTGGATTGGTGAGACGTAACAAAATTCGATGGGCACGGTCGACGTCGCCGGGAATAGTGCTATGAACTTACCGAGTTTCACTGAAATCGCTCCAGCCGTTTAGATTTTATTAGGGGGGGACACACACACACCTCACACACACACACACACACACACACGGACAAAAGGTGATCTCATAAGCCTATTTTTTTTAAATTGAAAATAGGCTAAAAATGGACTCCAAATGACAAGAAGGTTACCGTCCCCGTAAGACAATAAAATGTTTAAAATATGTTTAAAATGAAGAAAAACAAAGTTAATTAATCTCCAATTATAAAATACTTTCACGCGATAAATGAGGTCTGATCCTTCTACGAAAACCTGCATATTCTGCCTATTTTCGCCTATCTCCAAGTTTGTCCGGTGAAATCTATCTCCGCCTTCCGGCGTGCCGAGAGGACTTTTTCATAACTCAGATTGCCACTGATAAGGTGGAGCTCAGGTAGTCAACTTGAGAAGGAAAAGACTTGCTGTACATGCGCTAATTAGTGAGACAGAAATACCGTAGCATTTCAGTCGAGTAAACATGAGTAACAAGGGACGAACGTGTTTAGACCTCGAAACAAGAATAAATGTGATTGTAGAAAGTGACAAGGGACTTTCAGTGAGAAAGCTTGCCGAAAAATTCAAATGCGGGAAAACTCAAATAAACAAATAATCAAAATAAAGATGTGTATGTTTATGTTTAAGGAGGATGTACTTTGCCGTTAAAATGTTCGATTATTTTTACAAACTTGTTTCAGCGGACACCTCTCATAACGGACATTTTCCCTCGGAACCGACGGTGTCCGCAGAAGGGAGGTTCGACTCGATTGCATTACTGTGAAAGTTTCCAGACGGTTATAAGGTTATCACGGAACCAAATTAAGCTGTAAAATTCATCAATACATACAGTATAATGCGCTTAAGGGGTTCAAGGGGCACTCTAGAATTTTTTCACGCAATTTTCACATGTGAGTGTGGTACGAAAGGTCTTTTTCACCCGACTATAAAGGGTCTCGGAAAACCACAGTTAAATTCCCTTAAATTAACAGTGTCTGTGATATTCCCAGAAAACTAACTTCTCTCTGATATACCTATGAAGGATTGACAAACCCCTAACCACTGCACCAGGAGCTGAATTGATAAAGTCTGATTATTCATACCAAGGATAAATCAGTAATAGCATTCATGATTGAGATTTTGCTAAGTGTACTCTTTACAACTAGAATATTCGCGGGTGAAGCTGCGACGGGTAATGCTAGTATTTAAAAATATTCTACCGGCCGCGGTGGCCGAGAGCGCGTCTCCCTGGTATCGGGAGAGCGTGGGTCCGAATCGCACCTGGCCGTCCTGAAAATGGTTTTTCCGTGGTTCCCAAATCTCACCCCCAGGCAAATAACAGGATGGTTCCTTTCAACAGGTCCAGGGTCGACGTCCCTCCCTCTCCCTTGCCAGACCCGTCCTTCATTAGACCCAAGTTATCGGTCGATCTGTCTCCATCCCCAGTTGTATCTACTGTTTACTCAGCTCCCATACACCGTCCTTGTGGTGGTAGAGGAATAATTATCTCTTGAGTACAATCTGCGAAGATACGTGATTTAAAAATATACTAGTTGATACCCGTCAAAACATGACGGTCATTAGAGATATATTTACTGAAAGATTCTCTTATACAGTATGCATTTTCTGAACGATTACTTTTTGACACTATTGCAACTTTAGGGGCGTCGAAAGATCGAATTTGCATGGCCATGACTGAAACCTTGATGAGGCAAATAGAGACCTACACGTTCCAGAGTTTCCCCTTGAGCTTTATTGATTGTGATAAACTAGGCCTACGCCAAGCGAATTGGAAATTGGAAAATTGAAGTGTTTTATCGGAAGATGTTAAATCAAGTCGAAGGATTATAGCTCATTGCCCATTACGTGATTTGCCTCCACACATACTTACTCTAAAAATTTGAGCCATAGAGCCAAACAATATTTCCCACCTTTTCAATTCTCATAAACAAAGATCTCAGTAAGACGCGGCGGGATCCGCCGTTTCTCTGGTGGAATAGAGCCATTGTGCGCAAGCGTGGGAGCGACAAATATTGCATTTTTCTTTAATAATTTAAAAATATACCCTAAAATCTATTTTCCTTTTAAAGACACTCTGCAAATCTACAGGCCAAGAGCTCTCGTTAGAATGCATTACGAAGTCAATGGGTTAAGACGTTATCTCAATCTCGCGGTAACAAAAATTACCTTAGTGTTTTAAATATATAGACAGATTCCAATACTTCTTGTTATTTCTATCCTTTGAATTATTTTCCAGCTCTTTTGCACACTAAGCTGAATATTACATCATAGAGTGCGGTAAGAGCGATGCATCATTCTGAGATTATCGATGTATCGAACCAGTGTTCAGCCAGGCGGATGAATTCGATCTTGCCTATCAGACATTACTCCACGGGCATAGCTGAAGTAATCGCTCTTCAGCTTTTCTTTCACAGAGCCTCTCGACACTTCATGGGTGGCCAAATGTGAGGGAGGGAGCACAGTGTTGCCAACTCTGAGCGGGAGAAATACGCAATAGCCCTAACTATAAACTTTTTGTGCAAGTTTCAATTTGCCGTTGTTTCTACTGGTATTATGAGTTGTTTCACCGGGTGAGTTAGCCGTGGTGGTTACGGCATGACTGATGGCAGTCGCTCACATCCGGGAGGCGAGGAGGTTCGAATCCCCCCGTCGGCAACCTTGAAGATGGTCTTCTGTGGTTTCCCATCTTCCTTCCAGGCAAATGCCGGGGTTGGTCCCTAACTATAGGCCACAGCCGCTACCTTCCAACTCCTCGTCCTTACATTCCAACTTCCCTCCTTCCCTCCCCAACGGTACTTGTAGCTCACCCAACGGGTGTCCGTCTCGAAGCAGCTACAAAACTGGCGAGCCGAACATGTCCTCGGACACTCCCGGCACTAAAAGCCATACGCTAAAAAAAAAATGAGTTGTTTCGTGTAGAAATCATTGATCTTCAGTGATGTGATGGTTGGTTGGATCCGTAGTTTAGGGGCTGCGAACACGCGGTCATGTAGCCCCGTGTACTTTGGGTGTGTGTAGAATCTGTCTGATAACCTGTGTAAATTGTGTTGGCTGAATTAGCGTGTGTTATTGTTTTCAATTCAAGTAAGGACTGCAGACATTAAATTTTTAAGTAGTTCCTACTTTTGCTACAAACGCCACCGTCAACGACAACTAGTAGTGAACTTGGTTACTAGATAGAACCGCAGTCGGCTCCCGCGATGAACGTTGGAATCTAAGAGCATTAGTCAAATCTAACCTATAAATTAGCTTCACACGAGTGTAATTAGTGGAAGGTTCTTTTTCATGCCATAAATCTATGACATGGGACCGCCGGCTCTACTTCCTCTCCGAAGGAAGGCATACTGAGGGATTTTTAACGCTCTTAAATGATCCGACGACTTCGGCCGGGTTTGAACCCGCAATCTTGGGCATAGAAGCTCAGCATTCTACCAACAACGCCTCCGAAGCTGCCTATCGCAATTTTGATAACACGGAGGCTAGAAAACTGCAAATAGGGGAACATTGCTTGCCAAGGTGGGTAAGTGGTTATCGTGTCGGACTACCAACGCCAAGCTTTCAGGTTCGCTCCTGGTCGTGGTAAGTGATTTTTGAAAGGTGGAAAAACTTACGACACACATGTCATACGAAGTTGTCATGTCAAAGAACCCATTTGAATTCAGTAATACTCACCGGTTGTAAGATTTGCGTACTCAATCCATTGATTCACTGTTTCTGAAAACCATGCGAAATAATAGAAGAAAGTCCTGTAAGAGAATTAACGTTTAAAATGTTTAAGGATTTAGACAACTCATAATTGCAGCATGTTACAGCGACAGTATTTGCAAATCGCACACTTGTAACAAAAATTGATATTTGTGAAATTAGAGTGCAATTCGTCACTGCTAATGTCTATTCTCCTTCATTTGAATGCTCATTTGTCACGATCGGTCGCTTGTGAGCGCCGCAGGAGGGATCTATACTACTGAAATAATATATATGATGTGTACACTCATTTAGTTGCAGCAGTAGCTAAACTTACACCAGTCAGTATTTGTTAGTTATATGTGACGTATTGTTAAGACACTAAATGTGGTGACCTCCAAATTTGCTTGCTTAGTGTGATTATGAGATTGTTGTTAAATGGTCAGGTTATTGTGGATTCTATACTTAGCTGCTTGAGTGGTGTGCGATCCGGATGCTCGCAGCTACTCTCTTCTTTTGCCTGCATTGAAAACTGGGAAGAATTTCCTGTGTCCTTGTTATCTCTTATTTCCCTAGACTTTTCTGTATTTTTCGAGCAATGTAACATATGTGTGGTGGCAAGTCTAGAGCCTCCTAATATGGTGTATGTTACAGTATACTGGACATCTTCAACTATTGAAAGCCAGTTTTTCATTCTCGTCACGCATAAGCTAATCAGCCCTTTAAGCGCTGCCCGGTCTAATGAGAATGTCTGGGAACCTGTATCGTCTTCAGACCCAAGGTGCACGTATGTGTAACTTCACTGTTTAATATTTTTATTACCGGAAGTTGGTATTATGTTAATATTGACCTGTATGTCTACCCCAGAAGATTTTAGGTTTCCAACGGAGGCTGTTTTCTAGTAGTGTAAAGAGGGGTGAATTCTCCATGGATGTGTTCGTTTAAATTATTACGGTTGTTTATTTAGGCTAAGTATCTCGATTGTTGTTTTCAGCGGCGTATTTCGTAGCCTACTTAATGTTGGCCGCACTGCAAGATTCCCGCGTGTTACAGTGCTATTGTGAATGACATTTGTACGGGGTTTAGGAGGTTTTTATGTTACAAATCCAATTTAAAGTAATATGCCATGTGAGATATTCATTCTGGATGGCTTTATGACTCACTAAACTGACCACGGAGCTGAAAGGCATTAAGTCACGTTTGGAAAATTGATTATTAAATTAAAATTTATATTCCGCTAACACAAGCCTCCGTGGCTTAGACGGCATCACGCCGGCCTCTCACCGCTGGGTCCGTGGTTCAAATCCCGGTCACTCCATGTGAGATCTGTGCTGGACAAAACGGAGGCAGACAGGTTTTTCTCCGGGTACTCCGGTTTTCCCTGTCAAAATTTCATTCCAGCAACACTCTCCACTATCATTTCATTTCAACTGTCATTCATTTAATCATTGCCCCAGAGGAGTGCGTCAGGCCTCGGCAGCCGGCACAATTCATATCCTCGCCGCTAGATGGGGGCTTCATTCATTCCATTCCTGACCCGGTCGGAGACTGGAAGCAGGCTGTGGATTTTCATTTTTCATTCCGCTAACACAAATATATACTGAATAGTTGCTCTACAACATAGATGACTAATATAGTGTGTTTGTTAAGTTCTATTCTGTCAATGACGTTTTATGTCTCCCGAAAAGTAGTGGAAACTGACTTATTGCTTTTCAGCTACGACCTATTCAATTCTTCTAGCGCCCAATCCACCACGATGTAACAAACCCCCTTAAAGAAGCTACTTTTAGTAAATAACACTATCGTAGGCCATGGTCGAGTTGTACCCTTACCGTGAGATTGAAAGTGTCTGTCAGTGGCAGAGCAACTTCGACGGTTCGATTCCCACTTTGGTCAGACAATTTAGTTCTGTACCTGTCAACTTGTGTGTCTTTCGGCATCTAATTGTCATGGTGAATGGTACAGGGGTGTGCAAATTATTAGAATCAAATGAAGAATTTAAACCAGTTGACAATTTTTTATTCAAAATCATTTTGTAGACCAACCGCTGGCATTGGTCCACAAAATGATTTTTTCATTACCTTTGGAATGTACCCTCGAAGTCAGGTGATTTAAATCCACGGTTCATGAATGTTTGAATAATTCAAGGGTGGATCATGACGAAAAAGTGACCCCAAATCTATCAGCTCTAAATTCACATGAAAAGTAGAGCGAAGTAATAAAGACAAAACGTGTGGCTTTTACTTTATTTTAGAGATTCTTAAATGAAAATATAATTAAGACTCCTGGTTAAACAACTGAAGTAAATTAATCGCCTTGCAAACATATTTCAGCTCATTAAGCCGTGAAAACTATAAGAGAAATTTTGGAAAACTGCCGCCAAGTCTAATAATTTGCACACCCCTGTATTCTTGGGATTAAATAAGGATCTTCTACTCGGGTATCGAGATGGTTTAACCTCTTCCCTCCTGCTGGCGATATCGATTTCCCCTCCTCGTCTAATACAATCATCACGCCTCCGATTTAATCTGTGTCTTCATTCTGTCGCCAGGGCTCTCTCGCGAATCAGCTTGGGGTTTTACAAACGGTGTAGTTACGATCTTTTATAATTCTAACTAAGCTAATCTTCCACGCTTGTTTCTTCTTGTTTGCATTCATTACAAGAATATTTCGTTTAGGAAATTGTGAGAATATTGCCTTATCGATTAGTAGCTATTCATATTTGAATATACTTTTGTTTGATTGGGAGCATTTTAATAATCCCCTAGGGGCTCACAATTTGTGGGACGTGGGTTGGCGACCACGGGACCCCAGCTGAATCCTGCATTGCTTCCACTTACTTGGGCCAGGCTCCTCTCTGTTATATTTCCTCTCAACCTCCCTTGATCAACTCTTGTTCTCTTCCGACCCCGACGGTATTAGGGTATCTGAGGCCTAGGGAGTCTTTCACTTTCCCGCCTTAATTGGCCCTTGTCTCATCTTTCCTGATCCCTCATTCTTCCAGGAGTCAGAACTCTTGTTTTCTTTTCATTGTCTTTCCTGTATTCTGCACAAGGCCCTAAAGGAGGCAGGGGGTGTGTAGACCCACCACTTTTTGTGCACCCTGGATTGTGCTACACCCTCAAGGGCTCACGTCTGGTGAGTTTGGGCGTTGGTGACCCAGAGGGCTTCCTGATCTGGGTCCAGTTTTTCTCCTTCTTCCATTGCCTTTGGGGCGGTCCTTATCTGCCTTTCTTGGAACTCCTTCTTTCCAAGTCCTTCAATTCTCATTCTTCGGGGGTTGAGGGCATTTCCTTTCCTCCTGTATTTCATTTACATTGTTCTCCTTTTTGTTTCCTATTTCCTATTTCATCTTCTAGGTAGTTTTAGTTTTAAGTTTCGTTGTATCATCTTTCATCTTCACGCTCACCCAAACTCTTAGGGGCCGTTAACCTAGATGTTAGGCCCCTTAAAACAACAATTATCATCATCATCATCATCATCATTTTAATGAATTAGGAAGATTTCATTCTTGAATTGACGACCTTTCGCTTTACATAATTTAAACTTGAAACAATAATAATAATCAATAATAACAAATTACCGAGTCTGGAAGACGGTACAACCGGGAGTTGTACACACATGTGTTGAACATTGCTGACTCGATGGGGGAGAAGGATTACTTTTCGAGGGTACGTCATCCGAATAAAGTCAACCGGTTAATCACTTCGCTCTCCTCCGAGAGAATCATACGAAGGGAGCCTGATTCAGTGAGACACAGAATGATCTGCAGGAGATTGACATCTCATATGAAATATCCAGGAGGAGAAACATAATATTAGGTCTTTTGAATTAGATAGCTTACAAAACCAATAATACCAATCAAAACATATTCCTTAATTCTAATATAATCCATACAAAAAATAGATTCAGCAAATCTGGCATTAACAGATTGAATTGCAATGACTGCAATACTAACTATATAGGCCAAACCGGAAGGAATTTTGCTACAAGAAACAATGAACATTTAAATGCCATTAAATACAGAAATTATTCAGCCATGGCCACCCATGTGGAAGAGTCAGGTCATAAATTAGCAAATATACAAATGGATTTAAAAATTTTACATTACACCAATAAGGGAACCGTGATGAATGTATTCGAGTCTATTGAAATTAACACTGCGCATAACATTTCAGACCCATTAAATCCCAAGGAAAACATTTTCGACTCAAACGTTATCCAGGAGCGTGGGAGGCTTAAGAGGAAACTCTCAACACGTCAGTTTCCCACCAATGTGGAAGAAAGGAAGGAAGGAAGGAAGATTGTAGTTTTACGTGACCGTGAATCTTGTGATTATGAGCCACGGGACCTCCTTTTTACGTGGAATCCGAACCACAGGACATGGCATTTCACATCGAAAATCTCACATGCATTGACCGGGAATCGAACCCGGACCGCCTTGGTGAGAGGCATACAGCTAGACCGCTGAGCCACCACGCCCCCCCCAATGTGGAAGAGTGAAAGGAACAAACCATTACCGAATGAAGACAAAATAAGGACGTGAATATCGTAACTTTCAAAACACAATCATTACAATACTACAGTTAAGTAAACATTTTGATATTCAGAGTCATAGTTGCCATCGAAAAGCCACGCCTATTTTCGCAATAGTTTTAAATGCAATCCAAGAAAAGAAACTTTGCCTCATGGTCCACGTCACTGACAGTGATAATCCCAAGTGTAGTGTTTCATTTGAATTTATTATTTAACTTATACAGGCCACTGAGGCTACAAAGCCTCTGTATGCAGCTCTCTTCATTCAGAGGGCGGTTAAATAAAAAAAAAAAATGAAGAAAGAAAATAAACTTAACCTAAACATTCAGTTGACAGGTAGAAGTTCTTCTTATTACATCTGTTCACATTTATCATGATAATTGAATAGCTGATAGATAACCATGAAGGGAGTGTTTTATCGCTCTGAGGGGAAGTCCTGTTGACTGGTGCAATTTATATTTATTCCAGAGAATACTCGCTGAAATATGAAATGAACCTTTACATGCTTCGGTTCTATGATGAGGTATCTGGGGCATTTGTGCAGTGTGTCTATTCGCACGGTTATGCACTGACTCCATGGGTGTTAGTGTGCAGTAAATAGAAGACGGAATTTTGAATTTTAGAATTGTTATCACAGTCAGAGCCGTGGCATACTGTCTTCGTTCCTTTAACTTTAGCCATCCAATCTGGACGTAAAATGGAGTTATATGAGACTCTCTTGGTACATTGAGAACAAACTGCAACCAAGCATTTGGCATTCTTTGCAATTTTGTATTGAGGACCTCTCCCAGATCATGGTAAATAATAGATCCATAGTCATCTGAGTTTTCTACAGGGTTTCAAAGTTTTTATAAGTCTTGATAAAACAGCGTGGAATAGAAGAGACCTAAAAAGAAGAAATTATAATGAGAGACAAAATCTAGAAAACAGAACGGAAAAAGATATAAAAATACTACAACACTTACGTGGATGTGAAACTATTACAGTATGTATATAAGTGAGGTTAGAACTGATAGTCCTAGTATTTTTAGCCTACTTGTCACATTTTGTAAAAATTAGGCAAAAGTCAACTTATGGGATCGATCCGGGCAAATGTGTGTCAGTCTGTCTGTCCATCTGTCTGTCCTTTCTGTCTGTCTGTCTGTCTGTGTGTCCCCCCTATGAACTCCTAAACTTCTGCAGCTATCGAAACCAAATTTGGTATAAGTAAAGACCAATGGCTGAATATCTCTTGGCCATATTTGAAAATGACGTCAGTGCTACCAACTGCTGAGAAATCACAATTTAAATTGTGGCCTATGTTGGGTATCTCGAAAGATATGCATGGGAATTGTTTCAAGATTGATACACATATAGATAATATTACATCAGACTAATTTACAGGAGGCCATACATGAGAGTGTTGCCAACATGATTCTATGCCTGCTGATTGGTCCAATCTTCAAATGCATGTAACTTCCATACTATCTATTGGATTGCAACCAAATTTGGTATGTGAATTGCGAACCAGAACAGATATGAATATGCATTCTTTTGGTGTCAACAGGGTTGCCAACTGTTGAAAAATGCACTCTATACATTTTTATCCTAATATCAATATATCAGAAAGTATGCAGGCCAACAGTTCTAAACTTTGCATAGATAGAGTACCTGCAAATGTAGGTTAATTTTCGGTATAAGACAGTGCTGCCGACATGATTCTACGCGTGCTGATAAGTTTAATGTTGAATCACTTGTAACTACCATACTAATAAATGAAGTTTTTTCAAAATTGGCACATATATAGATCGTAATACAGTATTTAAATTTAAGTTTGAACATCGCATTTATGGCAGTGTCGCCAACCTAATTTTACGCCCGCTGATAAATGCTACATTTAAATACATGTAACGTGCAAACTATATTTTGCACCTCAACCAAATTTTGCATGTGCATTGTGTAACTTAAAAGATGGAACTACGAATATATGTAGAGTCGCCAGGTCTGCCAACTGTTGATATATGGTTCCTATAATTTAAAGAAAAGTAGGCTCTTCAGTTCGTCACGGAACTACTTGTTATATCTTTTTTCCGTTCTGTTTTCTAGTTTTTGTCTCTCATTACAATTTCTTCTTTTCAGATCTCTTCTATTCCACGCTGTTTCTTATCAAGACTTATATTTTTCTTATTTTTCTTACTTAACACGTTTTCTACCAGATCTGATTGTTTTTAAAATTTTAACGTGTGTGCTTTTAGTCGAAAAATATGTATAATATAGAATATGTATAGAATTATTGATCCTCTGCTATGGCAAATTTATACTAAGCATATATTCTTGCACATTTACATGTCCTAAATTACGCTGAGCAAGGTCTCAATGTGACTGATACCGGTACAAGTAAAATCTATATTGACTTATGGTTATATAAATATTATTATGAACCACACTGTGCTAAATAGCACAGGTTGATAAAACAAGGGAAGGCTACGGAAACTAAACCGTGGTTCGTAGCATATCGCCACTAGATCAATACATGGGCTCATTTCTGAAGAAAGAAGAGAAAAGAGACACCATATTGTGCTGTGAAAGCAAACCGAGAACAATATCCTCAAGAAGGAGGCTGTTGAGAGGCAATAACAGGAACTCTTCGATTAATAATATTTATATTTTAGAACATGTGTATGTTGGATTTACCCTTTATGGGATAGTGGTCTCTATATTAACCACCTGTCATAAGGACACTTTATGTTTTCAAAGATGCTAATAGTTGAATCTTTTAGCCAAATTTTGGAGCTAGTATTTTTAAAAATCAAATATTATATAGGCTACGTATCTACTTGACGTAATGGGTTGGATAACATTAAAAAATAACCAAAAACTTTAACAATTAGATAGTAAAAATAAAATATACGATATATAGAAATGAAAATCATAAAAATGAAATTACAATAATGAAAGAAGTATAACAATTAAAATAATGAACATAACTACAAAAATCGATGAAAATAATTGCAAAAATCAATTCGAATTAATTAATTAAATGAACAAAAAATATCAAAATTAAATCTATATGAACATAAATAAAAATAAGAAATTAATACATAAACATTAAAATTAGAGAAACAAAACTAACGTTAATAATAATAATAATAATAATAATAATAATAATTAAAATGAATTAAAATGTAAATACACATAATAATAAAAATAGTTGTTTTGCCTTACTGTTAAGGTGTAATGAGACTTTCTTTAGCTCTAGATTGCCTTACGCAGTTTCCCTCCGGTCATGGAATGTTTAAGTGCTACTTCGAACGTTTTAAAATTAATATTGCAGGCGATTAGCCTACTTGTGCTTGTATGGCTCTTATCAAAGAGTGGACCATTTACTGTCCGACTCTGCCATGTTTGGTAGGACAAGATTCGATCTTGAGTGTCACATGAACAATTGTAATAAGGAACTTTCAAAACCATTATTCCACCTGTTTAAGAAATACTGCTGTTACAAACTGTTCGGTAAGTTCATTCACCACATCTACAATAACCTAGCTTCATAATTTTGTGTCAAGGACCAACAATAATTAACTGATCAAAACTATAACCCTAATATACTCATGTACAATAGGGTTCAAACTGTTCGGATATTCAATAAATAATACAAAATAACGTACAATCAAATAGAGTTCATACATTTAATTATATATAAGGTGCGTTCAAAAAGTAACGAGCCGGATGCATAATTACAGAAACCAGTACCTGTATGTTAGAAGTATTGGCCGTGGCTGTTGAGGCACTTGTCCCACTGCGAATGGCTGTCTCATAAAATTCCCTGGGCTGCGATGTGAACCAGTTCCGCACGTACAGCTGGACGTCGGCGTCCGAGGTGAATCGTTGGCCCCACAGAGCACTTTTCAGGGGACCAAACATGGCGTAATCACCGAGAGAGAGGTCTGGCCTGTATGGAGGGTGGCCGAGAACCTCCCATTTGAATTTCTGTAGGAGTGTCGCTACTTTGTTGGCCGTATGAGGTCGTGCATTGTCGTGGAGCGACCACGGCGGCTATGGCGTTTACTGTCACTCGGCGGTCCTGGGTAATGAGTGCATCAACCAGCTGGACGTAGTCATCGGCAATGTTCGGGGTACCCCAGACCGGGCATCATCGGCTAACGACACCCGTCCTTCCCTTAAGCACTTGTGCCACGCCTTGACCCTTGCAAGGGACATGCAGTGTTCGCCGGACACTTGTGACATTCGGCGATGAATGTCCGTTCCCCCTACTCCTTCCGCTGTCAGATACCGAACGACACCTCTTTGCTCTTCGGTTGACGCCTCCATGTCACTGTTTGCAATGCGACTGGCAGCGTTGGACGATTGATGCATGCTGTTGCTCGCTTTGTATCGTCACGTGACGTGCGCGCTGCCCTCTAGCGACGGGCTGTGACCTTCCACGCTCTGGTCGGTACCACACCTCGTTACTCACGCCACGATTAGCCGATGTAGTCACCGGTTTGCACATTCCAGCCTCCGGCTCGTTACTTTTTGAACGCACCTTATATTTTACCCAATGGAATGTCGGGTTTGTGAGAAATTAGTGCAACTAATTCTTGATACCTAAGCTCCATATTTCTCTGGAGATTTTTCTTGGTTGGGGAAATTGTGACAAGCTACATCCTCTTCTTTCAAACTGTGTATGGTTGCAGCAACACAGTATCCCATGTTTCCATGTAGCCTAGGCATCGTTTACAGCTGCACTAATGGCGCGCAGGACATTAGTGACGTCACTCGCTTGTATCTCCTCAACAAAATAAAATAATGCAATAGGGTTTTCAGCACGTCAATTACAATTTAATAATGCATACATTGAGTTAAGAAAATACAACTCCAAAATAAGTTGTTTTGGACGTAAACAGATTAGGTCGTGAGAAAGGGATATGTCGTTGAGAAGTCAAACATGGCCCTTCACCACGACGAGGTATGCCTAAAATTCATCCCTGCTGCCGTCCATTTCGAGAGAAGAGTTTGGCCACTAGGCCATGCACTGTGCCTTAGCGAGCGAAGCTACAGCACTAATAATAATAAGTTGATAATAATAATAATAATAATAATAATAATAATATTAATAATAATGAAACAATACTGGCAAAATAAAGAAAACGTCAAGAATTGAGTCAAATTGCTTAACGCTTTCCAATATTGGGAAAATACGCTGTAAATTAAACCCCATCGGGTTCAATATATAAAGCACAAAGTTTGTCTGTCTGTCTGTCTGTCTGTCTGTCTGTCTGTTAGGTATACAAATCTACACCGTTTCACCGATCTGAACCAAAATTTGTATACTTACCCTTTGGAACCCTGCGGGTAACCCTGTCAACATTAAATTTCGGACAGACCACCCCATGCCCTGCATTTAGGCCCTTTTGCACAAATCTACACCGTTTCACCGATCTAAACCAAAAGTTGTATATTTAACCTTTGGAACCCTGCGAGTAACACTGTCCACTTGAAATTTCGGACAGACCACCCCATTCCCTGCATTTAGGCCCTTTGTTCCAAATCCACACCGTTTCACCGATCTCAACCAAAATTTGTATATTTGCCCTTTGGAACCCTGCGAGTAACACTGTCTGCTTGAAATTGCGGACAGACCACTCCATTCCCTGCATTTAGGCCCTTTGTCCCAAATCTACACCGTTTCACCGATCTCAACCAAAATTTGTATATTTACCCTATGGAACACTGCGACTAACACTGTCTGCTTGAAATTTCGGACAGACCACGCCATTCCCTGCATTTAGGCCCTTTTTGCACAAATCTACACCGTTTCACCGATCTGAACCAAAATGTGTATACTTACCCTTTGGAACCCTGCGAGTAACACTGTCTGCTTGAAATTGCGGACAGACCACTCCATTCCCTGCATTTAGGCCCTTTGGCCCAAATCTACACCGTTCCACCGATCTCAACCAAAATTTGTATATTTACCCTTTGGAACGCTGCGACTAACACTGTCTGCTTGAAATTGCGGAGAGGCTACTCCATCCCATGCATTTAGGCCCTTTGGCACAAATCTACACCGTTTCACCGATCTGAACCAAACTTTTTATACTTACCCTTTGGAACCCTGCGAGTAACACTGACCACTTAAAATTTCAGACAGACCACCCCATTCCCTGCATTTAGGCACTTTGGCACTAATCTACACCGTTTCACCGATCAGAACCAATATTCGGAAACTTACCCTTTGGTACCCAGCAAGTAACACTGTCTGCTTGAAATTGCGGACAGACCACTCCATTCCCTGCAATTAGGCCCTTTGTCCCAAATCTACACCGTTTCACCGATCTCAACCAAAATTTGTATATTTACCCTTTGGAACACTGCGACTAACACTGTCTGCTTGAAATAGCGGCGAGGCCACTCCATCCCTTGCATTTAGGCTGTTTGGCACAAATCTACACCGTTTCACCGATCTGACCCCAATTTTATATACTTACCCGTAGAACCCGACAAGTAATACTGTTCACTTTAAATTTCGGACAGACCACACTATTCCCTGCCTTTTGGCCCTTTGTCAGAAAACTACACCGTTTCACCGATCTCAACTAGATTTTACATAATTACCCTTTGGAACTCGACGAGTAACACTGTCCACTCGAAATTTCGGACAGACCACTCCATTCCACGCATTTAGGCCCTTTGGCACAAATCTACATCGTTCTCAGATCGAAAACAAAATGTGTTTACTTACCCTTTGGAACCCGATGAGTAACACTGTCCACTTTAAAATTTGGACAGGCCACTCCATTCCCTGCATTTTGGCCCTTGGCACAAAACTACACCGTTTCACCGATCTCAACCAGAAATACATAATTACCGTGTGGAACTCGACGAGTAACACCGTCCACTCGAAATTTCGGACTGACCACTCCATTTCCCGCATTAAGGTCCTTTGGTACAAATCTACATCGTTCACCGATCGAAAACAAAGTGTGTATACTTACCCTTTGGAACCCGATGCGTAACACTGTCCACTTGAAATTTCTGACATACCACTCCATTCCCTGCAAGTAGCTCAGGAATTCCTCGGGGTTGCCAGCTTCCTAACTCACCAGTCATGAGCCCTTGAGGGTGTACCAGAAGTGGTGGATCTACACAAACCCTGCCTCTTTGAGGGCCTTGAGCAGAAGACAGGAGATATTATGAAAAGGAAAAGAAGGCAGACCCCTCGAAGAATGAGAGTATCAGGAAAGATGAGACAAAGCCAATTAAGGCGGGAAATTGAAAGACCCCCTAGCCCTCGAATACCCTAATACAGTCTGGGTCGGAAGAGAACAAGAGTTGACCAAGGGAGGCCGACAGGAAAGAGAACTGAAATAAGCCCGGCACCAGGAAGTAGAAGCGATGCCAGACTCAGCTGGGGTTCCGTGGTCGCCAACCCACGTCCCACAAATTGTGAGACCCTGGGGGGGGGGTCAGTTGTGAGAATAGCTTGCTGATTCATCGCGAGGTGACTTGAGAGTACTTTCCAGAGCCCGCCGTGTTATCTCCTGCTGTCTATGCTGATGCCAACACAGGGCCGTTGCGAAACAGTGAGTGATTCCCGGTCAATCTGTATAGGACGGGGAACCCCGAACGTGTGTTATCATATTTCGTCATCATCTGCGATCATCTCAGGTTCGTGCAGCTTGGACCTATATTCTTTGTCTTTGCCGAGCAGTACGCTCTTTCACTAGACGCATCCAGTACAGGCCTAAGCCAGAAAATAAGGTTGAGACTTTGGAAGACATCGAAGCTAGACACCTGAATTACCTATATCAGTTTTAAAATAACACCATGTTCGTTTAGTAGTCATTTTTTCATTACCTTATTATTATCATCATAAGTGCAAATGACCTAGATGTTACGCACATCATACCAATAATCACCGCCGCATAAAGTCTTTCTCGACTGTGATTTTTAAAATATTTATTTTTGGTTGGTTGGTTCTTAAGTTTAGGGGCTGTGACAACGCGGTCATGTAGCCCCGTGTACTTTGGGTGTGTGTAGAATCTGTCTGATAACCGGTGTTAAATGTGATGACTGTATTAGTGTGTGTTATCTGTTTTTTAATTTAAGTACAAACTGCAACTTAGAATTCTTCAAATAGTTCGTAATTTTGCCGCCAAGCGCCACCGTCAACGACTACTAGGCCAAGTTCGGAACTTAGCCACTAGACGCCACTGCAGTCGGCTCTTGGCAACGGACGTAGACATCTATGAGCGTTGTTTACCTATCCAATTTAGCTTCACACAGGTGTAATTAGTGGAAGGTTCTTTAACATGCCATAAATCTGACATGGGACCGCTGGCTTTACTTCCCCTCCGAAGAAAGGCATACTGACGGATTTTTAACGCTCTTAAAATATCCGACGGCTTCGGCTGGGTTTGAACCCACTATCTTGGGCATAGAAGCTCAGCATGCTACCAAATACGCCACCGAAGCCACCATATAGTTATTTTTATTACAGTACATTGTGTACATTATACGTTGAAGTGTCAATTCAATACCGGTAGTAGTTTCCCTTATCATCCTCATCATAAGAGCAAATGACCTACAGTAGATGTTACGCCCATTACACCATTAATCACCACACACAATAAGTCTTCCTCGCCTGTGAATTTTGAAATATGTATTTCTATTACGGTAGTTTGTAAGTTTGACGTGTCAATTCAACAGTAGTTTTTATAATCATCCTTATCAAAAGGGCAAATGACCTAGATATTACTCCCTCATTGTCTTTGGGGGCAAATGACTTTGATTTTAAGTCCATTATATTTCTAAGGAGACCTTAAAACATTATCATCATTCCACCGGGCGAAGCCGGGTACTACTGCTAGTAAATAAATAATAATAATAATAACAATAATGATATTAATAATAAACCAGTCATCCGACTGCGATCAAATTTTGGTGAGTTGTTGTGCACACTCCCGGAAAAGTTATAGGCGTAGTAAATCCAATTTACAATAGATGGCGCGCGAGTAGCTTCAACAAAATGGCGTGCGTTTGAATCGAAAAAGTCCCACTTGCGTTCATATACCATTCATCCCATTGCGATTAAACTAGGGTGAGATGTTCTGTACACTTCAGGTAAGGTTTCTGGCTTAGTAAATTTATTTAACAATAAGTAGCGCGCGAGTAGATTCAACAAATGAGCGAGGATGGGCGAAGCGTTTCAACAAAGTCCTGTATGCGTTCACATACCATTCGTCTGATAGCGATGAAACTTGGGTGAGATGTTGTGTACACTTCATGGAAGGTTTCTGACTTAGTAAATCCACTTAACAATAGGTAGCGCACGAGTAGATTCAACAAATGAGCGACGACGGGCGAAGCGTTTCAACAAAATCCTGAATGCGTTCACATACCATTCGTCCGATAGCGATGAAACTTGGGCGAGAGGTTGTGTACACTACAGGCAAGGTTTCTGGCTGAGTAAATCCATGTTATAATAGGTAGCGCACGAGTAGATTCAACAAATGAGCGACGACGCACGAAATGTTTCAATATAGTCCCGTATGCGTTCATATATCATTCGTCCGATAGCGACTAAACTTGGGTGAGTTGTTGTGTACTCACCAGGGAAAGTTTCAGGCTTAGTAAATCCATTTTACAATAGGTAGCGCACAAGTAGATTCAAGAAATGAGCGAAGACGAGCGAAGCGTTTCAAAAAAGTCCCGTATGCGTTCATATACCATTCGTCCGATAGCGATGAAACTTGCGTGAGATGTTGTGCACACTTCAGGAAAGGTTTCTTGCTGAGGACATCCACTTTACAATAGGTATCGCACAAGTAGATTCAGCAAATTAGCGACGGCACGCGAATCGCTTAAACAACGTCCCGTATGCGTTCATATACCATTCATCCGATTGCTATGAAACTTTTGTTGAATTGTTGTGCACACTCCAGGAATGATTTCTGGCTGAGTAAATCCTTTTTACAATTGGTAGCACACGAGTAGATTCCACAAATGGGTAACGGCACGCGTATCGTTAAAAACAATCCGTAAGCGTTCATATACCATTCATGCGATTGCAATGACATTTGGCGAAATTTTGTTTCGACTCCCGCGAAGATTTCTGATTTAGTAAATCCATTTTACAATTGGTAGCGCACGAGTAGATTTAATTAATGAGCGACAGTGCGTGAATCGTTTCAACCAAGTCCCGTATGCGTTGATATACTATTCATCCGATTGTGATAAATCTTTGGTGAGTTGAGTACAGTCCTGCGAAGGTTTATAAATTAGTAAATCCGTTTTTCAATGGGTGGCGCACAAGTAGATTCAACAAATGAGTGATGGCGCGCGAATCGTTTAATCAAAATACCATATGCGTTCATATGCTATTCATCCGATTGCGATGAAACTTTCATGAGTTGTTGTGTACACGCCAGGGAAGGTTTTCGTCATAGTAAATCCATTTTACAATAGGTAGCATACGAGTATATTCAACAAACGGGTGACGGCGCTCGAATCGTTTCAACCAATTCCCAAATGCGTTCATATAACGTTCATTTCATTGCGATGAAACTTTAGTGAGTTGTTGAGCACGCTTCCACGATTTTTCTTTGAGATAGTAAATCAATTTTACAATAGTTTAGAGGTGGTTAACGGAAAAAGAAAGAAATATTTGGAATTCAAAAGCACTTCAACAAACAAAGTTACAACGCCAACACTTTCTTTGATTGGCATCGCAACGCATGCCGGGTACAGCAAGTTTACAATAAAAATAATAATCATAGGAATTGAAACAAGTAGAGCCGTGACGAACTAAAGAGCCTACTTTTCTTAAAATTTAAGATTCATGCCAATCTATATAGACCTATCTAGAATAATGACGAAATCAAGTTGGTAATACTAACATTTCTAAGTACCGCAGTTTGAGATACACTTCAAATAGTGTAACCTAATAGAGTAACTTACACTACAGTTGGCAGTCCTGGTGACTCGGAATATATTCTTTTTTCCATCTCTTACACATACAAAATTTGGTTGAAGTCTAATGGATAGTATGGACGTTACATGCTGTTTGATATTGGATTTATCAGTGCGCGTAAAACCATGTTGGGACCATGTTCGTGTATGTGATGCTCAGAATTAATCTATTATAGTGCCATGTTTGGATAAAATCTATTTGTTAGTATAGAAGTTACATGTAATTAAAAATTGAAGCTATCAGAAAGCTTAGAATCATGTTGGCAGCACAGACGTATATTCGTTACTCCAAGTTAATCTAGAATGGCAGGTACTATACGTGTGCAACGCTTAGAGCTAATGGCTTGCATACTTTCTGATATATTGATATTAGGATTAAACAAATAGAGAGAGCATTTACTAACAGTCGGCAGCCCTGCTGGTTCTCACAAATACGCACAGTCATAACTGTTATGGTACACACAGCACATATGAAATTTGGTTGAAATCCATTTTTTAGTATATAAATTACATACATTTAAAAACTGGACCCATTAGCAGGCTTAGAATCGTGTTGGCAGCACTGATATACTCGAATATATGTTACACCAAACCAAGGTAGAATGTCAGGTACTATACGTGTGCAAAGTTTAGAGCTGTGGACTTGCATACCTTGTGATATATTGATCTTAGGGTTAAAACATAGAGAGAGCATTTAATAACAGTTGGCAAACAATCGATAGTATAAAAGTTACCTGCATTAAGAAATTGGTCCTATCGGCAGGCTTAGAATCATGTTGGCAACACTGGCATGTATGGACTCCTGAAAAATAATCTGGAATGTCATTATCTATATGTGTGCCAATTTTGGAATAGTTCGCATGCACAACTTCTGAGATATCTAACATAGAGCTCAAATTTCAATTGCAATTTGTCAGCATTTGGTAGCACTGACGTCAATTTCAAATATGGACGTGAGATATTCCGGTATAGATCTTTACTCTTACCAAATTTGGTTTCGATAGGGGCAGCCGTTTAGGCGCTCTGACAGACAGGCAGAAGGACAGACAGACACACATTTTCCCGGATCGTTCTCATTTTTGCAAAATGAGAAACGTAGGCTAACAATTACAGATTTAATCACAAAATCGTACCGTAGAGTGAAATGTTATGGTCACAAATGCAGAATGGATGACAATAGGCTCTCAAGTGAAATTTTAACTAGAGCTCTCTCTGAAAAACTACAACAATTTATAGTCCGGTAGAGATAACACCAGATCTACAAGAAATTGGTATCGGTTGGTTGGTTGGTTCGTTCTTAAGTTTAGGGGCTGCGACAACGTGGTCATGTAGCCCCATGTACTTTGGGTGTGTGTAGAATCTGTCTGATAATTGGTGTTAATTGTGATGACTGTAATAGTGGGTGCTATCTGTTTTTTAAATTTAAGTACTGCAACTTGGAATTTTTCAAATAGTTCCTACTTTTGCCGTCAACGACTACTAGGCCAAGTTCAGAACTTAGCTACTAGATGCCACCGCAGTCGGCTCTTGGAAACGAACGTAGAAACCTAAGAGCGGTGTTTACATTTTTAACCTATCCAATTTAGCTTCACACAGGTGCAATTAGTGGAAGGTTCTTTAACATGCCGTAAATCTATGACATGGGACCGCCGGCTTTACTTCCCCTACGAAGGAAGGCATACTGAGGGATTTTTAACGCTCTTAAAAAATCCGACGGCTTCGGCCGGGTTTGAACCCGCTATCTTGGGCATAGAAGCCATAGAAGCCGCTAGAAATTGGTATCAACAAAGCAATTATTCACAATAGCACAACATTCAGAACCTTAAGCCCCACAAGTTTCCTTTGTTGTAATATCTTGCTAACGAATGAACTCGGCTAAGGACATCTTGCATAATATTATATTAACTGAAGAGACAATCTGATCTACTCCTCAGGAGTGGCAGAAATCCACTGATATTATGTCAGTTGGTTTTACCAATTTGTGTTATACATTGCCACAGATGAAAACATGTGTATTCATAGAAATCAGTGAGAATATAATAGTACATTATGCAACGAGCCTATAATGACTATAATTAAGACACGAGTATCTTTATAAAACGAGCGTAAGCGAGTTTTATAATTTCCATACGAGTGTCTTAATTACCATTATAGGCGAATTGCATACGACTGTTTATGTTCGACTATAATTATTATAACTATTTTATGTTCGAACATAAATATTCATAAATATCTGTCGAGATTTCGCCAGTTTTATGTACTGAACAGAGCGCATGAGACGCAGAGAATGCCTTGTATTTGACCATGGCCACCTCGATTACCCCACTAGGACACTAGGCAACGCAGTATAGAAGGCCTTGGAACTCCACCCAGGCGCGATCCTATCCTTATCTAATTCTTAAAACAACTGTTTCTTGAGCTCTGATTGGCGGGAGAAACTGTTTCATAATGAAAAATAGTGTTATAATGACCAGCATTATGATACAGTTTTCTGACACATAAATGTCAGGGTCGAACATAAATAGTATAATGTACGCACCGAACCATAATATAAGATTATTTTGACAGCAGTGGCGTATTTTGAAACAATTTTGAGAAGGATATTCATTTGCCTTTCTTCCTACAGCCAATATTAAGCTATGATATTAACATTTCTGAATCACAAGATTATACTAGTACAGTATTAAAATTTAACAGTTAATGTCAGTGACAGTCATGAGATTGGGGATTTGAGAAAAGCGAACACTTTTGACACACCTTTGTTGAGAAAATATGCAAAATATGTTTATTCTAGGATAGTTCTGAAGATAACCATTTACTGAAGTATATATTTAATCTCAAATTATAAAAGCCACCTAGTCAAACACTAGAAGGTAGTTAAATACGGTAATCAAATTAACACGTACATGATTCGTTATATCGATGATAACTTCGTCAGGGGGAAAAAATCTTAGAAACTATCTTAACAAAAACAAAAAGAGAATGGAAATCCTTACAATAAATCATTAATTTAAATATATGAAAGGTGACAAAATAGAATTAACAAATAATTATAGGATGTGTGAAATACTTGGACATTGATATTCCAACCGTAAATGAAACGATAACATTGCGCCTGAGATATCAGTCACTTCGATAATTTTTAGCCTACTTTCGATTTTTCAAAAAGTGAAAGTAGACTTATGAGATCTACACAGGGCCAAATATTGTGTGTGTGTACTCTGCATGTCTGTCCCTCCCTATCAATTCGAACCTGGTGAAACCGAATTGGACGATATTTGGTACAGAGGTAGCACTAGCAAAGGGAACCTCAGTGGCATGTTTTATATCACCGCCATCTTGACGGAAACGTAATGGCGGCCACCCAAATGTTCGAAGCTAAAATCAAATTATGACTAACCTAATCATACGATCTCTACCAAATTTAGCAACAACATATGTCAAGCATCTTTTGACTAAACTACAAGGTCATCAGCCCAATAGTTTGCAGATGGCGGCCATGTATGTGTGCAAATCGATTCCCCCTATCAATTCGAACACGGTGAAACCAAATTGAACGAAATTTGGTACAGAGGTAGCACTAGCAAAGGGCACCTCAGTGGCATGTTTTATATCGCGCCATCTTGACGGAAACGTAATGGCGGCCACCCAAATGTTCAAAGCTTAAATCAAATTACGACTAATCTAATCATCCGATCTCTACCAAATTTTTTAACGACATATATTTATATGTCAGGCGTCTTTTGACTAAACTACAAGGTCATCAGCCCAATAGTTTGCAGATGGTGGCCATGTATGTGTGCAAATCGATTCCCCCTATCAATTCAAATACGCTGAAACTGAATTGAATGACATAATTTACAGAGGTAGCACTAACAAAGGGCACCTCATATTCATGTTTAATATCCGTACTGCACGATGTTTTTCAACAAGCTACTACAACAACATTCAATTATACTCCTTGGAAAGGACAAAGAGTTATAACAAAACCCATGCATTTAGGAGAAAGTAGGCTATATGTTCTTTACTGAACATCTTGTTGCACATGGGGCAGTTTGCTTCAGGACATAGACCTGCTCGAATCTGTTTGTTGGCATTCTCCGTCCGCTGTTGAAAAAGGTTAATGTATATTTGCTTGGTAATTATATAATTATAATTATACGAAGTGTGAAATACTTGGACATTGATATTTCAACCGTAATGCTTTTTAGCCTATTTACAATTTTGAAAAAATAGGCTTATGAGATCACCTTTTGTCCGTGTGTGTGTGTGTGTGTGTGTGTGAGGTGTGTGTGTGCCCCCCGCCCTAATAACTTTTGAACGGATGGAGCGATTTCAATGAAACAAGGTAAGTTCATAGCACTATTCCGGACGACCCCGACCGTGTCCTTCAAATTTTGTTACGTCTCACCAATCCAACATGGCGGCTATGCGAAATATTTCACCAGCATTCAATATCTCCGAAACTATTCCCGATATCACCCTGGAATTTTTTATGGTGATAAAGGGAACTACTAGAAGTTCACCCATGTGACTTTTGAAAAACTGGTAATTACAAAACCAACATGGCGGCCACGCGAATTTGCGACTTTTAAATTGACGTTTCTCGCGATTTAACCAACCAAACGCAATAAAACTTGGTACAGTATATGATTATACATATTGTAATGCACTGATATTTAATTTCGTTCTATTGTTTACATGACCACAGGATGGCGGATGTGCGAAATATTTCACTGGCATTCTATATCGCTGGAACTGTTAGCGATATCACCCTCAAATTTTGTACGGAGATAAAGGGTACTACTGGAAGTTCATCTATAAGACTTTCGGAAACCGGTTAACTACAAAACGAACATGGCGGCCAAGCGAATTTGAGAATTTTAAATAGACCTTACTCGCGATTTAATGTTACAAACGCAATGAAATCTGGTACAGGAAATGTTTATACACATTGTAATGCACTGGCATCTAATTTAGTTCAATTGTTTACATAACCTCAAGATGGCGGCTTTGCGAATTTTAAAATTAAGTTTTTATTTCTTGTGTCGTTATCATGCGATCGAAGTGAAAGTTTGAATAATGAACCAACGCAATAATTTCCCTTTAATGGTACATGACTATATGGCCTATACATTTAACAGTCCAACATGGCGACCATCCGAAATATTTAGACGGCTCTGAATATCTACGGATCTATTATAGCAATCAAACTGATTTTTTTATGCTCATAGGGGCTATGAACTTAAGTTCACCTATAGGACTTTAAATGACCTGGTGATCACAAATCCAACATGGCGGCAACGCGAAGTATAAATATTCACATGGACGTTTCTCGCAATTTAACCATCCGAGTGCAGTGAAACTTGGTACAGTAAATCCTTATACAAATTTTAATCCACTGGCATTTAATTTATTTCAATTGTTTCCATAACCACAAGATGGCAGCTGTGCGAAATTTTAAAATCTCCTTGTTACTTCTTGTGTCCTAATGATGCGATTGAAGTTTGAATGCTACACGTACACAATAATCTTCATGTAACAGTACATAACCCTAGGACCTACATATATAAAATCCAACATGGCGACCGTCCGAAATATTTAGTCGGTTCTCAATTTTTATGAATCTATTACAGCAATCAAACAGAAATTTTATATGTAGATAGAGGCAATTAACATGAGTAGGATATATGAAAATAGGCTGTATAGTTCTTCACGGAACTACTTGTTGGATTTATATTTACCGTATAATTCATTGTTTGATGTGGTTAGTTTTATTTGTAGTCTAATATGGGTTGTAATATAATATATAGTTATAATTTCCATGTATATTTGTCACTTATGAATAAATATAAAGCATTCTAAAGTACAATAACCCCGCCTAACGGAGGGTTAGTAAACAGACACAAATTTACCGAGAAACCTACACGAGGAAGAATACAGAAGAGACCACAGTGTACGAATCAAGAGAGATTGCGAGGAAAAGAGGAAACATTGTGCTAACATGGGCATAACGAATAAAAATACTACTACGACTAATAATAATAACAATAACACTAAACATAGCGGACAACTGCCTGCACAGTATATGTAATAGACTTCTATTCATAGACTGTGGCAATATGAAAGGAGAATTTAATTGAACATGATAGTAACATTTGTATTTTAAGTTATAAGTTAAGTTATTAAAATAGTAACGAGATAACTGTTGTATTAAGACAGGAAGAAAAAAATTAAGTAAATTTACAAAAATTGCTTTCTTGTATTAATATTAACATAAAATCAATTGTTATGAGGTGATTGCATATTTTTGTGAATTATTATTAGCGGCATTATATAAAATAATTGGAAGGTGAGAAGTTACACTGTATAGGCCCTACGTTTAAATTTAATTGGTTTTGTTAAAATATATATTGTAATTATAATTGGCACCTGCCGACGAGCGTAGGCTTGGCAGGAGCAAAAATGTAAAATTTGGCTTAAATAAACAAACTGTAAGCTGTAAACTAATAATAATAATAATTGAATATCCTCCCTGTGGTTGGAGCAATCTAAGTTACGTTTTCCAATGACACACGGTAGAGAAACTGGAACTCGATGATTTAATTGATTTTGCCTTGTGATCGCAAAAGTGCGCCCATCTGTGTCCATAAGCGGCGTGGCAGAAGGACACGCCCATAATTTGAAGAACTCTCCGTGGTGTTCCCTAAAATTGATTTGTTGATTCATTTATGGGCATTGTGACATCGTGGACATGAAGCCCCATGTACTTGGTTGGTATGGAATTCCTCAGATAACCCGTGTTATTGTGATGACAGTAGTAGTGTGTATAGTTGTAAATCAGATGAGGATTAGGAAGGAGGCGGCCTTGGCCTGGGCTTTATTATTTATTAAAATATTTATTTGAGTATTAATTTATCAACTTTTTTAAAATTATTTACTTATCATTAATGTATTTGTTTATTTATTTACTTATTTATTAATTTCCGTATTTATTTATTTAGAAGAATATTGGTCACGAGGTAAGGTGTCTGATTCATTGTTTTCTTAACGATAATTATTTTATAAATTATGTGCTCTGTGGTGTAATTCTATTTTGTCGTATTTGTGAACAGACCAATAAGATGGCTTAGCTTTTGCGATGAAATCCCAAGTGTCGTTCATATAATTATTGGAATATTACACCGCTCGGTACCAACACATTTCTCATGAGTCCATCAATAACTCCATTTTATTGTGCTAGCAAGACGTTTGGGTGTGTTGAAACTGTGTGATAGCCTGTGTTGTAGTGGCGTCTGTAATGCTAATAACATTATGTGTGTAATTGGGTGCAGGTTGAGTCAACCATGGCCTAAAATAGTAGTTGAAACACACAGAATAGCTTTCTACTAATTCTGGAATATTTCATTTATATACTTATTGATTTACTTATTTATTTATTTGTTTATTTATTTGTTAATTAATTAATTTATTTGTTTATTTATTTATTTAATTAATTATGTATTTATTTAATTATTTATTTACTTATTTATTTACGTATTTATTTATTATTTACTTATTTATTTACTTATTTATTTATTTATTTACTTATTTATTTATTAATTTACTTATTTATTTATTTACTTATTTATTTATTTATTTACTAATTTATTTACTTATTTATTTACTTATTTATTTACTTATTTATTTACTTATTTATTTACTTATTCATTTACTTATTTATTTACTTATTTATTTATTCATTTACTTATTTATTTACTTATTTATTTATTTATTTATTTATTTACTTATTTACTTATTTATTTTTTGTTTATTTATTTATTTATTTATTTACTTATTTATTTATTTACTTATTTATTTATATACTTATTTATTTATTTTCTTATTTACTTATTTACTTATTTATTTATTTACTTATTTATTTATTTGTTTACTTATTTATTTATTTGTTTATTTATTTATTTACTTATTTATTTATTTATTTACATACTTATTTATTTATTTATTTATTTATCTATTTATTTCTGTATTTATTTATTTAGAAGATACAGTATGTTCGTGAGGTAGGATGTCTGATTCATTGTTTCCGTAACGATAATTTGTAAGTTATGTGCTCTGTGGTGTAATTCTATTTTGTCGTAATTGAAAACAGACCAATAAAATGGTTTAGCTTTTACGATGAATTCCCAACTAGTAAAGCCACCACAATAACACAGGTTATCACACACACCCAAATACACGGGGTTATATGAACACGATCTCGCAGCCCCTTATATAAGCAACAACAACAAATATCTAAACAAAGTAAAAATAGGTCGTAATTTTTATTTATAATAATCTACAGTTGTATGGACACCTGTGGAGGATGGATGAAAAGAAGCCAATTTTCAACATCATTAATACTAGTAAATTAAAGACCAGTTGGTTGAGAGAAACTCAGGAGGACCTGGAACGATTCAAAACCTCTGAGGACGATATTAAGGACAGAAATCAATTCAGAAATAAAATCTGAAACAAGAAATTTGAACAAGTCTCAAAAAAATAAACAATAGGGAAAAACTGGACAGAGGGAAGGAGGAAAAAACACAGTGAATTAATGAAGAGGTTTTGGGAAGGAAAGAGAAGCTGTGATTTGTTCAAGTTCGCACGCTCTCCCACAGGGGGCAAATCGATAATAATAATAATAATAATAATCTAGTGGAATTGATTTACGTGAAATTGGATCCACTTCGAAAAGCTAATTTCTATTGACGAGGAATCGTACTCACCGGTCGGGCTGGGAGTGAGGCGCATCATCTCGAAGTGCACCTGCTGGGATGTGAACTTGTACCTCTTGAGGAACTCTAGTTTGGGCCCTCGGGAGCGGTGGAGGTTAGAGACGGCGGAGGTGATTGCCCGGACATATTCGCGCACACCAAAGCTGGTGTGAGGAACAAGTAGGCCAATATTGAGTTCCTTTCCCGCGGCGGCGAGCGCGCTGCTTTGGGAACTGCCCCCCCTCAAGGCCGTCACCCCCAGGCAGCAGAATGCCGCCACTGCCAGCACCGCCTGCCTCATCGACAAGGAGACAGACAAAGAGACAGAAGAAGAGAGAGACAGTCAATAGTTCAGTTCAACATTACATACTCAAGTCCTTAAACGCTCGCGCCAGGAATGATACGCCCAAATAACCGTCCGTCCCATCCCGAATAGGATACCTTCCTCGCCCATCGGCTTCTTAGTGATTCCACTAAAACATTCACATTATCACATTGAGATTGAAAACACACTATGACACTATAAACACACTTGTGGCGCGTTTGGCACCGCCCTGGTCGCACTGTGGTGGTCGGACACTGCTACTAAGTGGGGTAACGGCAGTAAACAGGTCACTCTGGGGGGAAGAAGTCGCTCGCTGGCCCGGTCAAAGCACAGCATAGCAGTGGCTTGCCTGCCTCGCCTAGCGTCCGACACCCAAACACAGCGGCGCAGGCGTCGATGCGCGTCTCCATGGCGACCAGGGCAGCATCCTAGACGGCAGCTCGCTCCAAGACAGCCTCTCCCCCATGTCAGAAGTGGAGGGCTGTATCCTAGACGGCAGCTCCATTCAAGACATTATGTTTAACCTCGTCCCCATGCCAGAAGTGGAGGGCTGTATCCTAGATGGAAGCTTGCTCCAAGACATTATGTTCAGCCTCGCCCCCATGTCAGAAGTGGAGGGCTGTATCCTAGACGGCAGCTCCATCCAAGACATTATGTTTAACCTCGCCCCCATGCCAGGAGTGGAGAGTTGTATCCTAGACGGCAGCTCGCTCCAAGACACTATGCTCAGCCTCGCCCCCATGTCAGAAGTGGAGGACTGTATCCTAGACGGCAGCTCCATCCAATACATTATGTTTAACCTCGCCCCCATGCCAGAAGTGGATTGCTGTATCCTAGACGGCAGCTCACTCCAAGACACTATGTTCAGATTCAAGGAGAATTAATTTCAACTCTTCGATTTGCCGACACGCCAGAGGATTTGAATGAGTTTTTGAATGGTATGGACTCCGTCTTGAGGAAATAATTCATGAAGAAAATTAATAAATGTTAAACAAAAGGATTGGAATGCTGCCGAAATAATTCAAAAAACCTGTATGGAAATCAAATTGGCAGGTGAAAAGCTAAAGGGAATAGGAGACTCCTGTTACTTTGGAAGCAAAATAACCAGTGATGGACGAAGCAAAGAGGATATAAAAAGGAGGTTGGCTCAGGCAAGGAAATCATTTCTACAAAAAAGGAATCTGTTGACATCGAATATAGATTTAGGTATTAGGAAGTCATTTTTGAAAGCTTTTGTCTAGAGCGTGGCGCTCTATGGAAGTGGAACTTGGACTAGTGGTGCAGCAGAAAAAAGGAGAATTGAAGCGTTTGAAATGTGGTGTTACAGGGGAATGATGAAGATCAGATGGGTAGATAGGGTTACAAATGAAGAGGTATTAAGACGAGTGGGAGAGGAGAGAGCTGGCCCCGTGGTGTTGGGGTAGCGCGCCTGCCTCTCATCCGGAGGCCCCGGGTTCGATTCCCGGCTCTATCAGGGATTTTAAAACTGACGTGAGGGTTGGAACGGGGTGCACTCAGAGTCGTGAGGACAATTGAGTAGCTGTCTGACTGTGAGGCAGCGCCCCGATCACGAAAACCAAGATTAACGGCCGAGGGGACAGGATGCACTGATCACGCGTCACCCTAATATATGCAGGCCAAATGGCTGGGCAGCGGTCGCTTGGTCGGCCTAGGCCCTTCTTGGGCTGCATAGTGCCAGGGGTTTGGTAGAGGAGAGATGTTTCTGGCGACTGTCAATGAAGAGAAGAGATAGGTTGGTAGGACACATATTAAGACACCCAGGTATAGCAAGCTTATTTATAGAAGGAAGGGTCGAGGTCAAGAACTGTAGGGGTAGACCAAGGTTTGAATATGTTAAACAGATTGCCTCGGATGTATGGTGTGGTAACTATGTAGAGATGAAACGATTAGCTCAGGATAGGAAGGCATTGAGAGCTACATCAAACCAGTCAAATGACTGAAGACTCAAATAACAACCTGTCCCCCATGTCAGAAGTGGAGGGCTGTATCCTAGACGGCAGCTCGCTCCAAGACATAACGTTCAGCCTCTTATTGAGGAACTCTGGAGGTCCAGTACCACAAAATATTCCATGCTGTCCTAAGAGTTAGAATGGGGTACACGCGGCCTCTGAGAAGACGTGAGTTCGATCCTCATGAGCCATCCAACTCCAGGTAAATGCTGGGATTGTTCCTAACTTATGGCAACGGTTGTCTCCTGAATTAAACACTACAATAGGCACTAAAATTATTCACGTTACCACACAGACCCAAGCACACGGGAGCACGATGTGCAAGTTCCAAAATGAAACACCAACAATAACTGCCACATATCATCATCATCACTCCCTATATTATTCTGCTAAGGTCCCATTCTAGTTTTGTACCGAAAATAACGTCCCATTAACACCTACCTACACATATGGGGTACCTACAGGTTCAGCATAACCCAATGCGTAAGCGAAACGCACTCACCTACTCTTTAAATGCCTCACAATTAAATAAATACCTTAAAACATGTAGGCTGTATTTACAATGAAATAATGCAACCCGGTAACCATGGTAACAGAATCTCACAGGTCCATCTATTTCTGTAAGACGCAATGTAATTCCAATTATTACATTACTGTGAAAGTTTCCAAACGGTTGTAATTTTTCACTGAACCAAATTAAGCTGTATAATTCATCAATACATACAGTATAATGCACTTAAGGGGGTCAAGGGGCACTCTAGAAGTTTTTCACGCAATTTTCAGGTGTGAGTGTGGTACGAAACGTCTTTTTCACCCGACTATGAAGGGTCTCCGAAAACCACATTTAAAGGCCCTTAAATTAACAGTGTCTGTGATATTCCCAGAAAACTCACTTCGCTCTGATATACCTATGAAGGAATGACAAACCCCTAACCACTGCACCAGTAGCTGAATTGATAAAGTCTGATTATTCATACCAAGGATAAACCAGTCGTAGCATTCATGATTGAGATTTTGCAAAGTGCACTCTTTACAACTAGATTATTCGCGGGCGAAGCCGTGACTGGTAATGCTAGTATACATTATTTCAGTAGAATAGATCCATCCTGCGGCGCTTACAAGCGACCGATCGTGACAAATGAGCATTCAAATGAAAGATAATAGACATTATCAGTGACGAATGCACTCTAATTTCATAATTATCTATAATTTCTTTAAAAAATTACTTTAAAAAAATGTACGAAGTGTGCAATTTGCATATACTGTTGCTGTAATAAAATACGCTCCATAATTGCTGTCCACTTCACAATTTGGCCACTGTGACGCCTGAATCATGTAATTTTAACATTCTGAGGTATTCCCTTTATCTTTTTGCATGGATTTCACAAAGAGTAAATCAAATGAATTAGTACAAGAAATTTGCAACAGCAGAGCTCCTTTTGAAGGTAAGACTATTCTGTGCGGTGGAGACTTTAGACAGGCACTCCCTGTTGTAAGACATGGCAACCGAACTACCATTGTTGAGAGCAACATCAAACAATCGCCTTTATGGTCCAAAATTCACATTTGACACTTGTCAAAAAACATGACAGCGAATGATGATCCAAATTTCAGTGATTGCCTTCTTAAGTTAGGGAACGTAGAACTTGGAATTATAACTGAAATGTAAATAGTGTTCTATAATCATTTGGTTGAAATAAAAGTGACAGTGAGTCAGAAAGACTAGACTTTGTATCATTTTAACTGCTACAAATGCTGAAAAATGCTAGAAAGGCTCTTGACATGTTAGAAAATTATCTGCATAATTCTTATCTTGCTTATCTTGTTTCAAATTACTCGCGAACAGCAAGTGCAAACCAAGGGCAAAGCAAGGTCAAGCGCGCGGGATGCCGTCACTCTCACCAGAGCGCGTGGGGACGTGCCCCATCCATCCAGTCTAAAAACACTTATAGTGGGCGATGTATTGAAGATAGACATATGCTCTCGCGGACTTTTTTGTAGAACTTTTCATGCTGAACAATTCTTACGCTCATAGTATATTGTTATTTTTTACGGTTTGCCCAGCGTAAGCTTAAGAAGCGCACGGACTCCAAGTTTGTTTTCGAATTTTTCACTGAAATCGTTACTGCTTGGCTTCCTTTGATCATACATAAATTATTTTCTACAGAAACTTTCCTCGAGATATCCTTTATAGAATGGTGAAACCCGCATCAAAATCCATCCAGTGGTTCTCGAGATTACCCGTGTCATCCAAGAATCGGGAATTTCTGTCTTATACTAACGTAGTAGAGATTGTCGGGGTACAAATGCACCGAGCGGTACTATGACGTCACACACCTCAGTGCATTTGTCCGTCCGTCACCGTAACGTAACGCCAGACCCCAGCGTAACGACGAAGTCGACAAGATCATTTAAAATGATAATAACATAACAACCTTTCTCCTTAAGTCTCTCATCATGAACCTATTTGGGGAAGGTGTGGTTTATGAACATCTGAGAATTCTGGCACGGGTTCGCTAGTCTTCGTTAATTTTCAATGCATTCATTGGGAGAGTTACTGTATCTTGTTGGCCAATCCGGTCATGCTGCAGTAATATATAACCTGCAGCACACACAGCTTCTTGCTCCCAGTCGAGCGGTTTGGATTCACAAATGACGCACAGCCTTGTAGAAGAAGATTTAATTAAGTTTTGCACGTGACTGTATTGTGAAATACAGCACTCATTATTTTCAGATTCTCCTTTAAGCAAGCAACAAGTTATGTCTCGGGAACTCGCAGGGCATGTGATGTTGGCAGGACTGAAGCCAATATGAGCAGTCTAAATTATAATCTATACAGGATGGTGAGAAACTACGAGAACCGGCTATATAAGCGTTGGCGAATTGGCCATACTAATGAATAGTTTGAAAACAGGAAGTCGATATCTCACGCTGGCGTCAATTTATCAATAACTAGCAGAAGTACCCGTTCTTCGAACGGTGTTATATATTAACAACAGACATTATCAATTGAGCTACTGTTGCAATGGTTAGCGGTTTGTCAATCCTTCATAAGTTTATCAGAACGAAGTTAATTTTCTGGGAATATCACACACACTGTTAATTTAAGGGCCTTAATATGTGATTTTCGGAGACCCCTTAGAAACTCGCGAATTTTGTGTCTCACATTGAGAAGCGCAACATATGCTTTGATCGTTCTTCTAGGATAATTTTTATATTTCGCCTATTTTAGCATGTATTTTGAGACGTTTCCCCCTATATCCACCCTTCTACTGTATGAAAAGTACGGTGAGGAGTTTTATAAATGATTGGTGTATTGACTCATGTTTACCATACCTAATTTTACGATGCACCAAGCATCCGAACACGATTTATAGGCGTACATAAAGATACACAGAAAGACAGACAGACAATTCTATTGTCTACAACATATCACCCAGATATCCAAATATGAGCATATCTACCATACAGTATCAAACAAAATCATCCTTACGATTTATTTATTCGTATCAGAAGCAATACATAATGTAAAATTAGCATAGATAACTTTTTTAAAATAAAAACACACTAAAGGTACTTTCAAAATAACAATTAAATTACATCGCACCAAAATTTGGCAAGATCTCGTCCATTTGGTGTGGCCTGAACTACATCCTGCATAGTGCAAATGAGAGGGCAGGAGTTGCAATGGAGAAGGTGCGCCATGGTTTGTTCTTCTCCGCAGGCGCAAAAGGTTGACTCATCGGAAAGGCCCCACTTCTTCATATTGGTCTTAGATCGACCGACCCCAGACCGCAGCCTGTTCAGACTCTTCCATGTAGACCACGACTCTTCATAACCGGCAGGAAGAGTTTCAGATGGAACCATCCATCCATTGAGATTATTGTTTCTGGATCTCCAGGAAGTTAGCCTTGATGATTGAGGTGAATCCGACAGGCACTCAGTCGAGTGTAGGAAACTTCGCCTAGATTTCAATCGTTGTTGAGCAGGTTGATAATTATGTAGAGGATGTGTCTGGGAAACTTCTACTTTAGATTTTTCATGTTTGGCAGCTACTTCACGTCTAATATCTGGGGGAGCAATGCCAGCCAAGCAATATAACTTGTCACAAGGTGTAGATCTTAGGCAACCAGTTATAAGCCGACAAGTTTCATTTAAAGCAATATCTACCTGTTTGGCATGACATGATCTATACCAAACAGGGCATGCATATTCTGCTGCAGAGTAGCTCAGTGCTAAAGCAGAAGTTCTCATTGTTTGAGCTTGCATTCCCCAGTTGGTACCACATAACTTGCGAAGAATGGAATTTCGCGTATATACTTTGTGCTTCGTGTTAACACAATGTTGTTCATACGTGAGTGCACGATCCAGAGTTACCCCTAGTTATTTAGGTGTAGAGCAATGATCCAAAAGAGCACCCTCCCAGAAAATCTTCAGTTTTCTTCTTGCCTGCATATTCTTTAAGTGAAAAGCGCAAACTTGCGTCTTTGAGGTGTTAGGCTTTAGATGGTTTTCTCTGTAGTATGTACTCAGTTCATCTAAGGCTGCCATTAATCTCCGTTCAACACTCTCAAACTGATCACCCTGGGTGAGAATAGCTCGATCATCTGCATAGATGAAGCTTTTAGTTCCTTCTGGCAAGGGTTGATCATTCGTGTAAATATTAAATAATATTGGAGGCAAAACACTACCTTGAGGTAGGCCATTCCGGAGATTCTTCCAACGACTATGTCGCCCTTGGAAATCTACAAAGAATCTTCGATTTTCAAGAAGACATCGAAGAAATTCAGTCAGCTTGTTGTCCTTGGTCATCTTATGAAGTTTACTCAACAGAATTTGGTGGTTAACTGTGTCATAGGCCGCAGTTAGGTCGATGAAGACTGCCCCAGTTATTTTTCGATTTTCAAAACCATCTTCAATATATTAGGTCAAATGGAGTATTTGTGATGTACAATTCTTCCCTTTTCTTAAACCAGCTTGCTCGGGGATCAAAAGTGGTTCAACTATTTTTGCAAGCCTTACCAGAACCATTCGTTCTAAGATCTTGAATAAATGACAGAGCAAGGATATTGGTCTGTAATTTTTAGGATCATGGGGATCTTTTCCTGGTTTGAGGAATGCTATAACTCTAGATTTCCTCCAGATTTTGGGTATTCTGCAGGTTCGAATGCAATTGTTAAATAGATTGAGTACCCATTCTCTAGTAACAGGTCCAAAGTTCTTGATTTGTTGAATACAGATTTCATCTACACCAGGAGCCTTTCCATTTTTGCTGATATTTATAGCGTCACTTAGTTCTGCCAAGGTAAAGGGATTAGAAAGTATACTGGTCTCTGGTCTGAATTTTGGCCTAGTATCCACTTTTGTTCTAGAACTGGAGTTTATAGACTTGCCATTTTGGACGAGTTGGTGAGCAATTTGGTTTGCAGATACGTTATAAAGAGAAGCTGATTTATTAGGATCATTACTGAGACGCCTGAGTAGCCTCCAGGCCTTATGGCTACTCCTATCCATGTTAACTTCTTCCATCAATTTTAACCACTGTTCTCGTTTAGACTCTGAAATAGCAGAGATAAGTTGTTGTCCGCTTGCAATAGTTTCAGCACTAAAAGGATCCCTTTCATACAAATTGAAGTAGTTTGTCAGTAAGGCAGATGTTTCCTGGGAAAGACCTTGTATGTAATTAGTTCTGCATCCTCTTGTAATGGCTTCTTTAGAACACGATCTAATGGCATCAATAAATTGATCATATGCCTCTGGTATGGGACTGATTGTACTCATCTTTGTATCTAAAGAGGAAGTAAAACATTCCCAGTTTGCCTTTTTGAAATTGTATCTTCTCTTAAAGTAAACACTCTGTGGCCTGACGGCTGCTACTATCTGGCACATTATTGGACGGTGTTGTGAGTTAGGAATAGGAAGGCAAACAGATTTAATACACTGATGGGCAATCTGATCACTCACAAAAATAAGGTCTGGATTATATCCACGTTTCCACCTTCTACTGTTGAAGGATGAAGGAAGTTTGTTATCATGAATGAGGGACAGTTGGTGTGATTCCGCCCAATGCATAACAGCTTCTCCATTCTCATCATCATGTGGATAACCCCATATAATGCTGTGGCTGTTGAAATCACCCACGAAGATGGACACTTTCTCCAAATTCAGATTATCAGGTTGTCTGAATGAAAAGCTTACCTTTGGGGGTTTATAAATGGAAAAAAATGATTGAGTTACTCAATTCTATTGCAATAATTTCTATGTCATTGTCAGCTGTGATGGAGGTTGCAAGAATCCTGATATCTGGTTTATTGAAGATGGCACTTCCATATTGGCCATGAGGACGTTCGACTGCCAATCTCATTCCAGGGATTTTAGGACGTCGTTGATTAACATCCCTATGAGTTTCTTGTATACATAAAACATCACAATTATGTTTTAGGCATAATTCACGTAAAAGATCTTCTTTACAAGAAGACAGTCCTTCAATGTTAAAATAAATAATTGTTAAATTGGGCTCTGATAAGATCCTTTCCCTACTGGAATGAATCATTTCAGATAGAACTTTAATGATGCTTCTGGATGATGATTCCTGCTCGTGGTGCCCCTGCATAGGTAGTCGGAATTGAATTTCCGTTACTGAACTGAACGTCAGCATTCCAGAAGCAGAAGCATCCTTACGATGAACCCGTATTGTGCCCGTTTAGACCGGAGTCCGCACGACCACATATGCATATTACCAATAATCAGTCAGCACGAGAGTCAAAATATCCCGGAGCGCCAAATGGGTTAAAGCTAATCGCGAAAACAACATCAAATGAAAAAAATGGTTTACTGATTTTTGGCTCAATACAACAATAAGGATAGAAGGAGATTCAACTGGGCATAACACATCATGTAAAATTATCTCATTTTATTTTGAAGTTAAAATTGACTGCAAAAATGCTTAAAGCAGCATCATTCACGTGTGGCGACCCACATCCTATTTACACAATATACAGAAATTTTCCAAACACATTGGACAATTATCTTTTGGAAACACAAGTCTGATTATCAGTCCTGTAGACTGTGTTCCAAAATTATATTCATTATTCATGTTTAAATCCAGTTCAAATTTAATTGTCTCTACTGGAAATATCGTAGTTCACAGTTTGAATTTTTACATAATATTAACACTCGTAGAATAAATGTTCATAGAATTTTTAACATTCACTTATTTTTCCAGTTTCAAAAAAATATTGTCAAAAATATTATTATTTCTGAATCAACACAAATTATTTACACATATTAATAACATCTGAAAAGTATTTGACCTCGAGCATAGCATCGAAGAACTTTGCGAAGCACAACAAAAATTAATTGTTCTTCTGTCATTAAACATTTCGAGACGTGACTCGATTATGAACTTCAAGTTCCTAACAAAATATATGATTTCTGAATCATCAACTTGATCAATAAATTGTTGGACCATTCAACTATTCGATTCTCCACTTGGAATCATTATTATGAAAAATATTTATATTCATGGCCATTTTAGTAATTTTCACAACTTGCAATTCTTCGACAGAATGCGGAAATAAGAATTGTAGCTTCATAATAAATTCATTCAGTTCATGGCACTAGGATTGAAAACATCCTTCAAATTATTCGTGGTTATTGAATTATTTTTAATTGGCAGTGGCCCATTCTATTATTTGTGTAAGAACACAATATTACAACAACAACGGCAAAGGTCTTCCTCTGAAGAAGAATAAACTACTATCATGACAAATCCGGGTTCTAGCAAAATCAAAGTCTAAATGGAATCCGTAAACAAGGTTGAAATAAGAACTGATGGTTTCTAAGAAATAACCTTCGGGTCATTCATACGACGAAATGTGTAGTTCCAATACTCCTTCTATAAACCTGAGCCATCGAACCTGCTATTTGATTGATGCTCGAAAAAACCTCCTCATTCCTGCGACTTAAACATGCGCACCTGGGAATGGCATATCAACTACTCCACACATAAATTTTCTTCCCAAAATGTATACAATAAATCAAGCCTCTGCTTGTTATCAACACTGGAAGATTAATAAACTTACAAGTTTATTTTATTTTACCATTCAGTTCAACCCGTGAATTTACCATGCTTATGATACTCTTTATTTCACTTTCGAGTGTATTTACGTCATGATTTTATATAAATACAAAAATATCCTATTTGATACAATTATCATTTGCTTCCCGTTTCATGCCTCTCCGTGTTACCTGAAAAGTATACTTTGCTCATTGCAAATATTAACTGTTCAACCAGAACTGAAATGTTGGTTGAATGCGGGCTTGCGCTAACCACTCTCCTTCGGAAAATCTCCTGTTCCAAACTAGAAATGATTAAACTACTTCATAGGCTCTCTCTCAATACATATGATTATTAGAAAATATAATATCCAAGAATTATTTAGAAAAGTTATAAAAATCATTATTATTATTTTCAGTGGATTATTATTATTATTATTAGTTATATTATTTTAAATATATTTAATTATCATCTCATTATGTGAGAATCCACATGTTCGAACCTTCGAATATGGAAAAAATATCCATTCCTCAACAAAAAATAATTTAACTTTTACAGTTACATCGACGGTTTTCCGTGACTTCCCAAAAATATGAAATATTCAAATAAATGCTCGATATGCTCGGTCATCGATCCTAAACTGTTCTGAGTGCTGAAAATACTCAGAGTAACTCTAATATGTCTTGCGTAAATCATTGCAAGATTTAAATACGAAGAAAAATAAATGTGTTGGTCAACTGCAGAAAAATAGTTTGTTCCAATTAGCTAGGCATAATATAAAGTCAAAATGGTCTAGAAGCGTAGCGAACCTGGTCTGTACCAGATTTATCCATAAACATGCCCTATCGGAAAAGCACGTATAATCCTTGTATCGGCCGCCATTATATACCCACAATCCGTCTAGCAAGACATAGTGGCAATATCTCTTGACGTTTGAAGTAACTGTTGATCCATTTTAATGTTGTCTTCTGTTAAAGCCATAACAGTTTGCTTAAATGGGGTCAGATCTAAATGATCTATTTTCAAATATGTCAGTTGTAACGTAACTCACGGTAATCGTTCCAGTACAAGAAAACACTGACAGTCTAAACCAATCAACGGCTGTTCTGAAGATCGTTCCCTGGGCATGGCTTCACACCATCTACCATGCGCGAAGCAACATGTAGTTTCCCTGCGTTGGCTAATGAACAACACCGTGATAGACTGGCCTTCAATATACTGAAAGATCGAAGTGGTTATCAGGTTACAAATATGAAAACTGACTGAATTGGACTAAAATATCCAAGTATTAGATTATTACTGGTCTGTGACAAAGTACTATTCTAGACAAAGTCTAGCATATGTCCATGTAGAAATAAAAATATTTCTCCAGTGTCCGTCGAAAAATATCAATCACCTTAGTGATTCTCCCTGCCGGAAACTTACTAAGTTCCACTCGTAGCGCAGCACTTTTGTGACTATCACAATCTTGAAAATAACTTCTGCGTAGATCCGGCAACCATGTACCTTGGCTCAGCGTAGCGGCACCTTGCTAGGCAAGTGCTTGTTTCGAAGTGAGCTAAAGTTGCTTGAGCCGGCCGGCTATTATTCAAAACGGTCAGGGTCACGCTGAATCAGCTGAAATCTGGAAATCCTCATATCTCTGGTATCCCTGGTCCGATTTACTTGATACTAAGTGCATTCTCTTTCATTTGGCCGTGCCAGTAATCTGATCCAAGTCTCAAGTCTCTACTCCATGGTTAACTATTTAATCAATAAATAGCCTCGACCTCTGCTATTACTCGCTACGTCACTTGACATGCTCTTAGCGGTATATTCTTTCCAATTGCTTCTAAAAGCAATGTAGCGCGATATTCAAATATCTCAACTTTCAAAAGCGGCTGTAGCCTTTCCCTTGATATCTAGGTGTCTGAATCTTGGAATACCCATTCCTAGAGTTGGGCACAGTATGTCGACAAAAAAAAAGAGATTAGTTAAAATGTGCTCTCAAACTAAATTCACCTAACGTGTACTTCCCGACGTGAAATAGATTTGAAAGCCTTGTAGACGAAACGCAATACACCTCACATAAAAATTACCCTCTACGTTGTATTAGGTCCACATACACAGGAAGAGCTCTTTAATTAATTATAAAGGCTTGTGGTGCATGAAAATTCAGGTTCTTTAGCCTCAAATGGCCCAAATTCCTAAAAGCCGCAAAAAATGCTGATTCAATTCAGGAATTTTTGAAAGTAATGTTGCTGTTTGGAGATATAATAGACTTTCTGTACTATATGTCGCACGTGAAATTGCATGAAAAAATTCTAGGTTACCCCTTGACCCCCTTAATTGCATTGACGAATTATACAGTCTACGTTGGTTCCGTGATAACCTTATAGCCATTTGCAAACTTTCACAGAAATGTAATAAATGGAGTAGCCTAATAATAATATCGTATGGCCTCGGCTGCCGGGTGCAAGCTTCGTAATTTGACACCCAGAGGGTAGCTTGCATGTCGAAATTTCGTTGTTCCTTGAATCACTATGAAAGTCAAGGAGGGTAGATATCTAAGCTCCTTGAACATTATAGCACTTTCTAGTTGAGAAATGAGGAACTTTATGTTGGCGGAAACTGCTGAGATTAATTTTGCAATTATGAACACGGCCTACTGAATTCAAATGGGTTCTTTGACATGCCAACATCGTATGACATGCGAGTCGTATTTTTGCCGCCTTTCAAAAATCACTTACCACGGCCAGGAGTGAACCTGCAATCTTGGGGTTAGTAGACCGACACGCTTTCCACTCACCCACCGTAGCAAGGTATAAATGGAGTGACATTGCTTCTTTCAGAAATAGATGGAAAGTTGGATGCCACCCCTTGAGATAATGTTATCATGGTTATCGATTTCCATTCCTTCATTAGTTTGTTAAATTAAATTAAATTAGTTTTCTGGGAATATTTCAGATAGGGTAGAGCGGGGCTATTCCGCTCATTTCAAATTGTTGACATTATAAATCAAAAACTATTCATTTCTCTAAGATGGGACCAACAGCAAAGCACACCTTATTTATTGCTTATTACATACGAATATTGTCAAAATACAGTTATAACTATATACCGGCTTGATGAAATAAAATATAAATCAAAGCAAAAATGACGAATCACAAATTTAATGGGGCTATTTCGCTCACTGTAATAATGACATTTCCTCAACGGCATTTACCACAAATGAAGTTTTTCCTTCCTGTAGCCCCAACATACATGTCATGATACCAAGTTTCACAGATTTTGCATTGAATCCAACCACCCTTGAATGATGATTGAGAAGTATAAAAAGTTACGCCACAAAATCCACATGGTGTTTCTTGCTTGTCAAAGTCATTTGGTCGTACGGATTGAAGGTCCCGGTCATTTGTCTTGCAAATGTCTCGAAACTGTTTTTGGCAACCTTTTCTTTACGGGTATTATCAAATTTTAAGCTCCGTTTTGCCCTTCGAACCTGTTCTGGTGTGCATCCAAATCCTCTTGCTGCCAAGCATTTTAGCCGGGAAGCTAAATCCGTCTCCTCTTGCATACTAAATGCTGTGGTATGACCCGGTAGTTTGTCCACTATGATTTTCTCAAAGGGTCCTTGTCGTTTACGCAAATGAACACGATTTTTAAGTGTTGAGTAAGGCACATTGCAAAGCCCAGCTGCACCTCTCATGCTCACATCGCCTCGTAACACACTTGAAATAGCTCGGTCAATATCTTCTTCCGTCCATTTTTGAACTGGCCCTTTCAATTTATACGTCCGTACCATCTCTAACGTAACAAGAAAGAGATACTAATCTGCTATCTGAAATAATTTGGTTGCAATATTGTAACAAGAGAGAAGTCTTGGCTGAGCGGAGTAGCCCCCATATTTCTGGGCGGAGTAGCCCCAATTACTGGAATTTACAACAGCACGTCTTGTGTTGGCTGTGACCAAGGAAACGCGCTACCTGCTATGTCCAGATGTAACTTAACCTTCAGACTGCCAGGCGCCTCACTTCCGGGAAAAATAAACCCCTTACTGTGGACACTACTCCTTAAGTTACAAGCACAAATTCTTAATGACGACAAATTCCACAACATAAACAACGTACCTTGCAGTATTCTCCCTTTGTTTTACTCAACACTCAAGCTGTCACTCTCAAACAAGCGATAGATGTATTAGCACAGAGACCGAGGGTCACACTGAACACAAAGGGCGATATCAGCTGAGCAGGGTGGCTGCTCTCTGCAACGTCAAGCTTATTTTGAGCGGGAAAGCCCCGTGAGCGAATTAGCCCCGCAGTACCCCTGTTGGTTTTAGGTTTCGAGGCCCCCAAGTTTTGTTTCCGGCGCCGAGCGGCTTTGTCTCCTCGTTGTACGCCATAATATAATACTAATAATAATAATAATATAATATAGGGATAGGAATATAATAGACCTGCCGTACCACACCCGCAGGTGTAAATCGCGTGAAAAAATTCTAGTGTACCCCTTGACCCCCTTAAGCGCATTATACGTATTGATGAATTTTACAGCTTAATTTCTTTCCGTGATAACCTTCTAGCCGTTTGCAAACTTTCACAGCAATGTAATTAATGGAATTGCATTGCGTCTTACTGCAATAGATGGACCTCTAAGAATCTGTTGCCATGGTTACCGGCTTGAATTCGTTCATTAGTTTATTAAATGAAATTAGTTTTCTGGGAATATCTCCAAAATGGTTGGTTTTAGGGCCGTAAAATGTGGATTAAGGGAACAAAGTTGTCCACAGACAAACAAACAAACAAACAGACAGACAGACGAAAACATTATTTTCGCGCGCATCCATAATAAAACAGTCTGAAACGCGTAAATAACTCAAATTTCCGTAGAAATTGCGAAAAAAACATTCAAACTTTAATTTTTATGTGTGTAGAGATATACTGCACCGCTCGGTGTTGACCGTGTTTCATTGCACAAATGTAGATTTTACTCGCTAACCGTTGGAGATATACGAAAAGTGATAAGGACTTTTTGGATAGCAAATTAAATGTTAAATCTTGTGTATGCATCAAAAGTTTGATATTTCTAAGCGTTCTCCTTTAATTTGAAATGGGAATATGAAATTTTGAAACCAAAGGGTGTAGTGACGTCACATATGTGGGTTTTACTCGCTAATCGTTGGAGATACACGAAAAGTGATAAGAACCTTTTGGATAGAAAGTTTGCTATTTCCTACCGTTCTCTTTTTATTTGACATGGAAATATGAAATTTTGGAACCATAGGGTGTAGTGACGTCACTAAAATGGTCGCCATTTTTTAATAGTACAAAATTTCGAAATCAAAAGTATCCTATATGTAAACCTGGTAAATCAGCTACATCCATGCAAAATTTCATTTAAATCGAACCAGGTGTTCTAGCGTTATTGAGTAACAGACAGACAGACAGAAAGACAGACACACACCATTTAATTTTTAGCCTACTTTCGATTTTTGCAAAAAATGAAAGTAGACTTATGAGATCAACACAGGGCGAAAAAAGTGTGTCTGTCTGTGTGTGTGTATGTGTGTGTGTGAGTCTGTGTGTGTGTGTGTGTGTGTGTGTGTGTGCATGTGTGTGTGTGAGTGAGTCTGTGTGTGTGTGTGTGTGTGTCTGTGTGTGTGTGAGTGTGTGTACTCTGAATGTCTGTCCCCCCCCCTATCAATTCGAACACGGTGAATGCGAATTGAACAAAATTTGGTACAAAGGTAGCACTAGCAAAGAACACCTCAGTGTCATGTTTTATATCGCCGCCATCTTTACTAAAACTGAATGGCGGCCACTCAAACGTTCAAAACGTAAAATCAAATAACGACTAACCAAATCATCCGATCTCTACCAAATTTGGTAACAACATACCTTCGTATAGGATGCGTCTTGTGACCAAATTACAAGGTCGTCCGCCATACCATTTCAGGATGGCGGCCGTGCGAATTATGCAAACTTTATAATCCATATCATGGGACCCACCAGTTCCGATTATCGAGCCGAGAATCGTTTTAACTGTTCTAAAGGAAAAGGCACGTTCGAAATTAAAATTTTATTTTGTAATACTATAGTGCAGACGTGATTTCAAAAAGCTGAGCTGATTCAGTAATAAGACAAGATGGCAGCGGATATCTTGTGCCTGACTTATATTTCACTAATTTGAGTATTGAATGCAATATAGCGTACTGATACAAAATAAATAAACTTTGTATGAAATGCTTTATATATAAATAATATACTCCAGTGATGAAATCGTTTAGTATAAATCATTATTTGCTAACAAGTTCTATGTAAGTCATTTTATATAGAACGACATTCGTTGACACAATTAGCTCAGTGGTAGAGCGTTAGCCTAGCGCTCAAATGCCTATGGTTCAAACCCGATCAGAGCTAGATTTTTTGCTTGAAATGTTATATGTTTATTGTTTTGTAATGACTCAGATGTTTTAAAATTAAGCGTTATATTGTGCATATTATGGTGTAAAATATATATTTAATTAAAACATAATTCGCCAGCAGATTTACTCGAGACATCTAGCTGCCAAAAAGGTAACTGCACGCCGACATACTTATTAACTTCCAGATTTTATTGAAAAGTTTCTTCTTCTGGCCGCTAGAATGCACTCGCTCTGTTAGGATTATATTGTTCGATATTTTTACCACTAGAAGTCACGACTAGTCTACGTGGGGCTCCATTGATTAATATACCATTGGCATTCTATGCGCATCGAATTTGAAGAATGACAAGATGATACTACGATATATTTTTACTTTTTATTTTAAAGGGTTTGTAACAGCCTATTTTGCGTTACTTGAAAATGTTATTTGAAGTAAAGAACAAAACGATTTCTCATAGTAACTTAGTTCAAGCCGTTGGTGTTAGTTCAGGTATTAATTACTACTTTTATTTCAGGCAAATAGCAATCGAAAATATCCACATAGTTTGTATACACACGTCTCTGTAGGGTCATGGAAAGATTTGTTAATTCAATTAGGGTTTTCGATTCCCGGTCAATGCATGTGAGATTTTTGAAGTGAAATGCCATGTCCTGTGGTTCGGATTCCACGTAAAAAGGAGGTCCCGTGGCTCATAATCACAAGATTCACGGTCACGTAAAACTACAATCTTCCTTCCTTTTTTTTCAATTAGGGTTGTGAAAGCCCTGCACAACCAGACGTGTAAAGACATGCCTCAACTCAAAGTTGGATGTTGCCCACGGCAGGTCGTATATGTAATAATAATAATAATAATAATAATATTTTTTTTTTTTTTTTTTTTTTTTTTTTTTTTTTTAGGGGAAGAAATGCATTTACGCACAGAGTGTCGGGCTCCTGCTGCTGAGTAGCAGAGTACCGACTAAAACTCCCCCTTTACTTCTGAACACTAGCCTGGAACCGTTTAGCACATTAAAACAATAATAATAATAATAATAATGTTATTGGTTTTACATCCCTTTTAACTACTGCTGCTTTTAGAGACACCGGGGTGCCGGAATTTTGGCCCGAAGGGGATCTTTAACGTGCCAGTAAATGTACTGACACGGCTCCCTCGCATTTGTGCACCCTCAAATGCCAGCTGACTGCGCCAGGATACGAACCTGCAACCTAGGGCCCAGCAAGCGAGAACGTTACCGCCGAGCCACGCAGCCAGTCCGGTCGATTATGTCTCCAGATCCATAACATTCTTGAGATACGTCTTATCTTTCTTTCTTTCTTTCTTCAATGATGGTAGCAGTTTTTATCTAGATTGTGGCGTTTGGTAGAGGTAAATCGTTTCTATGGCCTTCAACAAAGAATAGTTCTATTATACTCTTTGATAATAACAACGAGTTATAACAATACTCATACATTTAGGAGAAAGTAGGCTATATGTTCTTTACTGAACATCTTGTTATATATTAGTATGATTGCCAAATCTACAAGTGGCTCAAGACCGGTTTGAGAGTGCCAATCAAAGATAAAACAGGAGGTATATTGGCTTTCACGGCCAGAGAATTAGAACTCAGCTATTTTTCTAGGTTTGTGCCGTGTCTTGCGTGGGGTTGTGCCTAGGACACCAAGCTGGCTCATCAGCGGGCTCTTGGTGTCCCCACCCGGACCCCCACAGGATTAGCGAACTGCGCGCTACCTCCCTTTATATGAAGCTCACCTGCGCCTCTTTACTGCGAGAACTAAAAGCCCGCTGATGAGCCAGCTTGGTGTCCTACGTAAAACCTCGCACAAGACATGGCACAAACCTAGAAAGAATGCTGAGTTTTAATTCACTGGCCGTGGAAGCCAATATACCATGCTTTTGGAAGCCTTCATAGGGAGATTGTGGCTGCTTGAACTTTTAGTTCATAAAAAGGGAGATAGTGCGCAGTTCGCTACTCCTGTGGGGGTCCAGGCGGGGACACCAAGAGCCCGCTGATGAGCCAGCTTGGTGTCCTACGCGAATCCCCACACAAAACACGGAACAAACCTAGAGAAATTGCTGAGTTTTATATTACTAATATTTGAGCTTCCTGCATTGCTCTGCCCCACCAATATTTGAAGAGGCGTTGCCCCTGAGTCAGAGAACACGTGGTGCCAGCAGAGGTGAAGAGACCAAGGACCTAGTTTGCTCTTCTCGTTCCATCGAATTAGCGAGAACGACTTGAACTCTCCAACTTCCTCGCACCTCCCATACTAACTGCCTTCAATGTTAATTGGCGACTTCTGATTATACAGTTGTCTAGATGTATGCATACATTAGAGTGGGGGTACTGAATGCTGAAAGTTTTGACTAGACGTGAGATCGGAGATAGAAAGACAGTAAATGGAGGGAGTAGACGATGGCAAGAGTTCAACTGTGGTCTCCCAACCCTAACATCGCCAAGAAGGCGGGGTTCCAACACACACCAAGTCCATTTTCTTCTTCCCCAGAAGGTTACACTTAGTTTATTTAAAACTCACTGTACAGCACCTGGCAAATTTGGCACATACGTTCAGAAGTCTGGGATTTGTCTCAACCGACTGTTATATCTAACTGTGTCAGAGTTCCTTTATCAATTTTATTCTACTGGCCGAAAGATTCTTGGACCTTCATATAATTTTTAGCCTATTATCATTTATGAACAAATAGTTCCTTGAAGAACTATACAGCCTATTTTCATATATCCTACTTATGTTAATTGCCTCTATCTACGTACAAAATTTCAGTTTGATTGCTGTAATAGATTAGTAGATATTGAGAACCATCTAATATTTCGGATGGTTGTCATGCTGGATTTTTATATATGTAGGTCTTCGAGTTATGCACTATTACATGAAGATTATTGTGTAGGTATAGTATTCAAACTTCAATCGCATGATTAGGACACAAGATATGAAAATCAGTTTTTAAAATTTCGCACAGCTGCTATCTTGTGGTTTTGAAAGCAATAATTGAAATAAATTACATGCCAGTGGATTAAAATTTGTATAAGCATTTACCGTAACAAGTTTTACTGCGCTCGGATGGTTGAATCGCGATAAACGTCCATTTCAATATTTATATTTCGCGTCGCCGCCATGTTGAATTGGTGAGACGTAATAATATTTGAAGGGCAAGGTCGTGGTCGGTCAAAATAGTGCTATAACCATACCGAGTTTCAATGAAATTGCTCCAGCCGTTTAGAATTTATTAGCATGCATGCATACACACGGACAAAAGGTGATCTCATAAGCCTATTTTTCATAAAATAAAAATAGGCTAAAATAGGCTTATGAGATCACCTTTTGTCCGTGTGTCTGCCTGTGTGCGCGTGTGTGTGTGTGATTCGTGTGTGTCCCTCCACCCTAATAAAATCTAAACGGCTAGAGCGATTTCAATGAAACTCGGTAAGATCATAGCACCATTTTGGTCGACCCCGACCGTGCCCTTCAAATTGTATTACGTCTCAACAATCCAACATGGAGGCTGTGCGAAATAGTTCTCCAGCATTAAATATCTCCGAAACTATTACAGATATCACCCTGATTTTGTACGGTGATCAATGGAACGACTAGAAATTCAGCTGTTTGATGATTGAAAACCTAGTAACTACAAAACCAACATGGTGGCCAAGCGAAGTTGCGACTTTAAAATATACGTTTCTCGCGATTTAACGAACCAAACGCAATGAAACTTGGTACAGTATATGTCTATACACATTGTAATGCACCGACATCAAATTTCGTTCAATTGTTTACATAACCTCAAGATGGCGGCTGTGCGAAATATTTCAACGGCATTCTATATCTCCGAAACTATTACTGATATCACCCTGAAATTTTGTACGGAGATAAGGGGCACTAGTACACGTTCATATGTGAGACTTTCAAAAACCTGTTAACTACAAAACGAACATGGCGGCCAAGTGAATTTGAAAGTTTTAAATCGACTTTTCTCGCGATTAATCATCCAAACGCAATGAAACTTGGTATAGCAAATGTTTATACACATAGTAATGTACTGGCATCTAATATACTTCAATTGTTTACATAAGTTCAAGATGGCGGCTGAGCGAAAATTTAAAATTATTATTTTTTGTTTCTTGTGTCGTGATCATGCGATCGAAGTGAAAGTTTGAGTAATGAAGCTACATTATAATTTTTCTTTATGGTACAAAACTATATGGCCTATACATACAACAATACGAAATGGCGACCATGCGAAATATTTCGACGGTTCTCAATATCTACGAATCTATCACAGAATCAAACTGAAATTGTTTTTGTTGATAGAGGCAATTAACATGAGTAGGATATATGGAAATAGGCTGTATAGTTCTTCACGGAACTACTTGTTTTTTCATAAAATGATAATTGGCTAAAAATGGATATTCTTACAATGTAATAATTATTGAAAATAAATAAAAAAAATAAAATATTATATTGGGCTTCACATAAAAATTTTCAAATTACATTTAGAACAAGAAGTTCCGTTAAGAACTATACAGCCTACTTTTCATGCCAATGATTATTCTACAGAATATGAACCTATCTAGAATAATGACGAAATTAATTTGCTAATATCGAAATTTCCAATTAGTTCGAAATACTGTATACCTGGCATAATGTATCCTAATAGAGCACTACAGTTGGCAGCCCTGATGACTGAATATATTCTTAGTTCCGTCTCTTAAGGTACTAAATACAAAATTTGGTTCAAGTCCAATGAATAGCATGGACGTTACATGCAGTTAAACATTGGATCTAACAGCGCGCGTAAAATCATTTTGGCAACAATGTCATGCATGTATTGGTCAGAAATAATCTGAAATAATATGATCTATTGTTGTGCCAATTTTGAATGAAATCCATTAGTTAGTATAGAAGTTACATGCATTTTAAAATTGGACCTATCAGCAGGCTTAGAATCATGTTGGCACCACTGACGTATATTAGTTACTCCAAATTCGTCTAGAATGCCAGGTACTATACGTGTGCAAAGTTTAGAGATATTGGCTTGCATACTTTCTGATATATTGATATTAGGGTAACAAAAATAGGGACAGCACATATTAACAGTTGGCAGCCCTGGTTGCTCCTTAGAATACGCATAGTCATATCTGTTATGGTACACATAGCACATACGAAATTTGGTTGAAATCCAAATGATAGTATGGAAGTTACATGTATTTAAAGTTGGACCTGTCAGCAGGCTTAGAATCATGTTGGTAGCACTGACGTATATAAGTTACTCCAAATTAATATAGAATGTCAGGTACTATATGTGTGCATAGTTTAAAGCTGTCGGCTTGCATACTTTCTGATATATTGGTATTTGGATAAAATAAATTAGGAGCATTTATTAACAGTTGGCAGCCCTGGTAGGTCTTAAGAATACGCTCAGTCATATCTGGTTATGTACACATACAACATACGAAATTTGGTTGAATTCCACTTGATAGTGTAGAAGTTATATGCATTTAAAAATTGGACCTATCAGGAGGCTTATAATTAGTTTGGCAAAACTGCCATGTTTGGCCTCCTGGAAATTAAACTGAAATATTATGATCTGTACGTGTGCCAATTTTGAAATAGCTCCCATTCATACTTTCCAAGATATACAACATGGAGCTTAAATTTCAATTGCGATTTTTTAGCATTTGGTAGCACTGACATCATTTTCAAATATGGCCGTGAGATATTCAGGTATAGATCTTTACTCCTACCAAATTTTGTTTCGATTGCTGCAGCCGTTTAGGAGTTGATAGGGGGGGACACACACACAGCCAGACAGACAGACAGAAGGACAGACAGACAGACAGACAGACGGACAGACAGACAGACAGACAGACACACACACATTTGCCCGATCTCATAAGTCTACTTTTTCCTCATTTTTGCAAAATGTGAAAAGTAGGCTAAAAATTAGATTTTTAATGTATATACAATATTTGGCTTTATATTAAAAATTCAAAAATGTAGAAAAATTAATAATTTAGAGTATTCGAGTATAATGGAAAGAAAATTTTGACATCAATAACTCCTTGTACGTAGTAAGCAAAATACGGTCATGTATGATTCTTCTCATTCTTCTTATTCTTCTTATATTATCATTATATAATTTTCGGCCTTACGTACAGTGTTTGAACTTAAATATCTCATGATGACACAATTTTCATTTCTCTCCCTTCTTCCTCTTCTCTTCCCAAAATCTCTTCATCCTTTGACTTGCTCCTGTTTCCGTTGTTGTGTCCACAATGTTCCCGTCTTCTTCTTTTCATTTACTTTACATTTTGTATTCTTTATTTTGTTTCTGAATTCTCCTCTGTCTCCAATCATTTGCCTGTCGATCCCCGCCTGCCTTAAGTCTTCCTCTATTTCATGATACCAATTAGTTTTCCTACTTGAACTGTTTACTACATCAAAGATCTTCTTTGTAAGTCTGTTGTTGTTCATTCTCTGTATGTCCCCGTAAAAAGTTAGTCTGCGTTTTCTGATCATCTCGGTGAGTCTGTCTGTGTACTCGCATAGCTCTTCTCACCCATGTGCCATCTCTGTGTGTTGCTCCAAATATTTTTCTGAGAATTTTGCGTTCTATTTTTAGCCTACTTTTCACATTTTGCAAAAATGAGGAAAAAGTAGACTTATGTGATCGGGCAAATGTGTGTCTGTCTGTCTGTCTGTCCTTCTGTCTGTCAAAATTGGCACACGTACAGATCATAATATTTCAGTTTAATTTCCAGGAGGCCAAACATGGCAGTGTTGCCAAAATGATTATAAGCCTCCTGATAGGTCCAATTTTTAAATGCATAAAAATTCTACACTATCAATTGGAATTCAACCAAATTTCGTATGTTGTATGTGTATATAACCAGATATGACTGAGCGTATTCTTAAGATCTACCAGGGCTGCCAACTGTTAATAAATGCTCCTAATTTATTTTATCCAAATACCAATATATCAGAAAGTATGCAAGCCGACAGCTTTAAACTATGCACACGTATAGTACCTAACATTCTATATTAATTTGGAGTAACATATACGTCAGTGCTACCAACATGATTCTAAGCCTGCTGACAGGTCCAAATTTAAATACATGTAACTTCCATACTATCATTTGGATTTCAACCAAATTTCGTATTTGCTATGTGTACCATAACAGATATGACTATGCGTATTCTTAAGAGCAACCAGGGCTGCCAACTGTTAATATGTGCTGTCCCTATTTTTGTTACCCTAATATCAATATATCAGAAAGTATGCAAGCCAATAGCTCTAAACTTTGCGCACGTATAGTACCTGGCATTCTAGACGAATTTGGAGTAACTAATATACGTCAGTGCTGCCAACATGATTCTAAGCCTGCTGATAGGTCCAATTTTAAAATGCATGTAACTTCTATACTAACTAATGGATTTCATTCAAAATTGGCACAACAATAGATCATATTATTTCAGATTATTTCTGACCAATACATGCATGACATTGTTGCCAACATGATTTTACGCGTGCTGTTAGATCCAATGTTTAACTGCATGTAACGTCCATGCTATTCATTGGACTTATACCCAATTTTGTATTTTGTACCTTAAGAGATGGAACTAAGAATATATTCAGTCATCAGGGCTGCCAACTGTAGTGCTCTATTAGGCTACATTATGCCAGGTATACAGTATTTCGAACTAATTGGAAATTTCGATATTAGCAACTTAATTTCGTCATTATTCTAGATAGGTTCATATACTGTAGAATAATCATTGGCATGAAAAGTAGGCTCTTTAGTTCGTCACAGAACTTCTTGTTTCAGTTTCTGTGATGCCTGATGCTCCAATTGTTGTCGCTTCCGGTAGTAGGGTCTAAGTTTGGCCTTCTTACAATATATATATTATATGTTTATAACTGGCCTGTTTGCCATCTCTTGATGATTGCAGTACATTTGCATTTGGCACAGGCTAGAGTAAAATGTGGCTTTTTCGATGTCTCAGTCTCACTCGTGGATGGAAGCTACTGGGTATGGCATTCAGGGCACAGTCAGTGCCTGTGGATGTTACTCAGGTTCTACTTTTAGGGTTAGTACTGCTGTCCTGACTGTGAGGAAAGCAATGGCAAACTACCTCACTCCTCATCTTGCTTAGTACGTCTCAATATAGCGCTGCCTTGGGTTTTATGGGTATCTACCCACATAACCTCATGGCGGTACTTTTGAGGATCCAGCCAGCCTTCGGGCAGACTACCTAACACACAGACATGTTTATAACTTATCTCTTGTCAAATTGAAGTACAAAACCCCTCAACGATCTGCAAACAAACCTAGAGATTTGAATCTTGAACAAACTTGCGAGCAGCACTTTTAGCAGTTCATCTACGACTGGTAACTTACACAGTAACTCTTATAAGCTAAAGCTAGGGACGGCCGCTGGCGTTGGGCCTGGGTTATTATAATTGGTGGCCTCAAGGGTCGCGATACGTCATTAAACCATAATGACCTCAGCTACAGCTCGTTAAACGGTGATTACTGTCCGTGTGCTCGTTATGGTCACCACTAACTGAGGAGCAAAGTAACTCGCTTACAAACACACGTAATATCAATAAGCCTAATAATAAATAGATATTATTTGGTCATCATGACAGAACAGGTTAAAGAAGTTGACCTTCAAAGGCAACAACAACTTGGGTTCAACAAGTCGAGTGATTTGGAAAGAAAACATATAGGCTACGAGGAGAAGAATAAAGAGGACAAGTAGTTCCGTGAAGAACTAAAGCCTATTTTCATATATCCTACTTAAGTTAATTGCATCTATCAACATACAAAATTTCAGTTTGATTGCTGTAATAGATTCGTAGATATTGAGAACAGTCTAAATATTTCGGTTGGTCGCCATGTTGGACTTGAGCCTATTTTCAATTTTGAAAAAATAGGCTTATGAGACCACCTTTTGTCCGTGTGTGTGTGCGTGTGTGTGTGTGTGTGTGTGAGAGAGAGAGAGGTGTGTGTGTGTGTATGCCCCCTATTAATTTCTGAACGGCTGGAGCGATTTCAATGAAATTCGGTAAGTTCATTACACTATTAATTCCGGACGACCCCGACCATGCCCTTCAAATTTTGTTACGTCTCACCAATTCAACATGGCGGCTCTGCGAAATATTTCACCAGCATTCAATATCTCCGAAACTATTCCCGATATCACCCTGGAATTTTTGACGATGGTAAAGGGAACTACTAGAAGTTTACCTATGTGGCATTTGAAAAACTGGTAACTACAAAACCAACATGGCAGCCACGCGAATTTGCGACTTTTAAATAGACGTTTCTCGCGATTTAACCAACCAAACGCAATAAAACTTGGTACAGTATATGTTTATACATATTTTAATGCACCGACATCTTCGTTCAATTGTTTACAAGGTGGAGGATGTGCGAAATATTTCACCGGCATTCTATATCACTGAAACTATTAGCGGTATCACCCTGAAATTTTGCACGGAGATAAAGTGCTCTACTGGAAGTACATCTATAAGACTTTCAAAAACCGGTTAACTACAAAACGAACATGGCGGCCAAGCTAATTTGAAAATTGTAAATAGAACTTTCTCGCGATTTACTGTTCCCAACGCAATGAAATCTGGTACAGGAAATGTTTATATACATTGTAATGCACTGGTATCTAATTTAGTTCAATTGTTAACATAACCTCAAGATGGCGGCTGTGCGAATTTTAAAATTAAGTTTTTATTTCTTGTGTCGTAATCATGCGATCGAATTGAAAGTTTGAATAATGAACCTACGCAATAATTTTCCTTTAATGGTACATGACTCTATGGCCTATACATTTAACAATCCAACATGGTGACCATCCGAAATATTTGGATGGATCTCAATATCTACCAATCTATTACAGCAATCAAACTGAAATTTTGTATATATATAGAGGCAATTAACATAAGTAGGATATATGCCAATAGTCTGTATTGCAATGTGTATAAACATTTACTGTACCAAATTTCACTGGTCTCTTAAGGTTACATCGTGAGAAAAGTCTATTAAAATGTTTCACCTTCGCTTGGCCGCCATGTTCGTTTGGTATTTTACAGGTTTTTGGAAGTCTCATAGATGAACTTCCAGTAGAGCCCTTTATCAACGTACAACATTCCAGGGTGATACCGCTAATAGTTTCAGTGATATAGAATGCCGGTGAAATATTTCGCACAGCCGCCATGTTGGATTGGAAAGTCAGAATAAAATTTGAAGAGCACGGTCGGAGTTGGCCAAAATAGTGCTATAACCTTACCGAGATGCACTGAAATTGCTCCAGCCGTTTGGAAGTTATTAGGGACACACACACACACACGGAGGCGGCGTAGTGGGTAGCATGCTGAGCTTCTGTGCCCAAGATCGCGGGTTCAAACCCAGCCGAAGTCGTCGGATTTTTAAGAGCGTTAAAAATCCCTCAGTATTCCTTCCTACGGAGGGGAAGTAAAGCCGGCGGTCCCATGTCATAGATTTATGGCATGTTAAAGAACCTTCCACAAATTACACGTGTGTGAAGCTAAATTATATAGGTTAAGAATGTAAATAACGCTCTTAGGTGTCTACGATCGTTGCCAAGAGCCGACTTCGGTGGCGTCTGGTAGCTAAGTTCTGAACTAGTAGTCGTTGACGGTGGCGTTTGGTGGCAAAAGTAGGAACTATTTGAAAAATTCTAAAGTCTGCAGTCCTTATTTGAATTAAAAAACAGATAACACACACTAATACAGTCATCACAATTAACACCGGTTATCAGACAGATTCTACACACATCCAAAGTACCCGAGGCTACATGACCGCGTTGTCGCAGCCCCTAAACTTAAGAACCAACCAACCACACACACGGACAAAAGGTGATCTCATAAGCCCATTTTTGATGTGTAACATCTTACCACTCGGTTGCTGGATATTTTTGTGGGAGTGATTTTGAAAAATTGGACGGAAAGGATCGGAACGATCCAGCTGACAGTGGTGGATCGAACGAAAGTGTGTAACACGCACTGCCAGCTGGATCGATCGATCCAGCTGGCAGTGGTAAGAGGAAACACTGAGCGCGCGGTGTCGGAAATTGATACCATGACGTACTCTCCGCCATGTGGAATGTATATGACATACTGAACGGTAAGTGCTCATGCGAACTCTGGTGTCAAGTGATTGAAACACATAGAGACCTGTTTATTATGGGGGTGAGTGATCTAGATCCAGCCTTTGCTTCCTTATAATTGAGGAAATATCGCTGACCCAATTGTAGATTTCCGACGAAAGACTCAGCATTTGCTCTTTGTTATTGTGGTTGGGTCTTGCGCGGTCCTGTTGAGAGCAGTTAACTTGGTCACTGTCTGCACTCGACTGAAGGGAAATCCCTGTGTGTGTGAGGGTCCCTTATCTCGTTGGGCTATCCCCCCTCTCGCATTCCTAAGTGCTATGATTGTGTTCCTCGTACAAATGTACCTGTAAGTTGTCAACAGAACCGCGCAAGACTCAACCAGCCTGTACAATACAATCTGAATTGTCCATTTACAACAACCACGTATTCACTCCAAACAGGCAAATTCCGGAGGTCAGTCACCGCTTCCAGTATCTCAACAAAACATCACATAGACCACAACTAACAAATATTGACGAGTTCGATTATTCTATGTTATTCAAACCCGCCTTGTTGTATAATCACTGCTTATACGAACATGTTTCGGTATTCAATGACACCCTCGTCAGCGTGGATTGAATTAATATAATCTTAAAACCAAGTTTACAAAGATAAAAGGGAAAATGGATATCGTTACAAATCACTATTAGAAATGTAAACAGACAAGAAGTTCCGTGACGAACTAAAGAGCCTACTTTTCTTAAAATTCAGATTCAAGCCAATGATTATTCTACAGTATATGGACCTATCTAGAATAATGACAAAATTAAGTTGGTAATATCGAAATGTCTAATTAGTTCGAAATATACCTGGTATAATGTAGCCTAATAGGGCACTAAACTCAATTTTGTAACAAATAATTTCCAACTTGTATCTCGTTTTGTGGTATTGGGTTACAAAGCAATAAATTGTGCTGTAAATAAAATACATCACAAAAATACATTGTGTTGTAATAAACTATGTTGTAAAATAACATTTTATTTCATAGAAATGCTCTGCAAAAGCCACCAACAGAAGCGTAAAATAACAAGTTCTGAAACAGAAATCGTTCAAACTTATTGTGAAGCCTGTGGAAATATATTTTGAAAGAGGAAAATACTTTGCAATGCTGCATAAGAAGGCGGCAATCAGTGAAATCGAACTCCGCAACGTCGCTAGAGCGCGGCGAGCAGATTTCAAGCCGATTGCCGATGGGTACGCAACCCATTTTACACTTCCGTGTTGAATGGGAACACGCTGTACGGTATGGCACCGTCGTCAGCGTAAATTCTCTTTTGTGAGCTTTCATTTTTTGATTACATTTCTAATAGTGTTTTGTAAGGATATACATTTTCTCATTTCCTATACAGTATATGGTGCAGGGATGTTCTAAGGTGATCAATTAACTATGTTAAACTTTAAAACCTATTTTCTAAGATTTTTTCTTATGTTTAGGTACATCTTTCTCAGGAACTAACCATCATAAAACAGTAAAACTTGAACATATTACTAAGACTAGGTTGAACATCATATAAGTATTTTTAAAAGATGTTGGGTTAAATATTTTAAAAATAAAAATATATAAATCTGAAATATATAAAACTTTTTTACAACTAGCAGAAAATTCTCTAAAACATACATTATGCAAGCTATGCACCTAATAAAATAGGTTCAGGAATAGAAAATCCTCTTCTATCAGCCATTCAAATTTTATAATATTATCTTGAACGGTTCACGAGAAAAATGTACCTAAAATTGCCAAATTTAACATGGTTAGTGTACAAGGAACAATCTCAACTGACCGTTAGAATAGGAGACTTCACCTTCACCTAACACGATGAAGTGGATTGGATCATGACTGTCGGCAGCGCTTTGAGGGGCAGAGGAGTGCAAGTAACGAGGATCACGCATACTTGAGTAGAGACCAACTTCAAGTCAAGCCTCAACATTCTTAGGCTAACTACAGGACTTGACAGTATTCAAGTGCCCTCAGTGGTGACATGGAGGTTCAATTTTTCACCGGGAGACCTCACTTATACCAGGCAGCTGTTAAGACCCTCGCTATGCCAGTTGAGAAATGGCTGCACGCACGGAAACTTGGTGAGCTTTTTAGGTGCCGAAGCAGGAAATGAACCGTGGGTTCGTCGTCCTGAAAACTCTCCGAGTGTCATCCTCACAAGAAAGTCCGACCGCTTGGTATAACAAGATGTTCTGGAAAGAACATGTAGCCTACTTTCTCCTAAATGTATTGGTATAGTTATAACTTTTTATCCTCCTTCCTATTCGAAGTGCAAATGGCACACTGGATTTGAGCAGCGGCGTTCAAACTATACTTTATAATTTACCCCAGCATTTTACAATTTCATCAGCAAACACTCCAAACAACGTAGGAATTCAGTATATTAACACCGACTATGCCTACTTACATTAATTGAAACTTCGTTGGTCTAAACGTATCACAGGGAGAAACGCATTTATTATTCCTACTGCACAGCTAAATTTTAATCGCGCTTTCCTTGGGTGCGAGTGTGCTCTATCGGCAACAAGAGGAAACTTTTCAATTACACCGTAGGCAGGACGGTATAGAGCGCAGCTCGAATATAGTTGGCCGTGGATAGTTCCCGAATAGTTCAATTGGTTGCTAGTAGATGTCACTCGTGCAGATCCGGTGGAGAATGTTGTTTCAATTCACTATATATTTTCCATTGAAAACTGCATAATATAACGCTCAATTTTATAACGTCCCAGTACCCAAAAAGCAATAAATATAAAAAATCAAGCAAAACAATACAACTCTAATAGGTTTTGAACCCCGGTCGGCCGGGTGAAAGGCCAAAGCTCTAACCCCAGAGCCAAACATGTCCTCCCAAGTTAAACGTCATCAATAGATTTACATACAATGTCTTAGCAAATAATGACTTTGACTAAACAATTTCTTCACTGGAGTATAAATCCATTATAACGCATTCCATACAAAGTACTTATTATTTATGTCAGCAGGCTATATTGCATGCAGCATACTCAAATTAGTGAAATATAGGTCAGAACGAGTCATCAGCTGCCATCTTGTCTTGTAACCGAGCTGAGGCTTTTTAAAGACACTATAATATTACACTATCTTCTTCTTCATCTTCTTCAATTCCCTTATGCCTTCAAGCCTCGTTTGAGCCATTTCTGCCATTCCGCTCTATTTCTGCACATTCTCTCCATTTCCACAACAGTTTTGCTCCTTTTCTGTCCCAATCTCTCAATCGCAACAATATATTGCTAAAGCTATGTGGAACATCTTGGGGAGCTTCTGCCACTACTACAAGATGCTCTGCCTTAGGTCTAGCCTTCTCTGTGGCTGAATACTGCGCCCCAGTTTGGCTCAATAGCCCACATGTCAAACTCGTTGACACCCAGTTGAACAACACCATGAGACTAATCACTGGTTGTATAAGAACTACACCAGCATATTGGCTTCCAGCCCTCAGCAATATTCTTCCACTCCACCTTCGTAGAGAAGTTGCCTTGCAACGGGAGTACTACAAGATTATGGATCACCCTACACTACCTATTCATGACGACATCCCCTCTCTTCAAATGAACAGGCTCAAATCCAGGAAGCCACCCATTTGTCATGCCCAGAGGCTTATAAGAAACCATTTTGATTCCAGCATGCAGTGGATTAGTGAATGGACACTAAAAGCTTGTCCTGAGTCGAGCTCCTTCCTGGACCCTACAAGAACATCCACTCCAGGTTCCGATCTGCCTAGGAGGGCTTGGGCAACTCTCAATAGGATACGGGGAAACCACGGAGCATGCAATGGAACTTTGTTCAAATGGGGAAAAATTTTGTCTCCTCAGTGTGATTGTGGTGCTCCTAATCAAACCATCCAACACATTACAACTGACTGTCCTCTGTGGGCTTATGGAGGGGACTGGATCGACTTCCTGTTGGCGACACCTGACGTGGTCCAATGGATAGACTCATTAGACCTGAGACTGTAAATAGTGTAAATAGTAAAAATAATGTACAGTAGATTTTAAAGTGATTTTCTTTGTAATCTGAAATCTCGTATTGATTATATTGCCAATCGATAAATAATAATAATCCAACTGCTCGCTGGTTATTACTCCAACTCCCTCTTTTGCTCGACTATCCATCCCAACTCCAGAGTACCTCAAAGTGTACCCTTCTGACATTCTCTTCATTCCGCTACCTTTTCTCTTAACCTCACTTATTCCCAGTACTTCTAGTTTGTGTTCCTCATTTCCTGTATCAATTCCACTTCTTTACCAACGATTGTCTAAATATTCCATGTTCCGAATCTCTTGTTCTGTTTCCACATCGGTCGTCGTCGTTTATATCCATCCAATCCGAGGCTACTTGTAGTTCTCTGACCTCCACATGGGTGATTAGCCCAACGTAGAGTGGTTTGTTGGGTTACCTTCCTTCTTCTTCTTCTTCTTCTTCTTCTTCTTCTTCTTCCTGGCGTTGTTCCCAATCATATTTAGGGGTCCACCACTCTGCACCTCGCTCTCCATTTGAAGCGGTTTGCTACATCTATAGGACGAAGACCTAGGATGCGCATATCGTCGTGTAGGGTATCCATCCAACGCCTTTTTGGTCGTCCTGGAGGTCTTTGTCCATCAGTCTCGAGAGCAAGTGACTTGCTTACAATGGATTCTGTATTTGCTCGGGCTACATGCCCGTACCATCGCAACCAAGTCTCCCTCATTTTGGCTGGAATAGGGGCAATTCCAAGAGTATTGCGGACGTCTTCGTTCTTAATATGATCCAGCCGTGTAATTCCCTAGGACCATCGTAGCATCCGCATCTCCATTGAGTGCAAGGCTTGTTCGTGTTTCTTTGTATTAGGCCTGCATTCAGCTCCATACAAAGCAACAGGGTGGACAACTGATTGACAGATCTTAGTTTTGAGGCGCAAAGGGATCTTGCGGTCACAGAGAACGCCTGTGACCTGGCGCCACTTCATCCATGCAGCATTTACTCTTTCCCGGGCATCTGAGACTGTGTCACCATCAGGTCTCACAACGGAGCCAAGGTATCGGAGATGTGAAGCCTTTGGTAGTGGGGTGCCATCTACTATGATGGTCCCAACTGTCTGGGAACCACATTCAAGTTACTCAGTCTTAGTGAGGTTGAGCCGTAGTCCAAATTCACAGAGCCTCGCATTCCAGAGGTTGACCAAGTGCTCTAGATCATTGCAAGCATGACATCATCGGTGTACAGTAATGTCCATGGTGGTTGCCTCTGCAAATCGGCAGTCACTGTATCCATGCATAGGATAAACAAGAGTGGAGATAGTGCAGATCCCTGGTGAACTCCAACTCGAATATCGAACTGAGGCCAGCAGCACTGCGTACAGAGCTAGTTGTATTACTGTAGAAGAGTTGGACCCAACGCACATAAGCTTCTGGTACGCCATGAGATTACCTTCCCATCCTCCATATTTATCCCCCGGTGACAGGGTGACCCAGATGGTCAAGGTTTTGGCAGGCATTTCCTCCGTACCCACTAAGTTATAGTTTTCCCGCCAATACTCTTGTGGCTGATTGCAGTGGTTTCCCACTGGGCGATGGGGTCGCCACATCTCTACGCCAAAAATATTACAATATAAACTTTTAATTTCCAACGGGCCACGTCCATTAGAACAGTTTAAACGATTCTCGGTACGATAATCGGACCATTTGGGTCCCATGTTATGGATTATATTGTGGGGTTTGAAGCCATTTTTTCAGTGTTGCCTTAGTAAACAAGAGTTTAGTGCTTTTCAGTCGGTCAACACGATGGGTTATGCCCTAATCCTGAAATAAATTACATGAGATTAATAATTATACTAGGATGACCAGTTTCGATCGTCAAGCGATCATCTTCAGATCCATTACACTTAGGCTATAAAATCTATGTTTGAAAATACAGGTGAAAATATTTACAATATGTACAACTAGCAGAAGTACCCGTTCTTCGAACGGTGTTATATATTAACACCAGACAGTATCAATTGAGCTACTGTTGCAATGGTTAGCGGTTTGTCATTCCTTCATAAATTTATCAGAACGAAGTTAGTTTTCTGGGAATATCACACACACTGTTAATTTAAGGGCCTTAAAATGTGATTTTCGGAGACCCTATATAGACTCCCGAATTTTGTGTCTCACACTGAGAAGCGCAACATGTGCTTTGATCGTCCTTCTAGGATAATTTTTATATTTCGCCTATTTTAGCAGGTATTTTGAGAAGTTTTTCCCTATATCCACCCTTCTACTGTAAGAAAAGTACGGTGAGGAGTTTTATAAATGATTGGTGTATTGACTCATGTTTACCATACCTAATTTTACGATGCACCAAGCGTCCGAACACGATTTATAGGCGTACATAAGGATACACAGAAAGACAGACAGACAATTCTATTCTCTACAACATATCACTCCGATATCCATATATGGGTATATCTACCATAGAGTATCAAACAAAATCATCCTTACGATGAACCCGTATGTCGACAAAAAAAAGATTAGTTAAAATGTGCTCTCAAACTAAATTCACCTAACGTGTACTTCCTGACGTGAAATAGATTTGAAAGCCTTGTAGACGAAACACAATACACCTCACATAAAAAATTACCCTCTACGTTGTGTTAGGTCCCCATACATAGGAAGACCTCTTTCATAAATTATAAAGGCTTGTGATGCATAAAAATTCAGTTTCTTTAGCCTCAAATGGCCCAAATTCCTAAAAGCCGCAAAAAATGCTGATTCAATTCAGGAATTTTTGAAAATAATTTTGCTGTTTGGAGATATAATAGCCTTTCTGTACTATATGTCGCACGTGAAATTGGATGAAAAAATCCTAGGTTACCCCTTGACCCCGTTAATTGCATTGACGAATTATACAGTCTACGTTGGTTCCGTGATAACCTTATAGCCATTTGCAAACTTCCACAGAAATGTAATAAATCGAGTAGCCTAATAATAATAATATCGTATGGCCTCGGATGCCGGGTGCAAGCTTCGTAATTTGACACCCAGAGGGTAGCTTGCATGTCGAAATTTCGTTGTTCCTTGAATCACTATGAAAGTCAAGGAGGGTAGATATCTAAGCTCCTTGAACACTATAGCACTTTCTAGTAGAGAAATGAGGAACTTTGTGTTGGCGGAAACTGCTGAGATTAATTTTGCCATTATGAACACGGCCTACTGAATTCAAATGGGTTCTTTGACATGCCAACATCGTATGACATGCGAGTCGTATTTTTGCCGCCTTTCAAAAATCACTTACCACGGCCAGGAGTGAACCTGCAATCTTGGGGTTAGTAGACCGACACGCTATCCACTCACCCACCGTAGCAAGGTATAAATGGAGTGACATTGCTTCTTTCAGAAATAGATGGAAAGTTGGATGCCACCCCTTGAGATAATGTTATCATGGTTATCGATTTCCATTCCTTCATTAGTTTGTTAAATTAAATTAAATTAGTTTTCTGGGAATATTTCAGATACTGTTGGTTTTAGAGCCTTATAATGTAGTTTTTCGAGGCCCCCAAGTTTTGTTTCTGGCACCGAGGGGCTTTGTCTCCTCGTTGTACGCCATAATATAATACTAATAAATAATAATATAATATAGGGATAGGAATATAATATACCTGCCTTACCACACCCGCAGGTGTAAATCGCGTGAAAAAATTCCAGTGTACCCCTTGACCCCCTTAAGCATATTATACGTATTGATGAATTTTACAGCTTAATTTCTTTCCGTGATAACCTTCTAGCCGTTTGCAAACTTTCACACCAATGTAATTGATGGAATTGCATTGCGTCTTACAGCAATAGATGGACCTCTGAGAATCTGTTGCCATGGTTACCGGCTTGAATTCGTTCATTAGTTTATTAAATGAAATTAGTTTTCTGGGAATATCTCAAAAACGGTTGGTTTTGGGGCCTTAAAATGTGGATTTCGGGGACCCTTTAGGACCCCCGAGTTTTGTCTCTCACATTGAGGGGATGAAAATGATCTTTGTCTCGTCCTTCTACTCCTATTTCAGCATGTATTTTAAGGGGGTAGGCCCTCTTTTATGAGAGGTACGGAAGAGGGTTACATCAATGATTAGTGTCGTCCTCTGATGGATATCTGTACCAAATTTTACGTTGATACACCATGCCGTTCTCGAGTTATAAGGGAACTAATTTGTCCACAGACAAACAAACAGACAGACAGACAGACCAAAAAATTATTTTCGCGCGCATCCATAATAAAACAGTCTGAAACGCGTAAATAACTCAAATTTCCGTAGAAATTGCGAAAAAAACATACAAACTTTAATTTTTAGCCTATTTTCAATTTTGAAAAAATAGGTGTATGAGATCACCTTTTGTCCGTGTGTGTGTGCGTGTGTGTGTGTGTGTGATTCGTGTGTGTGACCCCCCTAATAAAATCTAAACGGCAGGAACGATTTCAATGAAACTCGGAAAGTTCATAGCACTATTCCCGGCAACCTCGACCGTGCCCTTCAAATTTTGTTACGACTCACCAATCCAACATGGCGGCTGTGCGAAATATTTCACCAGCATTCAATATCTCCGAAACTATTACCGATATTACCCTGACATTTTCTATGGTGATAGAGGGAACTACTATAAGTTCACTTATGTGACTTTGGAAACCTGGTAACTACAAAACCAACATGGCAGCCAAGCGAATTTGCGACTTTTAATAGACGTTTCTCGCGATTTGAACAACCAAACGCAATGAAACTTGGTACAGTATATGTTTATATACATTGTAATGCACCGACATCTAACTTCGTTCAATTGTTTACATAATCACAAGATGGCGGATGTGCGAAATATTTCACCGGCATTCCATATCTCAGAAACTATTAGCGGTATCTCCCTAAAAGTTTGTACGGAGATAAAGGGCACTACAGGAAGTCCATCTATAAGATTTTCAAACACCGGTTAACTACAAAACGAACATGGCGGCCAAGCGAATTTGAACATTTCAAATAGACCTTTCTCGCGATTTAATGTTCCAAGCGCACTGAAACCTGGTACAGGAAATATTTATACACATTGTAATCCACTGGTATCTAATTTAGTTCAATTGTTTACATAACCTCAAAATGGCGGCAGTGCGAATTTTAAAATTAAGTTTTTATTTCTTGTGATGTAGTCATGCGATCGAAGTGAAAGTTTGAATAATGAACCTACGCAATAATTTTCCTTTAATGGTACATGACTCTATGGCCTATCCATTTAACAATCCAACTTGGCGACCATCCGAAATATTTAGACGATACTGAATATCTACGAATCTATTTTAGCAATCAAACTGCATTTTTTAATGTTCATAGGGGCTATGAACTTAAGTTCACCTATAGGACTTTAAATAACCTGGTGATCACAAATCCAACATGGCGGTGACGCGAATTATAAATATTCACATGGACGTTTCTCGCAATTTAACCATCCGCGTGCAGTGAAACTTGGTACAGTAAATCTTTATCCGAATGTTAATCCACTGGCATCTAATTTATTTCAATTGTTTCCATAACCTCAAGATGGCAGCTGTGAAAAATTTTTAAATCTCCTTCTTTTTTCTTGTGTCCTAATTATGCGATTGCAGTTTGATACTACACGTTCACAATAATCTGCATGTAACAGTACATAACTCTAGGACCTACATATATAAAATCCAACATGGCGACCATCCGAAATATTTAGTCGGTTCTCAATATCTACGAATCTATTACAGCAATCAAACTGAAATTGTGTATGTTGATAGTGGCAATTAACATAATTAGGATATATGAAAATAGGCTGTATAGTTCTTCACGGAACTACTTGTTATGTATGTAGAGATATACTGCACCACTCGGTGTTCACCGTGTTTTATTGCGCAAATTTAGGTTTTGCTCGCTAACCGTTGGAGATACACGAAAAGTGATAAGGACCTTTTGGATAGCAAATTAAATTTTAAATCTTGTGTATGCATCAAAAGTTTGATATTTCTTAGCGTTCTCTTTTTATTTGAAATGGAAATATGAAATTTTGAAAACAAAGGGTGTAGTGACGTCACATATGTGGGTTTTACTCGCTAACCGTTGGAGATACACGAAAAGTGATAAGGACCTTTCGGATAGGAAATTAAATTTTGAAGCTCGCATGTGCCATCAAAAGTTTGCTATTTCTTAGCGTTCTCTATTTATTTGATATGGAAATATGAAATTTTGAAACCAAAGGGTGTAGTGACGTCACTAAAATGGTCGCCATTTTTTAATAGTGCAAAATATCGAAATTAACAGTATCCTATATGTAAACATGGTAAATCAGCTACATCCATGCAAAATTTCATTTAAATCGGACCAGTGGTCCTTGCGTTATTGAGTAACACACAGACAGACAGACAGACAGATAGAAAGACAGACACACACCATCTCATTTTTAGCCTATTTTCAATTTTGAAAAAATAGGCTTATGAGATCACCTTTTGTCCGTGTGTGTGTGTGAGGTGTGTGTGTCCCCCCCCTTAATAACTTTCAAATGGATGGAGCGATTTCAATGAAACTTGGTAAGTTCATAGTACTATTCCGGGCGACCTCGACCGTGCCCTTCAAATTTTGTTACGTCTCACCACTCCAACATGGCGGTTGTGCGAAATATTTCACCAGCATTCAATATCTCCGAAACTATTACCGATATCACCCTGGAATTTATTACGGTTATAAAGGGAACTACTAGAAGTTCACCTATGTGACTTATGAAAATCTGGTAATTACAAAACCAACATGGCGGCCACGCGAATTTGCGACTTTTAAATAGACGTTTCTCGCGATTTAACCAACCAAACTCAATAAAACTCGGTACAGTATATGTTTATACACATTGTAATGCACCGACATCTAACTTGGTTCAATTGTTTATACAACCACAAGATGGCGGATGAGCGAAATATTTCACCGGCATTCTATATCTCTGAAACTATTAACTGTATCACCCTGAAATTTTATACGGAGATAAAGGGCACTATTGGAAGTTCACCTATAAGACTTTTAAAAAGCGGTTAACTACAAAACGAGCATGGCGGCCAAGCGAATTTGAAAATTTTAAATAGACCTTTCTCGCGATTTAATGTTCCAAACGCAATGAACTCTGGTACAGGAAATGTTTATACACATTGTAATGCACTGGTATCTAATTTAGTTCAATTGTTTACATAACCTCAAGATGGCGGCTGTGCGAATTTTAAAATTAAGTTTTTATTTCTTGTGTCGTAATCAAGCGATCGAAATGAAAGTTTGAATAATGAACCTACGCAATAATTTTCCTTCAATGGTACATGACTCTATGGCCTATACAGTACATTTAACAATTCAACATGGCGACCATCCGAAATATTTAGACGACTCTGAATATCTACGAATGTATTATAGCAATCAAACTGATTTTTTTTATGTTCATAGGGGCTATGAACTTAAGTTCACCTATAGGACTTTAAATAACCTGGTGATCAAAAATCCAACATGGCGGCGACGCGAAGTATAAATATTCACATAGACGTTTCTCGCAATTTAACCACCCGAGTGCAGTGAAACTTGGTACAGTAAATCCTTTTACGAATGTTAATCCACTGGCATCTAATTTATTTCAGTTGTTTCCATAACCACAAGATGGCAGCTGTGCGAAATTTTGAAAATCTCCTTATTACTTCTTGTTTCCTAATCATGCGATTGAAGTTTGAATGCTACATCTACACAATAATCTTCATGTAACAATACATAACTCTAGGACCTACGTATATATAAAATCCAACATGGCGACCATCCGAAATATTTAGACGGTTCTCAATATCTACGAATCTATTACAGCAATCAAACTGAAATGTTGTATGTTGATAGAGGCAGTTAACATAAGTAGGATATATGAAAATAGGCTGTATATTTCTTCACGGAACTACTTGTTATATATTAGTATGATTATTTAGTTGCAGTATTGGTAATGCGACTGTCGGTGTATGCTAAATGCAGTATATATGATGTTAGGTGAAATGCTAAATGGTGATAGATATCCGGAGTTTGTAATGTGGAGTGATTATATGGTTGTAAAAATCAACTATGTAATATTACAGGCTACTACTTAACTGGATGTCTTCCTTGCTGGAGCTGCGCGCTGTTTTTGTGTTCACTGTTACTCCAGGTGTGGTCGACTGAGTTAGGCTGTTATCTCAACGACACTGGTTTTTCCCTTTTCTCCCCCCTGTTCATATGTGCTGTGCGGAGTCTATGCGATGTGTTTATGTGGGGTGTTGCCAACCTAGATAAGATGTATGTTATTGAATGAGGTGGGTCTACAACTATCAAAGACTGTGGAACATTCCCCGCCACGCGTGGACCATAAGCCACCTGTATTCCCAAACATAGATGTTATAGCCTAAGTGTAATGGATCGGGAGATGATCGCTTGACGATCGAAACTGGTCATCCTTGTGTATTTATTAATCTCATGTAATTTATTTCAAGATTAGGGCATAACCCAGCTCTTTTGGGTACATTCGTGTTGACCGACTGAAAAGCACTAAACTCTTGTTATGGATTATTCAGTTTGCATAATTCACACAGCTTTCTTCCGAAATGGTACGGCTGATGACCTTGTAGTTTGGGCACAAAACGCATCCCATATGAAGGTATGGTTTTTCAAAATTTCGTTCAATTCAGTTTGACCGTGTGTGAATTGATAGGGGGGACAGACATACCAAAACACACTCACACATGCACATACACTCACACACAGACAGACACACACTTTTTTGGCCCTGTCTAGATCTCATAAGTCTACTTTCATTTATGGCAAAAATCGAAAGTAGGCTAATGAATCGTTATTATCTAACGTCACTGAATTCTGTAGCTTGGCTGTATCTGGGGTGATAGGCTCACCCGCTTGCTAGGCTATAACTGGGGTGATAGGCTCGCGACTAGCTAGCTCGATAACTGTCGCCTCAGTAATTGAATGGAGATTGTTGGAAGAAATGAAAACGTAAAAACACTTATAGTGGGTGATGTATTGAAGATAGGGATATGCTCTCCCGGACTTTTTTTTGTAGAACTGTTCATACTGATATAGATATTGTTAACGGTTTGCCCAGCGTAAGCTTAAAAAGCGCACAGCCACCTAGTTTGTTTTCGATTTTTCACTAAAATCATCGCTGTTTGGCTTCCTTTGATAATAAAAACAATATTATTGACAGAAACCTTCCTCGAGATATCCTTTACAGAATGGTGAAAAGCACATCAAAATCTATCCAGTGGTTCTCAAGATTATCCGTGACATCCATGAATCGGGGACTTTTTTTATACTACAGTAAGTAGAGATAGTCCTCCATCGCCATACAAAATTTCAATTTGATTGGTACAAATAGTATAGGAGACATTGAGAACTGGTGGAATATTTCTTATGTTCGATTGTTTTATATGTATGCCATAGAATAATCTACTGTACCAGCATATGAAGATTTTTTGGTAATTCATTATACAAACGTTCACTTCGTTGTTGTTGAATATTTTAGGGCTCTTGTAGCCCCGTGTATTTGGGTGTGTGGAATGTGTGTGTCTAGCGGACCCGTGCAAAAATCTCGCAAGTTAATGAACCACACATTTTGCAATAGCTTTATAATAATAATATCGTATGGCCTCGGCTGCCGGTTGCGTGCTTTGTAATTTGAGCCCCAGAGGGTAGCTTGCATGTCAAATTTCGTTGTTCCTTGAATCACTATGAAAGTCAAGGAGGTCATATACAGTATATAAGATCCTTGAACACTATAGCGCTTTCTAGTAGAGAAATGAGGAACTTTGTGTTTGCTAATGTCTATTCTCTTTCATTTGAATGCTCATTTGTCACGATCGGTCTCTTGTGAGCGCCGCAGGAGAGATGCATACTACTGAAATAATATATATGATAACCTGTGTAATTGTGATGGTTGTACTTGTGTGTGCATGTAAGTTGGGTATATGATTGGGAAGGAGGCGGCCGTGGCCCTAATTTAGGAACCATCCCAGCATTTGCCTGTAGTAGAAGTGGGGAAACCACGGAAAACCACTTCCAGGAAGGCTGAGGTGGGAATCGAACCCTCTTCTTCTCAGGTTTTCCTCACGAGGCTGAGTGTACATCGTTCCAGACCCCAGACCAAAATGTGAGTTTTGTTAGATGTAGTTTCGGAGATATTAATGCCGTAAAATATTTCGTTCGGCCACCATATTGAATTGGTGACACTTAGACTCGATAGAGTTTGGAGAAGGCAGTAGAAAGTCCTACCTGAGCTTCATTGAAACCACTCTAGCCGTTTAGAATGTATTACGGGGCGAGCACACCCACACCTCCAATCCACACACCTGAATTGCTTCAAAGTAAGTATAGGACATAACTCCTTTTACATTTAGAGTTTTATTGCCGGCCTGCTATACATTTCTATACAATTGTGATGACAAGACAAAAGATTCGTCTGGCATCAAAACAAGACACATCACAATTTTTGCGATTTTGATATTACGGCTGATTTAACAAGTCATAAATGCCCTCTTTACATGAGGGAAGAGAAAGGTATTCACAACAGGACACATCATGCTGTTTGTAAATACTGAAGTAGTCAGTTGGTTTCAAAATAAGACAAGTATAAGGCATCCAACGTTTAGAATGAAGCACTGGTTAGATAGGGATATTCTTCTCTCTTTCTGTTGCACGCGAGACATGTATGACGCTGTCATTTTCTAGCACTCCACTGTTGCCATATCAGTCGAAAAATTTTCATATCGAAAAAACAGCATATTCGGGTATAACTATGTTTTGCCGATCTTTTTTGTCCTATATTAGAACTACGTAAACTTGATAGAAATGCTAGAAAAATTAGATATTCATATTTTTTAAAAACTATAAACTGAGTTCCCTTTTTAGTAAAATCGATCTTATATCATGTTGCATTGACTTTGTGATGCCTATTTTTCACACACGTGTAGCTAAAAGTGCCGTCTTGATGATGGATTATTGAAATATTTTATACTGGCAATATTACAATTTTCATGTAGGTAAAACTTCTGAATATTCTCTCATAACCGCATAGCAGCATTGAAAAAGTTCGTATGCTGCCAACTTTTCTATTTTTAAAGATAACCATGTCAAGTAAGTTTGAGAGTTGTAGAGGAATGTTGGAAGAAGTTTTCTACCTGCCTACCCAGAGTGTAGGTTTAATTGTTTACACAGGCCGGGCTGTTCATTGACCGCGGATTATAAAAATGAAGTTTCGATGGACAGCGGGGTGCAGCTTGCTACTCACAGCTTTATTACTGTGCCCTTCGATCTTGTATTTCATTAGTTCGGCTGTCTCTATCTTGAGTGTGTGTGCAGCAGTTCTGTTAGATTTAACGTGTTGTATTTTACGTATTTCACATACAACAATAGATAGTTTTGTGAAACAAAGCGTGGTCAAGTGCTCAGAAGGAGGGAAAAACACGTCGTAATTAATGTGTTCAGTTATTTTAAGAATTAAGCCCAACGAAAGTATAAATCATGAAAGGTAAGCCAATGAGGAGTATTTTCTTTAATAACGTACTTTAACTTTAATTGCAGTCGAAACTTCACACATTTCCTTGTGTTTGTACTTTATTTATTTTATTTTGATTGTTTTCTTTATGCCACATTTAGCATACGTTATAGTTAATTTATTTAATTTCGTTGTATGTGTTATGTTAGCCTACTATTAGTATTATTATACAGTACTTAATTCAAGTCTTCGTCACTGCACAATCGCTGAATGTGCGGAAAGTGTACGCGAAGCGCTTTGTACTGCCTCCTCTCATGGAGTGGCAACCCTGTCGTAACGCGCCATAAGACCAATGCTTCAATCTAAACGTTGGATGCCTTATAGATGAATGAGTATCTTGGCAGGGTCTATTGCGCATCGATCAGCGCATCAGCTGAAAGGGCGCACTCTGTCAACGCCACCTAGAGAGAAAGCCTTGCGATATGAAGTTGACAAGGTAGTGACGTCACAGAGGCCCGGCCGTGGACATTGAGACATAACATTCTAGTTTGCAGGTTATGGTGTGTTTTCCGCGTGTTGTGTGTCGTGTTTACAGTCCCAGTTACTGATTTGCTCAGATTTCCTACCCAGTTATACTTAATGGTTATCAGTGCAGTGTAAAGTTATGCCTAATAAGTGCAGCGTTCCAAATTGTAAAGGCAATTACGCCAATGGACCGAAAGTAAACGTTTTCTCTTTTCCTAATGATGAAGGTGAAAAGTCGAAATGGATACGAGCCATTCACCGCAAGGATTTTATTCCTACGAAATATTCCATGGTACGTGTTAAATCAATACTTATGCTCCAATTCTCACAAGTTTAGTATAATGGGAGGAAGGAACTTTGTAACCAAGTCTCTTTTCTTGTAGGTCTGTGGCATCCATTTCAAGCCACATGAAATTCAATGGACCACTAGTATGTATGATGAAAAGAATGGAAAGCTAGTTACTGCTCCGTTGTATAAACCGAGACTGATTAAAGGTTAGTAAGCAAATAGTCCTACCCCTAAATTATAGCATAGGCTAGCTCTTCTGTTCAAGAAAATTCATTTAGATGTAGAAGTCAGAATTTTCTAACCTAAATTATGTGCTACAGGCTAATGTTGTAGGTTAGGTTTATTTGTTTTATGGGGCTATCAATTTCAAGTGGGAGGTATAAGTGGGTGTTAATATGGATAGTATTCATATTTATATTGCAAGCTAACTGCATGAGGTTAGAGACCGATAACCTGTAGCAGGCCCTGATTAATCTAGGTTTTTTTTCTATTGCAGTAATCTAATTCATTAGGCTACATTTCTTATTGGGGTGGGGGAAGAGGTGTGTGTGAATCAGGTTGGAGATTGAATAAATTTAGAATAAATAGAGTAATTAATGTAATGCAAGGTGATAAAATGATTGTATCGTAAGTTAATATTCGAATTAAATTCCTAGGAGCAGTCCCGTCTCAGTTCCCCAACTGCCCAGAGTATTTAACTGACACTGCAACTGTCTGCCGAGAAGATCCAGATGATAGGAGGCGTAGGATTGATAATGAAAGTTTATCGAAGGCTCTCGCTGAAAGTATGCAGACATTGGCGGAGAATCTGGAAGCAGTTTCATTTAGAAACTTTCAGGAACTGAAGGTGAAGTTAAACAGTGTGAGTCTTCATCCTGAGTGGAATTGTATTAGGGAGGAATCTTGTATATATTTTATTTTAATGAAGGAAAATCCTAGTCCACACTTGCGTTGCTGCATTAAGATAACAGAAGGTTTGAGTGCCTCCTTGTATGTATCGAATACAGAAGTGAAACATTGTAAAAACATGTCTTTACCAAGACAGTTAGGTACAGTGCTAGAAATTGAAGAACTTATAAGGAATGCCCATTCAGTGTATGCTGATCCTGATGCATATGAACATCAAAGTGTTGAGGATACTGTATCTGTTATGGACAGTTTATTTAAGAACTTGGAGAGTAAGTTCCCTGAGAAGAAGGATACATTAGACTTCTTAAAAGAGCAAGTTCACTTGCTAACAAAGCGTAAAGTGAAAAACTATTCCTGGGAATTGCTTGTATTCTCATCGCTGGTTCATTCTATTTCTCCTCACTGCTATAGATTTATAAGAGGTTCAGGAAATGTCACTCTTCCTGCACCCCGTACCTTGAAATTAGTGTGTTCCAAGCTTTTGACGAATCCTATACAGGAGCAAAGTGATAATTTTCTTTTGTATATGAGAAAGAAATTTTCACTCTTATCAGAAGAAGATCAACTAGTCCTCCTTTCGATGGATGAGGTTCACATTAAACCCCAGTTAGACTACAAAAAGGGTAGGGTTGTAGGTAGTGCTGTAAATAGCGATGAGTGTGCAACAAGTGCTTATGTGTTTATGGTCCACAGCTTGCTTTCTTCATACAAGGATGTTGCTCACATCATGCCCGTTGTGAACATTCGAGGTGAAGCATTATTCAATATGATGAAGAAAGTCATTCTTGGACTGGAAGAAGTCGGATTTGAAGTTCTAGCACTGATTTCAGACAACAGTGCTATTAATAGGAAAGCTGTATCTCTCCTGAGCGATCCACCCGAATTAAATTACATTTATAGTCACCCCAAAGATGCACACAGAAAGCTTTTCTTTGCAATTGACACTGTGCACATTCTCAAATGTATTAGAAATAACTGGCTGAATGCAAAGCACCAAGAGTTGCATTTTCCAGATTTGACAGAGCATGACAGACTACAGATTGCATCATTTGGTTCACTGAAGGAGTTGCATGTGTTAGAGAAGAACAATCTCCTGAAATATGGATTTACCTTGACTCTGAAATCCCTGTACCCTACCAATTTGGAACGACAGAATGTTCCACTAGCTCTGCAAATTTTTAATAAACCTCTAGCTGTGGCAATAAGGGAGATTGGGCCGAAGAAGAACTTGCCCTCCTGGGACAGTACTGCACAGTTTATTGAGTTGATTTGCAGATGGTGGGACATCATGAACGTTAAGACCCTATGGAAAGGAAAACGCCTTAGGAATCCTCTTCAGGAACCAATAACGACCAACTCTTCTCATATCGAGTGCCTCCAGGAAATCGTGTCATGGCTAGATAGGTGGAAAACAATTGCCTCGCCTGGAAAGCTGAGCAAGGAAACACATGCGGCAATCACCCTTTCTACCAAGTGCATGATTGAAATGGCACAATTTTGTCTCTCTGAGAAAGGCCATAGCTTCTTCCTACCAGGCAAAATACAGACAGATAACCTAGAAGCTCGATTTGGAAAATATCGACAACTGTCAGGGAGCCAGTACAATATTTCCCTGAGGCAAGTGTTTGAGGTGGAGAATAAATTGCGCCTTCAGAGCATCCTGGACCTCAATGCTGCAGTGAGTGAGTATTTTGAAGAAGACAAGACATGTGACATAAGTGCTTTTGATGCTTGTGTTGCTGATGATAGTGATATAGAAGTCCTACAAGATGAGTATTGGCCTCTCTTACACTATATCAGTGGTTATTGCTCATATGGTTTTTTAAAGCGATATGATTGCAATTATTGCAAAGTCTTTCTTTGCGATGAGGCAGGCCAGAGTGATCACGCCAGCCTAATAAATGCCAATAACCGAGGAGGACTATGCTATCCCCATGCAGATGTAGTCAACTGTGCTGCATTTACTTTTGTTGTTATGAGTAAGCTACTCAATAGCTACAAGACAGAATTTTTGCATCACTGCAACCAGCAGAGTGTTTTGGTGAATGTAACACAAAGATGTCTGCCCACTGTACTGTTTATGGGGCACAGCTGCCCAAAGCACGCCAGGGCATTAATTGAAAAGACTGTACTGGGCACTGCCAGTAATATCTTGATTAATAATTTTGTACACAATGTTAACGACAGGTTTTCACCCAAAACTTTGGCTCAGCATAAGAGGAGGAAGCTTGTCCAATAACTGTTCATGGCCGTTCAGTAGAAATTAGGAATTTTACAATATTCTTTCATTGTATGTACAGTTTCGTTATCATTGTGCGCCCTGGTAAACACGGCAAGCTAAGCCGGCGTTGACTGGCGCTGATCGCGGGCACGCGTACAATGTTCAGTCGGTGGTTGGTGCACACTTGAACACTTTTACCAACCATGTTCAATAATATGTACAGTGCTCATAGTCGATGCTGAAAATGTCCTCCCTCTCTTGTAACACACACCTGACATCTCCTGATGAAAGAATGGACAACAATCTCAGCAATTCTGATAGGTTTGTGCCGTGTCTTGTGTGGGGTTTCGCCTAGGACACCAAGCTGGCTCATCAGCTGGCTCTTGGTGTCCCCGTTCTGTAAGAACACAACGTTGTCTGTTAAAATGTTAATTATTTACGGTGCCTGTTTTCTTGAATCGTTTGGCGAGCCTCCTATATTGTACTGGCATTACGCACAGGTCTTCTTGGAAACTTGATTCGACATTTTAATCTTGTTTAAGAACAAGACTTTCTGCTTTTCATATACGAATTATGGATATACACACGTTCGCGTTGTGTCAATTGGTGTCTAGGCTTGACCAACAATCACAGTAATCACAATACTCACTAAACGTGCAACACTAACTTCTAAGCTTTGCAGATACACATTCATATAAATGGCAAAACACGTGTGATCTAATGATATAAGTCAGCGGAGCAGGGTATTGTGAGGTCCACTCGCTCCGCACCTGACCAGCCAAATGACGCCATAGTTTGCCGTGATTTCCAGGGCGCACCATGATAATGACCCTCTGGTTCAATGAATATTGTGTTACTTGATCCACTTCTTTACATGGCTAATTACTAATCTGTAAGTATAGCAGTGGCGGCTGGTGGATAATTGTTATGGGTGTTGTCCTTTTTCATTAAGGGGGGGGGGGGGAGATGATAAAAGACTGCTTGATATCAAAGAAAACTGTATTCAATTTTGCGGTAAAACGGATGTACCTCATTCATCACGAATGCCGCAGTTCAGAGAACATCACATTGCCACTGGATCACCGGATTAAATAGTTAGGCTACATGAAAACCTGCAAGACATGGTATCGGCAGTTGACGGAGCATCTCAGATGTCTCCGTCCGCTCCTCGGCTCCCTTGTTGCAATCAGGAAGCAACGATCAGCCGAGTTAACTATTGGGATAGGACCTACTCGGTCTAGCATCTCTGCCATACCCTTCACTATTGAGATCTGGTCGGTGCTCGGGCCTGGTAACGACCACTCCTAAACGGTTGGCGCGCTTTGCTTTCTCAGACAGTTCACAGTAACTTACTATAAGATTTCCTGAATTATTAAAGAACAGAATTTGAATTCCTATGCATATAAAAGTAAACGTACAGCTTTTATTACTAAAAATATTATTACGGTATCAATTGTTTTTATTGAATTAATCTGGTCGTTGTGTATCACTGCAACCTTATTACCGGCCGCCACTGAAGTATAGGATGAACAATGAATTGGCATTTTCAATAGGTGACCATTTCTTGAAATTATTGAGGCATGTAGTGTTAGCATACCAAACGTTGAACTGATTGCAAGAAGTTGTCCTATAGTGGAGATGTCAGTTTAAAATGCAACTAATAACCTCTGTGTACAGTCACATTAAACGTCCAGTCCAGAAAGTGGTAAATAGCTCTACAACCAGCAGAGTGTTTTGGAGAATGTTCGTTGTAAAGCGAAGGTTAGAATGGAGAGGGTAAGTGTACGCTTTAAATGGGATATTTCATGCAATTTTAACATACAATTTCTAAGAGGGCTTTTGTTTCAATTCCACAGATAAAATGGAACACAATCTGAAGAATGTTTCACTGGAACAAATTTTTATTTGTTCAGATTTTTAACAATGGACTGAATGAAGTCTTGCAAGTTTCTTCACATCTAGTTTGATTGGATGAACGTTAATGTAGGCCTACTTTAAAAGTTTTAATCTAATGTAACATATGTGCTAAAGAGTATTTTTAGGAACTGTTCGCATAAGGACTGTTAAAGGTGCAAATGCCTAAAAATGTATCCACCCTGTAAATAATATAATATTAATTCTAAATGAAAGTAGAATGCAGCTTATACACTTGCATCAACATTGAAATTAGGAAACCTGGTCAATACTGCACCTCATATAAGTTATGTGCTAAAGTACATAAATATGTGTTTATATTTATTGATCTTTTTATAAATGGTTGCTATGTTCTGACAGAGCTTGCATCTCGTTGAACTGTCAACAAGGCATACTCTAGCAGCACACACTGTTGATTAAAAAAAAAACATTCATCGGGACGTGTTATGCTGTAACCATTGTCAAAAACCATTGATCTGGATGCGTTAGGCAGTAACTATTGTCAAAAACCATTGGATTAGACAAAACGAAGGTTAGAATGGTCGGGTGTAGGTGCAACCTTGGCCGCGCGCAGCTAGTGGGACACGGTTGACACAAAACGCTCGGTGCGTTAGGCTGTAAACATTTTCAAAACCACAGTTGTGCGGGGAAAAGTTGATCATAGAATCGCTGATTGAAATTACAGATCGTTATGAGGCAATTTCCACAATCCATGGTGAATAAACGATTCAATTCAGTGCACGATGTAATGAACTAAGTGTGCGCACTAGCGGCTGAACTGTCATCGTACTGTTTTGATGACGATTGATTTGAACAATAGCGCTGACAGCTGTAATTTTGGCTATATAAGTCGTGATCCTATTTGGGATGGCTGGATGGGTCACAGACAGCGGAGGAGGAAATAACCATTAAAACATCGCTCCTTGATTTATTTCTCATCGTTTCAAAAGGTATTTTGGCTAATTCATGTATTGTAGAGAATTTTATCGCGCGTTCTATCTTCATTCATAGCTACCGTTGATTTCAAATTGAATTGTCACTACTGAACCTCATTTATGTGCTAAAGTTCGTAAATATGTGTTTTTATTTATTGATATTTTAAAAACGGCCGCCATGTTTCTACAGCGCTTGCATCTCGTTCAACTGTCATCACGGCTCACTCTAGCTGCACGCTCCGGTGCGCACACACTGTTCCCAACATGTGAGATACAAAATCACTGTTGATCAAAGAAATCATCGGGATGCATTAAGCTGTAACCATTGTCAAAACTCATTGATCTGGGTGCGTTATGCTGTAACCATTGTCAAAAAACATTGGATTGGACAAAACGAAGGTTAGAATGGTCGTGTGCAGGTGCGACTTTGGCTGCGCGCAGCTGGCGGGGCACGGTTCACACAAAACGATTGATCTGGACACGTTAGGATGTAACCATTGTCAAAAACCATTGGATACCACAAAACGAAGGTTAGAATGGTCGGTGTAGGAGTGGCTTTGGCCGAGTGCAGCCAGCGGGGCACGGTTGACAAAACCATTGATCTGGACGCGTCAAAAACCATTGGATTTGACAAATCGAAGGGTGTTGGTGCAGCATAGTACCGTAAGGGCGAGGTTGGCAATACCGGTTTGATGATGATTGATGTGGACAATGGTGGCCACAGCTGGAATTCTGCCTACATAAGTCGTGATCCTATTTGGGATGGCTGGGTGAGTCACAGACAGCGGAGGAGGAAACATCTATTAAAACATCATTCCCTGATTTATTTCTCATCGTTTGATGAGGTATTTTGGCTAATTCATGTACTACCGGTATAGAGAATGTTATTGCTCGTTCTACTTTCATTCAGTGCTATCAATATAATAGGGAATACAACAATTTTGTGTTGAAAAGTGGAAAGGAGCTTTTGAAAAGGCTATATTTATTTAACTAGTGAAGGATAGATATGGTCATCTCTTAGTTTTTTTTTTTTTTTTTTTTTTTTTTTACAAAACAGCACAGTTTGTGTAACATAGAAAATTTGAGAACAACATGTTTTTGCAGATGACTCACTGTATTCTGTTGAGAACAAAGTGCTAAGATCACTAGTAATTAGCATGTTTTATGTATTGTCGGATAAGCTTATGCCATGCCTGATATTGTAAACATTGCCATATGAAAACTGTTACTGTAGGATTACTCTATATCAAGTGTTTGTTTGTAAATTATTACATTATCATGCCCTTTTATGAATCAACAACAAGTTTCCTCTTTGGTAAATGTTCTCATGTGTCATGACTGCTGCTTTGTTCCATTTCAGTAGGTAACCTTTTCTGTCATAGGCATTCCATTGCTAGCCTGTTTTCTTATCACGGATGAAAACTTTCTGTGGCTACTTGTTTTTTTGTGAGTGGGTTAGGACATCACTGTCATCAGCCATGTGTACTTGGATATGGATATTTATTTAACTAGTGAAGGATACGTATGGTCATCTTTTAGTTATTATTATTTTTTACGAAACAGCACAGTTTGTGTAACATAGAAAATATGAGAACAACATGTTTTTGCAGATGACTCACTGTATTCTGTTGAGAACAAAGTGCTAAGATCACTGGTAATTAGCATGTTTTATGTATTGTCGGGTAAGCTTATGCCATGCCTGATATTGTAAATATTGCCATATGAAAACTGTTACTGTAGGATTACTCTATATCAAGTGTTTGTTTCTAAATTATTACCACATCATGCCCCTATATGAATCATCAACAACAAAAAGTTTCCTCTTTTGTAAATGTTATCATGACTGCTGCTCTGTTCCATTTCAGTAGGTAACCTTTTCTTTCATAGGCATGCCATTACTACCTGTTTTCATATCATGCATGAAAACTTTCTGTGGCTAGTTGTTGTTGTTGTTGTTGTTGTTTTGTAAGTGGGTTATGACATCACTGTCATCAGCCATGTGTACTTGGATATGGGTAGAATTTGTATGTATATATTGTGATGCTAGAATTGGGAAGGTTAGGTACGGTATTGTAGTTTTAAGGGGAGGAACTACGAGGTCATCTGCCCTTGGAAAGGAGGTGACCATGGTCTTCTGCTAGGAACAATCCCAGCATTTACCTGGAGGAGAAAGGAGAAATCGAACCCACTTCTTCTCAGTTCAGTTTTAACTCATGAGGCTGAGTGAATTTCGTTCCACAATCAAATCAGAATTGTATTTTTAGGGGCAGATGACCTCGTAATTGCGCCCCTTAAAACAACAATAATTTCTCGGCAGAGATGGGAATCAAACCTAGACCTTTGGACAGATATGATTGACTATACTGTAGATATTAATTTCTGCTTTAACTGTTACAGATTAATTGGTTATTTGTTGTGTCTTTTCTTCTCGCTGTGTAGTTAACATCTCACGTTAAAATGGGGTGAATATTTGTCAAGTTTTTTAATGAATTCTTCTATATATCGCATTTATTGAGACATCAGTGTTTTCGGTCAAGTTCACACTCGCAAGGTTCGAAATGCATACTTATCGATTATGATCGAAAACGTCGATTTATTAGCTAGAGTAATGTATCGATCGCATCAACTTCTGACCATATGTTTAATTTATGGTTTCGTTATTTATTTATTCGCGTCTGTAGAACGTAATTTGATACATAAACACTCAGTCGCGTTTCCTCACAGGTTGTTCATAGCAGCAGCGCTGGGTAGCGCGCTCGCTGACGGCCGGAAGGCTATGACGTCATAAATCGTATCGCAAGGCTTTCTCTCTAGGTGGCCTTGACTCTGTGTGCTGTGCATGTTAGTACCGGTGTGTTTACATTTGTATTGGTGTGCAAAATCGACTTTATACTTGTGAAGAGTGGTTATTTTATTTTCTAAATAAGATACATCCGATTACTGAGTTGCAAAATAAGGTGCATCAGCAAGTTTTAAAACAAAATAAGACACATACAATATTGAAACGCCTATAAGAAGGAAAATGAAAGAGCATGAGTTATGAATCCTTTGGGATATATTTGTCTATATCACTTACAACTTTCAAAAAAGAGGCATATTTATTTGTCTGTAAACAAAGGCCTTCTTCCGTATTTTGTGTCTTCAGAATTTTTTTGTAGAAGTGATGTGTCTGGTTTTGATACCAGACGCCCCAAATATTACTGTCGAGTGAGCAAACCAGGAGAGAGGAACTTCACTTCACATGCATGCGTTGAGGAAGGAAAATGTGTAGTTCCGAGATCAAAGAAACGCAATTATCCCAAGAATGTCCTCTTTTCCCTTGTACTTTATCTTTAAGTTTTACCTTAATAAAGCAGCAAGTTCAGTAGAGAACTTCGATACATTTAGGAATTAATATCACTCCTGGAATATCCCATTTGGAGCTAATGTAAGGCGAGCTCCCGTCTCGTGCATCCAACTTGCAGGGTAAGTTAATTATCCACCCACCCTCCTCTTAGTTTCCAAGACTCCGGCCAGTGCACAGTTCTGTCTGAGCTAAAGGATATCCACTACACATCTTGTGGAAGAACACATCATAGCTCAATGTATATGACTTTCATAATTCCTTGAAACCTGACAAATTATCATAACAGCAAATGTAGTGCAGGATCTGCAGACACTCTTGCCAATGATCTGAGGTACTACCCCTATTGTGGAGAACGTATAAAGAATGTCCGGCATCATTCAGTCCGTTAGATAATAGCATATGGTTTGGACCCAGATAGCTCCAATAGCACATCGCCTCTGTGACCCACTTGTTTGTATCACTCACGACCAACAAAAAGGACAGCCCATTAGTACGGTCAAATTAGGCTTCGAGACGGAAAAATTAAATGACAACGAGTTTCTTCAAAAAGATGTTCTATAGGACCCCCTGAACATCCCCAGAAAAATCGCCAAAAATAGGGCTTTGGGAACACCCCTAAATTTTCAAAAAACCTCCGCCATCTTGGATTTGTCAAAAAACTGCTATAACTTATGAACGAAAAGGAGAAATAAGATGCGGTTTTCGCCAAAAGTTGTGTTTCAACTTTCAGATGTTGTACTTACTATGAAAACTCACAATCAATTCGGGGACCATCCTTTAATGTTTGGATTTTAAAAAATATGCTATAGCTTACGTACAAAAAGTAAAAACTAAATACGGTTTCCCCAAAAAGTTGTGTTTCTACTTTTAGATGTTGTACTTACTATTAATTCTTGATAATGTGCTTAATATTAACAGTGAAGTCGGAGACCGTCATTAAATTAAAAAAAAAAGACGCTTGATACCTTAGATTTTTGTAAAAAGAAATCGATGTAACTGTTGAACGAAAAGTGAAAAGGATGCTTTTCTGTCTACAAGTTTAGATTAACTTTCACAACTTGTGTACATCATATAACTGGATAAATACGAGGGGGAACATCCCTAAATTAGAAAAAAACACACGTCATAATAAACTCTTATATTGCATGAACAAAAACTAATGCTCATAGCAGAGTATTTACAGCTTTTGGGCAAGAACATGTACAATGGATTTATGATGTTCAAAGGTTACAAAAATCATTTTAGCTAAAACTAACATTACAAAATATTAGTACTATTAACAACAATATACATATTGCAGACATTTTACATTGAAGATTACAATTTTTAGACATTGACACATATTAAGACAACATTCATTTGTTTACAACTCGTCTTCTCTTTGAGGTTTCTTTGGGGGCGATGCTAGGCCTCTTTTGTTCAGAGACGGCGGCGGCATCATTGGTTTCATTTTCGATTTGCTCCGGGTCATCTTCTTCCTCGTCATCAAAGAAAGTGCGTTTGTTCAGGCATGCATCTCCTGCACATACGGCGCACATGGTGGTATATGGGAGACCTCCTCTCCTGCATTCGCAGTTTCTTGTGCAGTCTCCCTTGCATCCATACCTTACATTCAGGCGCGGGCGGCAACGTAGACTGAATAGGAATGTGCCTTCCACATTCGAGTTTCCATCCCCAATCTTGCGGTGGAAGACGGTTGTCCTTCCAAGCTTGAACCTGGTGGTAGACGCGCAGACAGTGTTGACGTCCGCAGCGGAAGAAGGAGGAAAGCTAAAAAGATTCATGACTAAGTTTGGTGGTCTCTTTCCCACGGTTTGGATACACTTCTTAAATCGTGCTTTGTCAAGGCCCTCTCCTGGTTTGCCTCCGTAGAGCTTGATGATAAATTCCTGTCCTGAATCAAACAAAACATAGGTAATGCACAGTATACCGACTTCTAGTAGTCAGAGAATTAAAAGATCATACCGGTATTATAAGAACAAGTACGAAAGAAAAGAACTAATTTACCTGCAGCTGTAATTTTATCTTGCGTTGCGGTTTCGTCCAGAAAAACAGCGACTGTTTTACGGAGTTGTTGGTCGTTGTGCAGTTTATTGAAGCCTACCAACGGACTCTTGTAACAAAAGGTGGAGTTGGTACCACATCCCATCATTGCGTGGGCAAACAGTAATTGAGCTGTCATTTCTCCGAGACCTTGATGCAGCTCCTTACTAAAATCTTTTGGGAGTTGGTTGAGTTACCCGGAACTAACAAAAAGATGGAAAGGTCCGGCTGCGTCAAGGCTGCTATTAAACTAGAAGGTCTGAAACGGCGCCGACTACGACTGCTCTATCCCCAGATTTAGCCTCTTTTTTTTTTTTTTGCAGTTTCTACAGTAAAAAAATCCGTGTCACTGGGCGCACGGAGGACTGGGATGTTTGCTGCCTGAAATGCTGCTCCTAGAAGGTTTACGAAATTCGTTTTGTTGTCAACTTTGGATAAAATCTGTTATTTTGGTACAGTCAAAATGTTGGATGATGTCACTTCTACCCTAGCTGACGACTTTCCGATGCAATGGCGACCATGTGCAGCGTGTTTCGTGCCCGCCTCTTAGCCGTCAAACACTATAATGACACTTTCCCCGTAATGCCTTCGTACGTAGTCCTTGCAGGCATTGATCACATCGTCGTAGGTTGCTGGGCGAGGCCAATGCACGTGGGGTATAAGAACGCCACCATCTAGAACGAACTTGGGGTTATCAGGCATCTGACTGCTCACCTTGCAGGCTTGGTCTATAACCTGATATACCTTCGACTTAACACCAGCACTGAGCCCAACGTTGTCGAACAAAGCTTGGGGTTATGGCACCAACTCCTCGGTTCTGACGACACAGGCGATGCGGTGGAACAATTGGTTGGGATTTACAACGACCGGTTCCTTGTTGATCACGAGTGTCTTCTTCATGGCAGCGAAACTTGACACTTGATCCTTCCCCACAACACTTCTCATTGCCTTTTCGCCCAATCCTTCGGCCAAATCACAATTGACGCTTTCGTCTGCAATTATTCCAGTTGACAGGGAGACGAGATCTTTGGATTTCTTAAAGGGAGAATGTTGTTTTTGCCACTCAACGAATTTCTTCAAGTCTTTGGAGTCTCGAGACTGCCTGGATGCCAGCAAAGAGACGTGTTGTTCAGAGGTTTCACTTCTAATTACTACAAAGTCTTCCACACTTGTAGACTCGCCGGCAAAGTGCGAATCCAACGGGCTACGATTGCATCAGAGACACCTCGACCTTGAGTCAACCCACCGCTGACTTACAATGATCTCATCAAAACCTGCTCGATGGTCATGTCGGTCCATTCCCCACACCAAAATTTATCCGATCGGCGGAGAGTGAAAAAGCTTTTCTTGACGAACAACTCAAATTCCTTGTCTGTCAAAGTTGATTCAAGTTGAGCCATGCTCTGAAGATGTGAGCCGCCTTGGCGTAGTGAATTTGTCCTGCGGCTTGCAGGCAATTTAGCATCCTTTGAACAGCGGATAGGTGAAGGCTCCAATCTCCGGATCTTTCCGCTCGAATAAAAGTCATGAATGATCGCTGTCTGTCGAAAATATTGCAGCCACTGTTTCGAAGTTCAACTTTTTTCTTCCATTTCAGCCATCCACAACGAAACAGCCTGGAGTAGTTCTTTCACCTGGAGAAAAGATTCTTCTGAAGATCCGGTGTTAAAAACCTTTTCGTAAGCTAGATGAAGAGTTTCGACGTCGGAACAGACGTTTCTGCTCCAGGCATGATTCCAAAGTTAAATGGCCGATAGCAGCTCGAGAGAGGGAATGAGCACGCACAGTTCTTGCATATGCGTGTCCGCCCATCATTTGGACAACTGTATTTTTAGCGTATACCTGCTCGCACAAGTCTTCCAGGCCACTGCCAGCCATGATTTTGACCGTGGCTCCCATAAAGCTCATCAGAAGGTGGAACCCTCCTAAACGCACGATGACTGAAGACAGGAGATCAGATTCGTCTGCTTGAGATACTATGTCCATTGCTTTGATAAACAGTGGCTGGTCGAAAGTTACGATGCCTTTTTTGATTTAATAACGTTCCCAACTTCCAAAAAATAGTAATATATTATTTAACAAATCAAAAGAAAAACAAAAACCGCATTTTCTTTACATTTACTTAGTATATCACAAAATTTAAAAATATATTCCAGGAAATCAGGCTTCTTTCTTGAAATTTAAGGACGTTCCCCATCTTACATACGCAGTAATATAACAAACAGAAGTTCTAAAAGTTAAATTAATTATATAGGCGAAAACAACTCCTTTTTATAACTTTTCGTTTAGTAGATTTTTTTAAAAGTAGATAAGTGTTTTTTTCAAAATTTAAAGACGGTCCCTGACCTGAATGTGAGTTTTCATAGTAGGTACAACACCTAGAAGTCGAAACACAACTTTGCGCGAAAACCGCACTTTATTTCTACTTTTCGTTCATAAATTATAGCAGTTTTTTTGAAAAATCCAAGATGGCGGGCGTTTCTTTGAAAATTTAGGGGTGTTTCCCAAGCCCGATTTTTGGCAATTTTTCTGGGGATGTTCAGGGGGTCTTATAGAACATGTTTTTGAAGAAATTCGTTGTCATTTAATTTTTTCTGTATCCGGCCAAATTTTGCCCTAATATGACTGTACTACATGGGGCTAAAAGCAAATTCTTTTGTGACGTAGGCAATGAGGAGAATCTATTGTTTATCCGTTAAAGTCGAGACAAATTATGAGTTTCATTATTTCATTAGCCTACTTTTTACATTTTTAAAGATGAACAGCCTATTTTCATATATCCTACTTATGTTAATTGCCTCTATCAACATACAAAATTTCAGTTTGACTGCTATAATAGATTTGCAGATATTGAGAAGCATCTAATATTACGAATAGTCGCCATGTTGGATTTTGATATACGTAGGCCATAGAGTTATGTACTATTAGATGACGATATTTGCGTAGGTTCATTATTCAAACGTTCACTTCGATCGCATGATTAATACACAAGATTTAAAAAAATATTTTCAAATTGCGCATAGCCGCCAGCTTTAGGTCATGTGAACAATATTGAACTAAATTAGATTACAGTGCATTAAAATGTGTATAAACATTTGCTGTGCCATGTTTCATTGCGTTTGGATGGTTACATCGCGAGAACAGTCTATTTAAAAGTTTCAAGTTCACTTGGTCGCCATGTTCGTTTTGTAGTTAACAGGTTCTTGATAGTAACATAGGTAAACTTCTCGTTGTGCCTTTTATCACGGTACAAAATTTCAGGGCGATATCAGTAATAGTTTCTGAGATATAGAATGCCGGTGAAATATTTCGCACAACTGCCATGTTGGGTTGGTGAGACGTAATAACATTTTAAGGTCACGGTCGGGGGCGGACAAGATACTACTATGACCTTACTGAGTTTCATTGAAATCTCTCCAGCCGTTTAGATGATAGTAGGGACACACACACACATACATGCACGCACACGCGGACAAAAGGTGATCTCAGAGCCTAATTTTACATAAATAAAAATAGGCTGAAAATAAGTAAAAAGTACATTAATGAGATCAATCCGGGCAAATGTATGTCTGTCCTTTAGTCTGTCTGGGTGTGTGTCCCCCCTAAATCACTGCAACTACCGTAAACAAATTTGGCGTGAGTAAATGCCTTCACCTGAACATCTCACGACCATATTTGAAAATTAAGTCATTGCTACCAACTGATCAAAAATCACAATTGGAGATTGAGCTCTATTATGGATATCTCTGAACGTGTGCATGGGAGCTACAGTATTCAAAAATTCATTGCCACACATCTTCTTCATCTTATCCCACTTCAAGTGGGGTCGATGTTTTTGGCAAGTCTTTTCCATTTTATTCTGTCCCACACATCGTCGTCCCCTAACTGCTTCTCCTTTTGGTCTTCATGGATTTGTCAGTCCATATTCTTCGAGGTCTGCCTCTATTCCTCGTGCCATCCACAACCAGAGACATCGCTCTCCTTCCTACATAATTATTATCCCGACGCATAACATGCCCATACCACAGCAGTCTTCTCTCCTGGATTTTCTTGGAGACTTCTGTTACTTTTGCTGTGTCCCTGATTCTCTGATTTGTGATGTGATCAATCCTAGTGACGCGACTCATCCAGCGCAGCATTTTCATCTCAGTCACATCCAGCTTATTGGCACACATATTCTGTAGAAAATAGTATTTCAGGTTAATCTTCAGGACCCCATACGTGACAGTGTTGCCAACATGATTCTACGCGTGCTAACAGGTCAAATATTTATATTAAAGAAAGCTTTCCTCAATATAACCAGGCAACACGCTTGTATCACTTCAAATATTCATATGCATGTAACTATCAGCCAAATGTCGTGTGTGCTTTGTGTACCGTAATACAACGTATAGCCTATATGACTATGCGTATTCTTTAGAGGTTTTTTATTCTAATCTCAATATATCAGAAAGTATGCAGCCCAACCTTGCATTCTTATAGTACCTGAATATATGACAGAGCTGCCAACATAAATCTACGCATACTGATATGTACAATGTCTAACTGCATGTAACTTCCATGTTAACAAATAGATTTCACCCAAAATTGGCTGATTTATAGATCATACCATTTCAAATTCATTTTGAGCAACCCTTGTGCGACAATGTTGCCAACGCGATTCTATGCTTGCTGATAGGTTCAATGAACTGCATGTACCATTCATTTATCTATTCGACCTCAACCAAAGTTTGTAGGTGCACGGTGTACCTTAAGAACTGAAATTGGGCATATATTCTGAGTCACCACACTTGCCAACTGTTGACAAATGCTGAATATAATTTTGAACCCTAGTCTCAATGTATCATAACGTATGCATGCCAACAGTGCTTAACTTTCCACACGTATCGAACGTAAAATTACACATTAAATTTGAGAAATCCTTTCTTGACAGTGGTGCCAACACGATTCTACGTGCGTTGATACTTTCAATGTTTAACTGCATGTAACATAGATACTATCGAATGGATTCCATTCATTTTTTATATTCAATGTAGGATTTTGAACTTATAACGGTGCTTATTATACAAGTCTTCAGGGCTACCAACTGTGCATAATGATCTCAAGACTTACTAATCCTACAGTTATAGTAATATCTCAGAATAGCTGTGGGGAATAGTTCAATATATTTGGCAAATTGAGAGTAAATTGTCAAAGTTAGTGCTACCAACGTAATTATATATATGCGTATAAAGTTTAACTGTATGCAATTCTGATACTAATTTATGGATTTATAGCTAACTGAGCACGTTCAATGTATGGCTTAGCAGACAGGACTACCAACTGCCTAGTAACAGTCTGAGAACATTTGAGCCCTAGACTCAATATCGTAGAATCTGTTCATGTAAACGGCATGAAACTCTATGCACTATAATGGTTTAATATTGTATATGAATATTGAGCAACAGTGTTACCAAAATAACTTCCTTAAAATTCACTGGATTTCTTCCAAAATGTTCATATACAGTGTATGCCATAAGAGCTAGGCCTACTTGTGCACACCCAACTAGCAATGAAGGTTCCTTCCTCTCGACAACAGATGTATCTCGTCATGTGTAACTATTGTCTTGGAGAGAGAATCTCTAAAGTAGAGCCAACTTCCGCTCAAAGCCCCTAACGCTCATAAAATGGTCCCACGGCTGGGGGAGAAACACTTGTATAAGGCTCACGATCAATCGCATGCCACTTTGACTCCCAGGGACGACTTGTCACACCCCTGTCTCCACTGTTAATGATCCCCACTCTCAGCGTCTCGCAAGCAGACTCTTATCTGCTGTTTCCCCACCAATGGAAATGCACACCGATCACAATTCCTTCGCTCTATTTTGCGTGCACACTTAATAGAGGATTCGTTGTGGCGACAACACAACGTGCGCTTTCTTCTTCTCTTAACCTGACTGTCGAGGCTGCTGGTTTATTATTATTATGTCATTTACCATTCTTAAAACTCACAAATTTTCTGCAGAAATGACACATAGAAAGCCTATGGAGATTTCAGATGAGTTGAGAAAATCCCGATCTGAAAGAATGAAAAAGTACTGGAAAGAGCGCAAGAACCAAGCAGTACTACCTTCAAAGAAGAAGTGATTGTGGAACGACTCAAGTGGTCCAATGTGACCAATCAAGATTAATAATAATAATAATGATTATGTCATTTAGGGGTTTTGACATCTTCATCCTGCGTTATTGGAAGTGTATAATAACCTGTGTCATTGTGATTTCGCAAGTTATGTGCGTATTTGCGCTTTGCAATATACCAAGTTATATTAATTAAAACAAGAAGGTCCGTGACGAACTAAAAGAGCCTACTATTCTTAAAATTTAAGATTCATGCCAATGATTAATCTATATGGACCTATCTAGAATAATGACGAAATTAAGTAGGTAATATCGAAATTTCGAATTAGTTCGAAATATACCAGGCAAAATGTAGCCTAATAGAGCACTACAGTTGGCAGCCCCGGTGACTGAATATAGGCTATCGCACCCCCGCTGGAAGACTGCCACAAGTCAAAAAGGACACATTTTCAGGAGAAGCATTTAATGATCTTGAGCTGATGGGAAAAATATAAATATTTACATAATTAAAGTGAATGTAACATATTACTAACTTCTAACATTGTATAGTACTAATTTATACAATAACATACAAAGGTTTTCATGGATTATAATTATGCGTTTTAATAAAAAATACTAATAATTTTCAGTTATGGCAGTTTTCTATTCAGTGCCGTAGAATTGCTATTTATAGGATCTGAGTTGTGGCAGTTTTACAGGACACGGACTTGATCATAGGCATTTACATGTACCACATACTTCAACATTCGTGTTTTTTGACTTATGGCAGTCTTCATCGGGGGTGCGATATTTTTAGTTCCATCTCTTAAGCTACATAATACAAAATTTGGTTGAAGTCCAATGGATAGCATGGACGTTACATGCAGTAAGACATTGGATCTATCAGTGAGCGTAAAATCATGTTGGCAACAATGCCATGCATTTGTTGATCACAAATATTAAGATCTCTTGTTGTGCCAATTTTGGATGAAATCCATTGACTAACATAGAAGTTACTGGTATTTTAAAATTGGACCTATCAGCAGGCTTAGAATCATGTTGGCGGCACTGACATATATTAGTTACTCCAAATTAATCTATAATGTCAGATACTATAAGTACGCAAAGTTTAGAGCTGTTGGCTTGCATACTTTCTGATATATTGATATTAGGGTAAAATATAAACAGCATTTATTAACACTTGGCAGCCCTGATTGCTCTTAAGAATACGCATAGTCGTATCTGTTATGGTAACATAGCATATACGAAATTTGGTTGAAATCCAATTGATAGTATAGAAGTTACATGTATTTTAAAATTGGTCCTATCAGCAGGCTTAGAATCATGTTGGTAGCACTGACATACATTAGTTGCTACAAATTATTCTAGAATGTCAGGCACTATAAGTGTGCAAAGTTTAAAGCTGTGGGCTCGCATACTTTCTGATATATTGGTATTTGGATGAAAAATAGAGAGAGCATTTATTGACAGTTGGCAGCCCTGGTGGCTCTTAAGAATACGCTCTGTCATATCTGTTTATGTACACATACTACATACGAAATTTGGTTAAAATCCAATTGATAGCGTAGGAGGTATATGCATTTAAAAATTGGACTTATCAGTAGCCTTAGAATCATTTTGGTACCTCTGTCATGTATGGCCTCCTGAAAATTAAACTGAAGTATTATTATCTACATGTGTGCAAATTTTGGAATAGTTTCCATTTATACATTCCAAGATATCCAACATGGAGCTCAAATTTCAATTGCGATTTTTTAGCAGTTGGTAGCACGGACATCATTTTCAAGTATGGCATTGAGATGTTCCGGTAGAGATATTTACTCATACCAAATTTGGTTTCGATTGCTGCAGCCGTTTTGGAGTTGATAGGGGGACATCCACAGACAGACAGACAGACAGACAGACAGAAGGACATACATACAGACAGAGAGAGAGACAGACAGACAGACAGACATTTTCCCGGAACGATCCCAAAAGTATACTTTTTCCTCATTTTTGCAAAATGTGAAAAGTAGGCTAAAAATGAGTTTCCAAAATTCCAGGTGAGACGCATCTCACATCGCAGATTACATCTAACCTTGTGCATATATAAACTGAGTAAAATATGTCTGGGTCTCAACTTGCAAAAAGTTAATTGCCCTATTAAATGTGAGACACAGTTAATTTGATCATGTATTTTGCTTTGTGCTTGAAGTAAATAAATTCGTTTCCAACAACAAGTTGCTCTTGATGCCCTCACAGCAATGTGCGCTGGTCCTCTGTAAGTTGACAGTCAGTCCACAAACTCTAATCTTCACAAAAATACATTTTGACTTCAGTTTATAAATTTTACTGTGGATAATCTAAGGCTATAACACAGGATCTGAGAGGTGATTTACAGGCCTAATTCATCTTGTATTTCCTGCTGTGAAGTACTTGTTTTTGCAAGCCCACTTTAGCTGCCAAAGCACTCTGGAAGGTGCAACCCTTTATAGGTCCTTGGGATACTATCTTCCCACCATGTTTTTATAGAACGGTTTTAGGGAGGGAATATTCCCACCCCTTTAATTTCAAGCAGTTCCACATGCACCTACAAGCTAGAAGCAGAGAAATATTGAAAACCCATTAATGTGATGTATACTGTCATCAGAAACCAAAGGTGGGAAGCATATATCCCACTGGTCTCCACAGTGCACGTGCTCGCCAGTTCGGTTCTGTTGAGTGAAAGAAATGCATTGTTTTACAGAAAAAGATGTTTTTATTGACGATAAGAGATTTGTAAACGTTGGTATATAACTGATATACAATGTTAATAATGGTTTTGGTCACTTGAGTAAATATATTTCAGCTAGAATGGAAATAATTATCCTGCTCGGGTGTTTGCCATAGAATAGAAGATTTTAAAAATTAATTTTCTGTGCTTTTAGTAAATACTATTTTGAAATTAATGAATTATATTCTAATATACTAACGTTTAACATTCTAAAATCGCTTTTTATTTTTTGTGCAGTTTTCGGCAAAGATGATATTGGTCACTGACCTTGTGCTGCGTGGGAGTTAGATTTTTTTTAAATTATAGAGCGTGATAGGTGTTTTTATACATTATATCCTGTTAAATAAACCTCCTAATTGAGTGATAAACACAGTATCATCATAATTTGGAGGTGGGAGGTTATTACCCCTTCATTCATTTAAGAAAACATACTGTCGGGTGAGGGCAGTGGGATAATAATTTCCCACCCCATATTTCATAAAATAGAATCCACACCCATAAAATTGTTGCATATTCCTACTCATCTATCACCCCCAATTTCAAATGTGTAAAAAAAGACAAATATTTTATACCCCCAGTCTTTTGCCCTATAAAGGATTACAACTGCTGTTCTGTAGCCGCGGGACGGATTGGACAGCCCTTGCCCATGATCCAGTTAGCGAGTGGTAATGTCTCACAACGGATTGCGATCGCTCTTTAGCACAATTATTTTCTTCCTTTATCCTAAGGAGAACAATCGGCAGAGGCCTTTAAGCCTTCACTGTGTGGAACTTGTACTGTTAAAGACGTCCTTGAGTAGTAGGATATAATTATTTATCGTATGGCTTTTAGTGCCGAAGGTGTTCATCTCGCCAGAGGTTGTAGCTGCTTCAAGCGGACATCCATAGGATGAGCTACAAGTTCCGTTCATTTTCAAGTAGTTCCAACTTTCGCTACCAGATGTCACTGACATTTAGTAGTAAACGTTGGAACTATGATAGAGCGTTACAACGAAATCTAACCTAGAAATTTAGCTTCACAAGTTTATTCGGTGGAAGGATCTTATACATGCCATAAATCTATGACATAGGGCCGCCGGCTTTACTTCCCCTCCGAAGGAAGGCATACCGAAGAATTTTAATGCTCTTAAAAAATCCGATGTCTTCGGCCGGGTTTGAACCCGCTATCTTGGGCACAGCAGTTCCATGTAGGAAAGAAAGGAAGGAGATGCCTTCGCTGCGCTGCCTAGCGCAAGCTGCTGAAGCCAAACGGCTCGCCCACTTTGGGTAGCAAGAAAATGTCTGTTCCTATGCTTAAAGCCGTAAACCACTCCAACTAGTCTTGGATTTTAGTGACATAAAACTGCAATGACAAATCAAGAGTTTTTCCTGGATAGGCAGAATACACTCTGTACATCACGGTACTTGGCACAAATAAGCTGCGTTATCGTTTTAAAGGCCAATTTAAATACAAATGTGAGAGCACCTTTGCGAGGCTAGTTTTGTAAGAAATACGCGGCAAAAAGTAATAATACGCTGAAACACTGATTAAATTGAATACAGGTGTCTGAAGGTGCGAGTTATACCAAAGAAGGAACATCTCGGGAACTATGATAATGATGCCGAACTAATCACGGTATTTTCACCAAATTGATTTTTAAGTTCTTATTGGTGTTGAGGCATTCATCAGTTTTTATGCTAAATTTCGAGCACAGCCACTTTCACTCTTTGTTCGTACACATTTTGATATTCAAGAATACGAACCTTAAAATTAATAAGCAGAGCACTTATTCGATTCGTACAACCATATGCGAGTCACCGAATACGAACATAGACCGGAAAATAAATTATCTCGATATAACTATTGAACGTAAAGACAACGACCTTTCATATTCCATATTCCGGAAAGCAACACAAACCTCGCATGCAATCGACAATCAGTCTAATCACCCCAGTACGCACAAACTAGCGGGTTTCAATTCAATGGTGCACAGAGCTTTAAACATACCCATGTCAAAAGACAACTATAATAAGGAAATAAGAACTATTATGCAAATAGCAAAGGAAAACAACTTCTCGCCAAGCAAAATAAATCAAATTACAGCCAAACATAAAAATAAAGATAAAACTATTCCCAAACCAGACAGTAATGAGAAAAAATTTGCGCGTTTCAACTATGTGAATGCGAATACATATAAAATCACTAACCTATTCAAAAAACAAGGCATAAAGATAGTTTTCACGACGAAAAACACAACCGCTAGGCACCTCCTAAATAGTAATCTAAATAAACGTGACCCGTATTCAAGGTCAGGGGTATATTCTATAACGTGCCAAGACACCGATTGTCAAGCTAATTACATCGGCCAGAGTGGAAGGCGAGTAGACACACGTTATAATGAACATAGGAATGCGATAAGATACGGAACACATTCAGCCGTGTGCGAACATATGTGTGACGCAGGGCACAGCTTTACCAACATAGAGTCGGACCTGAAAATAATCCATCACGAATCGAAAGGCAGAGCTCTTGACATAAAGGAAGCAATCGAGATACACCTAGCCAAACGAAACAATCCCAACAATCTAAATGAACACACGTTCATGGAGAGCTCACCCCTCTTCACGCTACTAAAAAACACACCCTGTCAGAAACAAAACACAATTTAGCGACACAGCCAAGCTAGATAAAAAAAAGGGGGGAAATTAGGGGGTTTTTAATAGGTAAATGTTATCTGGATCAGGTGTACGATGTACTTTTCTTCTGCAATAAACCGAGGCCCATATTCGCGGCAGTATTAAAGGTGCCGGGACGTCCTCATAAGACCGTCAACGCTTAGTTCGAATGGGTTATGCTCCACGCGTGGCGAGGGCTAATCCACGGTCTTTAATAATTGTAGACCCACCTCATTCAATAACATACATCTTATCTAGGTTGGCAACACCTCACATAAACACATCGATATCACTCCCCACAGCACGTAGGGACAGGGGGAGGAGGCAGGGAAAAACCAGTCGTTAAGATAACCACCGCAGTCGACCGCACAGCGAGTTTCAGTGAGCACGAAAACTGCGTGTAGCTGTAATACGGAAGACAATCAGATAAGTAGTTAGCCAAAAATTTTATAGTTTAACCATAGTTTACAACCATATAATCTCTCTAAAGTACAATCTCCGGATAGCTATAACCATTTAGCATTTCACCTAACATATATACTGCATTTAGCATACACTGACAGTTTCAGTACCAATACTGCAACTAAAAAATTGTACATATTGTAAATATTTTCACATGTATTTCAAACATAGATTTTGTAGCCTAAGTGTAATGGATCTGATGATGATCGCTTGACGATTGAAACTGGTCATCCTAGTGTTTTATTAATCTCATGTAATTTATTTCAGGATTAGGGCATAACCCATCTCTTTTGGGTACATTCGTGTTGACCGACTGAAAAGCACTAAACTCTTGTTCACCGAATACGAGTTAAGGTTACGCCCACTTTGGACGCAGCGCTTAGCATCACTCCAACGAGCTCAGGGTATCTCCTCTTATTCTTTCATCCATGAGCAGTTCAGCCAGCTACCAACTACGCCTGCGAAGCCACACTGAGTTGTAAGTGTGTCATAGTAACTGGAAACACGCTCCAAGACAAGATCACGCTTGTGGAACCGAAAGACCGTCGCTTTAACTCTCTTTGAGATTGGAGCTGTTCAGACTTTTGCGAGGTGTGTTTCCATGAAGACGCTCCCGTGTCGTATCATGCACCCACCTTTCATCTGTTGTTAACATACACAAAAGCATGAACACACTACCTAATACTGTTGTGCCAATGACCTAGATGTTTCACCCCCTTGACACAACACTAAATTGCTCCATGTTTAGGTTCACTTCTTGGCATAGTGACTAGAGCTGGAGTCAGCCGGGAAGGCGGTGCGCAGAACACAACGCTACCATTACGTCATGCCTCACTTCCTTCCCACCAATCACAGTCAGTCTGTCTTGAGAATCCGAGCTAGTGTGTTGTGAAGTGATTATATCGTAATATATAAAGATCCAGTGGAAGCGATTGCGTACATTTTGAGTGCTACGGAAGCAGAGGGAAATAAACGACAGGTTGTGCATGGGCAAGCCCGAGAAATAGTTCACAAAGTGTGTTGTCACCATTATTGTTCGTAATTGTGATGGACGACATCATGAAGGCAGCAATGAAAGAATATAGTAGGGCAAAGATGAAGGTAATGTTGTTCGCAGACGACGTTGTGATCTGGGGCGAGGATGAGAGGGAGGTAAAAGAACAGTTAGACGTAATAAATGAAAAGATTGAGCAATGGGGATTGAAGATAAATGTGGAGAAGAGTAAAACAGTGGTGATGAGTAGAGGTAAGAAAGAAGGAAAAGGAGTAATCAAAGTAGGAGATAAGGAATTGGAAGTGGTGAAACACTTCAAATACTTGGGAAGTGAACTGACTGAAGATGGAAGACATGATTTGGAAACTAGCAGAAGAATACAACTCGGGAGTGCTTTCTACCAACAGGTACGGGGACTAGTATGGAACAAGGATATACCAATTAAGGCTAAATAAGTTATGTACAAAGCATATTGTGTTCCTATAATGACATATGCAGCAGAAACTAGGACAATGACTAAGAGGGATGAGAGCAGAGTACAAGCAGCTGAGATGAGATTCCTGAGAAGTATGGTCCAGAAAACGAGGAGAAACAGTGTGAGAAATGAAGATATACGGAAAGAACTGGGAGTACAGAAATTAAATGACAAGCTGGTGCATAACAGATTGAGATGGTTTGGACATGTCAAACGGATGATTGAAGTAAGGCTACCAAGACGAGCACTGGAAACGGATGACAGGGAAGAGAGGACGAGGAAGACCTAGAATGCGTTGGATGGACTCGGTGGAGAATAGCATTAGAAAACGGAACCTGGATTGGAACACTGTGTCGGAAAAGGAATGGTAGAACGACAGAACAAAGTGGAGAGGAACCATATTTGCCCCCACCCAGTGTCGACTGGAAAAGGGGATCACAAATCCAACATGGCGGCGACGGGAAGTATAAATATTCACATGGACGTTTCTCGCAATTTAACCATCCGAGTGCAGTGAAACTTGGTACAGTAAATCCTTTTACGAATGTTAATCCACTGGCATCTAATATATTTCAATTGTTTCCATAACCACAAGATGGCAGCTGTGCGAAATTTTAAAATCTCGTTGAGGACCACAGAAAGGATCACAAAGGCGATATATATTTATTTTTGTTTCATGTGTTATGGTATGACTACTTCTTGTGTCCTAATCATGCGATTGAAGTTTGAATGCTACACGTACACAATAATCTTCATGTAACAGTACATAACTCTAGGACCTACATATATAAAATCCAACATGGCGACCATCCGAAATATTTAGTCGGTTCTCAATATCTACGAATCTATTACAGAAATCAAACTGAAATTTTGTATGTTGATAGTGGCAATTAACCTAAGTAGGTTATATGAAAATAGGCTGTATAGTTCTTCACGGAACTACTATTTTTTGTTCATAAATGAAAATAGGCTAAAACCACCATAAGTGTTTATAAAAGAATCTTCTACCCCATGTAACCGCACATTGTATATGATCGTACCCGCTTCGGCTGGGGGTTCCCGAGTGACAGGTCTGCCAACATTGTGCTGGAATTTATAATCTTCCCTGTCATTGCCTGCCAAGTGAGCCTGACTTTGATTGACACGTCTCACACCCCTGTTGGCTACCTCGTTCCAAGCACTTATGTTGGTGGGGTTGATGGCTGTTGTAATAAGGGGAAACACATCGAGGTCATATGTCCCTCCACGGAGTACTGGCCTTGGAGCGTGCTGGGAAAAGAAAGGCAAGGTCCATGAAAGGTGAACGATGAAAGACACCCTAGGTCTCCATACGTTATATTATCGTGGACGGAAGGAAACTAGAAAAATGAAAATCCACAGCCTGCTTCCAGTCTCCGACTGGGTCAGGAATGGAATGAATGAAGCCCCCATCTAGGATATGAACTGTGCCGGCTGCCGAGACCGGACGCACTCCTCTGGGGCAGTGATTAAATGAATGACAGATGAAATGAAATGATAGTGGAGAGTGTTGCTGGAATGAATATTTGACAGGGAAAACCGGAGTACCCGGAGAAAAACCTGTCGACCTCCGTTTTGTCCAGCACAGATCTCACATGGAGTGACCGGGATTTGAACCACGGACCCAGCGGTGAGAGGCCGGCGTGCTGCTGCCTAAGCCACGGAGGCTTTAAGGAAACTAGAGTTGATTATAATTGACAGGAAATACGCAGGAGAGGAGTGGAAGCAATGCTGGACTCAGCGGGAGCCCCGTGGTTGCCAAACTCCGTCCCACAAGTAGTCAGCGCCCTGGAGTAGTTGTAAAGTGCACCACATCAAACAAAATCAGTTAAAGTCTCCAAGGAAGTGTCACATCTCCAAGAGCAACAATTCCCTTTGCTCATTGTTTAACTGGTGATTCACAGCACGACGCGACACCCTCTCGGAAATGTATGAGAATTCAAATATCCGCTGAGTGCCAACAAGTGTCAACACTGGCAAATATACAGGCAGGCTCAGTACGAAGATCATTAACCGAGAGCAGACAATGGTGGTGCCGACAGACACAATATATTGACACAGTCAGGGGTGTACTTGTATCTCACACACAGGGGTGTAACAAATAGGCGAACTCACAAGTGAGTGCACATAAACCAAACAGACAACTTCAAGTTTTCCATTAGAAAGACTTGGAGCTTATCAACCCGCGATGGACTGGCGCATGGACCCGAGGCTTAAATAATGCTCTATATTTTCGTTTTGGTCAGCCCTCATTGCTGTGTAACATCTTTCCACTCGGTTGCTGGATATATTTGTGGGAGTGATTTTGAAAAATGGGACGGAAGTGTGTAAGACGCACTGCCAGCTGCTAAAGCAGCCAGGAGGGATGCGATCCAGCTGGCAGTGGTAAGAGGAAACAATGAGATTGGTACCATGACCAACTGTCGGTCATGTAAAATGTATATCACTTACGGATTACTTCAAGGTTTGGAGGTGCCACTACAGATATTCCTACAATAAATCATCTTCAAGTCGTCGTTCTTTGGTGTAAAAAAAAATCATTTTATCATATTTGCTGAAAACAATTATGATTTATTAAGAGTCTCTTTTTCAATCTCTGGATAAAAGTGATGGGCATCCAATCCCTGAGTAACTTTGCTCAACACTTTCATACTGAACGGTAAACGCTCATGCGAACTCTGGTGTCAACTGATTGAAACACAAACCAAATGTTCGAAGTCTTCATATCAGTATTTAAATGATTATATACTTTAATATGAAACATTGTAACTAGTCGGCAAAGCCGGTATTATGTTTCTGCACAATGGCTATTCAGATATTAACCCACATTGCGGTAATGCAGTGATCCGGCCATGTGGAACGCATATCACATTCGAATTACTTCAAGGTTTGTAGGCACCGTTACAGATATTCCTACAATAAATCATCTTCATATTGTAGTTCTTTGGTGTAAACATATTCATTATATCATATTTACTGAAAACAATTATGATTTATTAAGAGTATCTTTTTCAATCTCTGGATAAAAGTGATGGGGGTCCACTCCCCATGTAACTTTGCTCAACACTTTCATACTGAACGGTAAAGGCTCGTGCGAACTCTGGTGTCAACTGATTGAAACTCAAACCACATGTTCAAAGTCTTCGTATCAGTATTTAAATGATGGTATGCTTTAATATGAAACATTGTAACTAGTCGGCAAAGCCGGTATTATGTTTCTGAACAACGGCTATTCACATATTAACCCACATTGCGGTAATGCAGAGATCCGGCCATGTGGAATGTATATCACATACGGATCACTTCAAGGTTTGGAGGCGCCATTACAGATATTCCTACAATAAGTCATCTTCAAGTTGTCGTTCTTTGGTGTAAAAATATTCATTATATCATATTTACTGAAAACAATTATGATTTATTAAGAGTATCTTTTTCAATCTCTGGATAAAAGTGATGGGCATCCAATCCCCGAGTAACTTTGCTCAACACTTTCATACTGAACGGTAAACGCTCATGCGAGCTCTGGTGTCAACTGATTTAAACACATGTTCAAAGTCTTCATATCAGTATTTAAATGATGATATGCTTTAATATAAAACATTGTAACTAGTCGGCAAAGCCGGTGTTATGTTTCTGCACAATGGCTTTTCAGATGCTTTAATATGAAACATTGTAACTAGTCAGCAAAGCCGGTATTATGTTTCTGCACAATGGCTATTCAGATATTAACTCACATTGCGGTAATGCATTGATCAATATAATATATATAGATGTTTTTATACGGTAACTGGGCTAGCCTTTCATGGACTACTATAAGTATTCCGTTTACTGTCAAGTAGGCGTATTCATAACTAATTTAAAACACATTTCCATGCAGGAACATTATCGACAAAAAGACAAATATTAATGGAGCATACTTCCATATTTATTACCGGCACTTGAAAATAAGTAATTGTCTTGTAATCCAAATTTCTGTGGTTGTAATAGCTGCGTCGATAGCGTCTTGGTCTGCGAATCATAAGGTCTCAGGTTCGAACCCCAGTCCCGGCAATTATTTTTGCTACCAGATTATCGACTTAAACGATATCTACCATAACATTATTCGTCATTTTAACAGAATCTACATGAAATTACGATTTATCTAATTTTAATTACAATAGTTTGCACCAAGCAGGAGTTGTGAAATTTGATTTTATTGAACATTATTTCTAATGGTCTATAGATAGGCTAGAGACTATGGTTTCATTCCTCCTCTTAATTTACAATATAATATGTGATGTTTGTTCAAACAAGTGTGACAGTAGCATATCTCCAATTCAATCTATACATTCATCATAGTACCAGTATGAAAACGGAGCGTAAATTAACATTTTAAGAATGTCCAAGCTGTGTAGTATACGAGTAGGAAAACATGTCAGATGATTTCACATACATTTCATCTCAATTTCATAGTAGGATAACATGTTACACATCATATGCGACTACTTTAAGGCTCGTATCATTTTTTTCCCCTGTAGCTTACTGTACCTTCCTTCCTAGCCTTGAACTTCACCCTACAAAAGAAACATGTCCATAGCTTTTGGAACACTCAAGTTATTTCTATATTATTTACGGCCGGGTCAGATTTACCCATGGCGCCAGTCCCCACGTGACAATTTTCGGCTTACGTTAGTCGGGAAATCTGAAGAATAAGGGGGAAATTCCTACTATTTTGGTGCAGCACAATCACATAGCTCACGTTCTTGTTGATCCGTGTTTAGTGTCTAGGGACAGCTTGGTCATCAGCTCCTTTGATCCAAAAATCGAGATGACTGCTTTACCACCACTATCAAGGCTGTTACGAAAAGTATTGTCATTTCTCTGCAAGTTAAATTTGAAAAACATAAATTAACCTCATTTTATACTGGCAATAGTTCATAGGAAGACACTGGGTGTGAAATTACTTCATTAAAATCCGTACGACTTTAGAATAACCCGGCGCCAGTTCTCATGGGTTAATGAGTTGGAAGGGGTACTTTATACCCTTCAACTTAAATCGGTTGTGACACCCAGTCGCCTGCCGTATTGCTAGCATGTCGGAAGTTACACCTGACAAAGATCACAAAAGGCTAATACAAGCATAACTATCTGATATCTCTGACTGTTTCACTGAAGAGGAACTGGTGATAGCCCTGGACGAAATATGAAGAATAGAAAAGCTCCAATTTCTGCTGGCATACATCTTAAATAGTCCACTGTAGGAAGAACGTAAGGCAATTGCAGTTACAGTTGTTGACAAATATTTTGCGTAACGGAAAAGTTATTTCTGAGTTCAAACGGTCAAAGACCATAGCCATTCTGAAACCAGGCAAACCAGCAGGTTGTCCTGAAAACTAGCTTTGACGAGTGTTTGCTATAAACTCCTGGAAATGCTTACCTACAACAGGATTAGCGTAGCCGTGAGGACCTGGTTCTCGCTTTAACAACCCGTATTGAGGTTTGGTGTTTCGAAGTACGCTCCAACCCGACTAGTATATCAACTGGCGGGAACAACGACATTTATAGAAGACATGATGTTAACATACATCTTGACCTCAACCGAAGCATGCAACAAGTTCTTGGAAGAACGAGTACAGAAAGCAGCAGAAATCGACCCGGCATTCTACCGAACCCCAGTCATGAAAGAGGAAGAATGGAAAACAGCCGGTTACGAACTCCGCCACCTTTGCACAAGAGGGGAAATACATGGATTTCACCATCGAATCGGCAGCAGGAAAGTTTCCACAACGCCGACAATGAATGTGTATGCGAACTCTGCCACCAAGCCTGCCCACAATATCATCTGTTCGAATGTGCCCAAAGAACTCTGCCAATCTCACATTACGGAAAGGACTGATGTAAATGACGTTTTCTATAGAATAACTTTGTACACATTGTGTTAAAAAAATATATATATTGAGGCAGGTTTTGACAGACTTCTTCTTCACAGGGTGCCTGTCCGCTTCGAACGTTGGTGATCATCCTGGCTATGGTTTCTTTATTGGTCGCTATCCGGAACAATTGGGTGGATGTTTTTCCGAACCATACTCTGTAGTTGGCAAGCCAGGAAATTCTTCTTCGTCCTATGGCTAGTTTCCCTTCTATTTTCCTTGCAAAATGCATTGCAGTAGTTCATATCTGCCTCTGTTCCTCGTTATGCGACCCAGGTATTCAAGCTTACGTCATTTAACAATATTGACTATTTCTCGGGTTGTATTCATCCTTCGTAATACTTCTTGGTTGGTAATCTTATGAGTCCATGGTATCTTTAGAATCCTTCTGTATAACCATAGTTTAAAGGCGTGGAGTTTTGAAATAGTTTCTTCCTTGAAGGTCCATGTTTCTACGCCATACTGAAGTACTGGGTATAGCATTTGAGGAGTCTTATTTTTGTGGTGAAGGTGAGGTTATGACTCTTGAAAATCGAGCCCATTGTTATGAAAGCACTTTTAGAATTGGCAATTCTACAACGGATCTCTTGTAAGTTATCCCATTGTTCATTGATGATAGTTCCTAGGGTATTGAAATGTGAGACTCGTTCTATTCTTTCCTGATTTATGTACAGGTTTGCTTCTCTGATGTGCGAAGTGTTTATCGACCTCACAGCTGCATATGATACGGCGTGAAGAGAAGGTTTAATGTAAGGAAGGAAGGAAGCTTGTAGTTTAACGTAACCGTTAATCTTGAGATCATGAGCCACGGGACCTCCTTTTTACGTGGAATCCGAACCACAGGACATGTCATTTCACTTCGAAAATCTCACATGCATTGACCGGGAATCGAACCCGGACCGCCTTGGTGAGAGGCATACAGCAAGGTTTAATGTGAAAGTTCATCAAACTTACGGGTTGTAAAGAAATGTCAGCGCTCATAAACAAATATATTGTCGAACAGGGTGATCAAGGTAGAGATAGATAGTGAGCATACTAAACTAAAATTGCTTGCCAATGATCTGCCTCAAGGTTCTGTGCTCCCCCTTTTTTATTTTTAGCCTACTTTCGTTTTTTGCAAAAAATGAAAGTAGACTATGACATCAACACAGGGCCAAAAAATTGTGTGTCTGTCTGTGTGTGAGTGTGTGTGTATGTCTGTCCACCACTATCAATTGAAACACGATGAAACCGAATTGAAAGAAATTTGGTACAGAGATAGCACTAGCAAAAGGCACCTAATTGATATGTTTTATATTGAAGCCATCTTTACCAAAACGTAATGGTGGCCACTCAAATGGTCAAAAATTAACATTAAATTACTATCAAACTAATCATCGGATCTTCACAAAATTTGGCGAAAACATACCTTTATATGAGACACGTCCTGTCCTCAAACAACAAGGTTATCAGCCATACCATTTAAATATGGCGGCCGTGTGAATTATGCAAGTATTATAATCAATAGCTTAGAACACACCAATTCCGATTATCGAGCCGAGGGTGGTTTAAGCTATCCTGAAGGTCGTGATCCGTTATTTATTGTAATTTTAAATTATAATATTACACTTTATCATTGACTTAAGAGAGCTGAGTCGTCTCTGTCACATGACAAGATGGCGGCTGTCCCCTTCTGCCTGTCCTATATTTCAGTAATTTGAGAAAGTTGCATGCCATATAGCCTACTGATAACAATAATATAAGCTTTGTATGAAATCTTATATATAAAAGTGAAAGTCTGTATGTATGTATGTGGGTGGGTGGGTTGGTTCCGTATACAAACCTACACCGTTACACCAATCTCAACCGAATTTTGCATACACATAGTTTAGGACCCAGAAGGAACCGCTGGCTACATGAATTTTCGATAGTCTTTCTCATTCTTCTGATTTCGACCCTTTTGCACTCCAGCACATGCTAATCAAATCACAAAATATACTCATGAAGGAATGGCAAGGCGGATAGTTTCCATGGCAACATAGCTCAAGTCGAGACACGGCCGACTGGATGCCATTTGCGCTCTGCGCTACCGGTATAGAAAATTAGGATCTTTACTTGAAATCACGTTAGTTACTCAACTTCTCACACAGCACTGTCAACCGAGTTTAGCATAACAAAGACTTGACACTATATTCTACTATATATTTGTCAAATACCACTCACTCACTCATTCATTCATCACGAAATCTCAGAAACCATCAAACGGATTGGAATGAAATTTGGTATGCAGCTTCCCCAAGGGCCGCAAATGCCCACTAAGAGAGGATTTTTGGATATTCTGGTTCTAAAGGGGTGTTAAGGCGGTAGACCTGCATTTCATTGAACAGAAATATCTCCCGATTGGTTTCATTGGGGGATGTGATACTCGGAACATAAACTCATCATTAAAAACAAGAAGTTCCGTGAAGAACTATACAGCCTACTTTTCATGCCAATGATTATTCTAGAGTATATGAACCTATCTAGAATAATGACGAAATTAAGTTGGTAATATCAAAATATCTAATTAGTTCAAAATATACCTGGTATAATGTAGCCTAATAGAGCACTACAGTTGGCAGCCCTGGTGACTGAATATATTCTTAGTTCCATCTCTTAAGGTACAGAATACAAAATTTGGTTGAAGTCCAATGGACGTTACATGCAGTTAGACATTGGATCTATCAGCACGCGTAAAAGCATGTTGGCAACAATGTCATGCGTGTGCTGGTCAGAAATAATCTGAAATATTATGATATCTTTTTGTGCCAATTTTGGATGAAACACATTTGTTAGTATAGAAGTTACATGTATTTTAAAATTGGACATATCAGCAGGCATAGAATCATGTTGGCAGCACTGTCTTGTATTAATTACTCCAAATTAATCTAGAATGTCAGGTGCTATACGTGTGCAAATTATAGAGCTCTTGGCTTGCATATTTTCTGAAAATATTGATATTAGGGTAAAAAAATATAGACAGCATTTATTAACAGTTGGCAGTCCTGATTTCTCTTAACAATACTAATAGTAATATCTGTTATGGTACACATAGCACATATGAAATTTGGTTGAAATCCAACTGATAGTATAGAAGTTACATGTATTTAAAAATTGGTACTATCAGCAGGTTTATAATCATGTTGGTAGAACTGACGTATATAAGTTACTCCAAATTAATCCAAAATGTCAGAATATACGTGTGCTTAGTTTAAAGCTGTTGGCTTGCATACTTTCTGATATATAGGTATTTGGATGAAAAAAAATAGAGAGAGCAATTATTAACAGTTGGCAGCCCTGGTAGCCTTAAGAATACGCTCAGTCATATCTGTTTATGTACAGATATTACATACAAAATTTGGTTGAAATCCAATTGATAGTGTAGAAGTTATATGCATTTAAACATTGGACCTATCAGAAGGCTTAACATTATTTTGGCAACACTGTCATGGTTGGCCTCCTGGAAATTAAACTGAAATAGCCTTATCTACATGTGTGACAATTTTAGAATAGCTCCCATGCATACCTTGCAAGATATCCAACATGGAGCTCAAATTTCTAGTGCGTTTTTTCAGCAGTTGGTAGCACTGACATCATTTTCAAATATGGACGTGAGATATTCCGGTGCACATCTTTACTCATACTAAATTTGGTTTTGATTGCTGCAGCCGTTTAGGATTTGATAGGGGGGGACCCACACACAGCCAGACAGACAGACAGAAGGACAGACAGACAGACGGACAGACAGACAGACAGACAGACAGACACACATTTTCCCGGATCGATCTCATAAGTCTACTTTTTCCTCATTTTTGCAAAATGTGAAAAGTAGGCTAATAAGAAGACACGAGTCGGAGGGTTTTTCTATGTGGTGTATATTATGAGGTGAAAGGGGTGAAAAGTGGGGATTGAAAGATTCCTAACGGAGCGTGTATCTCTTAAACGACATAGGCGAGGAGTTTGAAACTCAGCGGGAAAAAATCAGCATAAAAATAAGTAAATATATGTTTGACCGTTTTATCATAAATACAATTTAAGGAGCCCATGGGGAGAGTTGAAATTCTGGAGGGGGGGGGGGGAGAAATAGGAAAGAAAGTGTCCTAACTGATTGACTGACTGACTCACTCATCAAACTCAGGGGGAAAAACTGCTTTAAAATAAGTAAATAGCTGTTCGACAGGTTTTTTTTCATAAATCAAATTTAAGGGGTTCATGGGGAGGGGTGAAATTCTGAAAAAAGGAAATTGAAAGAAAATGTCCTGACTCACTCACTCACTCACTCATCATCGCCCAGCCAAAATTATTGAAGTTAGAAACATGACAGTTTGGGGATATGTTCATTGTATTTCAAAACAGTCTACTAAGGGAGGATTTTCGGATATTCAGGTTCTAAAGGGGTCTTAATGGGGTTAAACATGCATTTCATTGAATAACAATATCTCCCGATTAGTTTCATTGGGGGATGTGATACACGGCATATAAACTCATCATTAAAAAGTAAGACACGTGTCTGAGGGTTTTTCGATGTGTATATTATGAGGTGAAAGGGGTGAAAAGTAGGGATTGAAAGATTCCTAACGGAGCGTGTATGTCTTAAACGACTTAGGCGAGGAGTTTGAAACTCAGCGGAAAAAATCAGCATAAAAATAAGTAAATAGGTGTTTGACCGTTTTTTCATCAATCCAATTTAAGAGGCCCATGGGGAGGGGTGAAATTCGGGGGGGGGGACAGGAAAGAAAATGACCTAACTGATTGACTGACTGACTCACTCATCAAACTCAGGGGGAAAAACTGCTTTAAAGTAAGTAAATAGCTGTTCGACAGTTTTTTTAATCAATCAAATTGAAGGGGATCATCGGGGAGGGTGAAATTCTGAAGGGAAAAAAAATGAAAGAAAATGTCCTGACTCATTCACTCACTCATCATCGCCCAGCCAAAAATATTGAAGTTGGAAACATGGCATTATGGGGATATGTTCGTTGTATGTCAAAACCGTACACTAAGGGAGGATTTTTGGATATTCAGGCTCTAAAGGAGTCTTAAGGGGGTTAAACCTGAATTTCATTGAATAACAATATCTCATGAGTGGTTTCATTTGTGGATGTGATACTCGGCATATAAACTAATCATTAAAAATAAGCAGACATGTGTCAAAGGTTTCTTCGATGTGGTGTATTATTATGAGGTGAAAGGGGTGAAAAGTGGGGGTTGAAGGATTCCTAACGGAGCGTGTAGGCCTATCTCTAAAACGACATAGGCGAGAAATTTGAAACGCAGCGAAAAAACATCAGCTAAAAAGATAAGTAAATCGGTGTTCGACCGTTTTTTCATAAATTAATTTAAGGGGCCAATGGAGTGGGGTGAAATTCTGGGGGGAAAAGGAGAGAAAGTGTCGTAACTGACTAACTCACTCACTCACCAAACTCAGGGGAAAAAGACAGCTTTAAAAATAAGTTAATAGGTGTTCAAGCGTTTTTTCATCAATCCAATTTAATGGGCCCATGGGGAGGGGTGAAATTCTGGTAAAAATAATTAAAAGAAAATGTCCTGTCTGACTCACTCACTCATCACGTCCAGCGAAAACTATTAAAGTTGGAAAAATGAAATTTTGGGAATATGTTCGCTGTATGTCGAAAACGTCAACTAAGGAATGAATTTTGTTTATTCGGGTTTTAAAGAGATGTTAAGGGGGTAAACGTGCATTTGATTGAATAACGATATGTCATGAGTTGTTTCTTAGGGGATGTGTTATTCAGTATATAAACTAATCATTAAAAAGAATTAGACATATGTCTAAGGGTTTATCGATGTGGTGTATATTATGAGGTGATAGGGGTGAAAATTGGGGGTTGAGGGATTCTTGACGGAGCGTGTATCTCTTAAAGGACATAGGCGAGAAGTTTGAAATTCGGCGGAAAAAGAACAGCTTAAAATACAAGTAAATAGGTGTTCGACTGTTTTTTTTCATAAATCCAATTTAAGGGGCCCTTGGAGAGAGGTGAAATTCTGGGGGAAAAAAAACAGGAAAGAAAGTGTCCTAACTGATTGACTCACTTACTCACTCATCAAACTCAGGGGGAAAACAGCTTTAAATGAGTAAATAGGTGTTCGACCGTTTGTTTCATAAATCCAATTTAAGGGGTTCATGGGGAGGGGTGAAATTATCAAAAATAAATGAAAGGAAATGTCCTGACTGACTGACTCACTCATCATAGCCCAGCCAAAATTATTAAAGTTAGAAACATGAAATTTTGTGAATATGTTCGTTGTATGTCGAAAACGTCCACTAAGGAAAGAGTTTTGAATATTCAGGTTCTAAATAGGTGTTAAGGGGGGGGGGGGGGGGGGTAAACGTGCATTTCATTGAATAACAATATCTCACGAGTTGTTTCATTTGGGGATGTGATACTTGGCATATATACTAATCATTAAAAATAAGCTTACACATGTCTAATGGTTTTTCGATGTAGTGTATATTATGAGGTGAAAGGGATGAAAAGTGGGGGTTGAAAGATTCCTAACAGACCGTGTATCTCTTAAACGACATAGGCGAGGAGTTTGAAACTCGGAGGAAATCAATCAGCTTAAAAATAAATAAATAAATAAATAAATAAATAAATAAATAAATAAATAAATAAATAAATAAATAAATAAATAAATAAATAAATAAATAATATAAATATGTGTTCGACCGTTTTTTCATAAATCCAATTTAAGGGGCCTATGGGGAGGGGTGAAATTCTGAAAGAAAAACGTCCCCTAAGGAAGGATTTTTTTGGATGTTCACTCTCATCGACCAACGGGGGCGTGGTGGCTCAGCGGTCTAGCTGTATGCCTCTCACCAAGGCGGCCCGGGTTCGATTCCCGGTCAATGCATGTGAGATTTTCGAAGTGAAATGCCATGTCCTGTGGTTCGGATTCCACGTAAAAAGGAGGTCCCGTGGCTCATAATCACTAGATTCACGGTCACGTAAAACTACAATCTTCCTTCTTCCTTCATCGACCAACCCAAACGATTAAAGTTAGAAGAATGATATTTTGGGGATATGTTTGTTGTGTGTCGAAAACGTCTACCAAGGAGGGATTTTTGGATATTCAGGTTCTAAAGGGGTGTTAATGGGGTTAAACCTGCATTTCATTGAATAACAATATGACACGACTATGACGCGAGCGAAGCGAGGCTAAAAATGAGATGATGTGCGTCTATGTATTACTCAATCACGCAAGTACCACTGGTCCGATTTACATGAATTTTACATGGAAGTAGCTGATTTACCTGGTTAACATAAAGGTTACTTTTGATTTCAATACTTTGTACTATTTAAATATGGCGACCATTTTAGTGACTTCACTACACCCTTTGGTTTAAAACTTTCATATTTCCATTTCAAATACAAAGAGAACGCTAAGAAATAGCAAACTTTTGATGGTATATACGAGGTTAAAAATTACATTTTCTATCCGAAAGGTATCCCCAACCGTTAGCGAGTAAAACCTAAATTTGTGCTATAAAACACGGTCAACGCCGAGCGGTGTAGTTGGACAAAATATTCCATCCTTAATATCCCTCTGCGCAGCACCTCGCCTATCCCCTGTTTTAACTGTCACCTTCATATTTTAATTTATTTATGACGCGTAGCGAAGCACGGGTACTTCAGCTAGTGATTTATGATGAAGATGTACTACAGTGAAGAAATCGTTTATTTCAAGACATTATTTGCTAACACGTTGTATCTAAGTCGGTTAATAACACTAAGATGTTACGGACATCTTAGAAGACATTAGAAAAAGGAGAATAGATGAACAAGATACACGTTGTCATCAACCACAGCCTTCTCAATGTCTCTGTACGGTGCTGTCATCTTGCGGGTTACGTGGGTAATTGTTCCACACATTCCGCTTTGTGAATCCCTGGCCTCCTGAAGTATTACAATTTTGTATTAGTTCAACTTTTAGCCATGACCGCGCTCTGATTACCTTCAAGCACTGCCAGCTGGATCGCCTCCCTCATGGTTGCTTTAAGCTGCCTGCCCATTTAACACTTAGAACAGAAATATTCATTGAATTGTTGAAAAGAAATAAGTTTAGGACTATAGTGAACAATATTTAAGGGGTCCCAGCTGCAGGAAGAACTCAGAAAACCGAAAGAGTTTGGACGAACAACGGACAGCGAATTGGGCACAGAGGAAACTCCGCACAAGCATAAAGAAATGAAGTTGTAGCGAGATACTAAGTGGGCAACTCGCTTGTAAAATAATAAAGCTGTAGTGATAAATGTTAGCAGACTCCACACACAGAACATCCATCCCTGGCTTATCAGTGTATTTTCCACAAGAATAGCAATAGTCACCAAGTTAGCTGAGCTGTGAAACCGAACTTTGAAGTCACAGAGACTGACTGAATTATGGCCACTGAGAGAATGAACGCGCCACTCCCAAATCAAAGGCAGGATGTAATCAAACGAGCAGGAGATAAAAAGAACACCAATTAAATTAATGTAAAGGACTCGTTGGATGATTTAGACCTCTCGCTTCGTGGTTATCAACAGAGGACTGATTCAGGAAGGAAATTGTCCCGAAATTAAAGTTGATGTGTCCCAGACATTGGCTCCCGGGCCGATCCAAGTGTTTCATGAGATGATCAATATCAATTCATATTTAGCCGCATTCTTTTTGCGGGCTTTCACCTAGGTGCAGTCCGACTCATCAGCAGACTCTTAGTTCACCCTGCCCGGACGCTGTTAGTGTAGCGCATCGCACTTCTTTGCTGCGGGAACTGACATCTCCCACAACATTCTCACAGTACATTGCACAGTGGGTCAAAATCGAAATGTAGGAGAACAAAATTATTTATTTTCATAAATCAAAATTTATTACTTCTACAGCATTCTCCTATAATTGCTGCTCACTATTCTGGGATATAAACCCATCTTAGTGTAAATCCGTCACCACTGTTCGAGTAGTCTGAACTGGAGGGTGAATGTAAGTGGCTGTGGTTTGGTTGTCTTTGTGGTTACTGTGATGCTTTAAGATGGAACATGCAGCTGAAGGTATGATCTTTGTAACGTGTTTCAGTTATTAATGGGCATAATTGTTACGTAATTTTAGCTATATTTGCATTATATAATATTTAACTATTATTTTAAAAAATGATATTTTCACATAGATTTTAGTATGTCGCGTCACTTTCTACTTAATGTTAAAATGTAGATAAAGTCTTTTAGTTTACGCTTATTATAAGATTTTTTTGCATCTTTTTGCAACTTAGTTATTTTACTTTTTAGAAGATGCCGCACAACCAGTTCTAACAGGTTTACAACTGTTTGAAGCACTGGGTTTGACGATTATGTAAACAGTGGAACTTTGTGACTTTGTTAAAAGTAAATTAGGGGTAGATAATTGTTCTGAAGAGATAACTGAATGATCTATCCAACTCCTAGTCATAGATAATTTCTTGCATGTGTAGACGTAGCTTAAAAAAGGTCTTAACTGATAGTCATTATCAAGTGAACAAATTATATACATTGCTTTCACTCTAAATTAATGATTAAAACGAAAAAATATTTTTGTCCCCCTAGATTTCGATTTCGACACACTGTGCATTGGTAGAGCCCTGCGCTGATAAACAAAACGTTATCCACATCCGCCCCGCATCCGCAAGACTGTTATGCGCATCCGCCCCGCATTTTCACGACTGTTATGCGCATCCGCACGACTGTTATGAGCATCCGCCCCGCATCCGCACGACTGTTATGAGCATCCGCCCCGCATTTTCACGACTGTTATGCGCATCCGCACGACTGTTATGAGCATCCGCCCCGCATCCGCACGACTGTTATGAGGAAATTGACTGAGGAATATCAAATGTGGGGGGGGGCTAAATATCAATTACAAGAAATCGGAATACCTTACATTAGAGAATAATGGTGGTGAGAAACTACGGATCGGAAATGCAGAAATTCAAAGTCACTGAATTGAAATATTTGGGCTCAATAATAGAAGCTGGGAAATAATTTCATCTGAAATTGAGAGAAGAGGAAGTGAGGCTGGGAGAACAATTGGAGCATTAAATTCCGTTTGATGGAGCAGAAACTTGGACGTTAAACAGACAGCAAGCAACAGAGATGGATTATTGGAGGAGGGCAGCAAAAAAAAAAAAAACAAGATTGGATAAAATTAGAAATACGAGAAAAGAGAAATTATGCAGGTTAAAAAAATGTTCCACAAGTGGTTGAAGAAAGTAGATTACAGTGGTTTGGACATGTGAAAAGGATGCAGAATAGTAGAATTCCAAATGTAATGTTACATTGGCAAGCTGAAGGTAAACGGAAAAGGGGTAAACCAAGAGAACAATGGATGGATGGTGTAAAGAGAAGCTTGGCTACCGGAGGCTAAACTGAGGAAGATGCTGAACACCGAAATTTGTGTAGGAGTAGAGTATTTCTTGGGTTGAAGGAAAACTACCATATCCCTCCCTATATTATTCTGGTAAGGTCCCATTGCAGTTTTGTACCGAAAATAAGGTCCCATTAACACCAACCTACACATATGGGGTACCTACAGGTTCAGCATAACCCAATGCGTAAGCGAAACGCACTCACGTACTTTTTAAATGCCTAAAATTAAATAAATACCTTAAAACATGTATATTTACTATGAAATAATGAAAGAATGCAACACGGTAACCATGGTAACAGAATCTCACAGTGTAACACCTCCTTTGCTCCACGTTGAGCGTACAAATGTAATGTTTTCTACTAGCCCTGCCTTGCACTTTGAAATATTTACTCTGACTAAGATATGTTGTTTTAATGGGCGCCAAGACCTCAACGCTATGTTGAAATCTAAATTTATATTTAACAACACCTAACTCTGGTAGAATATCTTCAAGAATCTTTATACTCAGATCGTGGTATGATTTGATCATTAACCCAACTAACAATTGTATCAGGAGAAGGAATTTGGTCTATATCTAATGTTGTTGTTGTGAGTCTTCAGTCTTTTGACTGGTTTGATGCAGCTCTCCATGCCTCCCTGTCCTGAGCTAATCGCTTCATCTCTACATAGCTACCACACCCTACATCCGAGGCTATCTGTTTAACATATTCTAACCTTGGTCTACCCCTACAGTTCTTGTCCTCGACCCTTCCTTCCATAACTAAGCTTGCTATTCCTGGGTGTCTTAGTATGTGTCCTACCAACCTATCTCTTCTCTTCATTAGCAGTCGCCAGAAACATCTCTCCTCTCCCACTCGTCTTAATACCTCTTTGTTTGTAACCCTATCTACCCATCTGATCTTCATCATTCTCCTGTAACACCACATTTCAAATGCTTCAATTCTCCTCTTTTCTGCTACACCAATAGTCCAAGTTTCACTTCCATAGAGCGCCACGCTCCAGACAAAGGCTTTCAAAAATGACTTCCTAATACCTAAATCTATACTCGATGTCAGCAGATTCCTTTTTTGTTGAAATGCTTTCTTTGCCTGAGCCAACCTACTTTTTATATCCTCTTTGCTTCGTCCATCACTGGTTATTCTGCTTCCTAAGTAACAGAAGTCCCCTACTTCCTTCAGCTTTTCACCTGCCAATTTGATCTCCATAGAGGTTTCTGATTTATTTCGGCTGCATTCCAGTATTTTTGTTTTACATTTATTAATTTTCATCATGAATTATTTCCGTAAGACGGAGTCCATACCATTCAAAAACTCATTCAAATCCTCAGGCTTGTTGGCCAAGATGACTATGTCATCAGCAAATCTCAGAGTTGAAATTATTTCTCCTTGAAACTTCACTCCCACTTTACATTTTTCTCTAATTTCCTTCATTGCTTGTTCAATGTAAAGATTGAAAAGTATGGGTGATAAGTTGCAGCCTTGCCTTACACCTTTCTGAATACCAGCTTCTCTCTCAATCTAATGCTACCTTCTGAAAGCAAAGATTGCATGGTTAAAAGAAATGAATTTATTATATAAAACAAGTATTGCAAAATTAATAATAATAATAATAAGTTATAAATTTAAATTGGAGCGTTGCGATTTGAATATTACCGCTAGAAAATTACGTGAAAACGGAGTCGGATAAATTACTGATTTTACTCTTATTCCCAAGCTATGAAATTACTGAAATACTGAATATAAAAAAGAGACGAGAGATTACGTAGTTTTGAGTCATTCGCGCTTACCACTGGAAATTGCCGTAGCATCTCCCTCGTACTGGATGTTGAAGAGAGCTTCCCACAGCCTCCTGGACGTCGTCATCTTCTTCGTTAGTTGATGAGATAATTGTAGATATGATAATTTATGGTCCGAACATCGGAACCAACCACACGTACAACCACACTGGTTAAGTTTTACAAAGATAGTCGCCCTGCCTCCTCGGCGCAAACCATATATGAGTAGCCCGTTTGCAAAGGCCGCTAAGTGCATTATAAACGAAACCGAGTAAATGACGAAAAGCTGCTATGACCAAACTATTTAAGCTAATACCATATTTCTTACCCCTGAAAATCAACATAAAAACATTTATTATTCAGTTAAAATCTGTGAAATCTACGGTTGGATCTTCAGTCCCAAAACATACATTAAAATATTGACTTAGCGGTTTTTGCACACGTTTTGTGCAGTTAGCGACATTTGCACCCGTCACGACGAGTCTATAATGAAACTTCGTTTGCAAAACCAGCTATTTTGTTGTTTTACGAATGCCATTTAGATGATATTTCAAAAAAGTACTACTTAAGTTCCAATGTGGTTTATTAGGAAAAATATATTTTGAAAAAAAATAGAACACGTTGGGTGCGATAAAAGGATTTTTAAATACATCTTAAACACCATGCAACGTCTTTTAGACAAAATAAAAATTGTTCAAATAATAACATGCTCAAAACGAGGAAAAATGGCCCTTAATTTAGGTCAGGTCGTCCTCGACACCGTCCGTCAGCTCAAAATCTGATGGATCTTCGTCTAATTCCTCTGGAGGTCGGACGATATTGTTGCGAATGGCTTCTTGCTCCTGGAAGACCTCATTGAAAGGTTGCCGTTCGTTGGCCTGTTTTCACCGAAGTGCACTCTAAATGCCGTCGAACGTATTCTAGTTTAGTTTCTTTGAGTGCAACACCTACATGAATTGGTAAGGGACCAGGGTGTTTGTTAAAATTCATTCCTCTTTTCATGATGCTCTTCCCGTCACCAACCTCAACATTGTAGAACGGCTACCCTTGGATCGGACTCTTTTTTGTGCCAATATTGTGAACACGATTTTCTTCACTATTTGGAATTGTTTACCATGCCATCCGTATGTGCTTTCCAATCTCTAACAGGACATTCATCTTGTCCCAGGCGAACTACAGTCGCACATTTCTCAATACGCTTGATGTATCTGGAAGGATGTTCAAAGACACTCACTTTACGAAGTTGCCGTTCAATATTTCCAAAAACTCTGTCAGGTGGGATAAATGAGTGGCCCAATATTGGGAACCATATCTGTATTTCCTCTACATCCATCTAGCAGTAACCAGTGAGATAGCATGCTGATCATAGTCTCGTTTTTGTTCTGACCCTCACAGCCTAAGTATGTTGCACCTAACACTTATGCTAGCCAGTTTGTGATGAACTGCCGGCGCTATTTGGTTCTAACCAGACGTAAGAAGTTGTTTTCAACTCCAATATCAACGGGATCAACTACTTCAACTTGCACTATTTCTCCCACTACTTCTGCCATTTCTGTTCTTCCCTCCGTATTTAGAACATCCGCAGTAGCATTACAGTCCACAAGCGTATTGAGAAATGTGCGACTGTAGTTCGCCTGGGACAAGATGAATGTCCTGTTAGAGATTGGAAAGCTTCATTTAAATACACAAGATCACTCATTTCTCTGGCTTGAAATGCCCACAAGCAAGAAACAACTTGTCGATCAACTGTGCTTTAAAACTGTGTATTTTGGCAAGGCAGAATGTCATTGTTGCGTGCGCTTCCTCAGTGGTGCAGCCAATCCAAATCCGAAACACAAAACTATCCTTCCTGATCGTAATGAAATTAATAATAATTATTTATCGTAAAGGAGTTTTGTGGGAGGAATATCGGCAGTTCCTGTACCAGTTAGCGTATTTTTCAGCCGTATGAGGCAAGGCAGACGCCATACCTATAGAACATAGCGGTCTTTGGACACGTGGAACATAAAACTGGCTTTGCAACCGTAGCCAACAAGCATTTAGCGGTTTATGCAAACGAATGCGATTTTTGTTGGCCATTTTCAACGTCTTTGAGCGGGTTATGCACCTTGAAACTTATTCCATTGTGTAGCCAGTTAAAAGACGAACGTGACGGTGTGCCCAACTCAAAATCGACAAAAAGTGCACTTAGCGGCCTTTGCATCTGGACTACTCATATGCATTCCTCATCTCCCCTCTCTGGACCCCGTCTTCTTCTCGCCCGCTCTCCTCTGATTGGCTGAGCCACCACGCGCCACCCACCTCCTCAGGGTCATTACACTCGGCGCGAGGATGATGTCGATTACCGGTCCAGGCCATTTCGCCTTTTCTTGAAGCAGCAACCCAGCTTGAGTCATGCTTCTTGACAAGAATAAGCCTGTAGCCGAATTCCCAGTGACTCATCTCTCTCATAATACCCTAACTGACAAAACTCCGTAAAATTCCGTAATCATATAATTTTCTACGATAATGTTGTTCGTAATAATTTGCTTGATAGTGTTATCTATAACATTGAAAACCTATCTGTATATTTATAATTTTATAAAAAATGCTCAAAAAAATACCCTAATAATAATAATAAGTTAAAAATAATAATAATAATAATAATAATAATAATAATAATAATAATAAGTTACCATGAAAACTTCTCTTGGCTGAACAATTTGCCGCGTAAATAAATATAGAATGGCTTCCTACTGACTTATGTCAGTGGCGTAAAATCCCCTCGAAAAACACGTTACATATTCGCCTCGGATCATCGGATGATTTACCGTGATGACGGTCCATTATCCGACTATCCCAGACACGTTAATAATCCCCATCCAAAATACATATTACATAAATGAAATCACCCTAAATTACATATATATACACTCATAACTTTTCTTTACGCACTTTGCGTCAGAGTTTGTTGTCACTATGGATTGCACTTTGCAACCAGTCCAATGTTTTTCATATAGAATAATGTTCCACGGATATTTCCGTCTCTCTAATTTCTCTTTGTTGGAAAAATAGACATAAATAATGTGTGAGCACTATGTATATAAGATGTCACATCAGACGCATCAAGGTGTTCTGATATATGTATCACCACAGAACTTCCTAATTTCACTGGAGGTCCCTTCCTTATGGTGAAATTTAATCTCACTTATCACTGAGCACACGATCACACTATTGTGGCAGCGCATCGTGACCATAATACTTAATCTCTCTTTATAATAGACGAAATTAATATTGACTTCTGAAAAAAAAAAACAGTAAGTGCGCATTACATATAACACCAAATATTTCTGTGCCGTAATCGCCCTGTCTTCTTAAGTTCCCGTAGACCATCTACTTAATACTAGTTCTCAACACAGACCAGTTCTCCTCACACAAATAATACCTTTGTACTAAATACCTTAAATTACACACTTATAATTCTTGCATGGCGAGGTCGTAAACAGAAATCACGTGTGCTGTTATGTATGAGTTTCATGAATGACTGTCTCGCCTTCTGATGGCCCATCTTTTGTCTCGTGGACGCCTTAAGCAAAAATACCCTGTTCAAGCGCTCACCCATCTCTAGGAGACAAATGGGAATTCACCAGCGCTACCAAATTCTGGCCTTGGTGTATCGAGACATTTTAGTGCTCAAGAGAATCCGACAATCCCGTCATATTTCCCTGTACCTTAAAAACTCTCAATTACTTACATACTGCCCCCCTGTGTGACTTCTGATACGCCTGCCTGGAAGACCAGATCTTCCTCGCACCAAATACCACACTTACTCATTTGATAGGCTGGCTCGCCAGCTAAACACACTTACTTTATGACACATACTTTCGTAGACTATGTATATTATACGTACCGTATAATCTGTTTCCCTTACTATCCTCCAGCACATATGCTGTTTTGCCAATACGTTTGGAGACTATAAATGTTTCTGTGTCACCTGCTTCCAACCTTGCAAGTGGCTCCCTTAAATGAATGTCATCACGTTTCTCTACCTACCTATTTCTCAGTGTCTGTAACGATGCCCTGTTGCTACTGTCCACACATGCTAACCCTACTTTCATCTGGTGTCACACCTCTACTCGACACTCTATGACCTAAAAATGTCACTTCTGACTGACAGAATGACGACTTAGACAGCTTCAAAGTGAACCCTGCCTGATCTAACTTCTGAAAAACTATATCTAAATGACGTAGATGCTCCTCAAAACTGCGTGAACTAATTACCATATCATCAATATAAATGGTTACAAACTCTCCTGTGTCATCCCCTAATGCGATGTTTAAAGCCCTAATTAAAGCTGCAGAACTACTCTTTAACCCATAAGGTGTTCTACAAAATTGATAAAGGTTATATATAAGACTAAAAGCTGTAAATGGTCTATCCTCGTGCATAAGTGGCACTTGCCAAAAACTGGAACTCAAATCTACACAAGTGAAATACTTCTTCCCCTCAAATGTTTGCATTAATTCCACTATTGACATAGATTTCAGCTGATCTGAACTAATTCTACTGTTAACCAAACGAGCGTCTAAACAAATACGAACTGTGCCGTCGGCCTTGGGTACCATGATCAAAGAATTAACATATGGACTGTTAGAGTGCACAATAATCCCATCTTCAACCATTTGGTTAATTTGTGCCTCAACTGCACTCTGATAAGCGAAAGGTACAGGATATCTATGTCCTGTGAATACTGACCTATCAATAACGTTCAATGAATGTGTATAGCAATTGGCCATACCAATGCGATCCTCAAAAACTCTCCTATTACACAATAACACATCATAGAGCCGAACACATTGTTCCACCTCTATATTTCCCTGAAATGCAGCATCACGTAACGAGTCCTCTAGACTACCGTTCGTAATCACACTGCCCACAAAACATGGAGAACCCCGCTCTACGGCTGGCGATATCTCATTTAAAGTACAAATCACACCTACAACACTACTTCTCTGAATATGGTCATTGAACGCTACTTCTACTTCAGAATCTCCCCATTTAAATTTCAAACTCCCTACATCATAACATAAGTTACCAGACACTCTACTTAGCCACTCTGAACCCAAGATAACACTGAATACTAAATTTGGAATTACAAGACAAATCTGCTTCTCTACATGATTATTAATTTTAATGTCTACTAAAACTTGCTTAGAAATTACTTTAGACCTCTTCCCACAGCTGTGATAACAAAAGTGCTTTTAATTGGCATCTCCTCAAAATTTACTCCAGTTCCTTTCATTTTATCATAAAATGCACTACTTATGCAACTCTTCATACAACCACTATCAATTAAAACATCTGTGTACGCCTCGGACACGTTAAATTTAACTATGGGGCTCTTACTGACCACCTCCTGAATAATACCTTCATCATTTAGTTCACGTAATAATTCATTTCTTACATTTAGGTCATAGGGTTCCTGTATAAGTGTATGGACAGGGCATGTTACAGACTGAGATTCTGACCTTGAATTGCAGCCTGGTTCGTGTTTAAAGTATGGCTACCACTTGGTGTAGTACTACTCACTACTGCACTGGTCTGGTTGTTCTGGGTTGCGTTAACGGTAGCTCTCTGTCCGTTATTACCATTGGGCTGATTCCCTCCTTGACCCCTGTTCTGGTTATAATTGTTATTATTATTATTATTATACCTCCCTTGGTTACCCCTAAAATCATTATTTCGGCCTTGATTTCCCCTGAAATCATTTTTTCTACCTTGGTAGTTTGTACCTTACCCATTTCCTCTGTACTGGTTTTGTTGATTATTATTATTATTATTTTGGTTCCCCCCTATTTTGAACGCTGGCCCCTTCGCCACTGTTCCATTGAACTTCCTGGTTCCTATTCTCATTAGGCCTGTTATTATGGTTACCCTGGTTCCTACCGAAATTCTCCTCGTAACCACCTCTTCCCAGAGCATCGAATGTACTTAATACATTCTCCACTTGTGAGATAGATTTAACATTTTGGATACAGGCAGCTTCTTTGATTCTGTATGGAAAATGTCTTAGTAATAGCCTGACTACATCACTCTCTTCCTTCAAACCATCCAGATATTTGCACGTTAATACCTGTCCTAAAAAGTACTCGGTCATAGTGTAGTTTCCTCTCGGGTTATATTTCCCACACACAATTCCCTCACGATGCTGAGACTGAATTACCTCATTCCAAAATTTCTCACAAAATTTAACTTTAAAATCTGAAATATTCTCGAAATTGTCACTGTAGACAGCAAACCAGTTTCTTGTCTCCCCTACAAACACTTGCTCTAAAATTTCAACTACCTGGCACCACTCAATACTACCATCTTCCAACCTCTCCCCGAATTTATTTTCTATTGTATTCATGAACTCCATTGGACAACCCTGCCGATTACTAAATTTGCCTAGTTCTATTTCCCTGTGTGTGCTATTCACATAAACTGGCCTACTCTGGCTATTTTCCTGCCTAATTCTAGCTTTCAACTTCTGTTCTAATTCAGCAATTTTCTCCTCAGCTTTTCTTTCAATATTAGTTACAGTTAACCTAATGCTCCCTTCCGATGCTTCAACATTACCACTTAATTTAGCTTGTTTCTCACTAATCTCATTAATGCTTTCCTTATTCCTCTCCCTTAAAGTATTAACTTCAGTGATTATTTCTGCATGTACTTGATCAATTCTTCCCCCCAGCTGTTCTTTAAACTCTTTAGTTGCTACCTGAATTTTGTCAATTTCTCCCCCCAATTGCTTTTTGACCTGCTGTGTTTCCAGTTGCACTAGCTCTTTTAAATTTTCAGCCTGTGTACTGATTCTAATTTCTAACTCTCCTCCTGTACTTTTCCTAATTTTCTGTTTACATCTACAATAATCTCTTTAGCCTTTTCTTCCATCACCCCCCTGATCTCACCTCTAATCTGCTCAAATTTATCACTAATTTCCCTACTGTTTTGTTCTAATTTAGCATTATTTTGTTCGAGTTTAGCATTGTTTTGTTCAAGTTTAGCGTTTAAAGCATCTGTACTAATTTTATTTTGTTGCATAAACTGAAGAAGCAAACTGTCTAACCCTGCTTGATGTTTTGATTACCCCCCTCAGTATCGGGATTTACCTCCGACATCCCTGTACTGCTTTCATTTCCAAGACTAGCCATGCTGCTCGTATCTTCACTATCCAACTGGTGACCACTACGCAACTTCATCTCTTCCTCAGCATTACCCATGCTGATACACACCGATAAATGAAAAACCCCCAAAATACAGGCACAGAAATATATACCCTTCTCCTTCCACAAATGTTATTAGGTTTTCAGCCCCAAGTTGGTAGCGACAAATGTAACACTTCCTTAGCTCCACGTTGAGCGTACAAATGTAATATTTTCTACTAGCCCTGCCTTGCACTTTGAAATATTTACTCTGACTAAGATATGTTGTTTTAATGGGCGCCAAACCTCAACGCTATGTTGAAATCTAAACTTATATTTAACAACACCTAGCTCTGGTAGAACATCTTCAAGAATCTTTATACTCAGATCGTGGTATGATTTGATCATTAACCCAACTAACAATTGTATCAGGAGAAGGAATTTGGTCTACATCTAATGCCACCTACTGAAAGCAAAAATTGCATGGTTAAAAGAAATGAATTTATTATATAAAACAAGTATTGCAAAATTAATAATAATAATAAGTTATAAATTTAAATTGGAGCGTTGCGATTTGAATATTACCGCTAGAAAATTACGAGAAAACGGAGTCGGATAAATTACTGATTTTACTCTTATTCCCAACCTATGAAGTTACTGAAATACTGAATATAAAACAAAGAGACGAGAGATTACGTAGTTTTGAGTCATTCGCGCTTACCACTGGCAATTGCCGTAGCATCTCCCTCGTACTGGATGTTGAAGAGAGCTTCCCACAGCCTCCTGGACGTCGTCATCTTCTTCGTTAGTTGATGAGATACTTGTAGATATGATAATTTATGGTCCGAACATCGGAACCAACCACACGTACAACCACACTGGTTAAGTTTTACAAAGATAGTCGCCCTGCCTCCTCGGCGCGCAAACCATACATGCACTCCTCACCTTCCCTCTCTGGACCCCGTCTTCTTCTCGCCCGCTCTCCTCTGATTGGCTGAGCCACCACGCGCCACCCCCCTCCTCAGGGTCATTACACTCGGCGCGAGGATGATGTCGATTACCGGTCCAGGCCATTTCGCCTTTTCTTGAAGCAGCAACCCAGCTTGCGTCATGCTTCTTGACAAGAATAAGCCTGTAGCCGTATTCCCAATGACTCATCTCTCTCATAATACCCTAACTGACAAAACTCCGTAAAATTCCGTAATCATATAATTTTCTACGATAATGTTGTTCGTAATAATTTGCTTGATAGTGTTTTCTATAACTTTGAAAACCTATCTGTATGTTTATAATTTTATAAAAAAATGCTCCAAAATATACCCTACTAATAATAATAAGTCAATAATAATAATAAGTTACCATGCAAACTTCTCTTGGCTGAACAATTTGCCGCGTAAATAAATATAGAATGGCTTCCTACTGACTTATGTCAGGTTACAACAGGTTCATCTATTTCTGTAAGACGCAATGCAATTACAATTATTACATTACTGTGAAAGTTTCCAGACGGTTATAAGGTTATAAATTAAGCTGTAAAATTCATCAATACATACAGTATAATGCGCTTAAGGGGGTCAAGGGGCACTCTAGAATTTTTTCACGAAATTTTCACGTGTGAGTGTAGTACGAAAGGTCTTTTTCACCCGACTATAAAGGGTCTCCGAAAATTATATTTAAAGGCCCTTAAATTAACAGTGTCTGTGATATTCCCAGAAAACTAACTTCGCTCTGATATACCTGTGAAGGAATGACAAACCCCTAACCACTGCACCAGTAGCCGAATTGATAAAGTCTGCTTATTCTTACCAAGGATAAATCAGTCATAGCATGCATGATTGAGATTTTGCGAAGTGTACTCTTTACAACTAGAATATTCGCGGGCGAAGCCGCGACGGGTAATGCTAGTTGTATAATATTCCTAATAAAGAATAATAATAGTAATAATAATAATAATAATAATAATAATAATAATAATAATAATAATAATAATAATAATAATAATAATAAAGGAAGGTACATGGATTTCTGTTTGAAGCAAGTGGTGGAATGATATACTAGTAGTTTGTGTGCGGTATCCAGTGAGATCTCCAGTCCTGTTACGGACTTCGTCCTTGTCTCGTCAGATCCGTTATAAAGGACTCTTTGAACACTCTGCACCACCATACTTACATTAAGTCAGAGAACACGTTCTTAAGAACATGAGCGCTTAGTATCCCTACGAAAATCTCAATTCCTCATGAACTTGTTCTCCAATTCAGTGTGTCTCAGCTGTAAAAAAACGATATATTTTTAACTCACGTAAAATCCTCTTCTTCATGTGCCGTCTCCTCTAAGAAGGTTGCCGACCATTACAGAAATCCAGTTTTTGGATCTAGCAGCACTGAAAGGTTCACTGGAACTAAACTTGAACCATTTTTTTTAGATTGTCCAACCAAGAGATCCTTCTTCTTCCTCGACTCCTTATGCGCTCAACCTTCCCTTGAATAATTTCTTGCAGAAGACGATACCTGTCGCCTCTTATTATATGACCCCAGTATTGTAACTTCCTAATTTTGACACAGGTAATTATCTCAATATCTCAAGATTTGTGACTCCATCCATCCAGCTTACTCGTAAGATCCACATCTCAAACGCCTCTAGTCTGTTAATCATATCTTGTTTGAGTGTCCAAGCTTCCATACCGTAGGAGAGTACTGAGAACACATAACATTTTAGCAACCTTACTTTAAAATTATACTGAAGTCCCTATTGCATAATAAATTTCTCATTTGATTGAATGCACTTCTGGCTTGTCCTATCCTTGCCTTAATTTCTTGAAAGCAATCATTGGTATAATTGACTATGGTTCCTAAATATCGGTATTTCTGAACTCTTTGAACTGATTCACCTTTGATTATCAAATTTCCTGGATTATTCTCTTTCGAAATTACTGTAAAACTGGGTTTCTTAACATTTAGAGTTAAACCACTTTCCTCGCTGGCTTCTACCACTCTATCCGTCACCAGTTGTAGATCTTCAAGGCATCCAGCGATTAGTAGAGTATCGTCCGCAAATCTTAAATTATTTACAAGTTTGTCATTCACCTTAATCCCTGATGTAACACCCAAAAGGGCAGTTCGAATTACGTCTTCAGAGTAGGTGTTGAATGATTATATATATTTATTGAACTAAACACAATGTGTACATAGTAATTCTATAGAATACGTCATTTTCATCAGCCCTTTTCATAATGTGAGATTGGCAAAGTTCTTTGAGCACATTCGAACAAATAATACTGTGGGCAGGCTTGGTGACAGAGTTCGCAGACACATTCATTGTCGGCGTTGTGGAAACCCTTCCTGCTGCAGATTCGATGGTGAAATCCATGTATTGCCCCTCTTGTGTAAAGGTGGCGGAGTTCGTAACCGGTTGTTTTCCATTCTTCCTCTTTCATGTCTGGGGTTCGGTAGAATGCCGGGTCGATTCCTGCTGCTTTATGTACTCGTTATTCCAAGAACTTGTCGCATGCTTCGGTTGAGGTCAAGCTGTATGTTAACATCATGTCTTCTATAAATGTCATTGTTCCCGCCAATTGATATACTAGTCGGGTTGGAGCGTACTTCGATATACCAAGCGCATTCTTTAAGTATCTGGCTTTGAATCTATCCAGGGCTTTGACATTCTTGTAGTTGAGGTATGGCCATATTACTTCGATGGCGTATGATGCTACTGGGGCAATTTTCAGTTTGAACAGAGAAATTGTTGTCGCCAGTGATAAGCTTCTAAGTCTTTTTATTTCCATTGTGGTCTTAATTGTGGTGATTGTTCTATCCTCGATAATGGATAATAAGGATAATGGAGACAGTAAACATCCCTGTCTCACATCTCTTTCAATTTTTATTTCATTTGAAACCCTGTTGCCTTCTCTCATTACTGCGGTCTGATTATAGTAAAGTTGGGTAATAATTTTCATATCCCCTCTGGCTAGTTTTTTTCTTCTGAGCAACTGAATCAGTTGCCTCTCAAAGTTAATGTTATCATCTTAGAATTTTAAACATTTGTAATAGGAAATGTGATTGCGGTAAACATCCACACGAATCCTCTTGTACATGTACGGAAAGTAACTCGTAATGGGATCGTGGAACTTGGTGACACGACACTACTGAAGTTAGCAGCAAGTTGGTGAGCCTAACCAACCATGGCGACGCTCAACTTTGTCTTGACGTCAGAGCTCTGTGACCTCCTCCACATGTTGTAACAGACACTTCCCTAAAGTATTTAAAATGTTCGATAACTTCATCTTTTTTGCCTCACTCTCACTGATTAAAAACTGTAGCACGGGTGTAATATGTCCAGCACTTCGGCTGACAACAACTTGGCAACGCATACCTGCTAAATAACTCTTTCTTAGATAAAACCATCATTTTAGGATTCAACTCATCATTAAGACTAACTTGGTATCTTTTATTATTATTATTATTATTATTATTATTATTATTTCTACATTCATTTCACCACATAAGTGGGACATATCAACTTATCGTCGGCTTGTTTGCAAGACGGTATGGCTAATTCTCTTACGGTGGCACATTGAGAAACGAGCGAACAATGGAACAGGTCTCCAAGATGACGGTGATATGTAGACCAAGATGTATTCCCAATATTTGTAGATTGCAAGCCAATGATTTGGGGATGATGCCGGTAGAAGAAATTACTATGGGCAGAACCACTACACTTTCCTGTCTCCTCATTTGCCGTATTTCCTCAGCCAAGGGCAGATATTTGGTGATCTTCTCACAGCAGTTTTGTTGCAGATTATGGGAATTGGGCACTGCAATATCAATGAAGAAGTTTCTCTTCTGCACCTTGTCCACAAGAACGATATCTGGCCGGTTTGCTGGTATGGTTTTATCAGTAATAACTGATCGGTTCCATGAAACTTGTGACTAGGATTTTCCAAAACGGCGTCAGGAACATACTGATAGTAAGGTAAAATATTATCAGATAATAAGTGCTTTTGAGCAAGGTGTAGGTGCATTATTTTGGCCACTTGGTTGTGCATTTTCATGTAATCAGTACAGGAGATTGCTTGGCAGCCTCCTGTGATACGTTGAATTGTTTCCGGTTCTAGTTGCCATCTTCTGCATTTATCATCCTGAATAGTGGTGATGGGGTAGCGCACCTGCTTCTCACCTGGAGGCCCCGGGTTCGATTCCCGGCTCCGTCAGGGATTTTAAAACTGACGTGAGGGTTGGAACGGGGTGCACTCAGCCTCGTGAGGACAATTTAGTAGTTGTCTGAGAGTGAGGCAGCGCCCCGGTCACGAAATCCAAGATTAACGGCCGAGGGGACCCGACGCGCTGATCACGCGTCACCCCAATATCTGCAGGCCGAATGGCTGGGCAGCGGTCGCTTGGTCGGCCTCAGCCCGTCATGGGCTGTAGTGCCACGGGTTGACCTTTTTTTGACTATTATTATTATTTTACATCGTTACACCCGTCTAAGGAGTACGACTGAACCTATCTTTCTTGTCCTCGAAATATTTATGTTAATCATCTCACTATGGATCTTTCAGCGCTAAATATAATCTCTATGCACTGTATAACCGTGAAGAACTGAACAATTGCATAATTATTGTTGGCCAAGTATTGGAAGTTCAGCAATTTCTCTGTATTTTTGGGGGTTTCACCTGGGTGCACCAAGTCAGGCTCATCAAAGGGTTCTTGGTGACCGTGCCTGGACCGCCGCAGGGGTAGTGGACCATGCAATACGTCCCCTTACATGAGGCGCATTTGCGTTTCTTTACTCCGAAAGCTGAGAGCTCTTTCAGCTTTAGAGGTATCCAAATATTGGCGATTCTTCTGGCGCAAAAGTCACAGTAAGAATTATTTGGTTGGTTGGTTCCTCAGTTTAGAGGCTGCGACAACGCGATCATGTAGCTCCGTGTTCTTTGGGTGTGTGTAGAATCTGTCTGATAACCGGTGTTAATTGTGATGACTGTATTAGTGTGTGTTATCTGTTTTAATTCAAGTGAGGACTGCAGACCTTTAATTTCAAGCAGTTCCTACTTTTGCCGCGAAACGCCTCCGTCAACGACTAATAGTTTAGAACTTAGCTACCAGACGCCTTCGCAGTCGGCTCTTGGCAACGAACGTAAGAACGTAAGAGCGTTGTTTACATTCTTAACCTATACAATTTAGCTTCACACAGGTGTAATTAGTGGAAGGCTCTTTAACATGCCATAAATCAATTACATGGGACCGCCGGCTTTACTTCCCCTCCGAAGGAGAGCATACTGAGGGATTTGTAACGCTCTTAAAAAATCCGACGACTTCGGCCGGATTTGAACCCACGATCTTGGGCATAGAAGCTCAGCATGCTACCGACAAAGCCACCGAAGCCACCAGGTAAGAATTATTAATGGATTTTAATTGCATACGGTAATTGTTTACAAGCTTGTGATTATGGCCAATTTCAAACCGAGATGCAACGTCCTGATCTTCTGTCGAGTTTAAATCTACGCAAAACAGTGTAACCATCTCCTTTATGAGTGGGTGCAGGGTTACCATTCTTTTTTTAAAATCCCAGACACAATCCGTACAGTGGCAGCTGGAGGAAAATTGTTCTGGGCGTTGCATTATTTTCATTAACGAGGGGTGGGGGAGTAGGGAGGTGGTAGGGTTAAATACTGCTTGATATCAGAGAGAACTGTATTCAATTGCGCCGTAAAATGAATGTACCTCATTCATCACGAATGCTGCACATCGTAGAACAACACTTTGTCATCGGATTAAATGTATTATAAGTTGGTCTACACGAAAAACTTCACGAGAACAAAAGAACGTAAGTTATTATAACAGGGTGAGAAAGAACCGCGAGTGTCACAAGTACGCACAAATTACATTACGTTGTTGCAATAAGCGGGCAACACCAGCCGAGTCTGCATAAATGGGACGTCACATAGGACGTGGTGAGCGTTCCAGTCTAGTCGCTTCCTTTTAGAGAATATATTAGTTAGTGTGTTTTCATATTAGGCCCTAACTATTGTTTGATATTATTATTGAGTACGGTATGAGCTCGAACGAAGAACAACACAAAGAAGAAAAGACAATGTTGGGTGCATGACATCAATAAGAGGAGAGAGCAATTAGGAGAATACCAGCGCTTATGGATCGAACTGGAGTCACATGAAGGTAGGTTTTCAAGTATTTTCGTATGTCGCGAGAATGTTTCGAGGAATTGCACGATTCCTGCCTTGTTTAAAACATTTTTATAATGTTCGTATGAACTGTCGAACAAATGTGTATTTACCCACAGTTTCAATAAATTCTTCAGTTTGGTCACTCATTATCATCGAAGGTGGGCAATCAGTAAATTTGTACAACCGGATCGCTCGTCGTCTCGACAAAGTTTGGCGGGTGACGGTAGACCGCGTTCTGGGTGCCAGGGTTGATGCAACTTTGGGAAATACAACTGGACCGCCTGACGGCCTCTGTCAGATATCGCTACCCGCCACGGCAGGCCGCTATCTGTGCGACCAAGCCTTTAACTGTTGGTGTAGGATCGATGCCATAGCCTTCACTATTGAGACCTGGTGGGTGCTTGGTGCTGGCAACCACCAAACGGACGAGCGCTCCTAGACAGTTGGCGCGCTTCGCTTTCTCTGACAGTTCACAGTAACTTACTACACTATAAGATTTCCGAATTATTAACGAACAAAATTATGAATTCCTGTATAAAATGGAACGTACAGTTAAAAATATTATTACAGTATTAATGATTTTACTTAGACCAATCTGGTCGTTGTGCAACCGTACTAATGCCCGGAACGGATTTTACTTGTAAACTACTTATATGGTAGCTGAATCGAGCGCAGATGATAACATTACTGTCTGACAGTGAAATAGTCTGGAGAGTGGATTAAATTGAATATTGTTCAGGCCCTTAACGGGGGTTGGCCGAACTAGGGGGATGAGGGTATGTGTAGAGGGTGGTGTTTGATTAGGGGAAGTTTTAATGGAGGTGTGCGAACTCCGAATGAGGGTTGGAGAGTGTGTTGGCGGATCGGGTGGAGCCCTACTCGATCGGGGTTGCAAACCAATGGGGTGCACTTTTAAGGCAGGAGCTACCAGTCTGCAGAGCAAGTACTGCGATGAGTAACCCAAGTATCTGATGACCGTGCAACGTTACGCTCTTCGGGCGCGCGACCAAGAAACCAAGGCTACTGGCAATGAAAGTGTTTCTAGTGCTGTCACAGTGGTTTTGGATACAATGCACTGGCAGGTCAAGGTGTAAGGTAGGGAGGTGAGCGGTAAAAAGAGTGATAATAAACAAAGGCTACAATTAATCTGCAATAATGGTGGTCACTTATTTAATGGACCCAAAGTGTACTGATAGTTTCCCTGTATTCAGGGATAGTGTGACAATGTGTAAATGGTACAATCAATCAGGGTGGCGAAAGGAAGGATGTATAACTTATGAGTGTGTGGAATCAGAGAATCACACTTACTGGAGGTATGCTGTTGACAGGCAGTCGGACAGAGCCTTCGGCGTCAACGGATCACCTTCCTCAGAATGGTGGTCCTTATAAGTGTTTCTGAAGTGCTGACCCTAGCAGTATTGCTGAGTGGCTGCTTTGATAGCAGCCTCTGTGTACATGTGGATGCGTGTCAAGCTTGGCAAGAACCATTACCTAACTCTGCCGGCTTGTTGTAATTAGAAGTGTGTTGTTGCTGTTGTTGCTATCAGCTTGAGGGTGAAAAAGGGGTGAAGGCAGTGTAGGGGGTTGGACAGATGTAGATAACGGGGGTGGGTCTATAGATGATTATAGATGTGTAGATAGTACTGTTACTCGTAGACCATCTGTAGATAAGTGTCCAGCGCGTAGAATCCATATGTGGATATCCCTCCCAATAGGGCGCTAGGCGTCCTAGGACCCTAACAATATCGATGTACGGTTGACAGACTAAGATCACGGGATGGAGAAGATAACGCCAGTGTTTGCGTAGAACGGATAAAACTGGACCAAGTAAAATAATTCGAATATTTGGAAATTTGATTTGTCCGATGGAAAATGTAATAGAGAATTTCCAGGACTATCAGCAGTGTTAACCCTAACTAGTTGTTGAGCCAGAAAGAAAGAAAGAAAGAAAGAAAGAGAAAGACAAAGATGGAAAAACAACGTTACGAGTCTTACAGTAGTCGCATATGATGTGTAACATCTGACATAGAAGAAACCTCATGTGAAATTGTTGATACACCGGTATTTTATACTATTATTGGCACAAATATTAATCTATTGTAAAAGGGATTGTTTTACAGATATTGTAGTTTATAATACGGAACTCATTTTATTAGATGATTTGTATCTTCCACCAGCACTAGCCTAAATGAAGAATACGATATGGATCAAGTAGATTAATAGACGCGACACCGCTCATAACCTTAAATTCCTCATAATCAGGACCTCTCGATTCACAGACCAACACGTAATTTCAATTGAATTCTGTTAAAATGAGTCATATTGATATGATTAGCAGGAGAGTATCAAGAAGGCACTGCGAGAACAATCAAGAAGGCAGTGCGAGAGTACAAATATCAAGTAGGCAGTGAAGAATTAGCAGCAGAATATCAAGGAGGCATTGCGAGAACAATGAAGAAGGCAGTGCGAGAGAAGAAATATCAAGTAGACAGTGAAGACAAAAAACAGAGTCTTGGAATTGTTATGTATTATTAGTGTGTGAATAAAAAAGATTGTTGTGTGTTGATGAATGTCCAGGAGGGATACTATCCAGCTGGCAGTGCGTCTTACACACTTCCGTCCGATCCACTTCTGTCCCAATTTTCAAAATCACTCCCACAAAAAATATCCAGTAACATCAACAAATAAAGGGAGAGAAATCCAAATATAGAGAAAGAAAGATAGAATGAAAGAAAGGAAGAAATAAAGATAGATAGAAAGAAAGGAAGAATGGAAGAAAGTTAAAAAGTAAGATAGAAATAATGAAAGTTGGAGAATAAATCACACTAGCATTACTTTCATTGATGGGGAGCTTCTTGTATAGACTACTTGTGTATCTCTGAGAATTATGTAATGTATGCTTGTTCACCCCTGACTGTGCTACACACGGTTTGTTCACCCTCTGTCGCCAGTCGCTCGTTTCTGAAGTCCTCTGCTACTGTGTGAATAACTTATTACAGAACTTGCTCTGCACACAAATATTCCTGTGATTTCAGCCTCTACTTTTTGACCTCGTTTCGCCCATAAAACGCTTTGTAAGGAAATATAAATTTGTTTCCAGCATTATATATGGCTGGCGTTAAACAAAATACCCCAGTGATTACGTTTCCTCTCCACTCGCGGGCGATAAATCTCCAGCGCTGTCTCACCTCACAAATCCCCAGTTTCCGCCATGACCTTGTTAACAAGTACTGTGGCTGGACTTCACTTGGAGGGAGTGTCTTTAGAATCATATAATTCAACAAGTAGTTCCGTGAAGAACTAAAGCCTATTTTCATATATCCTACTTATGTTCATTGCTACTATCAACATACAAATTTTCAGATTGATTGCTGTCGTATAGTCTGGTTGGTTGGTTCCTCAGTTTAGGGGCTGCGACAACGTGGTCATGTAGCCCGTGTACTTTGGGTGTGTGTAGAATCTGTCTGATAACCGGTGTTAATTGTGATGACTGTATTAGTGTGTGTTATCTGTTTTATCATTTTAAATTATCTTGTCGACTTCGTCGTTACGCTGAGGCCTGGCGTTGCGTTACGGTGACGGGATGAAATGTACCGAGAATGCACTGAAGTGTGTGACGTCATAGTACCAAGGAGGCAGTGCGAGAACAGAGTTTCAAGAAGGCAGTGCGATAACAATCAAGTAGGCAGTGAAGAAACAAAATAGAATCTTGAAACTCTGTTCTCGCACTGCCTTCTTGTACTCTGCTGCTAGCATTTAAAATGATATAAAGTCCAGTCTTTCAGACTGACTATCAGTCTGTTTTTTAATTGAAGTAAGGACTGCAGGCTTTTGACTTATTCAAATAGTTCCTACTTTTGCCGCCAAACGCCACCGTCAACGACTACGAGTTCATAACTTAGCTACTAGACGCCACCGCAGTCGGCTCTTGGCAACGAACGTAGGAACCTAAGAGCGTTGTTTACATTCTTAACCTACATAATTTAGCTTGACACAGGTGTAATTAGTGGAAGGTTCTTTAACATGCCATAAATCTATGACATGGGACTGGCGTCTTTACTTCCCCTCCGAAGGAAGGCATACTGAGGGAGTTTTAACGCTCTTAAAACATCCGACGACTTCGGCCGGGTTTGAACCCATGATCTTGGGCATAAGAAGCTCTGCATGCTACCAACTACGCCAACTTAGCCGCGTCGTATAGTCTATTAATAGATTTTGAGAACCGTCTAAATATTTTGGATGGTCGCCATGTTGAATTTTAATAGAATAATGTAGGCCATTAAGCTATGTACTATTTGAAGAGAATTATTGCATACGTTCATTATTCAAACGTTGATTTCGATTGCATGATTAATAGACAAGAAATAAAAACGTAATTTTAAAACTGCGCACAGCCGCCATCTTGAGGTTATATAATCAATTGAACTATATTAGATGTCGTGCATTGCAATTTTTATAGTCATTTGCTGCACCAACTTTCACTGCGCTCAGATGGTAAAATCGCGAGAAAAGTCATTTTAAATCTTTTAACTTCGCTTGGCCGCCATGTTCGTTTTGTAGTTAACAAGTTCCTGAAGTCTCATAGGTGAACGTCAAGTAGTGCCCTTTATGTCACGGTGATATCCGTAATAGCTACGGAGATATAGAATGCCTGTGAAATATTTCGCACAACCATGTTGGATTGGTGAGACGTAATCAAATTTGAAGGGCTCGGTCGGGGTCGGCTGTTTAGATGTTATTAATAGAGGACACACACACGGACGCACACACACTCATACACACACTCATTCACACACATGGACAAAAGGTGATCTCATAAGCCTGTTTTTTTTCATAAGTGAAAATAGGCTGAAAGCAATGTGGCCTCCATAACTGTCCATAACTCCATAACTGTCTCCAGCAGGGAGATGCGCTGGAGCACGGACACCATGTGGTGAGGCTTCAAGGTCACGGTACAGTATGAGTCGCAGAGAGCCGGAGCGCTGCGCCGTGCATTAGCATTAATACGCGATGACAGCAGCACGGCGGACGACGAGTGACTGCTGCCGTTGTTCTCCCACCACTGAAGCGTTGCTGGAAATCTGTCTGCCTAGACTGGTCAGCCTGGCTTTCCTGCTATCTACCGTTTAACGTGTGAACTATCTACTGTTAACTGTTCTCAACAATGTATTGGCGTTGCCAACAAATCAATCACCCACTAGATCTACATCGCATTACGCTTGGCAACGTCGCCCACCTGTCATTTGACAATCCTACAGTAAACACGCTGAGTAAACACACTGATTTTGACGTGAAATGTTTCCGATAATAGCCTACAGTAGAATATAAAGTCCGCTAAATCCACACATTAATATCACATCCAAAGGATAAATATTATCTAATAGCTTTCAATTTCAATTCCCGATACGATAATAATAATACAATGTTTTTCTGCACCTCAAGGTCCCAGTGTCTAGAATTTCCTTTTCTTGTTGCTTTGCTCACTGTCATCGACGCACTGAGAACAAATATTAGAAACTGCCTTTGCTAATAAATCGTTCTCATTTCGTCCACAGATGCATTTACGGTATCAGTGACAATAAACATACCAGTAGCTTATGGACACTCTGTGTGCCGGTCCAACGATACTCTTTCAGCAGGAGATTCTCTCGGCACTGGGTTTGCTCACAGAAGGTCGCTATCACAGGATAAACTGTACAGTGGCTACTCATAAATCCTGAATCCCGAAGGGCTCCAAAACTGACATGGGAATTAGCCGTCGGTGAATTATCCATATCCCTCCCTATATTATTCTGGTAAGGTCCCATTCCAGTTTTGTACCGAAAATAAGGTTCCATTAACACCAACCTACACATATGGGGTACCTACAGGTTCAGCATAACCCAATGCGTAAGCGAAACGCACTCACCTACTCTTTAAATGCCTCACAATTAAATAAATACCTTAAAACATGTATATTTACAATGAAATAACGAAAGAATGCAACACGGTAACCATGGTAACAGAATCTCACAGGTCCATCTATTTCTGTAAGACGCAATGCAATTCCAATTATTACATTACTGTGCAAGTTTCCAGACGGTTGTAATTTTTCACTGAACCAAATTAAGCTGTAAAATTCATCAATACAGACAGTATAATGTGCTTAAGGGGGTCAAGGGGTACTCTAGATTTTTTCACGCAATTTTCACGTGTGAGTGTGGTACGAAAGGTCTTTTTCACCCGACTATAAAGGGTCTCCGAAAACCACATTTAAAGGCCCTTAAATTAACAGTGTCTGTGATATTCCCAGAAAACTCACTTCGCTCTGATATACCTATGAAGGAATGACAAACCCCTAACCACTGCACCAGTAGCTGAATTGATAAAGTCTGATTGTTCATACCAAGGATAAATCAGTCATAGCATTCATGATTGAGATTTTGCTAAGTGTACTCTTTACAACTAGAATATTCGCGGGCGAAGCCGCGACGGGTAATGCTAGTATTACCTTAACTCCTCATCATGGCGGCATTGATCCAAATCTGTGTACCCTTACACTGGGCGTACAGTTCAAATGATGGCCGATTGAGAAACTGTCAGCAGGGTAATAGATAAGCGCTTTTCTCTGATAATTGGCTAGGAGGAAACACAAAAGTCTGTGGATTGAGGTTATGGAAGTCTCCTCCTCTTGGAGATAACATACGCGAGCGTGTTTAATATAGAGTGAACAATTCCAAAATGGAACAAAACATTTCGCTTGTCTTTCATTCTTGTGCTCCGCAATCATTAGGGGGCTGAAGCTTGAGTAATCCCAGCAGCAGTGTTGAGTTTAGCCATGACAGATGTCTTTTTAACAAGAGTGAAGCAGCGGCTTGGAGAGAGTTTATCGATAGCCAAACTGTTTGTGATTTATAGACAGTACATGGAAAGTATATCATCAAGCTGTTTCTCATGGGAAGAATGCATCGCCTAACAATCCAAATCAAAGCCTAATTCACCTACGATTTTGGGAGAAAAGAGGTCGGGCTTTATTTTCTTCCTTCAATATAATCATTCGCCAGAGTTTACGTGGAAAACCATACGAAATCATATTGTGCAGGATGTCTGAGAGTAGGACTCGAAATACCAGCTGGACTACTTTGGGTCGTTACTGGTAACCGTTACCTTTTACGGTAGTGACGAGTAACGATGTTACTATAGTGCATTTGTCACCGAAATCGTTTGAAATGCTCTGTGTAGAAATTGGAGATAGGGATATTAAGGTGGGGCCTACAGTGCTGTTTCTTGTCTCATATTCGCCTGTTTATTTACGCGAACATATGGACGGTGCACTTTCGGTAATTTATATAGACATGTTGGATTTTGAGCGCATGCGCGAAGGTATCCTTACCTAATTGGTCACACAACTGTTTCTTGAGCTCTGATTGGTGGGAGAAACTGTTTCATAATGAAAAATAGTGTTATAATGAGCCTCATTATGACACAGTTTTCTGACACATAATAGTTAGGGTCGAACATAATAGTACATTATGCAACGAGCCTATAATGGCAATAATTAAGACACGAGTATGTTTATAATTTCCATACGAGTGTCTTAATTACCATTATAGGCGAGTAGCATACGACTGTTTATGTTCGACGATAATTATAACTTTATGATATGTTTTAACATAAATATTCATAAATATCTGTTCAGTCACTAGAATGTTGTGATCGGGTGCTGCGGTGAGTAGTATATCTCTTTTTTCCAAGCTCTCTGGACAACCAACGCATGCGCTCTGTGTGCTTCAATGCCATATGTGCAGATTTTGCACCAGTATTCAGTAAAACTGTCACCGAAGTCATTTCAAAACCACGCGCTGTGTAGAAATTGGTTTTGGGGATATTAAGGTACAGTGCTATTTCTTGTCTCATATTCACCAGTTTATTTACGCGAACATATGGACGGTACACTTTCGGTAATTTATATAGATATGTTGGATTTTGAGCGCATGCGTGAAGGTATCCTTATCTAATTGGTCACACAACTGTTTCTTGAGCTCTGATTGGTGGGAGAAACTGTTTCATAATGAAAAATAGTGTTATAATGAGCCTCATTATGACACAGTTTTCTGACACATAATAGTTAGGGTCGAACATAATAGTACATTATGCAACGAGCCTATAATGGCAATAATTAAGACACGAGCGAAGCGAGTTTTATAATTTCTATACGAGTGTCTTAATTACCATTATTGGCGAGTTGTATACGACTGTTTATGTTCGACGATAATTATAACTTTATTATATGATCTGACATAAATATTCATTCATATCTGTGGAGATTCTGTCAGCTGACTAAAGCGAAAACCCCTTCCCCTGTTTCCCACTATGGATCATATTCCTACCAAAGTTTTGTTCTTGTTAGCCTATTTTCAATTTTGAAAAAATAGGCTTATGAGATCACCTTTTGTCCGTGTGTGTGTGCGTGTGTGTGTGTGTGTGTGTGTGCGTGTGTGTGTGATTCGTGTGTGTGTGTCCCCCTAATAAAATCGAAACGGCTGAACCGATTTCAATGAAACTCGGGAAGTTCATAGCACTATTCCCGGCGACCTCGACCGTGCCCTTCAAATTTTGTTACGTCTCTCCAATCCAACATGGCGGCTGTGCGAAATATTTCACTAGCATTCAATATCTCCGAAACTTTTACCGATATCGCCCTGAAATTGTGTACGGTGATAAAGGGCACTACTAGAAGTTCACCTATGAGACTTTCAAAAACCTGGTGACTACAAAACCAACATGGCGGCCAAGCGAAGTTGAGATATTTAAATAGACTTTTCTCGCGATTTAACTATCTAAATGTAATGAAACTTGGTACAGCAAATGTTTATACACATTGTAATGCACTGGAGTCTAATTTAGTTCAATTGTTTACATAACCTCAAAATGGCGGCTGTGCGAAATATTTCACTGACATTCTATATCTCCGAAACTATTACAGATATCACCCTGCAATTTTGTACGGTGATAAAGGGTACTGATACAGGTATACCTATGTATATTTCATAGACCTGTAGAGTACGAAACGAACATGGCGACCAAGCGAATTTAAAATATTTTAATAGACTTTTCTCGTGATTTAACTCTCTGAGCGCAGTGAAATGTGGTACAGTAATTGATTTTGCAGATTGTAATGCACTGCCATCTAATTTAATTCAATTGCTTACATAACCTCAAGATGGCGGCTGTGCAAAATTTTAAAATTAAGTCTTAATTTCTTGTGTCGTAATCATGCGATCGAAGTGAAAGTTTGAATAATGAACCTAGGCAATAATTGTCCTTCAATGGTACATAACTCTTTGGCCTATACACATAACACTCCTAAATGGTGAGCTCCCGAAATATTTAGACGGTTCTCAATATCTATGAATCTTTTACAGCAACCAAACTGAATTTTTTAATGTTCATAGAGACTATGAACATATGTTCACCTATAGGACTTTCAGGAACCTGGTGAGCACAAATCCAACATGGCGGCGACGCGAAGTATAAATATTTAAATGGACGTTTCTCGCGAATTAACTATCCGAGTGCCGTGAAACGTTGCACGTTAAATGCTTATACAAATGTTGATCCACTGGCATCTAATTTATTTCAATGGTTTGCATTATCACAAGATGGCTGCTGTGCGTAATTTTAAAATCTCATTTTTACTTCTTGTGTTCTAATCATGCGATTGAAGTTTGAATACCACACGTACACAATAATCTTAATGTAATAGTACAAAAATAAAAATCCAACCTGGCGACCATCTGAAATATTTAGACGGTTCTCAATATCTACGAATCTGTTACAGCAATTAAACTGAAATTTTGTATGTTGATTGTGGCAGTTAACATAAGTAGGATATATGAAAATAGGCTGTATAGTTCTTCACGGAACTACTTGTTTTCTTGGGATTTTTGTGGACTCAGCATTTGCTCTCTACCCAATAACAAATTCGAAAGCTTTGAAACATTGTTTATCCTGAATTAGCACCAACAGATAGGGCACAGGTACCATGTAGGATCATTTTGTTATTTTGGTCAAATAAAAAAAAAGGCTGTGACAAACGCTTTAAAATTAAAATGTACCGTATTATCCACTAGCCTAGTTATTCTTCAAACTCGATGCATATAGAATGTCAACGGAAGGCAAATCAATGGAGTCCCAAATAGAGCAGTCATGACATCTGGCGGATAAGTTTCGCATAAGAAATTTATTTACTGAACAGAGAGCTGGATTATAATTTCCGTGGATCTAATGTCATACACCTGCTTTTTCCATGACGTTCTGGTATGTTTATGTCAACAACAGCATTCACTAAAATTGTCAGGGTAATCGTACGAATGCAATGCCCAGTGTAGAAATTGGATTTGCGGATATTAAGGTACAGTGCTATTTATTTTGCAATATTCCGCAGTTTGTTTATGCAAACATAACGGACGGTGCACACTTTCCATGTCGGTATAGGCTAGGGTAGGATGGTGTGTTGCAATCTTCTGGACGTAGATTCCCAAATTTTATGCATATTTCATAGTATTTTCTTGTTACCGTAAAGGTTCGTGCTGATTTTGTCTTTGTGTTTGGGATTGAAACTACAATGGTTGATCCAATATAGGCTACATTGTCAACTTTCAAGTCCAGTAATTCATGTCCATCATGTTGGATTTTGAGCGCATGTGTGAAGCTATCCTTACCTAATTGGTGAATGGATGAACTCTGATTGGTTGTAGAAACTGTTTCATAATGAAAATTAGTACTTTAATGACCCCCGTTATGATACAGTTTTCTGACATAAATTATTTACATTTCGACATCGTCGAACATAAATTGCATTCAGTAGCTGTATGTTTACCAGTAACGGACAAAGCTCGCTACTCTTTCAAGATGGAACATTCAATGTCATTGTTTCTCATTTCATTTTGAAAATGATCCATATTTATAATTTTTAATAAAATGTTGGTGGCGAAGGAAACATTAAGTACGGTAGTCAAACAAAAGTTTGGTGCTTTTCAGTCGGTCAACACGAATGTACCCAAAAGATCTGGGTTATGCCCTAATCTTGAAATAAATTACATGCGATTAATAAATACACTAGGATGACCAGTTTTGATCGTCAAGCGATCATCATCAGATCCATTACACTTAGGCTATAACATCTATGTTTGAGAATACAGATGAAAAATATTTACAATATGTACAATTATTTAGTTGCTGTATTGGTACCGCAACTGCCGGTGTATGCTAAATGTAGTATATCTAATGTTAGGTGAAATGCTAATATGGTGACAAAAATCCGGAATTTGTAGTTTGAAGTTGTAGATCTTCCTGTATTCAATAACATACATTCTTATCTAGATTTGGAAAACGTCACACAAATAAACATTGCACTGACCTCAGAAAGCACATAGGAACAAATGGGGAGAAAGGAAAAACCAGTTTCGTCCAGTTACCACCCGGGTTCAGTCGACCACAACTGGTGCTAGAGTGAACACGAAACTGCTCGAAGTTCCAGCCAGGATGACAACCGGATAAGTAGTAGCCTGTCTTATTACAGTATAACCATAGTTGATTTTTTATAACCATATAATCAGCCCAAACAGACAAACTCCGGATTTATATCACCATTTTAGCATTTCACCTAACATTAGATATACTACATTTAGCATACACTGATAGTTGCATTACCAATACCATGACGAATAGAATACATAGTGTTATCACTCACCGAGTTCAAGCGCGCCCCGCTGTTGGCTAGCGCTAGCGGCGCAGACCCCCAACGCTACACAGTCAGCCGCAGTCAGCTGTTCAAATATGGTATACGCGCTGGGCTACGTAAACCTCTTTACGAAGGATGCGGTTACGCCGATTACAACAAATTGTTTGTTTAAACTTATGAATAGTAAGTTACCGTGAATTTTTTTAAATTAATATTCTCAGTCCCCATGTAGAGCTATCTTTTAAAACCTTCCGTTAGTCGCGTATTGATCTGACAGTTCCGTGGTTCGTTTTAGTTGTAATATCAAGCCAACAGTTCAAGTTAAAATCTTATCGTCTCGGGACATCATACACCATACCTTAGTAACGATTTTCCTGGAGTTGTCAAATGACGAGCCTAAAAGTAACTCTACACGAGTAAGTGTGTCGCCTTCTGCTAAAAGATAACGAATCGCTAGTTCATGAATCAATAATTTCAAAGGAATTTGTGACTGATACTGAAGACAACGTTGAAACAAGATCCGAAGACTCGGATACTGACCATGATTCTGATCAGGAGGACGGTAACGGAAGCGAAGAATTGGATGGCCGTTTATTTTTTTGGCAGGTTGGCCATTATTATTATTCCGTCTCATTCTTGGCTATCACCGCGGAGGCCCGGGTCGATTCCCAGCTCAGCAAAGAAATGTAATTCTGGTCTGAGGGCTGGAACGGTGTTCACTCAGCCTCGTGAGGTTAAACTGATAAGAGGCGCATTTGATTCCTACCTCAGTTATCCTGGAAGTGGTTTTTCGTGGTTTCCCACTTCTACTCCAGGCAAATACCGGGATGGTACCTAACTGAAGGCCACGGCCGGTTCCTACCCAAATCCTACCTCAATTCCGAATGAACACACTACTGCAGACATCGCAATGACACAGGTTATCAGACAAATTCTACACACACCCAAGCACACGGGGCTACGTGACCACAATCCCGCAAATTCCCTAAAGAATCAACAACTATTATTATTTTAGGCCTATTATTATTATTATTATTAAGACGGATTATATATTTTTTCGTTTTAAGTAAGGATGGCACGAAGTAGAACAAGTAACCTACTGGGCACATTCGTGATTTTAACACAGTGCATAGATATTTCGGTAAATTTTGAAAAAAATGTAAGGTACTGTTCCTGGTTTTAATTTCCACTTCACGCGAGGAAGTTCCACGTTCTCACAGTTCACTACGAAACAGTCCGCCTTTTATGATAATTAAATCTTCCGAAAAATGCACGTCACAGATTCTACTTTTGATCGACAATTGCTTACCTTTCCGTGGAATAATTCTCGCCCATTTCGCTAACAGATTTGTTTCTTTTGGTGGTGTGAAAAAATGTCTACCATCAGATTTTCTTCCGTAACCCGATTTACATCCAGGAACGAAACAATACGACATTTTCCCGAAACAGCAGAAAATTTAGTTGTTTGCACTCACAAAGCAGTGCACAGAAATTCGTAAACTATTACAAAGAAACAAATTCCCTCGCATAATATGACTTCTCGAGCATCTCGTGGGCTACTTGTAACACGTGCTTATGGTTCGGCGCGACTTCCGTGCCACACACAGGCTGGACCATGAACTACAATGCTTAAGGAGCGGAGTGATGACACTGTTTATTTCTATTCGTCATGCCAATACTGCAACTAAATAATGGTACATCTTTATATATATAATTCTTCGACACTTGTGTATGTGACTTAACTCCTCCTAAACGACTGAACCGATTTTGATGGAATTTGGTATGTATATTAGGGTGGGTCCATGTATGGTTTAGATTCACAATCTGACCCGGTATGTGGAATGAACACAATTTTAGAACCACAATTTACACACAATTTTAGAACCACAATATACTGTCAAAAACAGTCGTCATGGAAACCACTAGCCTTGGCCTTCGTGAAAGCTGATATCTTTGGACGGTTTGTCTCCGCACGTTAGAACCACCTGGTCGCTACCTGTGCAACTACCGCCATTACATACCTACACTCCACCCGTGGCGGAAAGTTGTGTTTTATACCAAAGGTGGCAGTGATGTCGAATTCTACTGTTTGTCTCTGCACGTTAGAGCGTTTCAAAGTCCCGTATGCGTTCATATACCATTCATCCGATTGCCATGAAACTTGGGTGATATGTTGAGTGAGCTCCAGGGAAGGTTTTTGGCTTAGTAAATCCATTTTACAATAGATAGCGCACGAATAGATTCAACAAATGAGCGACGACGCGCGAAGCGTTTCAAAAAGGTCCCGCATGCGTTCAGATACCATTCGTCCGATAGCGATGAAACTTGGGTGAGATGTTGTGTTCTCTCCAGGGAAGGCTTCTGGCTTAGTAAATCAATTTCACATTAGGTAGCACACGACTAGATTCAACAAATGAGTGACGACGCGCGAAGCGTTTCAACAAAATCCCGTATAAGTTTATATTCCATTCATAGATTGAGATGAAACTTTGATGAGTTGTTGAGTACACTTAAGTGAAGGCTTCTAACTTAGTAATCCATTTCACAGGAGGTTGCGCACGAGTAGATTCAACAAATGAGCGGTGACGTGCGAAGCGTTTCAACAAAGTCCCGTATGCGTTCAAATACCATTCGTCCGATAGCGATGAAACTTGGGTGAGATGTTGTTTACACTTACGTGAGGGTTTCTAACTTAGTAAATCCATTTTACAACAGGTAGCTCACGAGTAGATTCAACAAATGAGCAACGACGCGCGAACTTTTAATCAAAGTCCCGTATGCGTTCATATACCATTCACCCGATTGCAATGAAACTTGGGTGAGATGTTGTGTACACTTACGTGAGGGTTTCTAACTTAGTAAATCCATTTCACAGGAGGTTTCGCACGAGTAGATTCAACAAATGAGCGACGACGCGCGAAGCATTTCAATAAGGTCCCATAAGCGTTCAAAGACCATTCGTCCGATTACGATGAAACTTGGGTGAGATGTTGTGTATAACCTACGGAAGTTATCTGACTTAATAAATCCATTTTACAATAGGTAGCTCACGAGTAGATTCAACAAATGTGTGACGGCACGCGAATCATTTCAACAAAGTACCGTACGCGTCCATACACCATTTACCCGATTGCGATGAAACTTTGGTGAATTGTTGTGTACACTCCAGGAAATGTTTCTGTTTGGTAAATCCAGTTTTTAATAAGTAGCGCATGAGTAAATTCAACAAATGAGCGACGGCGCGCGAATCGTTTCCACAATGTCCCGTATGCGGTCATATATAATTCATCCGATTGCGATCAAACCTTGGTGAATCGTTGAGTACACGCCAGAGAAGATTTCAGGCTTAGTAAATCTATTTTTCAATAGGTAGCGCATGAGTAGATTCAACAAATGTGTGACGGCACGCGAATCGTTTAAAGAAAATCCTTATGCGTGCATATGTCATTCATCCGATTGCGATGAAACTTTGATGAGTTGTTGTGTACACGCCAGGGAAGGTGTTCAACTTGGTAAATCCATTTTACAATATCGGTAGAGCAAGAGTAGATGTAACAAATGAGTGACGACGCGCGAAGTGTTCCAACAAAATCCTGTACGCGTTCATATAATATTCATCGATTGCGATGAAACTTTGATGAATTGTTGTGTACACTTACGTGAAGCTTTCTAACTTAGTAAATCCATTTCACAGTTGGTAGAGCACGAGTAGATTCAACAAATGAGTGACAGCGCACAAATCATTTAAACCAAATCCCCTATGCGTTAAATGCCATTTATCCGTTTGCGATGAAACATTGGAGAGTTGTTCTGCACGCTCCAACGAATGTTTCTAAATTAGTTAATTCAATTCACGATAGTTTAGAGGCAGTTAACAGAAATTGAAAAAATATTGAGTATCCAAAAGCACTTCACGAAACAAAGTTACAACACTTTCTTTGATTGGCAGGACAACGTCTGCCGGGTCAGCTTGTATTGTATATATTTTTCACCTGTATTCTCAAACATAGATGTTATAGCTTAAGTGTAATGGATCTGATGATGATCGCTTGACGATCGAAACTGGTCATCCCTGTGTATTTATTAATCTCATGTAATTTATTTCAGGATTAGGGCATAACCCAGCTCTTTTGGGTACATTCGTGTTGACCGACTGAAAAGCACCAAACTTTTGTTTACTTAGGCAACACTGAAAAATGGCTTCAAACCCCACAAACAAAGTACGGTAGTGTTTAATGTTTCTGTTTATCCAATGTGGTTTGTGCTCCAGAAAGAAAAACTGATCTTACCGCGGTAACTGACAGTGTTGTCCCAGGTGTCTTCTGACTGGTTCTCCGCTAATATCAGGATATATCAATTTTGTCCCTAAAGAATTAATTTACGAGTCTTAAATCCACAGACTGTCACAATAATAATTTAATAATAATAATAATAAATGTTTGTTGTCTTCAGTCATTGTCTGTTTTGATGCAGCTTTCCATGCTTCCCTGTCCTGAGCTAATCGTTTAATCTCTACATAGCAACCACACCATACATCCGAGGCAATCTTTTTAACATATTCTAACCTTGGTCTTCCCCTACAGTTCTTGTCCTCGAACCTTCCTTCCAAAACTCTGCTTGCTATTCCTGGGTGTCTTAGTAAGTGTCCTACCAACCTATCTCTTCTCTTCTTTAGCAGTCGCCAGAAACATCTCTCCTCTCCCACTCGTCTTAATACCTCTTCGTTTGTAACCCTATCTACCCAACTAATCTTCATCATTCCCCTGTAACACCACATTTCAAACGCTTCTATTTTGCGCTTTTCTGCTGCGCCAACAGTCCATGTTTCACTTCCATAGAGCGCCACGCTCCAGAAAAAAAACTTTCAAATATGACTTACTAATGCCTAAATCTTCGAGGGCTGTTTTTTAAGTAATACTCTTTGTGATATTACGACATTGCCGCGCTGCGGTCGGCATTCCGTGCAGGTGCGCTGTGTACCTGCATCTGAAGGCAAGGCTGAGACGCCATTACGGCAACAGTCGCCCTTGTGTGGGTGTGTTGACAAGCTTTTCAAATGACATCGCCGATCGCGAGTCCCGCCGACCCGTAAACGAGGGAGTAAACTCCCCTGTAAGATATCCTGCAATTAGGCCACCACTGTCATGCAGATTGCGTGCTTACCAGGAGAACTGCGTATGTTTAGGAGTTCTCCTGACCACATACGCAGTTTTCCTGTCAGTGTTGGCCAAACGGCAGGATATCTTACAGGGGAGTTTACTCTCTCGTTTACGGGTCGGCGGCACTCGCGATCGGCGATGCCATTTCAAAATCTTGTCAACACACCCACACATGGGCGACTGTTGCCGTAATGGCGTCTCAGCCTTGCCAATAGATGCAGGTACACAGCGCACCTGCACGGAATGCCGACCGCAGCGCTGCAACGGCATAATATCACAACGGGTATTACTTAAATAACAGCCCTCGTATATCTGACGTCAGCAGATTCCTTTTCTGTAGAAAAGGTTTCCTTGCCTGTGCTAACCTACTTTTTATATCCTCCTTGCTTCGTCCATCACAGGTTATTTTTCTTCTTATGAAACAAAAGTCTCCTACTTTCTTTAGCTTTTCATCTGACAATTTGACGTCAATAAAGGTTTCTGATTTAATTTTGGCAAGACAGGATCCATACCATTTATAAACACATTCAACTCCTCAGGTGTGTCGCCGAAAGTCGTCAGCAAATTTCAAAGTTGAAATTATTTCTCCTTGAATCTTTACTCCTACTTAATTGTTCTCTAATTTCCTTAATTGTGTGTTCACTGTATGGATTTAAAATTATGGGTTGCAGCCTTGCCTTACATCTTTATGAATACCAGCTTCTCTCACATGTCCTTCGGTGGAACACCTGCTTTCTGGTTTCTGTACAGACTGTCGAGCACCCTCCTATCCGTGTACTTTACTCCAATCAACGTTATCAAAAGCCTCTTCCTTGTCAACAAATGCCATGGACGTACTCTACATTCCAAGATCAGCCTAAAACTTGGTACAGCTTCCCTTGTTCCTAATAACAAGTAGTCCTGTGAAGAAATAAATGGCGTATTTTCATATATGTTAATTACCTCTATCAACATACAAATGTTCAGTTTGATTGCTGTCATACATTAATACGAGGGCAGATCAAAAAATAAGTTGCACTTCCCAGTTATGGCCACCTATACAACAGCAACACCCCTATAACGACATACAAGGTAACGTCACTTTTCCACATAGTTTCCAAGAGTCTCCAAACATTTCTGCGAACGCACAACCAACTTGTCGATGCCGGATGCATAGAAAGTTCCTCCAGCGTTCTGCAACCACACGGAGACAGCGGCCTTCACCTCCTCATCGGGGGTGAAGTGGTGGACCCTAGTTTCATCGCCTGTGTCGATTCGTCGCAGAAACCCGTTGCCGTCTGCGGGATAGCGTTGAAAAAATGCCAGGGAGGATTGGAAACGTCGTCCCGTGATATCCGTGCGTCCGGCTTCGAATTGCTGACACCACTTTACGATCCCTTTCCGGGAAATGGCCCGCTCCCCATACACAGCACTAATTTCACGATGAATGTCCGTGCAATTCTTCCTTTTGGCCCAAAGGAATCGGATTGTCGCACGCACCTCATATTTGGAGTGAACGTCCAGTCGACGCGCCATTGTATTTGGCCGCTATTCATAACATACAAGACGAGACACCACAGCGACTTGCCTAACAGACGTGTGGGCAGTGTCTGTCCCTTTCTCCGCTGTGCCCGCGTTTGCGACACACAGCGCTCTGCTGCAGCGCGTTAGTGCAACTAACTTTTTGATGCACCTTCGTAGATGTTGAGGACCGTCTGAATATTTCGGATGGTCGCCATGTTGGATTTTCATATATGTAGGCCATTGAGTTATGTACTATTAGATGACGATCTTTGCGTAGGTGCATTATTCAAACTTTCAGTTCGATCGCATGATTAATACACAAGAAATAAAAACTTAATTTTAAAATTTCGAACAGCCACCATCTTGAGGTTATGTAAGCAATTGAACAAAATTAGATGTCAGTGCATTACAATATGTATTAACATTTGCTGTACCAAATTTCACTGCGCTCAGATGGTTAAATCGCGAGAAAAGTCTATTAAAATGTTTCGCCTTTGCTTGGCCACCATTTTCGTTTTGTTATTTACGGGGTTTTAGAAGCTTCATAGCTGAACTTCTAGTAGTAACTTTTATCACCGTCAGGGTGATTTGAGTAATATTTTCGGAGATATAGAATGCTGGTGGAATATTTCACACAGCCGCCATCTTGAGGTTGTGTAAACAATTGCACTAAATTAGATGCCAGTGCATTAGCCTACAATGTGTTTAAAAATTTGCTTGGCCACCATGTTTGTTTTGTAGTTAAGAGGTTTTGGAAGACTCATAGGTGAACTTCTAGAAGCGCCCTTTATCTCCGTACAAAATTTCAGCGTGATATCAGTAATTAATAGTTTCGGAGATAAAGAATGCCAGTGAAATATTTCGCACGCCACCATGTTACATTGGTGAGACTAAATAAAATTTGAAGAGCACGGTCGGGGTTGGCCGAAATAGTGCTATGACCTTACCAAGTTTCATTGAAATCGCTCCAGCCATTTAGAAGTTATTACGGGGACACACACAGACAAAAGTTGATTTCATAAGCCTAATCTTCTAATATATAAAAGTGAAAGTCTGTATTTATGTATGTATGTATGTATGTATGTATGTATGTATGTGGGTTGGTTCCGTATACAAATCTACACCGTTCCACCAATCTCAACCATATTTTGCATACACATAGTTTAGGTCCCAGAAGGAACCGCTGGCTACATGAATTTTCTATAGTCTTTCTCATTCTTCAGATTTCGGCCTTTTTGCACTCGAGCAAAGGCAAATCAAGTCAGAAAATATACTGATAAAATAATGGCAAGGCTGGCCATCTCCATGGCAACACTAGCTCAAGACGGGGCCACCAATTTTCTATCTATTTCGGTGAGAGGCCATGCTACACCCACTGCCAGCTAGATCGCATCCCCCCAAGCTGCTTTAAACTGCCTGTCCATTTAGCACAAGATAGGTTGCAGCATCAACCCACTGTGATCCCCGCGGCATTTTCACTGCCAGCTGGATCGCATCCCTCCTGGCTGCTTTAAACTGCCTGCCCATTCAACACTCAGACGCATACTGGATATACTGTATATTAATTCACCACTAGGTTGCAGCGCCAACCTTCCGCAGCTTTTTAAGGGGACGATACCTGAAACGAAGGGTTTTTAACTTTGGAGGCTTAATATCGAGATCGAAAAAACGCGAAAACATGGCACTAAGTTAGTTCTTTTGTTATTCAATCAGTATAAAGTATATGCTATTAATTCAGACACATACTTACAAGCAAATTTTCAGTATAAAGGAAAAAAAACGAAGGGTTTTTAAGTTTTGAGGCTTAATATGGAGACTGAAAAAACGTGAAAACATGGCACTAAGTTAGTTCTTTTGTTATTCAATCAGCATAAAGAATATGATATTTATCATTTAGACGTTCACGGCCCGTGACACTATCGATAATGTAGAATTTTGGGCTTATGCCGTGTTTTATTTAATCAAACTCGACGAGTTTCGAAAAAAACCATGTTTGTCTTTATCAGGAATAAATGGAAATACGACTAAATTGTTGCTAAGAGAAAGCAACAAAGAAACTAAAAAAGGTGCCTTAAGATGGACGCCATTATAGCCCCATGTTAGGGACAACGAAAAGCAGCAGTGGGAATCTACAGAGGTACCTGTACTTGTGGCGAGGCTTATATCGGGCAGACTTCGAGAACGATATGTACTCGCATTAAGGAACACAATAGATGTATCAGGCTCATTCAACCTGATAAATCAGCTGTTGCTGATCATGCTTTATCACCTGGCCATGATGTCATGTTCCATGGAGTGGATGTTCTTGCCCGTATAAAGCAATATCGTCCCAGAATCATCAGGGAGGCGGTTGAAATACGTAAACACCCAGATAATTTCAACCGCGACACCGGCTACATTCTCAGTGTGTCCTGGCTACCTATTATCAGAACCCTCAGAAAGTAATGCACTGCTGCTTTTCGTTGTCCCTAACATGGCGCTAAAATGGCGTCCATCTTTGGGCACCTTTATTAGTTTCTTTGTTGCTTTCTCTTAGCAACAATTTAGTCGTATTTCCGTTTATTCCTGATGAAGAAAGACATGGTTTCTTTCGAAACGAGTCGAGTTTGATTAAATAAAACACGGCATAAGCTCAAAATTCTACATTAACAGTATATAAATCACAAGAACATAGGTTGCGTTCGCATTCACAAGCTTTTCGTTGTCCCTAACATCGGGCTATAATGGCGTCCATCTTAGGGCACCTTTTTTAGTTTCTTTGTTGCTTTCCCTTAGCAACAATTTAGTCGTATTTCCGTTTATTCCCGACGAAGAAAGACATGGTTTCTTTCGAAACGCGTCGAGTTTGATTAAATAAAACACGGCTTAAGCTCAAAATTGTACATTATGGATAATATATTTATTTATTATTTAACGTATGGCTAGCAACTAGATGAATTACAACATAATAAATGTATATATAAATAAGTAAATCATATGTACAATATATAAATCACAAGAACATAGGTTGCGTTCACATTCACAACGAGTTGTCCAGTTGTTGACGCCAGTTCAGAAAGGGAGATGCAGCAGAAATAACATATTGAGGTGATCCAGCATACTTCCTCATCGGACATTATTGAATAATATGCTCTCCTGTTTGAAGAGGAGCTCCGCAGTCACAGGTAGGAGAATCATGAAGTCTCCATTTATGTAGCACGGCGTTACATCTGGCGTGACCTCTTCTTAGGCGATTTAACTTTACCCACTGGTTTCTCTTCAGGTTAAATCCCGGAAGTCTTATAGTAGGATCTAGAATACCTTCATGTTTCACAGGAGCAGACTTCCAGTTTTGGCGCCATTGTTTCGTGCAATTAATATCAGGTATGTTATGCCATATTGGGTTCCTTGATCTAAGACGACTGGAGGAAAGATCATTAAGCACTTCATGAATTGGGAGATTCTGTAGGTGATTTTGTTGATGTACCTTTCTCCACTCGCGTACTGTTGCTTCCTGTCGTCTTAGGTCTGGAGGTGATATGATACTGATAGTGTTTAACCAGGGAGTTGGGGGTGGATCTCAGTGTACCTGTTATGACCCTCATACTTTCATTCAGATGAACATCGATCTTTTTAGTATGAGCACTACGGTGCCACACTGGGGCACAATACTCTGCTACCATGGAGAGGGCAGTCGTGCGTAGTGAAGTTGCATCAACACCCCATGATGTGCCAGCCAATTTCTTCATGATATTGTTCCGCGATTTGAGTTTTTGGCCTGTGTATTCCAAGTGTTTCTTGAAGGTTAAGGAACGGTCCAAGGTGATGCCAGATACTAGGGCTGAAATTGTGCTTAACTCTTTCCTGGCAGAAGGTCACTTTCAGCTGTTGGTGGGCAATGCGGTTGCAAACATGATATTAATTTAGACACATACTTACGGGCAAATTTTCAATTTAAAGGAAAGCGAAACATACATGGTGGTGGAGGTGATTGTTTTCAAGGGGCGAAATGTTTAGCTAATTTTCCCGTAATTATACGGTAGGGATGATTAAAAAAATACAACTACTTCCAAATAATTTAAGTTTAACTTACATACTAGACGATATGAAAAGAAAAGAATAAGGGAAATAAAAGACAGGGAAAAGAAATGCCTCCGGCCGCCGAAGAAAGGGATGTTGATTAATTTAGGGGCTTTGGAACATCGTGCTCATGTAGCCCCGTGTACTTGGCGGTGTGTTGAGTTTGTCTGATAACCCGTCTTATTGTGATGGCTGTATTAGTGTGTATTTATAAGTCCAGTGAATTGTCCGATGGTAACTCATGAAATGAGATTCCTCGGCATTTAAACTTGACCTGTTCTGATTTACAAAAGCACACACATCAATACGCCATCAAAAATACAAAACACAACTTCACCATTAACATCAATACAAAACAAATGTCTGTAACAGTGACTTGAAAAAGCTGCGAACACAGCGCCTATATTTGGAAACGAGGTTGTACGAATAAACCAATACTGTAATATTTTTTAATGGGCAGTCAGTTTAAAGCAGCCAGGAGGGATGCAATCCAGCAGGCAGTGGCCACACCATTTATTATCTAAAGTACGATAAAAACATTAGAAACTGAACGCAATAAAAATCTGAAACCGTATCTCTTTTATTAACAGGGGTCGTAATAGGGAAATGAAATTAAAAAAGAAATACATTGGCAAACCCTGAATTCGACATACTATTGCAGATTATTCTTAAAGTAGCATTATTTTCTTCGTAATTAGATTTTAGATGATAAGGACCAAACAGTAGCTACGGCGGTAGTAACACAATTTGCCACCAGGACCAATGTGGCGGTGGTAACACAGAATGACACCAGGTACCGCAATGGACAGAGACAATCCAAAGATATTGGTGTTGACCAAAGAGGATATAAATAAAGTGTTGACTAAGGCTAGCGGTAGCCATAACAACACTTGGGTTATTGACAAACGAGTGCTGTTCTTTGTACATATATCTGATCTATTATTTCTTCAAATAAAATGGGTGTTCATCCCACATTTTGCTGATTTCCTATGTCTTAGCCATTTTAGTGCTTACTGACGAAATGATATTGTGTAATGGTGTAGTTATCACGAATTCCCTGAACTCCGCTATAGCATTTTAGTGATCATTACGGTGTGGATTTAGAGAATATATTTCTTATCTTACGAAATATTTTAGGGGCTAAAAAAGCCCAAAGTGTTCTTAATCAATGCATCGTATTTAACATTAAACTGGGATTATACGTTGTTGCATTTACTTTAACTAGGTGAGATAGGTTGGATGGCTCCTCTGTTTGTTTAGGGGCTGAGACAACGCGGTCATGCAGCCCCATGTACTTTGGATGTGTGTAGAATCTGCCTGATAACCAGTGTTAGTTGTGATGGCTGTATTATTGTGTGTTAAATGTAATTCAGGTAAGGACTACAGATAGTCAGTTTTAAGTAGTTCCTACTTTTGCTACCAAATGCTACCGTCAACGACACCTAGCTGCAAACTTGGTTAAAAGGTACCACCGCTACCACAACCTGACGGTGAACGTTGGAACTTAATAGCGTTAATCAAATTTAAACTACAAATTTTACTTTCACACGAGTGTAGTTAATGGAAGGTTCTTTTACACCACATAAATCTATGACATGGGCCCACTGGCTTTACTTCCCCTCCGAAGGAAGGCATACTGAGGGATTTTTAACGCTCTTCAAAAATCCGATGACTTTGGCCGGGTTTGAACCCGCGACCTTAGGTATAGAAACTCAGCATGCTACCAAATACGCCACCAAAGCCGCCCAATATGAGATAATAGGCATGGAAATACTGCAATACTGTTCCCTAATATGCAGATATAGTAGCCTACACACTGACTTATGTACATGAATAAGCCATTTCTCATTAATCACACCATTTGTGTGGGGTTAAAAATCGTAAGTATATTTGACTCCAAAATGATGACTTTATATTCCAAACATTGAATCATTTAAATATTGTTTCCTTTCAAAAAAGTGGATGCAATAATTTAAAAATTAAATAGCTCTATGTGAACAAAACGTCTAAATTACACCCATTACAACAAAAATAAGGACTATCAGGAAAGTACTGTAATTGTCAGACAAGATCCTTGAGAAATGTGCATATACAGCCCCCCCCCCCCCTTTTTTTTGTTATTGATGCATTCTCTACTACGTTAATGTACTCCACAGTACTTTTCGCCTAGATTTACAGTGAGTTAATATTGCACTTGATTAACTTCTGAGCCCTGGATAACTATGTTTTAAACTCACTTAGGGGCAAAGTGAGTATACTTTGCGAAATATATTGGCATGCATCTTTCTATAACAAATAAATACACCTCCCGGGCAACGCCGGGTAAAAGAGCTAGTTTTTTATAAAATAATAACAAGGCTAAAAACAGCCCTTCAAATCCCTTAATGGCAGGGACTTTGCTCCATTAGGCGAGCAGCCCTAAAGAGTAGTGTGCAAATTTACACATTCACAATAATTGTAACAGTTCCTTTCAACTCACCCAACCCCGTGGGAGATTACATTAAAGCTTGTGCAGTAAATTAGGATTGGAAAAGAGAGAAACGCAACAAGTGAAAGATCGTACGCTCTCACCACATTTCAGACTGTCTCAAAGGGAACACATCAAATTCAAGCCAACATGTTGCATATTCATTGCTTCTGTTTGCGATTGTCAGGCTAATGTTGAGACAACGCGTGTGACTCAACAGGTAACACCTCAGCAGCACCTTATAGAAAGCCTCGGTAAATCGCATGCAGTGGCGGATTAAAAAAGGAGATCGTGGGTTCGAGTCGCACGTAACGGTCATCCTCGACCTACAGGGTATGGCTGGTAATGTTTGCGCAATACGTTGTATTAACTGATCGCTTACAAGTTTCAGATTGTGAGTTTTGTTTCCGAATAGCAAATATTTTAATTGTTAGTTCTAGCAGACAATATCAAATTATAAAAGCCGCCTCGTCAAACACTAGGAATTCTATTATTTAAACTAGTTTCCATGATGGTTCCGTATTGACGTACTAAATAGTTTTAACAACAAATTGTATATCCGCCTTAGTCAATACATAAACGAAAATAAATTATAATTACACTTGCTCCTGGTACATGTTTCGGGGAGTAATTGCTTTTATCCCCTTCATCAGCCAAGACAAATATCCGAAGAAAGATATAAGATAGCGTAGCACTCAAAAATTAAATAGCTATTTAACTTAATATGGTGCACCATATAAGTAGGTCACAGGAAATTGTTGAGCAAAACTAAAAACATATATGTAACAGCTATGATATTCAGCCATCAAAACACAGAGAATCAGTGGACAGTTAATTCGTAAATCCGCTCCAAAACACTGGTCGAAGCTTGAATTGGCAAAATCACAATACTTCACCATATGGACACAACCAATGAAGATGCCTTATGCTCAACAGCTCCAAAATCAAATGCCTGCATACGAATTAGACGAGCGTGGAAGGAACAACTTCATAAGACAATCTCTTCATAATTGATACCTTGACTTAACCTGAAGTTATGCATTGAGCTGACCTCATTGCTATTTGAAGTTGTTCCTTCCACGTTCGTCTAATTCGTATGCAGGCATTTGATTTTGGACCTGTTGAGCATAAGGCATCTTCATTGGTTGTGTCCATATGGTGAAGTATTGTGATTTTTGCCAATTCAAGCTTCGACCAGTGTTTTGGAGCGGATTTACGAATTAACTGTCCACTGATTCTCTGTGTTTTGATGGCTGAATAGCATCGCTGTTACATATATGTTTTTAGTTTTGCCCAACAATTTCCTGTGACCTACTTATATGGTGCACCATATTAAGTTAAATAGCTATTTATTTTTTGAGTGCTACGCTATCTTATATCTTTCTTCGGATATTTGTCTTGGCTGATGAAGGGGACAAAAGCAATTAATCCCCGAACATGTACCAGGAGCAAGTGTAATTATAATTTATTTTCGTTTATGTATTGACTAAGGCGGATATACAATTTGTTGTTAAAACTATAAAGACTAGGAAGTTTAATAATTAAATTAACACGTACATGTTTCGCTATACAACGATACCCTCGTCATCGTAGATTGAATAATAAAAATAATCTTAAAACTATGTTAACAAGTACCAAAGAGAAAACTGATATCCTTACAAAAACTATTATTCTATAAATGGTAAAATCAACAACATTATTACTATTTCTAGGTATTTTAATAAATCTCCTTTATGTTTTTGATATTTAACATTCGTAAAGCTGGTGAATATTATTTCAAAGAATGCGATTTGTAGATTAATATACTGTATTGATATTTTCCGCTTAATGTGCATTTCTTTATCTCTTTTCATTTATATATCGACCTTATTTGGAAAGAGTGTTCCTAATAAAGCCCGTTGCTCACATTTTAAATATTGTATTATTACCGATATATTTTCCAGTGACCCTAATCATCAATCCACGTTTTCATTACTGCTTGCCTTCAAGTTAAATCCAGGATAATGTTAACATTTTTTCCTCTTCTAATAAAAATACAAAAATCTTTAAACGTTAAGTGGGCCTTATTCAGCACATTTATCTTATTTAAATTCTGATGTTTTTGTAAGGTTACCCATTTTCTCTTTGGTATTTGTTAGCATAGTTTTTAAGATTCTTTTTATTATTTAATGTACGCTGACGAGAGTATCATTGCATACCGAAACATGTACGTATTGTTAATTTAATTATTATACTTCTTATCATTAGTGTTTGACGAGGCGGATTTTATAATTTGAGATTAATATCATTCAACACGGAGAATATTTATTACCATCTTCATAATAGTAATAATAATAATATCGTATGGCCTCGGAAGCCGGGTCAAGCTTTGTTATTTGACACCCAAAGGGCAGCTTGCATGTCGAATTTCGTCGTTCCTTTGAACGCTATGAAAGTCAAGGAGGTTAGATATCTAAGCTCCTTAACACTACAGCGCTTTCTAGTGGAGAATGGAAGAACTTTGTGTTGGCGGAAATTCCCGAGATTAATTTTGCCATTATGAACAAGGCCTACTGAATTCAAATGGGTTCTCTAACATGCCAACAACGTATGACATCCATGTCGTGATTTTTGTCGCCTTTCAAAAAAAAATCACTTACCACGGCCAGGAGTGAACCTGCAAGCTTGGGGGTTGATAATCCGACACCTTAACCACTCACCCACCGTGGCAAGCATATTCATAGTGGTTAACGTCTAGGCATTATATCTAGGACACAATCCGCATTTGTTGGCTGTCTCCATTTCTAACTGAGGTTGTATATCCTTGAGGACTTGGGTGGTTACAAAGATGTACGTAGAGCGATGTCACTCGGAACACGAAGTGACTGATATAACATTCAGGTGTTTAGTAGTCCAGCGGAACCAAGGGTTGGACACGACTGTACGAGTAAAACGCGTCAATTGTCAGGCTTCGTCGTCAATGTTCTTTGAGGCGTCACGGGGGAAATCAAAACGTAATGCTACAATAGGTAGGAAACAAGTGGGTCTCTCAAGGACGTTTCTTAAAACGTGAGGTTCAAACCAGTGATTCATCAATTTACACACTCACAGACAAACGTGGCCTTACAAGGCAGGACGACCTCTTCAGTATTAAGGGTTTCTCAGAATGTCAGGAGGACTCCATGGTTCTATTGAAAGTATCGACCTGTCCCTCCATAACAATGTTCGAAGCGATTTCCGTATGTTGTTCTTATCAGAGGGGTTACATAATAATAATAATAATAATAATAATAATAATAATAATAATAAAATGGCGAATGATGAAACTCTACATGTCAAGCTTTTTGAAGAGGTGTGGAGAACTGGGATGTTACCAATTGAATGGCTGTCAGCACAACAAAGGTGATAAAACTAACTATAGGGAACCTCATTAGTATCTGTTCCGTATAAGATTTTCTCCCAAGTATTTCAGAACAGAATAGTAGCACATCTTGACCAACAGATCGGAGAATACCAGGCTGGCTTCAGAAAGGGTCGTTCGTGCCCGGAACAGATCATTAACCTGAAGAACATCATCAGGTACAAGAAGACAGGAGGACATAGTTACGTGGTCGTCTTTGTAGACTTTCAGAAAGCGTATGACTAAATCGACCGGGAGTCATTAATTAATATTTTGGAAGAGCTTGGAGTGGATGAAACATCAGGATATATGATCAAACAAACGCTAAGGAACACAGTGTTGAGAGTCAAATTTATGGGAGAGATATCAGAACCCTTTACACTCAGAATGGGTGTCAGACAGGGAGACGGACTATCACCACTTCTCTTCAACTGTGTTTTGGAAATAGTCATTCGAGAATGGTGAAAGTTGTCAGATCAATACGAAACAAAAGAAGATCAGTTCAGACTTGGTCCTAAGCTCAAGGGGGTATACGTTGACTGTCTGGCATTTGCGGATGGCCTGGCCATTTTTAGCCTACTTTCGATTTTTGCAAAAAATGAAAGTAGACTTATGAGATCAACACTGGGCGAAAAAAGTGTGTCTGTCTGTGTGTATGTGTGTGTGTGAGTCAGTGTGTGTGTGTGTGTGTGTGTGTGTGTGTGTACGTGTGTGTGAGAGTCTGTGTGTGTGTGAATGTCTGTCCCCCCCCCTATCAATTCAAACACGGTGAACGCGAATTGAACGAAATTTGGTACAAAGGTAGCAATAGCAAAGGACATCTTAGTGTCATGTTTTATATCGCCGCCATCTTGACGGAAACGTAATGATGGCCACACAAATCTTCAAAGCTTAAATCAAATTACGACTAACCTAATCATCCGATCTCTACCAAATTTTGTAACAATATACCTTTATGGGGGGAGCATCCTTTGACCAAACTAATAGGTCATCAGCCTAATATTTTGCGGATCGCGGCCATCTTTGTGTGAAAATCGATTCCCCCTATTAATTCGAACAAGGTCAAACCGAATGGAACGAAATTTGGTACAGAGGTAGTACTTGCAAAGGGCACCTCAGTGTCATGTTTTATATTGCCGCCATCTTGACGGAAACGTAATGGTGGCCACACAAATGTTCAAAGCATAAATCAAATTACGACTAACCTAATCGTCCGATCTCTACCAAATTTTGCAACAACATACCTTTATGGGGGTAGCATCCTTTGACCAAACTAATACGTCATCAGCCTAATAGTTTGTGGATGGCGGCCATCTTTGTGTGAAAATCGATTCCCCCTATTAATTCGAACACGGTGAAACCGATTGGAACGAAATTTGGTACAGAGGTAGTACTAGCAAAGGGCACCTCAGTGTCATGTTTTATATCGCCGCCATCTTGACGGAAACGTAATCGTGGCCACCCAAATGTTAAAAGCTAAAATGTAATTACGACCAACCTAATAATCTAGTCCATACCAAATTTTGCAACAACATATCTTTATGTGGGAAGCATATTCTGACCAAACTGCAAGATCATCAGACCAATAGTTTTCAGATGGTGGCCAAGTATGTGTGCAAATCGATTCCCCCTATCAATTCAAACACGGCGAAACCGGATTGAACGAAAATTGGTACAAAGGTAGCACTAGCAAAGGGCACATCAGTGTCATGTATTATATCGCCGCCATCTTGACGGAAACGGAATGACGGCCACCCAAATGTTAAAAGCTTAAATCAAATTACGACCATCCTAATAATTTGATCTCTACCAGATTTTGCAACATGCCTTTTTGTGGAAAGCATCTTATGACTGACTGCAAGGTCATCAGCCCAATAGTTTGCAAATAGCGGCCATGTATGTGAGCAAATCCATTCCCCATATCAATTCAAACACGATGAAACCGAATGGAATGAATTTTTTTACAGAGGTAGCACTAGCAAAGGGCACCTCATATTCATGTTCAATATCCCTATAGCACGTTGTATTTCAACAAGCTACTACAACCTACATTCAATTATACTCCTTGAAAAGGATAAAGAGTTATAACAATACCCATGCATTTAGGAGAAATTAGGCTATATGTTCTTTACTGAACATCTTGTTGCTAACGACATACTGTAGATTCAGCAGTCTACAAGATCAATAGGCTGTCAGAAATTTCTGAAATGGTAGGAGTCCAGATTTCTATTCAGAAGACAAAATATATGACAAACATCGGCGATGGACCTGAATGGATGATCACTAACCTTGGAAAAATCAGTCGAGTCACAAATTTCAGATATCTCGGTGAAGTCATCCAGCAGAATGGATTAGAAGGGGAAGCAATTAATGTCAGGATGAGGAAGTTAGACCAGGCATACCACATTACAAAGAATATCTATAACAAAAATTCTATGAGTTTAGGGGCCAAATTCCGACACTATACCACAGTTGTAAAACCTGAAGGATTTTATGCGTCCAAAACTTTGACCATGAATAGTAAATGTCGATCTGACCAACTGGAAAAAAGAGAGCGCAAGATATTAAGGAAAATCCTAGGTAATGGACAGGTTGATGGACAGTGGCTAATGAGAGCAAATGAGGACTTGAACAACAAAATAGACCACATCACAGCATCGGATAAGAAGAGACGGCTACTATTTTACGATCACGTTTTGACGATGACTCACGATCGACTAACGAAATAATATGGAGTTTCATTACGTCTAAGGCAACAAGGCCGAGATGGTTCGAGGAGTGCGATATAGATCACAGGCAAATCGGTATTCCAAACCGAGAAATTCCTGACAGGAACACATTTAGAAGATTGGTGAACAACTACTAAGGTTTTAAAATGGTATGAACTTCCGGAAGACGGAGAGGACCTTTGTCCGAAGAACATAAACAGGCTCTCGTCGCTGGGGTCAGAAGATACTGGCAGGAAGTCAAAGCCGGAACAATAACAAGACCTAGACACTAATGTGAAGTTGGTTGTTACCACGCAGTTCATAGAGGCCCAACTCGATGTATTAAAAAAAAGAGGAAGAGTATAACGTCCCTTGTCATTGCTGTGGAATAGTAGTTAGTTATTGTTGTTTTAAGGGGCAGAACTACGAGGTCATCTTCCCTTAAATTGCTGTGGAATACGGACGCCGGGTTGTCAGAATTTTACCATGGTGTACGCAAGGCGTGGGTGAGTCTGTCGCATTTATATACCCTTAAATGGCGTTGGAAAGAGCTGGGATCAAACCCGCTATCTGCTGTTTTAAATTTGAAGCCTAACCAACTGTGCCTCTCAGCAGTGAAGTACCAATTCGGCATTTCCCTTGCCCCCCAGGGGCTCACATCTAGTGGAACGTGGGTTGGCGACCACGGGACCCCAGCTGAGTCTGTCATTGATTCCATTTACTTGTGCCGGGCTCCTCTCCGTATTCTTTCCTGTCGACCTTTCTCGGTCAACTCTTGTTCCCTTCCGACCCCGACGGTATTAGGGTGTCCTAGGCCTACGGAGTCTCTTCCTTTCCCGCCTTAATTGGCCCTTCTCTCATCTCTCCTGATCCCTCATTCTTCGAGGGAACAGCCTTCTCTTTTCTTTTCATTATAGTTCGTTTTCTCTTTAAGATTCCCGCCCTGATGTTTTATGAATTGACTCCCCGTGCCTCTAAGTTACATTTTGTGAGTATTTTGAATCTAAAATAATCTACATTTTGTAAGTATTTTCAATCTAAATTGCATTTTGTAAGTATTTTGGATAGTGGGCCTACATATTGTGAGTATTTTGAATCTAAAATAGTCTACATTTTGTAAGTATTTTCCATCTAAATTGCATTTTGTAAGTATTTTGGATAGCGGGCCTACATATTGTGAGTATTTTGAATCTAAAATAGTCTACATTTTGTAAGTATTTTCAATCTAAATTGCATTTTGTAAGTATTTTGGATAGCGGGCCTACATATTGTGAGTATTTTGAATCTAAAATAGTCTACATTTTGTAAGTATTTTCAATCTAAATTGCATTTTGTAAGTATTTTGGATAGCGGGCTTACATATTGTGAGTATTTTGAATCTAAAATAGTCTACATTTTGTAAGTATTTTCAATCTAAATTGCATTTTGTAAGTATTTTGGATAGCGGGCCTACATATTGTGAGTATTTTGAATCTAAAATAGTCTACATTTTGTAAGTATTTTCCATCTAAATTGCATTTTGTAAGTATTTTGGATAGCGGGCCTACATATTGTGAGTATTTTGAATCTAAAATAGTCTACATTTTGTTAGTATTTTCAATCTAAATTGCATTTTGTAAGTATTTTGGATAGCGGGCCTACATATTGTGAGTATTTTGAATCTAAAATAGTCTACATTTTGTAAGTATTTTCAATCTAAATTGCATTTTGTAAGTATTTTGGATAGCGGGCCTACATATTGTGAGCATTTTGAATCTAAAATAGTCTACATTTTGTAAGTATTTTCAGTCTAACTTTATTTCCGTTATGGTTTCCATTTCATTGTCAATTTCGCTATCACCCAGATCATTAGGGGCCGATAACCTAGATGTTAGGCCCCTTAAAACAACAAAAACTCTACGAGCCTTACAGTAGTCGCATATGATGTGTAACATCTGACATAGAAGAAACCTCACGTGAATTTGTTGATACACCGGTATTTTATACTATTATTGGCACAAATATTAATCTATTGTAAAAGGGAGTGTTTTACAGATATTTTAGTTTATAATACGGAACTCATTTTATTAGTTGATTTGTAGCTTCCGCCAGCACTAGCCTAAATAAAGAATACGATATGGATCAACTAGATTAATAGACGCGACACCGCTCATTCCTTATAAATAGACCAACTTGCGAGTAAATGCAATGTGCACAGCAGTAGATCATGAAAGGCTTGCCCAGTTCCCGGGCCTTTTGATTCACAGACCAACACGTAATTTCATATGGATTCTGTTAAAATGAGTCATATTTATATGATTAGCATCAGAGTATCAAGAAGGCAGTGCGAAAACAATCAAGAAGGCAGTGCGAGAGTAGAAATATCAAGTAGGCAGTGAAGAAAAATAGAGAGAGAGTCTTGGAATTGTTATGTATTATTAGTGTGTAAATAAAAAAAGATTTTTGTGTGTTGATGAATGTCCATGAGGGATACGATCCAGCTGGCAGTGCGTCTTACACACTTCTGTCCCATTTTTCAAAATCACTCCCACAAAAATATCCAGTAACCTAGTGGAAAGATGTTACACATCAATAATTATCATCATCATCATCCATTTGCCTTGGAATCGTGTGGCAGTACCCATGGAAACCCTGTCATCGCTGGGATGCAAACGTTTCATCTCGGAAATGTGCAGCTACCAATGTCAGTCCTGTAGCGTGCATTACCGCGCTCGGCTAAGCTGTGTGACCGTGTGGAAGTGAGGTAAAACATCAGCTCCATAAATAACACATCCGTGTACACTCTCACAAATTGAATTAGAATTTAAATGTGTCCGCAATCTGCACAAGAAGCACTTCACTTTGCGTTCGCAAATTATTCTGCTCTCGGCCGTGTTGGGACCTGTGAAGTGTCAGGAGTCGGGATCCCAACATCGAGGTCATCAGTCCCCTGAACTTGGACAATTATTGTATTTATTTAAGTGCAAATTCCCCTACAGGAGAGTGATTAAACTTGATAACATGATGTCATTTGGAGGTGCGTCTCCTCCGCTCCTCCCAAAATCAATTTATTCTCGCGGAATGTTCCCTCTTCCTCTCATCCGGCGTAATGCTCTTGGTTCGAACTTAACATTCGCGATTCTCGTCTGGCACTCAGTTCGGTCTTCGACATTTTCTATGCAGATTACTTGTAAGTCTCTCTGTACCTCTTTAAGCCATTCTGTGCCGCATTTACTCTGTGTTATGATACCAAGTAGTTTCTTACAAACATTTCACCAGCATTCTATATCTTCAAAACTATTAGTCATGTCACCCTGAAATAAAGGGCACTACTAAAAGGTCACCTATGAGACTTTCAAAAAACTGTTAACGACAAAACGAACATGGCGGCCAAGCGAAGCTGAAACTTTTCAATAGAGTTTTGTCACGGTTAAACCATCCAAACGCAATGAAACTTGGTACAACAAATGACTATACACATTGCAATGCACTGGGATCAAATTTAGTTCAATTGTTTACATAACCTCTAGATGGCGGCTATGCGAAATATTTCACCGGCATTCCATATCTTCGAAACTATCACAGATAACACCCTGAAATTTTGAACGGTGTTAAAGGGCACTACTACAAGTTCATCTGTGTAATTTTCGAAAACATATAAAGTACAAAACGAATGTGGCGACCAAGCGAATTTGAATCATTTTAATAGATTTTTATCGCGATTTCACCATCTGAGCGCAGTGAAATATGGAACAGTAAATGTTTATACACATTGCAATCTAATTTATTTTAATTTTTTACATAACCTCAAGATGGCGGCTGTGCGAAATTTTAAAATTAAAATTTCATTTCTTGTGTGTTAATCATGCGATCAAAGTGAACGTTTGAATAATGAATCCATGGAGTAATCGTCATCTAATGGTACACAACTCTATGGTCTACATATGTAAAATTCCAACATGGTGACTGTCCGAAATATTTAGACGGTTCTCAGTATCTACGAATCTATTACAACAATAAAACTGAAATTTTTTATGTTGATGGGGCAATTCATATAAGTAGGATATATGAAAATAGGCTACTTAGTTCTTCACGGAACTACTTGTTGTCGAAGGGATAGTCATTTACACCATGGGGCATAGCTGTGTAGGGTACACTCACAGAAATGGAATGGAATTTAAAATAAGCCCAGCCTCTGTTGCACTTTAAGGAAAGAAATTAACATCACTTTGCGTGAGTAAATTATTTAGCGTTGGTGACGCTCGTAAAATTTGACGACTCAGTCAATAATGAGATGCTGAGTGTTCCAGTTAACAGCTGTTCAGTGCTGCTGATCGTGTAAAGACCCGGGAGACAGCATGTCGGTCCTCGTCCGGGCAATCAAATGTGATTGTAGGCTTACTCGCTCCACTCCATCTGGTCCCCAACGAGGAGATGGCATCAGATCGATATATCCACAGTCATTTCATCACAGGGCAATTACCCGTGGGATAGCGGGCTCCTCAGACGGCTCTTCGGGCTGATCGATGGGTTACATTTTAGTGAGTTTATTAAGTTGGAAATTAAATAAAGGTAGAATATTACTGAGTTGACGCATTAGGACTTAGCTTACCGAGAAAAATAAAACGAAACTTTCTGTTGGGGAAAAATAAATAAATAAAAAAGATACGAGCCTTACAGTAATCGCGTATACTACACAGCTAGGACATCCTTAAAATGTTAATTTACGCTCCGTTTTCATTCTGGTACTATGATGAATGTAGGCTATAGATTGAATTGGAGATATGCTACTTTCACACTTGTTTGAACAAACATTAGGCTACATATTGAACTGTAAATTAAGTGGAGGAATGAAACCATAGTCTCTAGCCTATCTATAGACTACTTGAAATAATGTTCAATGCAATCAAATTTCCCAACTCTTGCTTGGTGCAATCTATTGTAATTAAAATTAGATAAATCGTAATTTCATGTAGACTATGTTACAATGACGCATAATGTTATGATAGAAATCGTTTAAATCGATAATCCGGTAGCAAATATAAATGCCGGGACTGGGGTTCAAACCTGAGACCTCATGATACGCAGACCAAAATGCTAATCACGCAGCCATTACAACCACAGAAATTTAGAGTACAAAACAGTTACTCATTTTCACGTGCCAGTAATAATACGGAACTATTTTTAATGCTCCATTAATATTTTGCTTTTTTTTTCGATAATGTTCCTGCGTGGAATTGAGTTTTAAATTACTTATGTATACGCCTACTTGACAGTAAAAATAATTCCTCTAGTGGTCTATGAAAGGCTACCTCAGTTCCCGTATAAAATCATCGATATAAATTACATTGATCGCTTCATTACCACAATGTGGGTTAATATCGGAATAGCCATTGTGCAGAAACATAATACTGGCTTTGCCGACTAGTTACGATGTTCCATGTTAAACCATATCAACATTTAAATACTGATACAAACACTTTTAACATGTGGTTTATGTTTCAATCAGTTGACACCAGAGCTCACATGAGCGTTTACCGTTAAGTATGAAAGTGGTGAGCAATGTTACTCGGGGAGCGGATGCCCATCACTTTTATCCAGAGATTGAAAAACAGACTTTTAATAAATCATAATTGTTTTCAGCAAAGATGATATAATGAATATTTTTACACCAAAGAACGAAAACTTGAAGATGATTTATTGTAGGGATATCTGTAATGGCGCCTCCAAACCTTGAAGTAATCCGTGTGTGATAAATATTCCACATGGTACCACTGCCAGCTTTAGAAGCCAGGAGGGATAAGATCCAGCTGGCATTGCGTCTTAGACACTTCCGTACGATCCACATCCGTCCCTTTTACAAAATCACTCCCTAACAAGAAGTTTCATGACGAACTAAAGAGCCTACTTTTCTTAAAATTTAAGATTCATGCCAATGATTAATCTATATGGATCTATCTAGAATAATGACGAAATTAAGTTGGTAATATAGAAATTTCAAATTAGTTCGAAATACTGTATACCTGGCATAATGTAGCCTTATAGAGAACTACAGTTGGCAGCCCTGGTGACTGAATATATTCTTAGTTCCATCTCTTAAGGAACAGAATACATAATTTGGTTGTAGTCCAATGAATAGCATGGACGTTACATAAAGTTAAACATTGGATCTAACAGCGCACGTAAAATCACGTAGACAACAATGACGTGAATGTATTAGTCAGAAATAATCTGAAATAATACGATCTATTTGTGTGCCAATTTTGAATGAAATCCATTAGTTAGTATAGAAGTTACATACTTTTTAAAATTGGACCAATCAGCAGGCTTAGAATCATGTTGGCAGCACTGACGTATATTAGTTACTCCAAATTAATCTAGAACGCCAGGTACTATACGTGTGCAAAGTTTAGAGCTATTGGCTAGCATACTTTCAGATATATTGATATTAGGGTAACAAAAATAAAGATAGCATTTATTAACAGTTGACAGCCCTGGTTGCTCTTAAGAATACGCATAGCCATATATATCATGGTACACATAGCACATACGAAATTTGGTTGGTTTACAAATGATAGTATAGAAGTTATATGTATTTAAAGTTGGACCTATCACCAAGCTTAGAATCATGTTGGTAGCACTGACGTATATAAGTTACTCCAAATTAATATAGAATGTCAGGCACTATACGTGTGCATAGTTCAAAGCTGTCGGCTTGCATACTTTCTGATATATGGGTATTTGGATAACAACAATTCAGAGCATTTATTAACAGTTGGCAGCCCTGGCGGCTCTTAAGAATACGCTCAGTTATATCTGGTTATGTACACATACCACATACAAAATTTGGTTGAATTCCAATAGATAGTGTAGACGTTATATGCATTTAAAAATTGGAATTATCTGCAGGCTTATGATCATTTTGGCAACACTGCCATGTATGGCCTCCTGGAAATTAAACTACAATATTATTATCTATGCGTGTGCCAATTTTGACATAGCTTCCATTCATATCTTCCAAGATATCCAACATGGAGCTCAAATTTCAATTGCGATTTTTCAGCAGTTGGAAGCACTGACATCATTTTCAAATATGGCCGTGAGATATTCAGGTATAGATCTTTACTCCTACCAAATTTTGTTTCGATTGCTCCAGCCGTTTAGGAGTTGATAGGGGGGGGGGCACACAGACAGCCAGATAGACAGACAGACAGACAGACAGAAGGACGGACAGACAGACAGACACACATTTGCCCGATCTCATAAGTCCACTTTTTCTTCATTTTTGCAAAATGTGAAAAGTAGGCTAAAAATCAAGGAATGCTGGGCTAAGATGAAAGCTGACAGAGATAAGAACCACTTGGTCCACGGCCGGAACAAACGGAACTACAAAATTTATAAATTGAAAAATCATACTAATATACAACAAGAAGTTCCGTGACGAACTAAAGAGCCTACTTTTCTTAAAATTTAAGATCTATGCCAATGATTAATCTATATGGATCTATCTGGAATAATGCCGAAGTTAAGTTGGTAATATCGAAATTTCTAATTAATTCGAAATTTCTAATTAGTTCGAAATACTGTATACCTGGCATAATGTAGCCTAATAGAGAACTACAGTTGGCAGCCCTGGTGACTGAATATATTCTTAGTTCCATCTCTTAAGGTACAGAATGCAAAATTTGGTTGAAGTCCAATGGATAGCATGGACGTTACATGCAGTTAAACATTGGATTTAACAGCGCGAATAAAATCATGTTGGCAACAATGACATACATGTATTGGTCAGAAATAATCTGAAATAATATGATCTATTGTTGTGTCAATTTTGAATGAAATCCATTAGTTAGTATAGAAGTTACGTGCATTTTAAAATTGGATCTATCAGCAGGCTTAGACTCATGTTGGCAGCACTGACGTATATTAGTTACTCCAAATTAATCTAGAATGCCAGGTACTATACGTGTGCAAAGTTTAGAGCTATTGGCTTGTATGCTTTCTTATATATTGATATTAGGGTAACAAAAATAGAGACAGTATTTAATAACAGTTGGCAGCCCTGGTTACTCTCAAGAATCGGCATATACATATCTGTTACGGTACACATAGCACACACGAAATTTGGTTGAAATCCAAATGATAGTATAGAAGTTACATGTATTTAAAGTTGGACCTCTCAGCAGGCTTAGAATCATGTTGGTAGCACTGATGTATATAAGTTACTCCAAATTAATGTAGAATGTCAGGTACTATACGCGTGCATAGTTTAAAGCTGTCGGCTTGCATACTTTCTGATATATTGGTATTTGGATAAAATAAATTGAGATCATTTATTAGCAGTTAGTAGCCCTGTTGGATCTTAAGAATACGTTCAATCATATTTGTTTATGTACACATAGCACATACGGAATTTGGTTGAAATCCAATTGATAGTGTAGAAGTTATATGCATTTAAAATGTGGACCCATCAGCAGGCGTATATTCATTTTGGCAACACTGCCATGTATGGCCTCCTGGAAATTAAACTTCAACATTATTATCTATACGTGTGCCAATTTTGAAATAGCTCCTATTCATACTTTCCAAGATATCCAACCTGGAGCTCAAATTTCAATTGCGATTTTTCAGCAGTTGGTAGCACTGACATCATTTTCAAATATGGGCGTGAGATATTCAGGTATAGATCTTTACTCCTACCAAATTTTGTTTCGATTGCTGCAGCCGTTTAGGAGCCAGACAGACAGACAGACAGACAGAAGGATAGACAGACAGACAGACAGACAGACAGAAGGACAGACAGACAGACACACATTTTCCCGATCTCATAAGTCTACTTTTTCCTCATTTTTGCAAAATGTGAGAAGTAGGCTAAAAATGAGATGGTGTGTGTCTGTCTTTCTATCTGTCTGTCTGTCTGTCTGTCTGTGTGTTAATAACTCAAGAACCACTGGTCCGATTTAAATGAAATTTTGCATGGATGTAGCTGATTTACCATGTTTACATATAGGATACTTTTAATTTCGATATTTTGCACTATTAAAAATGGCGACCATTTTAGTGACGTCACTACACCCTTTGGTTTCAAAATTCCATATTTCCATATCAAATAAAAAGAGAATGCTAAGAAATAGCAAACTTTTGATGGGACATACGAGCTTCAAAATTTAATGTCCTATCCGAAAGGTCCTGATCACTTTTCGTGTATCTCCAACGGTTAGCGAGTAAAACCTAAATTTGTGCAATAAAACACGGTCAACACCGAGCGGTGCAGTATATCTCTACATACGTAAAAATTAAAGTTTGTATGTTTTTTTCGCAATTTCTACGGAAATTTGAGTTATTTACGCGTTTCAGACTGTTTTATTATGGATGCGCGCGAAAATAAGTTTTTGGTCTGTCTGTCTGCTTGTTTGTCTGTGGATAACTTTGTTCCCTTATAACTCGAGAACCGCTGAGTGTATCAACGTAAAATTTGGTACAGATATCCATCAGAGGCACGACACTAATCATTGATGTAACCCTTCTCCGTACCTCTCATAAAAGAGGGCCTACCCCCTTAAAATACATGCTGAAATAGGAGTAGAAGGACGAGACAAAGATCATTTTCAGCCCCTCAATGTGAGAGACAAAACTCGGGGGTCCCAAAGGGTCCCCGAAATCCACATTTTAAGGCCCTAAAACCAACCGTTTTTGAGATATTCCCAGAAAACTAATTTCATTTAATAAACTAATGAACGAATTCAAGCCGGTAACCATGGCAACAGATTCTCAGAGGTCCATCTATTGCTGTAAGACGCAATGCAATTCCATTAATTACGTTGGTGTGAAAGTTTGCAAACGGCTAGAAGGTTATCACGGAAATAAATTAAGCTGTAAAATTCATCAATACGTATAATGCGCTTAAGGGGGTTAAGGGGTACACTAGAATTTTTTCACGCGATTTACACCTGCGGGTGTGGTACGGCAGGTCTATTATATTCCTATCCGTATATTATATTATTATTATTATATTATGGCGTACAACGAGGAGACAAAGCCCCCTCGGTGCCAGAAACAAAACTTGGGGGCCTCGAAAACTACATTATAAGGCTCTAAAAACAACAGTATCTGAAATATTCCCAGAAAACTAATTTAATTTAATTTAACAAACTAATGAAGGAATGGAAATCGGTAACCATGATAACATTATCTCAAGGGGTGGCATCCAACTTTCCATCTATTTCCGTAAGAAGCAATGTCACTCCATTTATACCTTGCCACGGTGGGTGAGTGGATAGCGTGTCGGTCTACTAACCCCAAGATTGCAGGTTCACTCCTGGCCTCCGTAAGTGATTTTTGAAAGGCGGCAAAATACGACTTGCATGTCAAACGATGTTGGCATGTCAAAGAACTCATTTGAATTCAGTAGGCCATGTTCATAATGGCAAAATTAGTCTCAGCAGTTTCCGCCAACACAAAGTACCTCATTTCTCTACTAGAAAGTGATATAGTGTTCAAGGAGCTTAGATATCTACCCTCCTTGACTTTCATAGTGATTCAAGGAACAACGAAATTTCGACATGCAAGCTACCCTCTGGGTGTCAAATTACGAAGCTTGCACCCGGCACCCGAGGCCATACGATATTATTATTAGGCTACTCCATTTATTACATTTCTGTGAAAGTTTGCAAATGGCTATAAGGTTATCACGGAACCAACGTAGACTGTATAATTCGTCAATGCAATTAAGGGGGTCAAGGGGTAACCTAGAATTTTTTCATGCAATTTCACGTGCGACATATAGTACAGAAAGTCTATTATATCTCCAAACAGCAACATTATTTTCAAAAATTCCTGAATTAAATCAGCATTTTTTGCGGCATTTAGGAATTTGGGCCATTTGAGGCTAAAGAACCTGAATTTTCATGCACCACAAGCCTTTATAATTTATGAAAGAGGTCTTCCTGTGTATGGGGACCTGACACAACGAAGAGGGTAATTTTTTATGTGAGGTGTATTGCGTTTCGTCTGCAAGGCTTTCAAATCTATTTCACGTCAGGAAGTACACGTTAGGTGAATTTAGTTTGAGAGCACATTTTAAGTAATCTTTTTTTTTTTTTGTCGACATACGGGTACATCGTAAGGATGATTTGATACTGTATGGTAGATATACCCATATTTGGATATCTGGGTGATATGTTGTAGACAAGAGAATTGTCTGTCTGTCTTTCTGTGTATCTTTATGTACGCCTATAAATCGTGTTCGGATGCTTGGTGCATCGTAAAATTAGGTATGGTAAACATGAGTCAATACACCAATCATTTATAAAACTCCTCACCGTACTTTTCATACAGTAGAAGGGTGGATATAGGGAAAACCATCTCAAAATACATGCTAAAATAGGCGAAATATAAAAATTATCCTGGAAGGACGATCAAAGCATATGTTGCGCTTCTCATTGTGAGACACAAAATTCGCGAGTCTATAAGGGGTCTCCGAAAATCACATTTTAAGGCCCTTAAATTAACAGTGTGTGTGATATTCCCAGAAAACGAACTTCGTTCTGATAAACTTATGAAGGAATGACAAACCGCTAACCATTGCAACAGTAGCTCAATTGATAATGTCTGGTGTTAATATATAACACCTTTCGAAGAACGGGTACTTCTGCTAGTATTTAAAGAAATACTATGCATTTAGAGCGAGTGTCATTTAATTGGTTATTACCATAATTAGGTTGGTGATATGGTGGGAGGGTTTGCCTTTATCCTTCTATTTATCTACTTATTTATCCATCTAGCTATCAATCTATTTATTTACCCAGCTATTTATCCAGATATTTATGTATCTATTTATTACACAATCTACTTTTTTCGAATTTGGCCAACTATGAACCCCAAGGAACATTTCTCCTCCCTGAAGCTCTTCATGCGTTCGCTTCTTTTCTTTCTGTCCTCATCGGAAATGATCCATTTAAGCCTCCTCATTGTTGATTTCTCCTGAAATGCTGCACTCTCCTTCTAAACTCTCTTACATTGTGGGCCATCTGTACTGTCATTCCAACTTCTGCCGCATCCCTTTTCACCTCATCTACTCATTTAGATGTGGCCTTTAACCCCAGGATGTAGATGACGATCATTTTGGTCAGTGTGCATTCATCCATCTCAATCCTCATCAACACTAATACAGCCATCACAATGACACAAACCCCACACACACCCAAGTACACATGGCTGCATGGTCACAACATCACAATACACCTAAATGAATCAACAACAACACAACGTGTATTACGGGAAATAGGACGTTGAAAATAATGGATCACCCAAGAAAGAGGACTTCTCGTTAGAAAGACGAAATGGTAATGGCCTTAAGTTAGGAACCATCCCGGCATTCGTGGTGGTTGTTGATTCAAGGGGCAAAACATCCAGGTCATCTGATGTGGTGATAATGAAAAACAAAAGAATAAATTTAAAACTGGAACTACAGACGTGTTATTTAGGTCGTTTAATAATGATTGGCACTCCCCCTATAACTCCTGCAAAATAGCAGTTAGAATTGTGTGTCGATGTATGCGTGAAAATCGACTATAGTACTGTCAAATGCCACCAGATGCTGTTGCTGCTACCCATAGGTAGCGCACTGGAGCGGCAAATGTTTCGGCGTGCGAGTACGCTTATCAATCAATCAATGTCTAAAGGCAATGCCTTGTCGATTCAACCATTGTCAGCTTGTCTTTTCATCTCATAGTAGGAACTACATCCTACGTTTTGCATCAACACTTGAAGGAATTGCTTCCTAGGTTGGCATCATCCCTTCTTTCCTACGACATTTCCTTCTAGTAGGTTGGTTAGAAAGGTATTATGGCACACGGTTTGTCCGATGGATTTAGCTGTTCTTCTATGTACTGTTACCATTAGCTGTTTCTTCCCCTGGATTTCTCGCAGTATACTTTCGTTTGATCTTTTTTCAGTCCAACTGACTTTTAGCATTCGCCTCCAGACCCACATCTCAAACGCTTCAAGTCGTTTCATATCCTGTTCTCGAATTGTCCAAGATTCACATCCATATAAGATTACGCTGCACAAAAATGACATCACAAAATGTTTCCTAACCTCAATATCTAGATGTATATTGGTCAGAAGATTTCCTTTGTTGCTGAATGCTTGTTTGGCAAGCGCTATTCTTCTTCCTATCTCTTTGCTGCAGCGGTTATCATCTGTGATTAAACTTCCGAGGTAAGGGAAACTGCAGACTTGTTCCACTACATTGTTAGGAAGCCTGATGTTGGTGTGATTTCGCTCAGGATGTTTACTTACAACTAATATTGTTGTCTTCTTCACGTTAACGTTTAAGTATAAATCTACTAAATATGATGACAGTATATTCATCATCTTGGATAATTCCTTTTCTGAGTCTGCAACCACTGCTATATCATCTGCAAAGCGAATACAATGGATTTGTTGTCCATTTATTCTAATTCCTCTTGTGTTCTTTTTGAACTTATTTATAGCTTTTTCGATGAATTCATTGAAGAGGTACGGTGAAAGGGGGCAACCCTGTCTTACTCCCTTCTTACGCTTTATGGACATCGATAAAACAACATGGATGCCGAAACTTAAGGGCAAAGATGGACAGTGCGGTTTCTCTGGAGGGAAGGTGTGACTGCGTCAGACATTCACACGAGGTTGGCAGCCATATGTAGGGAGGCAGCACTAAGTCGCCAGACCATTGCTACCATTCGTGATCTAGGGTTTTCTGTGCTGCCACGAAACCTCCATATTCGCCGGAGCTGGCTCCTGGCGACTATGCCCTATTTGGCGCAATGAAAGAGGGCATATGGGGTAAGAAGTTTACCACCAATGACGAACTGCTTGCAGTTGTCCAACAGTGGCACCGGGATACCCCCAACGAATGGTTTCCTACGCAAATACGGAAGCTGCCAGAACGATGGACAAAGTGCATAGACATTGGCGGAGAATACATGTGATGCAATCTGAATGAGTTTGTTCAATAAATGGTCCCTGTAAACGAAAAAAATGTAGTGCAAATCAGTTTTGAACGGCCCAAGTTCATTGGTAATGAGCCATGGCTCCTTACTTCGGTCATACGAATACCTTGAAATTAATCTAAAAAGATTAATTTTTCATGTACAAAATTAAGCACCTGAGTGTTATTTCTTGATAAACATCTGATATTTCTTTCAGGTTAAGGTGTATTCTTTTATTTTTCGAAATTGGCTCCTACCTTACATCTAAGATGACCATGGAGGTTCAGGATAATATATCAGTATGGCCTTCAGGTTCAACGAAAATGGTTGCAGCAATTTCAAAAACTCCGGAACTGTTTGAGATATTAAAACGAGATTATTTTTGGTTAAATTCACCAACTCAAAATAGTACATTATGCAACGAGCCTATAATGGAAATAATTAAGACACGAGTATAATTTCCATACGAGTGTCTTAATTACCATTATAGGCGAGTTGCATACGACTGTTTATGTTCGACGATAATTATAAATTTATAAGTTATTCATAAATATCTGTCGAGATTCAGTCACTTGCATTTAGTGATCGGAGTGCAAGCGCCGAGTTTGCTCTTTGTGCTTTACAAGTTCACGACCCAAGCATGCGCTCTGTCTGCTTGGCAATGTCATATGTTTACAGCCTGTCGTCTGCACCAGCATTCACTCAAACTGCCACCGAAGTTGTATGAAAGAAATTGGAGTTGGGGATATTAAGGTATAGTGCTATTTCTTTTCTCATATTCGCCAGTTTATTTACGCGAAGATATGGGACGGTGCACTTTCCATGTCGGTGATTTTGTCTTTGTGTTTGCCATTATAACTACAATGGTTGATCGGATATATTTTAAATTGTCAACTTTCAAATCATGTAATTCATGTCCGACATGTTTGATTCTGTGTTCAAGTGCGAAGCTATCAAGTACCTAATTGGTCACACAACTGTTTCTTGAGCTCTGATTGGTGGGAGAAACTGTATCATAATGAAAACTTGTACTATAATGAGCCTCATTACAGTACAGTTATCTGACATATAATGTTTACATTTCGACATCGTCGAACATAAAGATTTCTTTTTATACCTTTTAATAATGTTTCTGTGTGCGCTCCCTTGGTTGCTCTGTAAACATCCAGTCGATAGTCGATTTAGGGCCAAGTGCGCTGGATCATCTGAGGCGTGATTGTAGCGACAGCAGCGGTGATGTGTTGTCTTCAATGTTGCACATCTCTGACCGGTTCGGTTCACTGAATACAACCATTTTTACGTATCCCCATAAAAAGTCTAGGGGTGTCAAGTAGGGCCTTCTAGGAGGCCATTGAATAGGACCGGCGTGGCAGCTTCCTGTCGCGCACACATTCTGCGCATCGGCTGAAGGTCACGGGCGGAGTACAGTCACATCTAAAACTAAAACTCAATGAGTTCCTGATTAGTTTTCAGGTTGAATTATTAATTTATCTCACTTACAACGGGAGATTTGATTGTTTGAAGAAGATGCAACCTTTTCCAATGACCCTGTACTTGCTTTCCCGCCTAATGCAATTGTGTTGTCTGATTGGAAAGCTTTCTTTATGATGGTGTTTGAAGCCATTTTCAGTGCTGCCTTAGTAAACGAATGTTCAATGCTTTTCAGTCGGTCAACACGACATTTCCCAAATGAGATGGGTTATTCCCTAATCCTGACAAATATTTACATGAGATGAATAAATACACTAGGATGACCAGTTTCGATCGTCAAGCGATCATCATCAGATCCATTACACTTAGGCTATAACATCTATGTCTGAAGATATGGCTGAAAATATTTACAATATGTACTCTTACTGAGAGGGATGAGAGCAGAGTACAGGCGGCTGAGATGAGGTTCCTGAGAAGTATGGTCCAGAAAACGAGGAGAGACAGAGTGAGACATGAAGATATATGGAAATAACTGGGAGTACAGAAACTAACTGACAAACTGGAGCAAAACAGATTGAGATGGTTTGGACATGTCAAACGGATGAATGAAGGAAGGCTACCAAGACGAGCACTGGAACGACGGATGACAGGGAAGAGAGGACGAGGAAGACCAAGAATGTGTTGGATGGACTCGGTGAAGTATAGCATTAGTAAACGGAACCTTGATTGGAACACTGTGTCGGAAGAGGAATGGAGGAACGACAGAACAAAGTGGAGAGGAACCATATTTGCCCCCACCTAGTGTCAACTGGAAAAGGGGAAATGAAGATGATGACACGTCTTATTAAGTTGCAGTATTAGTTGAGATAATGCAACTCGTCAGTATTTGTTAGTTGTGGTCTATGTGATGTTTTGTTGAGATACTGGAAGTGGTGATTGACCTCCGGAATTTGCTTGTTTGGAGTGAATATGTGATTCTAGTTAAATGGATCTGATGATGATCGCTTGACGACCGAAACTGGTCATCCAAGTGTATTTATTAATCTCATGTAATTTTTTTCAGGATTAGGGAATAACCCATCATCTCTTTTGGGAAAAATCGTGTTGACCGACTGAAAAGCATCGAACCTGGTTGGTTCCTTAGTTTAGGGGCTGCGACAACGCGGTCATGTAGCCCCGTGTACTTTGGGTATGTGTAGAATCTGTGTGTTAACCGTTGTTAATTGTGAAGACTGTATTAGTGTGTGTTATCTGTTTTTAATTCAAGTGAGGACTGCAGACATTGAATTTCTTTTTTCAAGTAGTTCCTACTGTTGTCGCCGAACGCCACCGTCATGGACTACTAGTTCAGAACTTGATTACCAGATGCCACCGCAGTCGGCTCCTGGAAACGAACGTCTGAACCTAAGAGCGTTTGTCGAATGATTAACCTATATATAATTTAGCTTCACACAAGTGTAATTCGTGGAAGGTTCTTTAACATGCCATAAATCTATGACATGGGACCACCGGCTTTACTTCCCCTCCGAAGGAAGGAATACTGAGGGATTTTTAACGCTCTTAAAAAATCCGACGGCTTCGGCCGGGTTTGAACCCGCGATCAAGGGGCATAGAAGCTCAGCATGCTACCAACTACGCCACCGAAGCCGCAGCATCAAACTTAACCTTTATGTTCGACCCTGACTATTATATGTCAGAAAAATGTACTATAATGAGGCTCATTATAACACTATTTTTCATTATGAAACAGTTTCTCCCACCAATCAGAGCTCAAGAAACAGTTATTTGACCAATTAAATAGTTGGATGCGCTGAATACCACGGCCTTCTAATTTAAATTTCACTGCCTGCCCTAGTGTCATAGTAGGGTAATCGAGGAGGCTATGGCCAAATACAAGGCATTCTCTGCGTATCATGCGCTCTGTTCTGTACATAAAACTGGCGAAATCTCGACAGATATTTATGAATATTTATGTTCGAACATAAAATAGTTATAATAATTATCGTCGAACATAAACAGTCGTATGCAACTCGCCTATAATGGTAATTAAGACACTCGTATGGAAATTATAGAACTCCCATACGCTCGTTTTATAAACATACTCGTGTCTTAATTATTGCCATTATAGTCTCGTTGCATAATGTACTATTCTTTAATAAGTTAAAATAGTTGTAGGGAATATAAGTGATGAACGCATTTGCAAATTGCGACTTGGCTCTTCACATAATCATGACGAGATCGTTCCAAACCTGAGCAACTGTGTCTAACCCGCACCCCGTTTCACAGCTGTTTGCATTGAAGGAGTTGATGAGAGGGTTCTGGAAATTTCCTGGAATCATGAGTTCGAGTGTTGGCAAGCCTGACCAGTCACATCACACCAGGTATGAGTCCCTGGAAAGCTGCTAGAATATATTTGGCATTCAATGCAACACATAGGTTTACAGACAAAATATACCGGTGGCAAAGTCTGTGCATGTAAAACAAACAGCGCTCTCGTTCACTGGGGCTTTGTGTTCGAGCAGTAAATACTGAGTGGGGGAAGCAAGCAGTTCACAGCACAGCCGCTAGATAGCAGCACCATCTCTCAATCAATATCAGCTTCCGAGTCTCGCTACTAGATGGCTCTAAAAACACCGTGTTCCACTTCCACCAACTTAATGTCATTGAAAACAGGGGCGGTGTTATTACTTTTATTAAGAATGCGAATGAACAGTATTCAAAGCCTTTGGGATGAATGCCTCATTTGAAATTTCTTAGATATTTCTTTCTGACTTGGACTTTTTTTAAAACATGTTTTACGCCCTCATTCGAGCACTTTAATCAATATAAATACAATTAAGCCTAACAGCGGTATTTGGAGATTAGCGATTCAGTTTCAGCTTATTCTGCACTCAAAATTTCTTCACTCTATTTGACCTGGCTTGCCTTTGTTCATCTGTGATGTGTAGCTTTTCCGTTCAAATGTTGTTAATGTGAATCGTAAGTATTTATTCCTTAAAATATTCTTCTCTTCTCTTCTCTATTTTTAATATTGAGCATCGTTGAATGTACTTCATCTAAATCATGCTGGATGTTTTTGAACCAGTTGTTCTTTGTTTTACTCTTCCAGAAGTAACTAAACAGCTGTTTTATTAGTCTGGTTTCTGGTAGGCGTGAGATATGGCAGAAAAAAGAGAATATCCTTTTCCGCATTGTATCTATTGTTAATTCACTCTCTCGTTATACCACTTCATTCGGAAGTAATCTCCGTTGGCCATTTACTTGGTGTTTTTTGATAATAATTGTTCGTATGATTCTTCTGTTTGCTTTCTGTAGTTTGTCAGTTGTTGATTTGATGTTCACCTTGGACTTTTACTAGATATGATATCTTTTTTTAGCCTACTTTTCACATTTTGCAAAAATGAGGAAAAAGTAGACTTATGAGATCGGGCAATGTGTGTCTGTCTGTCTGTCCTTCTGTCTGTCTGTCTGTCTGTCTGTCCTTCTGTCTGTCTGGCTGTGTGTGTTCCCCCCCCCCCCCTATCAACTCATAAACGGCTGGAGCAATCGAAACAAAATTTGGTAGGATTAAATATCTATACCTGAATATCTCACGGCCATATTTAAAAATGATGTCAGTGCTACCAACTGCTAAAAAATCGCAATTGAAATTTGAGCTCCATGATGTATATCTTGGAAGGCATGAATGGGAGCTATTTCAAAATTGGCACACGTATAGACAATAATATTGCAGTTTAATTTCCAGGAGTCTATACATGGCAGTGTTGCCAAAATGATTATAAGCCTGCTGATAGGTCCAATTTTTAAATGCATATAACTTCTACACTATCAATTGGAATTCAACCAAATTTCGTATGTTGTATGTGTACATAACCAGATATGACTGAGCGTATTCTTACGACCCACCAGGGCTCCAAACTGTTAATAAATGCTCCTAATTTATTTTATCCAAATACCAATATATCAGAAAGTATGCAAGTCGACAGCTTTAAACTATGCACACATATAGTACCTGACATTCTATATTAATTTGGAGTAACTTATATACGTCAGTGCTACCAACATGATTCTAAGCCTGCTGACAGGTCCAACTTTAAATACATGCAACTTCCATACTATCATTTGGATTTCAAGCAAATTTCGTATGTGCTATGTGTACCATAACAGATATGACTATGCGTATTCTTAAGAGCAACCAGGGCTGCCAACTGTTAATATGTACTATCCCTATTTTTGTTACCCTAATATCAATATATCAGAAAGCATGCAAGCCAATAGCTCTAAACTTTGCACACGTATAGTACCTGGCATTCTAGATTAATTTGGAGTAACTAATATACGTCAGTGCTGCCAACATGATTCTAAGCCTGCTGATAGGTCCAATTTTAAAATGCATGTAACTTCTATACTAACTAATGGATTTCATTCAAAATTGGCACACCAATAGATCATATTATTTCAGATTATTTCTGCCCATTGCATGCATGACATTGTTGCCAACATAATTTTACGCGCGCTGTTAGATCCAATGTTTGACTGCATGTAACGTCCATGCTATTCATTGGACTTCAACCAAATTTTGTATTCTGTACCTTAAGAGATGGAACTAAGAAAATATTCAGTCACCAGGGCTGCCAACTGTAGTGCTCTATTAGGCTACATTATGCCAGGTATACAGTATTTCGAACTAATTAGAAATTTCGATATTAGCAACTTAATTTCGTCATTATTCTAGATAGATTCATATAGATTAATCATTGGTATGAATCTTAAATTTTAAGAAAAGTAGGCTCTTTAGTTCGTCACGGAACTTCTTGTTAATATTGAGCATCGTTAAATGTACTTCATCTAAATCATGCTGGATCTTTTTGAACCAGTTGTTCTTTGTTTTACACTTCCATAAGTAACTAAACAGCTGTTTTATTAGTCTGGTTTCTGGTAGGCGTGAGATATGGCAGAAAAAAGAGAATATCCTTTTCCGCATTGTATCTATTATTGATTCACTCTCTCGATATACCACTTCATTCGGCAGTAATCTCCATTGGCCATTTACTTAGTGTTTTTTGATAATAATTGTTCGGATGATTCTTCTGTTTGCTTTATGCAGTTTGTCAGTTGTTGATTTGATGTTCAACTTGGACTTTTACTAGATATGATATCATTTTTTATTTGTGCGGTATGAATGAAACGATAACTACTGTTAAACATTGACCGTGCGGTTCTTAGAGCGTATTCTCCTCCGTCCTCAGTGGCAAGCTCTCGTTTAATATAAGTTTCACCGTTAAGGCCACTGTCGGCTCCTTCGCATTCCTAATCCAGTGGTGTAGGCTACTTTGAACACTTACAGTATCGACTTTGCCTACATATAACCAAGACCAACTACAATAATCAGACCGTAATGTAGAAAAAAACATGGCGGCGATAAATGCCCTCCCAATAGGTAAGATCATGTCATCGGGCTTGTCACAGTTCCAGTAAATTATTATTTTAACTCACCTAAGAGCATACAAGATATCACAAGACGAGACTAGGTTCCGAAGAAATATGCATCAATAAATTAGACTTTCCTGAATTAATTTATCTATATAGTGCTGACCTTGAATTATTGTTATCTTCGTCTTAACCCAAGGGGCAGCTACAATAGCCTCGCTCTTTTTGTGGTTGAATAAGCAGCTTTTTTGGCGAGTTATCACGATTTGTATTTAAGTTCAATATTTGTAGATAAATATTATTAGCAAGAAATCAAACAGATTCTGAAGTAGGAGAGAAGAAAGTACCCGGTTACTGAAGTGCTGTCCCGGCACATGCAGCGTATTTGTGTACACAATCGGAATGAGAATAGTCGTCTGAATAAATCGAACCAACGCCCTAGAGATACAACTCAATTAAGACCTCCCATGGAATTGTCTAAAATCTCGGGTAAAACATCACACCGAATTAGTTGATTGAAACATGCAAAGAAGTCGTCGTGTGGATATCCGAACATATGGAGATTACTACACTCAAGGGACACGATAATATGTTACCATTTAACCTATTAAACATTCGCTTTTACCGTTTGGAATAGTTGTACGTTTTAAATAGTTGATTTAGTAAAGTATAGGCAAGCACCATTTCCCTCCTACGGAATAATCGCGGCACACCATCTCGCAATATAGGCTAAGTACATAATTGGCAAGGTACTCATAACACTTTATTACACACATCATAATTAATTTCGGATGGTCGCCAAGTTGGATTGTTATATGTATGGGCCATAGAGTCATGTACCATTAAAGGAAAATTAATGCGTAGGTTCAATACTCAAACTTTCACTTCGATCGCATGATGATGACACAAGAAATAAAAAGTTAATTTTAAAATTCGCACAGACGCCATCTTCATGTTATGTAAACAATTGAACCACATTAGATACCAGTGCATTGCAATTTGTATTAACATTTGCTGTACCAAGTTTTATTGCGTTTGGATCATTCACTCGCTTTGTTGATTTGAACTGAGAGAATGCTCACATTGTCCATAATAACTGAATGTGGACGGAGGTCTGGCAGTTATCCTTCAGTATACCTTTGTTTGAAACGATCGTATCTCTTCTGAACGGCAATTGTCAGATATCTCAGAGTTCGATACTAACCCTCCTTTGGTCGCGTAGATTACTATTGTAATCAAGGTTCATTTGTTTTATATCTACGAACATAATACACTAGATTTTGGTACATTCTGTTCAGTACCTTTCCAAGAAGTTCTTCCTATTACAATCACCGCGAAATATTACATCAATGGGAATAATAAGGGGTAGACATATTGTGTAGGGTGGGTATATTGTAAGTATGTTTATTCTCAATTGCATTTTGTGACTATTTTGAATCTAAATTACATTTTGTAAGTATTTTCTATCTAAATTGCATTTTGTAAATATTGTCAATTCAAATAACAGTACAGTAATTATGTAGTTAGATTTAGTTGTAAGTAGGTAGTTAGTTTGTCTCTTAGATATATGTCATTGTTGTATTAGACTGTGGTGTGTGAGAGTGCATGTGAGTGTGCCTGGTGACAGACTGTTTTAGTGGTAGTATTTGTTGTTGGTGGAACTTTAGTTTTTTTTTTTTTTTGGTTAGTAGAATTTTGGTATTTAATTGTTAGTACGGTAGAAGGTTAGTATTTTTGTTAGTAGAATTGCTCTTTACTTATTCTGAAAGGGAGTAGCAGCCTTTCAGAATAAATCAATTCTTTACTAGTCTTATAGACGGTTAAGATATTGATAATATAAGCCAAATAATGGCTACACTGCGTCCTGCTGCACGGCTGAAAGCAACGGGAAACTACAGCCGTATGCCATTCCCGAGGATATGCACCTCTCAATGCATAATAACATGTGATGATGGCCTCCTCCCTTGTAAAATTTCAATCCGGAGGTAAACTAGTCCCCCGTTCGGATCTCCGGGTGGGGACTACTCGAGAGGGGGTTAACATCACAGAAGAGACAAAGAGGAAATCTGACATTCTACGGATCGGAGCGTGGAATGTTAGAAGTCTGCTAGGAAGTGGAAGGTTAGAAAACTTAAAAATGGAAATGGATAGGTTGAGGTTGGATTTGGTTGGAATTAGTGAAATGCGCTGGCGGGAAGAACAGGACTTTTGGTCAGGAGACTATAGGGTCATTAGCACTAAATCAAACAATGGCCAAGCAGGGGTTGGCCTCATATTGAGTAGGAAACTTGGACAGCGGGTGGAATATTATGAACAATATTGTGAACGGATTATTGTAGCAAAAATCAATACTAAACCTACCTGCACCACAGTGGTACAAGTCTATATGCCTACCAGTCAAGCTGATGATGAGGATGTTGAAAAGGTCTACGAAGAAATAGACGAAATTCTGAGGTATATCAAGGGTGATGGTAATGTTATAGTAATGGGAGAATGGAATGCTGTGGTAGGAAAAGGGAGAGAAGGGAAGATAGTAGGAGATTTTGGATTAGGTGAAAGGAATGATCGAGGAAGCAGGCTGGTAGTATTCTGCACCGAGCATGAGTTGGTCATAGCTAACACCTTATTCAATAACCACAATAGAAGAATATACACATGGATGAGACCAGGAGATACAGGGCGTTACCAAATCAACTTCATTATGGTCAAGCAGAGGTTTCGAAACCAGATTTTGGATTGTAAAACATATCCTGGTGCTGACATAAACTCTGACCACAATCTGGTTGTAATGAAATGCAGATTAAAGTTGAAGAAACTGAAGAAAAGTCAAAAGCCAAAAAGGTGGGCAATAGACAGGCTGAAAGAAAAGGATGTAAACGAAAGATTCAAGAAGACTATAAAGGAAGGACTAATGACAAACCCTAAACAAACTTCAATTGCAGACGAATGGGCCCTTTTGAAGAATGAAATAACAAAATCCGCAGAAGGAAACATTGGTAGGAAAGAAAGAATAGGTAGAAAACCGTGGATCACTCAGGATATACTAGAATTGATGGATGAAAGGCGGAAACACAAGAATGTAAGAGATGAAAAGGGGAAAGCAGAATACAGACGTCTGAGAAATGAGGTTAACAAGAAGTGCAAGGAAGCGAAAGAAGAATGGTTGAAAGAGAAATGTGCAGGTATAGAAAATTGTCTGAAATTAGGAAAAGTAGACACAGCTTATCGAAGGATTAAGAATACTTTTGGGGAAAAGAAGACTAAGTGCTGTAATATTAAGGACACAAATGGAACGCCTCTAACAGATAGGGAAGAAAAGGTTGAGAGATGGAAAGCTTACACAGAGAGTTTGTATAAGGGAAAGGAGATTGAGAATCATGTAATGGAAAGGGAGGAGGAAATTGATGAGGATGCGAAAGGAGAATTAATATTGAGATCAGAATTTGATAGAGCTTTGGAAGACTTAAGCAGGAACAAAACACCAGGCATAGATGATATACCGATTGAGTTGCTACGCTGCATAGGAGATGAAGGTCTGATCAGGTTATTTCACTTGGTGTGTAGGATTTATGAGACAGGTGAGGTACCCCCTGATTTCAAGAAGAATGAAATCATCCCTATACCAAAGAAAGTGGGAGCTGCCAGATGTGAAGATTACCGTACAACCAGCTTGATTACTCATGCTTCAAAGATCCTGTCTAGAATAATTTACAAGAGGATTGAAAGCCAGATAGAAACGGAGTTGGGTGAAGACCAGTTTGGTTTCAGGAGAAATGTAGGAACAGGGGAAGCTGTACTAAGTCTTAGGCTGATTTTGGAAGGTAGAATAAGGAAAGATAAGAGAACGTTCATGGCTTTTGTAGACTTAGAAAAGGCTTTTGATAACGTTGATTGGACTAAATTGTTTGCCATTTTGAAACCGATTGGAATAAAGTACAGGGATAGGAGGGTGATATACAATCTATACAGAAACCAGACAGCAGTCATTCGAGTTGAAGGACATGAGAGAGAAGCTGGTATTCAGAAACGTGTAAGGCAAGGCTGCAACTTATCACCCATACTTTTCAATCTTTACATTGAACAAGCAATGAAGGAAATTAAGTAGTGGAGTGAGGCGGTTTCTAAGCCACTCCAGAACCCTCCTTGCCCCACTACTAAGCCTCAGCCATGTTAAATATATCTCGAACGCATGGTCCGATTTTGACGAATGAGGTGTCGTTGGACTCGGGCTGATCTCCTCTTTGCTATGGACCACTCGTTATATTTTTGATTATTTTTTTGATTTTTTTCGTTTTCGAAAATAGGCAATAGTTTGAAAACCAAACATGATATAACGTTGTGCCATGGCTCAAACAAATGGCCTTTATGACCTTTATTTTTTTTATAAAACTTTTTTATTTTTTATGTGTTTTTGAAAACACTCGAATTTTGAAATTCCTATATTTTGGAAACTAGGAACTCTACAAAAAATTATTTGATGGAATTCAATGGTCCCTATCCCCCTCTACCCCCAAAATAAATTTCAAGTCTCTAGAATGAAAACCTGTAGTAGTGTGGTAACACGGGTTCTGCTTAAAAAAGCAAGTTGTGAGCCCCTGCGACCTTGGAATGGTAGGAGTCATGCTAGGAGGGCGTGCTTGGATTCGTTTTTTCGTCTCGTTGTGCTCTTTACGGGAATGTCGGTGTCGAAAAGGTGAAATGTTGAGAACATGTTTTTTGGGGGCAAAACCGTGATTTTAGACTTTTTGCTATATCTCGCGAACCAATCATGATAGAGGCGTGTACGACGGGTCCAAGGACTCGGAGTGACGTCTTCTTTGCTATGAACCACTCGTTATATTAAAAAAATTGGAAACGCTATTTTGGGGTAAACACGTGTTTTTTGTGATTTTTGCCGATATCTCACGAACCAATAACGCTAGAGACGTGTACGAGGTGTCCTAGGACTCGGGCTAACGCCCCCTTTCAAATGTGGCAGATATGTTTTCCAAAAAATAATTCACAAAGGGCCTAACGCCATACATGTTGAAAAACGTTTTCTTTTTCTTTACCTGTTTATAATGTTTATGAAGCGTGGTGGTTGAGTGAGACGATACGGCTGGGTGTGTGTGTGTGTGTCAACGAACCTGTCGCTTAGCACAAGGACCATGCTTAATAGAACAATCATTATTTCGGCGGGTCGGTGTATGACAGAGCGAGCGTGCGTTTTTTCACACATTTTACCTTTAACGTGTAAACGGTGATGAGAACTTGGTTCTATGTTGGTCGAAGCGAGTACAGAAAACAAACTTGCCGAGGAGCAAGAGGTGAATGTCATTTGAGCTTATTGGAAGGCGTCGATCTGACTTGACAACAGGTGCAATGGAAAAATGACAAAGACGCTTGAAAGTGAAATAATCTGACCATCGTGGTGGCAGGGAAGTGCGAAATGCATGTGAACATGTGTGAAATAACATGTAGGCTAAACAAGTTACATCCTGTCTTGCTTCGTACGTGACAAAATGCAAGTCCATGTGAAATTTGATCTGCCACAGGTGTTCGCTTGGGACGTTAGCTGTCCACGTGCGCGATAACTGTTAACGTTACATCCTGTTTTGCTTCGTACGTGACAAAATGCAAGTTGACGTGAAATTTGATCTGCCACAGGTGTTCACCTTGGACGTTAGCTGTCCACGTGCAAGATAAGAGATTGTTCAAAGCGTGGGAATCGCTGAATCAGTAAAAAGTTTGATGCAACTTGTCAGAATGAAGTCACAACGAATAGATAGGCAAGAGCTGCGAACAGCAGTGGTGGGAGGTGAAGGAAGGGAGAGGGGGAGGGGTAATGTATGAGAGATCACAGGTGGAAAGAGAAAGAAATATGTGGAGCTGAGGACTGTGCACATAGAGCTATAGGTAGTGTACAAAATGTGTGAAGAAATAAATTAAAAATTGCACAGGTTCACAAGACATGTAATTTATTGATCCAAGAATTAAACGTAGAGTCAAACCCTAACCATTTGACACAGAGTTTATTTCCCTTTTGTTTCAACACTTTTTCCACAAGATAAGCTGAGGAAATGCTGTTTTCTGAAGTTCATGGAGATAAAATCAACCCTTTATGGGTTGGTGGTTGAGGTCCTCGAGTAAATAGGTGATTGGAGTGTCCGTGTTGACTTGACGAATTCGAAATAGTTCAGTCCCCCACTGAGGCGTGTAGCCCTTATTGAAGGCAGACTTAAATTTGCTCACACGAACAAAATCCCCAATTTTCAGTCGGTGACGTTTAGGATCGGCTGTTTTATGGGGTTAAACAGTTTATCCAATCGCTGAATATTTTTGGTCACGAGCCGTGGCTTGGTCCCAATCGTTCTATGTTTGATGTCATTGTAACGTGACACTAGCTCTGGTAACATGTATAACCAGCGATACGTGCCCTGAGAGGTAAACGCTTTCCACATATGGGTTTTCAATGTTCGGTTGAACCGCTCGACCACACTGGCTTTGAGGTTGCTGTACGTGGTGTAATGGTGAATATCCTTAGATTTGAGAAAACTGGAGAAATCCTTGTTGAAAAATTCTTTCTCCTGGTCGGTTTGTAGCAGCTGAGGTTGACGTTTGGAGTGTTGAATAATATGTTGAAAGGCTTTGGTAACTAGTGGACCAGACTTGTGACGCACAGGTTCAACAAAGGCCATTTTGGAATAGACATCAATGACGGTCAACATATAGCGTACACCGTCGTTAACGCTAGCATAGGGTATCATTTCAACCAAGTCAGCCTGCCAAAGTTCATCCACACCTCGTGAAATCACCTTGAGTCGCGGATAGTGACGCCTAGCTGGGCGATGCAACTCGTGAGCAATACCCATTTTAATGGGTGAGGGCTTAAACAATAATTTTGGCATTTCGAAGTTCTTGTTCAATTTCTTGAATTTCCCAATCGTGACCGGTATGGCCAGCTTGACGTGAAGCATGCAACATTTGTAGCCGCTGGACGAGCTTATTGGGATTGTGCCAGTAGGTAACATCCACAAGGGGTTTTAATGGTTTAAATGTCACTCCCGAAGCGGACGCTTTACGATGAGTACTTTGACTGGTGGGAAACATTTTTGCAATGATGGTTTTATGTTTTTGAGATATATTGGCATTCACTTTTTGAGCGGGAACATACTGTCTTTTGTGGGCATGGGTATGCAATAAAATGGATTTATATTTGTCAAGATCCTCTGACGTATGATCATGGGAAGAGGGGGTCCGAGAAAAAAGCAGCTTTAACAGTCCTGGAGTTAATTTATAGTAGATGTTTTTAATGACAGCTTTAGTACGAGCTAATTTAATGGATGAATCGCCAATTTTAAAACTATCATCCTCATAGCGAACTCCATACGTGGTATCTGTGTTTCCAATAAATAGATCGGTGAAATAGGGTTTCAATGTTGATCCATAATATTTTATTAAAATGGTTTTCAGTTGATCTTTATGTTGAGGGGTGGCCAAGAGTTGTGAAAACGGAGACGCTCTGGAAGGGCAAGGTGTTTCGGCCAAGGATTTCTTTATTCTCAAAAACTCTGCAAGGGGTGCAGCCTTTTTTTGAGGCGTAAACACTTGTTCCTCCTCATCCTCAACTTCGCTAACACTAGTCAAATCTTCCTGTTCCTCTTCCTCTTCCTCAGGGTCCTCGTGCAGCGTCTGCGTGGCTTGTGAAACGGCGGGTAACGTTTCAGATGGCTTGAAAGAGGGTTTCAACATGGCTTTTAGCGGAGGTGCTAAATGTTGCTGAATAAACAAAGCATGATTTGCACGTGATTGTTTCAATTGACGAAACTTTTGGCGAATAGTATTTTTTGCTCTAATAATATGCTTTTTCAATTGACTCTCTGCTGACGCCATGGTGTCTTGACAAATGACTTGACGGGGAATGAGACAGGGCCTTAAATAGCAATAAAATGATCAAACCCTAAGCGATACCGTCCTTGGTTGAGTTCACTTTGTTTGTCAATCACTAAACAGGCATGACGTTGAGTGTTCCAGCACTTGGCACACAATTCAGTAAACATTTGAAAGGTCATATCAGGATTCACATGTTCATTATAAATGTGACGACTGTTCCTCTCGTCCTGACGAAATAAAACAATGACATTGGCATTGTCACGAATCAACTGTTTGGACATTTTAGAATACGTTTGTCCAAGATAGAAGCAATCGATATGTTTGTGACGACCCATGCTGAAATAGCTTTGAATGATACCTTGACGTTCAGTGGATACATCATCGAAAATCATGAGTGAATCAGACTTTACTTCATCCGGTGAAATCACATTTTCTTGCATGGAAAATGTAAAATAACCCATATTCCCTTTTTGTAATCCAGACATGACTTGATCCAGAAACACGTAGAGGGGTTGGTAGAGAGAATTTGCAAAAATATAAATATTTTGAAAACGCAGACCATTGGGTGCTGTGATGAGCGTTAGCAAAAGATTTGTCTTTCCACAGCCGGAAGGCCCCACAATGATGCAGCGAATGGAAGATGGAAAGAGTGAACCATGGCGTTGTTCACGTGATGTGGGACAGAGATGGGAAACCATGTCCCCCACGGGGAATGACTCTTGCTGCTTAATAATCTTCATTTCAACTAAGGCTTAGACAGGCTAGCAGGCTGTCTATATTAAGGACACCGAACCTTGTCATAGAAACAGTAGACTGGTACTACAGGTTGACGATGGATGTCTTTGGACGTGCGTTGAAGGGCAAAGCTAGGTCTGTCCCCATACTTGATCCTAAACAAGACACAGATCCTGCTAATAAACACTATGTGGATAGGTCAGTAGTGCCACGCACAAAACAGGGAGATTATGACTTTAAGGGAAAGCGGTTAACCCATGTAAAACATCCTCAAGTGTCTACAGACGTTACTACGAAAAAGTATGTGGATAACAAAGTGTATGAGTTTTATGACAAAGTGCCCCAGCTTACGGTGAATGGCTATAGCGCTAATCACCATCGGATTATTCACGTGGAAGACCCGCAAGACGAAGACGATGTCTGTACCAAGCGTTACATGACCTATGAAATGAAAAGGCTTTATAAATTTATCCCATTTGTATTTTTAGTGTATCTGACAAATGAAAAACCTTTGAATGACAGAAACCATTTACCGCTAGTCCATGATCAGCACTTGACCTATGTTCTTGCTTCAGGTTTAAGCCACTATCGATTACACTATGATGGAACCATTCACATCAAATATGCCATACCTGATGAGAACCATTTACAAATAAAGATAAATGGTCATAGGATGTTGATCCATAACCATGAAATGGTCAATGCAGGTGATGAATTATCCTTTCACCTCATGTTGACATGGGATGAAAAGCAAGCGGGAAAAACCATAAACTATTTCCCACTTTATGTGGAATTGGAATATACAGCCATGAAATAACCATCTGACGTTAGTTGTGATTTAAACTTTCTTGTGAAAGGCTGTTGGTCATTATCATTATGGTGAAACAAATGTATGCGGTGAGAAAGACTAAAAAAAGGACTTTGTCCTTGTCAAAGCCTGGGCTTAAGACATTCGTGGACAAGCCCTTGCGAAAGAAAAAAAGAAAAAATAATGTATTGACCATAAGGAAAGCCTTTCGAGCAGCACAGAGACATGTTATTCCAAAACGTCGGCGACAGGTTTCACACCAAGGGCGAGTGATTCCCGTCCCCAAAAGAGCGAGATTTTTACCTGCATTATTTGCCGGTTTGGCTGCTCTGGGTTCACTTTTGGGCGGTGCCAGTGCAGTGGCGAAAACCATTAAAGCCGCACAGCAGGGCAAGCAACAACTCAAAGAAAGTCAGCGACACAATGAAACGATGGAAGCGATTGCCATGGGGGCTAGAAATACCAATTTAAAGCCAGCCTTTTATCAACAAGGATTTGGGATTTCACCATTTCGAAGTATTTAAAAAAAAATTAACCTCAGCCATAGCAAGACATGCCCTGACGCATCAACAAGTGGAAAGCTATGCTAAACAACTAAGGCTTTATCATTTTCGAGGTGTGTTTAGGCGAAACCAATTACCCTCACAACCCTGGAAACATGAATGTGCTGTTGTCAATTTGGATGATCACCGAGGACCTGGAACACATTATGTAGCTTATGTCAAAGAGGGATCCATTGTATGGTACTTTGACAGTTTTGGGAATTGGCCTCCGCCCATGGAACTAGTGACCTATTTTGGAAACAGGATCAAGATATATTATAATGTGAAACGAGGGCAAACGTTTAACAGCCAACAGTGTGGACGTTTGTGTTTAATGTTTTTTATATAAGACGCAGCATAAGCAAAAACGCCACCAGTATGTCGGCAGAAAGTAAAACGTTTACACTGCATGGACGTGGACCTGAAGTCAGCCTAGACTTTTACCCGCCTATCGAATTGAGTGAAAAACCCTATGGTTTAGGACTTGTTTCTCTTGAAACGTACAATCGAATATACAACATACGTGAAAATGTGAACAACAAGTTTTACTATGATGATTCTGTGCTCACCTTGAACTCTGGTGGATACACGATCGATGACATTTATGAACACATTTATGTGGTGTTGATCAATGAGTATGGTTTAAAGTCATTTCTCGGCGGAACGCACAAGTTTGAACTTGTAGGCAATACCAACACTCATCGCTGCAGTATTTTCTCTACCTTCAACATTGACTTTAAAACACACCCCGATTCCATTGGCCCATTACTAGGATTTAAGCCACGTGTGTTGGAGCCCAACAAAAAACATGAATCGGACCATGAAGTGAAATTCATTGAGGACCATCATGTGTCGGTGACGTGTAATATTATTAGCCAAGTGTACACCAATCAAGAACCATCGCATTCGCTTTATGACTTTATTGTGACATCGCCCAATGGCTATATTATTCGTGAAAACCCTCCAGTGGTGCTTTTCCATTCTGTGGCTGTCGATAGTATTAGTAATATAACATTAAGACTGATCAATAGAGATCAACAACTCATTGATCTAGATTCTACCACACCAGTGACCTACAAGTTGGTGCTAAAGCCACTATGAAATTTGTGTATAAAGCAACAACACCGCCTAGGAATGGTGTTAGTTGTTTGCCACGTGAATACACGTTAACATCTTAAGATAAGCAGATTTTACAGCATTTGGGTTACCACGTCAACCCTCATAATGAATTCTATCCTAGAGATAGTATATCACATCTAGAAGCAACCAGGAGTGGTAAGAATTGATCTCCATTCCTATCAAGCTCAAACACCTGGTCTCAATAACAATGATGAAATTCAATTTGTTATCAACAACCAAGATATTTACACCCTACCGCATGAAAGTGTCATTCAGATTGAAGGTCGGCTCACCAAAGCCGATGGCTCTACACCCACCACATCCAAGTTGGCCAACCATGCTTTGGCCTTTCTGTTTTCTGAAGTGCGGTATGTCATTAACGATATCGTGGTGGATAGCACTCGAAATGTGGGCATTTCCAGTGTCATGAAACTATACCCCTCTTATAGTGAGGAAGAAGGTAAAACACTTTGCATGGCAGGTTGGTGTCCTGACTCGACCAATGACTGGATGGTACACACCGATGGGACCTTTACTGGATATTTACCTCTTAAACTGATTTTAGGCTTTGCTGAAGATCACCAACGCATTGTGGTCAACGCAAGGCAAGTGCTTTACCTAGTGAGAGACAGGAGTGATAATAATGCACTCAAGGGAGCCGACAATGCTCCCATAGATTCAAAAATTCAACTACTACGCTTGCTATGGAAAGTGCCGCATGTGACCCTTGAAGATAGCAAAAAACTGGACATACTCAAAATGGTAAAGAGAGATATGCCTCTACCCATGGAATTTAGAAGCTGGGCACTCCATGAGTATCCGCTATTGCCCACCACCAACACACACAGTTGGTCTGTAAAAACAGCTCGCTATACAGAGAGACCTCTCTACCTGATCGTGGGTTTTCAAACGAATCGCAAGTATCAACAAACCAAAGATGCCACGCAATTTGATCACCTGCAATTGAGAAATGCACTTTTTTTCCTCAACGGAACCGTGTTTCCCTATGAAGGACTGGATTTGGATTTTTCAAAAAATAAGTATGGCCCTCTGTACGACTTGTTTTCTAAATTTCGATGGTCGTATTATCAAAAAGAGAACGGCCCCATGCTGCTACCCCAAGCGTTTAAGGCAAGAGCGCCACTGATTGTCTTTGACTGTTCATACCTGGAAGAGTCTGTCAAGCCATCCAATATCGACATTCGACTAGATTTTGAAACGCATGACAATGTACCAGCCAATACGACGGCCTACTGTTTGATTATTCATCACAAACAAGTCAACTATGATCCACTGTCCAACCAAGTGACGAGTGTATAAATAACAGCTCAACCCACGTCAAGCCGCTCAGTCATGTCTTGCTTTAAAGCCTCAAGAGACGTTACATCCATGAATTTAAACTCTGAGGAACAACGTTTCAAGATTTTGCCACGTGGCCGGTGCCTTTCATAAACCCTCAAGCCTTGGCGGCCGCTGGATTCTAGTATTTAAAAACAAGAGATGAAGTGAAATGTGCCTTTTGTCCCATCATCATAGACCAATGGCAGGAGGGCGATGAACCCATGCAGGAACATCAGCGCTGGTCACCCACCTGCCCCTACCTGTGCAGAATGGAAGTGGGAAATATACCCTGTCATTCAAGCTATCCCTCACTTGTGTCCCTGGGTAATGAAAAAAAAAACAAGTTACGATACATGTGGACCGTATGGTATCCATGGTGCTTCGGTGAGCAGCTCACCATCAAAAACGCCTACTTTAGAGACATTGGGACATCATCGGTGTTATGGACGTTACAAACACAAGAGACTATATTGTTGTATCAGTTGGTATCGTCCTTATCACAAAATGACAAAACCCTGTAAGACGTGTTATGATAATAAAATGATGTAATTCTTAAATTCTTATTTTTGCATGTCCCCCTGTCCTACCCTAACCTCAATTTGAAACTAGCATGGCAGGTAAGCCCATGCCTTGATCACACTTTAGTGGTCGATCGTCAGTCAGTCGTCAGTTGAACTTGGTCCAGGCAAGCGTCAACATGTTGCGCACACTCATTGTGGATTGCCAAGGGTTTAAAATTGGTGACAACAAATTTATATTTAAACAAGTGGCCATTATCGATTGTACCACGTTTTGGATGTCGCAAGCTACGCATTTGCTATTTAAACCACCCCATGCTTTTGATTAGTTGTGTGAAAAAGACCGTAAACAAACCCAGTGGATTGAAAACCATAGGCAACTAGACTGGAATCAGGGAACCATTTCCTATAAATATTTGGACGTGGTCATGAAAGCACACTTGTCCTCGGCCAATGTGGTATTTGTGAAAGGTAATGAAAAACGTCAATGGTTGCAACCATTTTTGGCGTCTTACTGCCAATGTATCGACCTCATGGAGTTGGGCTGCCCCTCCCTGCAAACGCTCATGGATACTTGTTCCTGTGGCAACATTACCCAGACAGCCCTATCGCATGCGTGGCATCTCTTTCATTGGTTAACCACCCATGCCTGCTGGGAGTTGTTGAACAAAATTATAACTCAAGATTTACCTGTGAATGACGCCAGTGAGATTTCTACAAGCGACGTGTAAACATCTACAGCACGTGATACCATGGAGAAAGGGAATGCTACGGACAAAGCCATCGGCAAGTTCTTTGTGTGCAAAAAGAAACTAGACAGTTTTACCAAAGAGGAACTCTTGGCGCTCCCCAAGTCATTCATTTATTATGTGGCCGCCAACGCAGTGAAAGAAATCTGGCAACATGTACCAAAATCATGGACTCAAGACCCTGTGTTGAGTGAATTGCAACCCTGTACGGATTACGATCACCATAAGCAAGTGGCCATGGCAAAAATACCGTCTATGCGTCAGTGTGCAACTTGCCAGCTAGTGAAACTGTATCACGGTCATAAAAGTCCGTGTAAAGACTTTGTTGAATCATTCCACGGGTGTCATGGCGAGAAAAAGCAACAACAACAACTAACACAAACATCGTCCACAGAGGAGGAGGAGGACCAAACCTTTTTACCATCGATGGAAAAGGATATGCCAGACCTGTACTGGCAATGGCGTCATTGACAAAGTGATTCAATACCTACCTTTCGAAATCCATCTTCCAGGTTATCGTTTTTGCGGCCCTGGAACTCGTCTCGGAAAACGTTTACAACGTGGTGATGTACCCATTAATCTTTTGGATCAAGCATGCAAGGAACATGACCTTTCTTATCGCCATAGTCATTCTGGTTTAAGACATGTGGCAGATAAATTGTTATTGAAGAAAGCTAAACAACGTTTCACATCCAGTCATGCCTCAGTGGGTGAAAGGATGGCAGCCCTGATTGTCATGAGTGCTATGAAAGGAAAGTTGATGATGCTTGGACATAAACATTGAGGAGTGAGGAATTGGGATTTGTTTGTATTCTATAATACTTTTGTCAATTCTCTATGACTATGAAATAAAAACAAAGGTTTACCAGAGCACGATATTTTGTTATTTTTAATTTTAAGAAATCGTGATGTTGATGGCTGATTTTTCATTTTACACATTTCACACATGATGAATTCACACACTGCCATTTGTCATTTTGCAATTTACAGATTTTAAAAAAGTTCGTTTCAAGTTTTGCGTTTTTGATGATATGAATTTTTCCATTTTGCTGATGACACTTTTTAAACAATGTCCGTTTGAAGTTTTTGAATTTTCAAATTTCACACATGGCCATTTCCAGTTTTTAAAAATGTCCGTTTTAAGTTTTGCGTTTTTGGTGATATGGAAACATAGATTTTCCATTTTGCTGTTTTCACATTTTTCCATTTGGTGTACGTCGAAAGTTGTGATTTGACAATGATGTTGATGCAAGTGCTTGGCCATGGCAATGCTGCAGTGATTTTATGGGTATTTCGAGAATCGTCGAGGTCTACGACTACTGCAGGTAAGACTGTTTTTACAAAAATAATGTCTTTTGACTGCCACATTTCAATGAAAAAACAAAACTATTGAGAACAAAATGAGTATATAAGTGACCATTTACCCCCTCCCAACCCACCCACCCAACCTCACCGTGTTTTCTCTGGTCAACCATACACACCAGCTTTCTCTCTCCACTCATACATTCACGCCTGTCTTTGGGAACAAACACAACCACTGTATTTATTCCCAAAAGCACATTCTCGACATGCACACTCATCCCAAAAGAACTTTTTTAGTTTATCATTTACATAACGAAAAATAATTAAATACTAGTTATTAAAGTTACTAAAAATCTTACTTATTTCATATTTACAATAAAAAACTTTGTACAGCTTAAAAGAATCAAACTATTCACCAATCAAAAATAAAAATAAAAAAAGATTGCATAGTACTTTTTTTAAGAGCAAAAGGTCCAAGTGGATTGCCACTATTTACAAAATCTACTATTTACAATGGCAGAAACCAATATTTACAAAATACTAAATCTACAAGTTACATAAAGCTATGTCCCATAAATGATTAAACAGTGAAATCACACCTCCTCCTCCTTGCGATCATAACCCCAGGGCAGGCTGGTGAGCAGGTCATCAGCCCACACACGCTTGTTATCCATGGAGGCGAGGGTGTGTTTTCTCTGTTCCACAAGATACAGATGATCGTTGCTGGATTGTATCCTGCACTGTGTATGAGACATAGCTTTGCCCGTGCGTAAAACCGCTAAGTAATCATCTACACGTAGCGATTTTACCACTGCCCTACCTACACCTTTTGCTCTTTTGGTTTCCTTACAGTCGAGTGTGCGATAAGCATACATTTTTGAAGCCAAACCTACGAATTCCGTCATAATGGAATCACCGCATTCATCTTTTAAAACGCCCATTTCCTTCTTGTTTTTTATGGGCAGCTGAAACACGTTGTCAGCGCTATAGCAAGAGGTGTCGAACCAGTCACTATGCTGCCTCATGACGTCATAGGGGTTGCAGTGGCGAATGTGGTAAATGAATGAGTCCGTATCCATATACAAAAGAGAGACGTTCTCAAAATGGCTTTTGGCAAACTCATAGTGGAATCGATACATGACCGATTTAGAAAAGTCTAAAATGACTTGACCCAAGTAAATGGGTTTATCAATGGTCACGCTGGTCTTACTCATTTCAATAGTAGCCAAATCCTCATCGATAATTTTGATCGATTTGAAATTTCGCTTGCCAATGTACCGCCGGGCTCACCACCGCCCCTCGCAGGCATTCACCAATTTAATGTCACGGTATTTACGAACATTCTCCATAGACTTGCCATAGATGCAGTTGTTCATTAATTTTAAAAAAATAATTTCAAACTGCTGTGTTGCCATTTGTCGGTGCTCTGTGTTGAGTCGCATGTATGGCTCAAGCCATGCTTTTTGAGCAAAAGAAATACCCCTGTGGATTTTCTTCAACACCAAACCTTGGGCGAGGCATTGCACCAACATTTGGATATGTAACACATACCGATTTTTGTTGTAAAGTGTGCCCATGAGTTTTTCAATTTTCACTTTACTGTCAGGGGGAACCATTTGCTCAAGGCAGAATGGGAAATCGGCATGTTCATCATACAAGGATGAGGGATATTCAATATCCACTTCTAGCACATATCCACGGCCTGTTTCTTGGCTAGCCATGTTCACATCAAATTCTGACACTTGTTTGTCTGTCAGCCAAGCAAACTTCCCATAGGGCAAAGGCTGACTCGTGGCGTAACCGTACAAATTATTCACGTCATAGTACATTAAGTACGATTCTGGTTTGTCTGGTGAATAATCAGTCCTTTAGACATTGTTCGCTTCGGCATGGCGCTGGTTAAGTGACACAAAGCCGCCACGAATGCCCTTTTCAAAAAATAGAACCATGTCAACGTCAATGAGTAAATCCAATTCCACTTGAGTGTATTTTAAAGCGGCATCAAACGAGAGCCCAGGACTCGTATAATGGTGAGCCGGGTCAAGACCTTAAATGTGTTGACACAAGTTACGGAATTTTTCAAACACATCAGTGAGCAGCAATACATCCAGTTTTAGGTAATGCAAAGCATATTCACTTAGCGTCTTAATGCCAAACACTCGCCAAACTTGACATACATGTGCATAGTCTTCATCGGAAACGGTACTGCGTGTTAGTTTCGAGTAACATTTCTCTTGTGGTGGGAGTTTTCTTTGCTTTAACACGTCCCAGCTGTTGCAGAAATCATACGGGAATATACCTTTCCGAATGCACAATTGAAATTGCTCAGGATCATTAAAATGCATTCTAGTATTTTTTAATTCCTCCTCATTCAAGCCATTCACAAGGCTGTCTAGCGAGGATGCCATAAACTTAAAGGAATCCAAAAATTGAATGCTAAAGTCGCCCAACCACCATGTCAGGGCTGTAAAACGCTCATGGTTTTGGGGAATAATGGTAAACGAGCCCTTATTGACATGGCCCAATTCACGAATCAAAAACTGAATGTCATAATTCGCCAGATTGTGGAAAAAGACACTGATGAAACGAGGAGCTGGAAAGTTCAAGTTGCATTTACTATGCGCAGCTCCACGAAACTCCCCCGTAAAGTGCGAGTGGTCTCTGACATTTTCCTCTCTATTTAAAATAGGTCTTTCACAAATATGGCATGTCATGGCATGCTCATACTGCTGCTGCTGTTCTGGAGATAGGCTCATGGGTACTGGGTGGTCCAGTAATTTTTGTACATCATGAGTAAACTTGACAAGTTCATCCAAGAACCATTTGGCACAATCTGGCCCCTCGCGGTATTTGTAAACGGATTGCGTGGGGTCATAGGCACACACCACATTAAATCCTATGGCAAAGGGTTCATGTTTTTGAATGGGTGTGGTTGAGCTCATGGAGGGATCTGGTTCACATCCCGTCATGGGTGTGGTGAGTGCTTCGAAATCTGCATATACCACATAGGGAACAGTGTCACGCTTATGAATGTCCTTAAACTTTAACACAGCCTTGTCCCCTTGTGGCAATATCAATCTCACCGCTTCCTGAGAAACGCAATCTACCCTATGACGTTCCAAAAGCGTAGGGGTTTTAAAATATTGCAAGCAACGGTCACAAATAAGTTTTGGACGCTTGTCTTTTGACATTTGACTGCTTAGCAATCTACTTAAGCTTTTAATCAGACAATAGTGATTCACCTCTCCTACAGATAAATATAAAAGATGAATGTGGTGTCGTTTCGGTTCTTTTGTGGCATAAAGAGGACCCACAATCTCATCACCATTAAGGCCATACACCATGAACGAAATGTCCTGGTTATCTTGTTCAAACCTATGGATCTCGGTTAAGTCCATAGGGAACGATACTCTAGTTAAATTTAACGTTTGTATCAATTCGACAAACTTGGCCTTGTACATTCCTGGTCTGTAACAATGCTGTTGTACTGGCTGCAAATACGCAGCCACAGACCACAGAAAGCAATCATTGTCATGGTTCTCAATATTTACCACTGCCTTTTTCGAAGCTATTGCTGGTGGTGTTTTAATATAGCTAGACCCAGCATTCAACGGGTTGAAATGACAAATGTTGATTTGTAGATGGTGAATTTTGTCTAAGGCGAGGCCACTCGGTCCTTGTTGCAGTTTATCAAATTTTGATAGCAAGGCATTCACCACATGGCTTTGATACCACTCGTTCAGATTATCGGCTATCAAAAGCTCTTGCATTTTACTGCAAATATAGAATGTCTCTTTATGCTCTACGTCCTTCTTTTTATATACGAAATCTCACACCAGTTCTGTATTCACCTTTAAACCTGTATGCAACCTTTGCGCTGTACAAATTTCATTTTTGAAAATTTCAAAACAAGATTCTAAAAATTCTTTGGAAATCAAACTTTTTCTTACATTGACCACGCAGCCAGAGCACACACGCGAATTGAAACAAGACTCATGGGGCTCTCAAGTTAACGTATCCGCAGCAGTAAAAGACATTATTTTGAAAGAACACTCTCACCTCAGTTTTGAGCTGTAGACTGCTGGACAATGGCCTCAAACACACGCGTTCCTGGTTATCAACAGAGGTCAAGCGTTTTCCAACACTCTAAAAAGAAATAAAATAAGCCACCATAAGTATATCCATTCTATATAGTTTATGCATTTCATAAACAAAACAAAATCAAACAGGTTATATATATTAAAAAAACTAATCTCACCTTGACGTGTAATGCTTTGCTATATTCCCGTCTCGTGGGCTAGTGTGGAAATGGTTTCCTTTTCTAGCTGTCTGTCTTTCTCTCTTTCTTTAATATCGTTCTCACACACACTCACACAACAGGTAGGCTTTACCGGTTATCTGCAAACAAATAAATAAACATTTATTTATAACTTTAACAATCAATAAATAATTGCATGTAAATCTATAAATCAATAAATATATAAATGAATAAATATATACCTACCCCACAACAAGGTTAAGTATTTTCCACCAACACCAAAACTGTTAAACAAGACCAGGGATTTCATGCAACGCAGTGTGTTGAAAGGTAGTCACCTAAGTGAGAGTGGAAATGATAACGACATGTCTTTATATATGTTACGTTGCATGTATAATCTTTTTTTTCCCCACGCTTTGAACATTCTGTTATCAGGCACGTGGACAGCTAAAGTCCAAGGTGAACACCTGTGGCAGATCAAATTTCACGTCAACTTGCATTTTGTCACGTACGAAGCAAAACAGGATGTGACTTGTTACAAGTTATCGTGCACGTGGACAGCCAAAGCCCAAGGTGAACACCTGTGGCAGATCAAATTTCACCTGAACTTGCATTTTGTCACGTACGAAGCAAGACAGGATGTAACTTGTTTAGCGTACATGTCATCTCACACGTGTGTGCATGCATTTCACACCTCCCTGCCACCACGATGGTCAGATTATTTCACCTTCAAGCGTCATTGTAATTTTTCCATTGCACCTGTTGTCAAGTCAGATCAACGCCTTCCAATATGCTCAAATGACATTCACCTCCTGCTCGTCTGCAAGTTTGTTTTCTCTACTCGCTTCGATCAACATAGAACCAAGTTCACATCACCGTTTACACGTCAAAGGTAAAATGTGTGAAAAAACGCACCCTCGCTCTGTCATAAACCGACCCGTCGAAATATCGATTGATCTATTGAACTCAGCCACCGTGGTCAGCGACAGGTTCGTTGAAACACACACACACCCAGCAATTTCGTCTCTCTCAACCACCACGCTTCATGGACATTATAAACAGGTAAAGAAAAAAAACAAGTAGTTCCGTGAAGAACTATACTGCCTATTTTCATATATCCTGCTCATGTTAATTGCCTCTATCAACATACAAAATTTCAGTTTAATTCCTGTAACAGATTCGTAGATATTGAGAACCGTCTAAATATTTCATATGGTCGCCAGGTTGGATTTTTATTTTTGTATTATTATATTAAGATTATTGTGTACGTATGGTATTCAAACATCAATCGCATGATTAGAACACAAGAAGTAAAAACGAGATTTTAAAATTACTCACAGCAGCCATCTTGTGATTATGCAAACAATTGAAATAAATTAGATGCCAGTGGATCAACATTTGTGTAAGCATTTAACGTGCAATGTTTCACGGCACTCGGATAGTTAATTCGCGAGAAACGTCCATTTAAATATTTATACTTCGCGTCGCGCAATGTTGGATTCGTGCTCGCCAGGTTACTGAAAGTCTTATAGGTGAAGATATGTTCATAGTCTCTATGAACATAAAAATTTCAGTTTGGTTGCTGTCAAAGATTCATAGATATTGAGAACCGTCTAAATATTTCGGAAGCACGCCATTTAGGATTGTTATATGTATAGGCCATATAGTTATGTACCATTCAAGGACACTTATTGCCTAGGTTCATTATTCAAACTTTCACTTCGATCGCATGATTACGACACAAGAAATAAAAACTTAATTTTGAAATTCCGCACAGCCGCCATCTTGAGGTTATGTAAACAATTGAATTAAATTAGATGGCAGTACATTACAATCTGCAAAATCATTTACTGTACCGCATTTCACTGCGCTCAGAGAGATAACTCACGAGAAAAGTCTATTAAAATATTTCAAATTCGCTTGGTCGCCATGTTCGTTTTGTACTTTACAGGTTTATGAATTATACATAGGTAAACTTTTATCTGTACCCTTTATCACCGTACAAAATTGCAGGGTGATATCTGTAATAGTTTCGGAGATATAGAATGTCAGTGAAATAATTCGCACAGCCGCCATTTTGAGGTTATGTATACAATTGAACTAAATTAGACTCCAGTGCATTGCAATGTGTATAAACATTTGCTGTACGAAGTTTCATTACGTTTGGATGGTCAAATCGCGAGAAAAGTCTACTTAAAAGTCTCAACTTCGCTTGGCCGCCATGTTGGTTTTGTAGTCACCAGGTTTTTGAAAGTGTCATAGGTGAACTTCTAGTAGTGCACTTTATCACCGTACACAATTTCAGGGCGATATCGGTAATAGTTTCGGAGATATTGAATGCTAGTGAAATATTTCGCACAGCCACCATGTTGGATTGGTGAGACGTAACAAACTTTGAAGGGCACGGTCGATGTCGCCGGAAATAGTGCTATGAACTTACCGAGTTTCACTGAAATCGCTCCAGCCGTTTAGATTTTATTAGGGGACACACACACACACCTCACACACACACACGCACACACACACGGACAAAAGGTGATCTCATAAGCCTATTTTTTCAAAATTGAAAATAGGCTAAAAAACAGGTTTTTTCAACATGTATGGCGTTAGGCCCTTTGTGAATTATTTTTTGAAAAACATATCTGCCACATTTGAAAGGGGGCGTTAGCCCGAGCCCTAGGACACCTCGTACACGTCTCTAGCGTTATTGGTTGGTGAGATATCAGCAAAAATCACAAAAAACACATGTTTACCCCAAAATAAGGTTTCCATTTTTTTATTATAACGAGTGGTTCATAGCAAAGAGGACGTCACCCCGAGTCCTTGGACCCGTCGTACACGCCTCTAGCATAATAGGTTCGCGAAATATAGCAAAAAGTCTAAAATCACGGTTTTGACCCCAAAAACATGTTCTCAACATTTCCCATTTTCGACATCGACATTCCCGTAAAGAGCACAACGAGACGAAAAAAACGAATCCAAGCACGCCCTCCTAGCATGACTCCTACCATTCCAAGATCGCAGGGGCTCACAACTTGCTTTTTTAAGCAGAACCCGTGTGACCACACTACTACAGGTTTTCATTCTAGAGACTTGAAATTTATTTTGGGGGTAAAGGGGGTAGGGACCATTGATTTACGTCAAACAATTTTTTTTGTATAGTTCCTAGTTTCCAAAATATAGGAATTTCAAAATTCGAGTGTTTTCAAAAAAACATAAAAAATAGAAAAGTTTTATTTAAAAAATAAAGGTCATAAAGGCCATTCGTTTGAGCCATGGCACAACGTTATATCATGTTTGGTTTTCAAACTATTGCCTATTTTCGCAAACGAAAAAAATCAAAAAAAAATCAAAAATATAACGAGGACGTCTGCCCGAGTCCAACGACACCTCATTTGTCAAAATCGGACCATGCGTTCGAGATATATTTAACATGGCTGAGGCTTAGTAGTGGGGCAAGGAGGGTACTGGAGTGGCTTAGAAACCGCCTCACTCCACTACTAAATTAGAGAAAAATTTAAAGTGGGAGTGAAGATTCAAGGAGAAATAATTTCAACTCTGAGATTTGCTGATGACATCGTCATCTTGGCCGACAAGCCTGAGGATTTGAATGAGTTTTTGAATGGTATGGACTTCGTCCTACGGAAAGAATTCATGATGAAAATTAATAAATGTAAAACAAAAATACTGGAATGCAGCCGAAATAAATCAGAAACCTCTATGGAGATCAAATTGACAGGTGAAAAGCTGAAGGAAGTAGGAGACTTCTGTTACTTAGGAAGCAGAATAACCAGTGATGGACGAAGCAAAGAGGATATAAAAAGTAGGTTGGCTCAGGCGAAGAAAGCATTTCTACAAAAAAGGAATCTGCTGACATCGAAATAGATTTAGGTATTAGGAAGTCATTTTTGAAAGCCTTTGTCTGGAGCGTGGCGCTCTATGGAAGTGAAACTTGGACTATTGGTGCAGCAGAAAAGAGGAGAATTGAATCATTTGAAATGTGGTGTTACAGGAGAATGATGAAGATCAGATGGGTAGATAGGGTTACAACAAAGAGGTATTAAGACGAGTGGGAGAGGAGAGATGTTTCTGGCGACTGCTAATGAAGAGAAGAGATAGGTTGGTAGGATACATACTAAGACACCCAGGAATAGCAAGCATAGTTATGGAAGGAAGGGTCGAGGACAAGAACTGTAGGGGTAGACCAAGGTTAGAATATGTTAAACAGATTGCCTCGGATGTAGGGTGTGGTAGCTATGTAGAGGTGAAACTATTAGCTGAGGACAGGGAGGCATGGAGAGCTGCATCAAACCAGTCAAAAGACTGAAGACTCAAACAACAACAACTTAATTAAAAATAACTTGCAAGCTGTAAGAATCACACATATTTGAATAATGACGGAACAGAATGAGTTCACTGTTTGGCACAGGGGAAACATCTTCCATAACCAATAAAAAAGTTCACTGTATTATTTGGCGTGTATACAAGGCAGTGTAGATCATCTGCCACACTGGTAAGGATTTACGGAGACACATTTTGCTAAGCGTCCAACGTTCAACGTCAACGGTTTGATCTAGCCGTAGATGCTCATTGCGTTTTCTCTTTACGTACTTAAGTTCGACACTACTGAAGTGTTCTAAGCTATTATTATATTGTCACTAACTAGCAAATCATTGCGGTGTATATTCTTGAGACACTTCTATTAATGCTTTAGCCTTAGGTACATCAACATCTGCAGTAAGTGACACAATGCCATCGGTCGACTGAACAATCATCACACAAACGAACTAGTCTATAATTAGCGTATTATCACATATTTACACACGATTGCAGTACATCAACGCGAACTGGACCATACAGACATACTGAAGACACTAAAAATTACACATGAGCGATAGTTTATCCCAACCTTCATCAAACGAAGCTAATCCAAGCTAATTTTGTATCCCAGCAACGAATGTAAACAAACAATATGTTGGGCTTCAGCAAACGCCATTTTCACCCTTTCGATACCTGCTTTATTAAGGTCTGAGTATTGTACTTGGTCTTGATATAACAATGTACAGCATTCATCCAATAGGAGAAAGAACTGTAAATGTAGTAGGCTGCTCGTTTTTAAGAGATAACCATAGCTATTCATTTACTACGCTCTGAACAACATTCATGGAAACTAATGATAAAATTGCTCGTGAACACAACTTTCAGTAATAATTCTGACTTTCACGACCGGCGTTGAAATAGGAATCTCTGTTTCGCGGGCTTATAGGCCGTGTTCTAAGGACACTTTGTCGTCCAAACGTTTCGCTGAAGACTGCGTTCAGCATGTTCACAGGTTACATTGATTGGATGGTTGGTTCTTAAGTTTAGGGGCTGCGACAACGCGGTCATGTAGCCCCGTGTACTTTGGGTGTGTGTAGAATCTGTCTGATAACCGGTGTTAATTGTTATAACTGTATTAGTGTGTGTATCTGTTTTATTTCAAGTAAGGACTGCATACGATGAATTTTCAATTAGTTCCTACTTTTGCCGCCAAACGCCACCGTCAACGACTACTAGTTCAGAAATGGCTACCAGACGTCACCGCAGTCGGCTCTTGGCAACGAACGTAGGGACCTAAGAGCGTTATTTACAATCTTAACCTATACAATTTAGCTTCACACAGGTGTAATTAATGAAGGTTCTTTAACATGCCATAAATCTATGACATGAGACCGCCGGCTTTACTTCCCCTCCGAAGGAAGGCATACTGAGAGATTTTTAACGCTCTTGAAAAATGCGACGACTTCGGCCGGATTTGAACCCGCAATATTGGGCATAGAAGCTCAGCATGCTACCGTCTACGCCACCGAAGCCGCCATTGGTTACATTAATCGAGGTAAAACAATTAAACAGAAGATATATAAATAGTCAACAACCCACACATAGAGGCTACCACAGCAACGGCGTACCACATCAAAGTAATGCATCAAGGACAGGGCTGCTCTTCTGTTGCATCTTCTCATCATGCCAGGCTACAAAGGGAGGCCATTGCAATCTTGAAGCATACTAACAGCTACAATCTTAAGGAGGAAGTAGAACGTGTGAACAGAGCTTGGCTTCCAGTCCTTAAACCCCTCAAGCTATGTGCTATTGTTTGAGTTAAAATCCACATACGGTGGGTCGAATTCTACGTAAAAAGGGGGCACCGTGGCTAATATTTACAAAATTAACGGTCAAATAAAACAACAGAAGTCCTCCTCACAAAAGCTATAAAATACGCATGCGCTCTCCAAATCGCTTACGTCAGTGGGTTAGGGGCAACTTTGACATTGTCACTTATGTTCTCATTGCCTGTTTCCAGTACACCTCGCGATGTAGTGTTTAGCAGCATTGCCTACCATCCCATTGGCCTGAGTTCACTTCCCTGTCGTGCCAAGAAATTTAATTCAGTATCACAATAAGGCCTACAAGTAACGCAAGTGATATCACTCTTTGTACTAGCAGCCTTTTTAGCCTATTTTCATTTTATGAAAAAAAAAAGGCTTATGAGCTCACCTTTTGTCTGTATATATATATATATATATATGTGTGTGTGTGAGTGTCCCCCTAATAACTTCTAAACGGCTGGAGTGATTTGAATGAAACTTGGTAAGTTCATAGCACTATTTTGGCTGACCCCGACTACGCCCTTCAAATGTTATTACGTCTCATCATTCCAACATGGCGGCTGTGCGAAATATTTCACCGGCATTCTATTTCTCCGAAACTATTACTGATATCACCCTGAAATTTTGTACGGTGATATGGGGAACTACAAGAAGTTCAGCTATGAGACTTTCAAAAACCTGCAAAATAGAAAACGAACATATCGGCCAAGCGAATGGGAATCAATTTAATAGACTGTTCTCGCGATTTAACCATCTGAACGCAGTGAAATATAGTACAGTAAATGTTTATACACATTGTAATGCACTGGCATCTAATTTAGTTCAATTGTTCACATAATCTCAAGATGGTGGCAGTGCGCAATTTAAAATTAAGATTTTATTTCTTGTGTATTAATCACGCAATCGAAGTGAACGTTTGAATAATGACCCTACGCATAAATCGTCATCTAATAGTACATAACTCTATCGCCTACATATATAAAATCCAACATGGCGACCATCCGAAATATTTAGTCGGTTCTCAATATCTACCAATCTATCACAGCAATCAAACTGAAAATTTGTATGTTGATAGTGGCAATTAACATGAGTAGGAACGACGGATGACAGGGAGAGAGGACGAGGAAGACCAAGAATGCGTTGGATGAACTCGGTGGAGAATAGTATTAGAAAACGGAACCAGGGTTGGAACACTGTGTCGGAAGAGGAATGGTGGAACGACAGAACAAAGTGGAGAGGAACCATATTTTCCCCCACCCAGTGTCAACTGGAAAAGGCGAAATGAAGATGATGATGAGGATATATAAATAATAATAATAATAATAATAATAATAATAATAATAATAATATCGTATGGCCTCGGTGGCCGGGTGGAAGCTTTGTAATTTGACACCCAGAGGGTAGCTTGCATGTCGAATTTCGTTGTTCCTTGAATCACTATGAAAGTCAATGAGGTTAGATATCTAAGCTCCTTGAACACTATAGCGCTTTCTAGTAGAGAAATGAGGAACTTAGTGTTGGCGGAAACTCCCGAGATTAATTTTGCCATTATGAACACGGTCTATTGAATTCAAATGGGTTCTTTGACATGCCAACATCGTATGACGTGCGTGTCGTATTTTTGCTGCCTTTCAAAAATTACTTACCACGGCCAGGAGCGAACCTGCAATCTTGGGGTTAGTAGACGGACACGCTATCCACACACCCACCGTGGCAAGCTAGTTGGATATATGAAAATAGGCTTTAGTTCTTCACCGAACTACTTTTCTTATTGTATGGATGTCTTCTACTTTAATGCGAATGTTCGTGCCATTCGCTCTGTAATTTTCGCGCCAACATACAACAAGCAGACGATTGCTGATCTGAGGATATATTTGGCCGAAGAATCAAGATGCACAGACATAGAACTAACTAATGGCCACGTGTTCATTACCCACCAATCATGTGAGCGGAGGATAAAGTTTCAGCGGGTTCATTAACAAGTACCGCCGCTCATTAGGGGGATGTAAATTTGTCCCATGGAAATTAATCAGTCCAGCAAGTCGAGTAATATGTTGTAGCAAGGTAATTGCATTCTCCAGCTATGAGCTTGTACCGGGTGCAATCATCTGTCTTATCGCCAGCGTCTGGGAGAGGATGAAGGAAATCTCATAGCAGCTTCAAGGAACCTTGACTTGTGAATCGATAGAAAAATGTAGCTTCCGATGTTTAGTTCCATATCACAGAAACTACAATAGATATTTCCTTGAATGTTCTTTTGGTATATTCAGAGTACATTCATCATTATTTGGGTAGAATTTGAAGCTTTCATGTTGAATATTATGTATCAGAGAGAGCATTACAAGAACAATGCTAAAACAATATATTGTTAAAAATTCCCTTAACTCATGTCCCTTTTTCTGAGCAAACACTCAAACCAGACCCATCAAACTTTGTCTGAATAATATTTCAACCATATTTGAGCTACTAAATTAAAAGTAATGCCCCATCGCTTACAGGAGCTGGGTTATCTTTCTTTTAACATCCGTTTTGAAAACAGACATTTTCTGTAAAATTGTCAGTGCTTTTCAAGCTGGGCTCCATGAATTAATCAAGATACCTGAACAAATTTACTTCCACTGGTAGATCTATATAGTTTCTTAGAGAATACCAAGTTTCAAATACATTGATCACATAGTTTCTGAGAAAATGGTTCATGAAGGTTCCGAACATATGACTTACGGAAAACACAGAAGAATGTTTGGTTATTAGCTCCAGTATAGCCTTGAAACATTATGTTTAAATCTAATTTTATTGCATCAAATATCGCTACAGAACAATAATTGATACACCAAATTCTTCAAGAAAGATGGGAGAATTTTTAAGCTGAAAAATAAAACTTGACATTCAGTCGCCCTGAAGGAAGGCAGGGAAATATCTTCAGCAGGGATACAGATTCTAGACGACTCATGATGGAATTTAAAAAACCATCACTGACAATTTAAGCGTTATCTTATTCCAATACGTTGTATATGAAATTGTGTAATGCATGGTAGACTACTGTAGAATATGTGTCAATAGTTGGAGCCCAAGATGTGTGAATGCCAACGATCACATTCAAATGATACAAAATAAATTTCTTTGAAACCTGGAATTCAAATATGCGAGGTATAATTTCTTCCTGGCACAATCCTTCGCCCGAGAACAGTTGTGAAAAAGTGGGAGGATATGGTACGTTCTTTCCGTTTCCAATAAAAATAAAAACCTCTGTATCTCGGTGACATTCCACTTTATTTGAAATTAAACTCATTTCCGAAAAAAATGGACTCATACCGTTCTAACTATGTGGTTGAAATCCCGAAAGCCAGCATGCAAACCGGCTATTGATCTTTCGTCCACTGAGTTCAACCTCCGAAATGCCTGGAGAGATGAATGGTGGAACTCCTCACCTCGTGGCCTACTTCAAATCAGTGACCCCACCACAAGACTTGCTGGTTTTAATCTTCCTCGGGCGGTTTGGTCAAGACTCAACAGAATCCGATGTGGTACTGGTCGAACAGGTGCAGCCCTACACCAGTGGGGTTGGATAGGTTCCCCCCGATGTGCCTGTGGTTTTGAAATGCACACTATCGAGCATATTGAGCAGGTGTGCCCTCTGCATTCATATCCCGGCGCCTTGGATGATCTCCACTCAGCAACTCCTGATGCAATTGCGTGGATTACAGAACTTCCTGTCCAAATTTGAAGAGATGGTCCTAATGCTGTGAATAGTGTTTATTGTATAAATAGGGTACATAATTCTTTTCTGCCTTTAAGCATCATACGCTAAATAATAAATAACCATGTGGTCTTTATTTCTAATAGTTTCAACACAAACCATGGAGGGTATGAGAGCTGCTGGTGTTGTACAGAAATCATTTAATTAAGGAAGATTCAGGGAAGAGATTTCGGCCATGGGCCTGTGGTGGTGAAAATGGGAAACCCCAAAAACCATTTTCTGGACGGCCGAGCTGGGAGTCCAACCCACGCTCTCTCGATTCCAGCGAGGCACAAGATATCACCGCAACAGAGTTGAAATTGTATTCTTCTTGTTTTCATTATCAAGGAAATTATTAACTATGTATTATTTTGATACTTGTGTCTCATATAAGCTGTTAGAAGCACTATACATAAATTAACAAATAAATAATTAAATAAATACATAAGGAAAGGAAGAACGAAAGAAAGATAAAAGGTAACAAGCAGTTCCGCGAAGAACTATACAGCCTATTTTCATATAACCTACTCACGTTAATTGCCTCTATCAACATACAAAATTTCAGTTTGATTGTTGTGATACGTTCGTAGATATTGAGAACCGACTAAATATTTCAGATGGTCGCTTGATTGGATTTTTATTTTTGTACTATTACAGGAAGATTATTGTGTACGTGTGGTATTGAAACTTCGATCGCATGATTTGGACACAAGAAATAAAAACTTAATTTTAAAATCACCTACAGCCGCCATCTTCAGGTGATGTAGAGAATTGAACTAAATTAGATGCCAGTGCATTACAATATGTATAATCATTTACTGTACCACATTTCACTGCGCTCAGATGGTTAAGTCACGAGAAAAGTGTATGAAAATGTTTCAACTTCGCTTGGCCGCCATGTTTGTTTTGTATTTTACAGGTTTTTGAAACATAGATAACCTTGTAGCAGTGCCCTTTATCATCGTTCAAAGTTTCATTGTGTTATCATAAATACTTTCGAAGATATTGAATGCTGGTGAAATATTTCGCACAGCCGCGATGTTGGATTGGTGAGACACAAGAAAATTTGAAGGGCACGGTCGGGGTCGGCCAGAATGGTGCTATGACCTTATCGAGTTTCATTGAAATCGCTCCAGCTGTTTATAATTTACTAGGGGACACACACACACAGACACAGGGACAAAAGGTGATGTCATAAGCCTATTTTTTTTTAAGAAAATACGCTAAAAATATATAAATAAACATATAAATGAATATAAGTAAATATAAAAATAAGTAAATAGAATAATAAATAAATACTGTAAATAAACAAAGAAAGAAATACATAAATATAAAATAAAGAGATGGTATATTGGCTTTTACGGCCGGTGAATTAAAACTCAGCAAATCTTCTAGGTTTGTGCCGATAAGAAAACGCTCTGGGGTTTCGCGTAGGACACCAAGCTGGCTCATCAGTCTGTACTCCCACAGGAGTAGCGAACTGCGCGCTACCTACGGGCTGGGACACCAAGGGCCCGCTGATGAGCCAGCTTGGTGTCCCACACAAGACACGGCACAAACCTAGAAAAATTGCTGATGAAATAAATAGATAAATCTATAAATAAATTTTAAAAAGTTTCGTCAAAGCCATAAAATAAAGTCCGGTAACTTGAATGTGAGTGTTTACAATGGAGATCACAACAACTGTGAAAGACTTTTAGAATTACAGAATGGTCCTCATATTCTGAGCGTATTGTTAGCTGGAAATGGCGCCTCTCTGCGGGGAGTGGAAGAGTTAGCACAATCACTACCAGAGTGTGCTGTCCTCGGCCCGCAGAGCCATGTGACACGTATCGTTGTAATTAGAGTTCTCAAATCATCTACATTTAGTCCGTGACCGTAAAGCTTCAGTTATTACATCAAGAGTTGAATCAGTCCGGGAATTCATCTTGTGTGTATAATCGGTTCTCGCCCCTGCCCGGAATGCAAGGATGGTGAGTTTCTCAATTTAGGGGCTGCGACGACGCGGTCATGTAGCCCCGTGTACTTTGGGTGTGTGTAGAATCTCTCTGATAACCGGTGTTAATTGTGATGACTGTATTAGTGTGTGTTATCGGTTTTTAATTCAAGTAAGGACTGCAGACATTCAATTCGCAAGTAGTTCCTACTTTTGCTACCAAACGCCACCGTCAACGACAACTAGTTCTGAACTTGGTTACTAGATGCCACCGCAGTCGGCTCCTGGCGACAAACGTTGGAACCTAATAGTGTTAGTCACACAAGTGGAAGGTTCATTTACATGCCATAAATCTATGACATGGGACAGCCGCCTTTACTTCCCCTCCGAAGGAAGGCATACTGAGGGATTTTAACGATCATAAAAATATCCGACGACTTCTGACGGGTTTGAACCCGGGACGTTGAGTATAGAAGCTCAGCATGCTACCAACTACGCCACCGAAGCCGCCTGGTTGGACACCCTGTTGCCCATCTTTAGCGTCCCCTACTGAATGCTATTTCCCCAATTACTCAGTCATCTGATTCAGAGGGACTAGATTAAAATTCAAGGCTGGAATGGTAGCTCACTTTCTCAGTAGTGTGTCCTTTTCGTTTAGCAGGGCATCAAGGAAGCCCAGCTGCAATAGGCGCCATAAAAACACTCTCACTACCAATTCTTTCGAAGATCGCCAAGCCCGTAGTTTTTACGGGGTCGCGCATTCTAACAAGCGCAATTTCTCTCCCAGGCGTGGATTCAAGTGGGGGGTCACCTGTTATATAAAAACGATTACTTATATAACAAAATCAACTCGTCTATTTTGTTTAGCAAACCTTGTGATTACTGAATCGATGTTTATAGTGATGTCACGATGAATGTGCAGCAATGCACGGATAGGAATTTGGGGATTTTTTCGCAACAAAAAAATTTGCCGACGTCCAAACTGCAAGCTAGGTTGACAATTTAAGCTGTGACTTTCTCCCTTTGTCGGTACCAACTCGGCTTGCCGAAACTGTAACGTACCTTGATACTTTTCTCGAAGCTCGATGTAAAAGTCGCAAAACACGCCGTTGCAATTTGTACGAATATTTTTAGTGTGCTAAACGCATGAAATTTCTATCCATGTAGCTTGAACAAAATTGGTCTGGTTTTGTACGTTTGTTTATTTTGTGATTGCGTTTTTAGTGATACCATTTTTCTTAACAATTTCTCGGAACCCCCCAAAGCCAAACTCTAGAACCGCGCCTGTTCTCTCCCTAGCGTTTCTACGGGCCTGGTTAGCGGAATCTCGTCCTTGTAGCGTTGGTAATAACTTTCATCGACAGATGGCGTCCCATGTCTGTCTGACCGCGATCGTTCTCAAGTTTATAACCACTGGCGCGGTCGCTTCATGTCATTCAAAAGTTTTCACTCAAAGAAGCAATTTGATTAATAGTAAATGGCTGATCAAGATAATATGAAATAGATGAAAAATTCATTACAGACACGTTTCACAATGAAGATAAATTAATTTGAACGTTATTGTGAACATTGACTATTTGTTTGACTTTTATTTTTATTTTTATATGCCCATAAGAAATGTAATATCAAGAGTATTTTATTTCACAATTCAATAAGTATGGTACAGGTTGTATATTATTGTAGAAAGATAGATCTATAAAATAAAATTAATTTTGGGAAATTATATCTTTTGGTTGCGGCGAAAAAAATATAATGAATATCGTTGAAATTAGGCGGATTTGGTGGCGTAGTAGGTAGCATGCTGAGCTTCTATGCCCAATATAGCGAGTTCAAACCCGGCCGAAGCCGTCGGATTTTTTAAGAGAGTTAAAAATCCCTCAGTATGCCTTCCTTCGGAGGGGAAGTAAAGCCGGCGGTCCCATGTCATAGATTTATGGCATGTTAAAGAACCTTCCACTAATTGCACCTGTGTGAAGCTAAATTGGATAGGTTAAGAATGTAAACAACGCTCTTAGGTTTCTACGTTCGTTGCCAAGAGCCGACTGCGGTGGCGTCTAGTAGCTAAGTACTGAACTTGGCCTAGTAGTCGTTGACGGTGGCGCTTGGCGGCAAAAGTAGGAACTATTTGAAAAATTCTAAGTTGCAGTACTTAAATAATTAAAAAAAACAGATAACACACACTAATACAGCCATCACAATTAACACCAGTTATCAGACAGATTCTACTCACACCCAAAGTACATGGGGCTACATGACCGCGTTGTCGCAGCCTCTAATCTTAAGAATCAACCAACCAATCGTTGAAATTGACTGGTTTTCAGCATTTGGTACAAAACAATACGTGTTTTAAGTTGTTATCTGCCTCTCGTAACAGTTAGAATCAGAATTTCCATTTTTTTAAAACTGAGGGAAAGGTATTCAATTAGGCTACTCATTAAAATAATACGGAGAGTGTAAACAAGGGCTGGTTGTAGCTCGGTTTGTTGTCATCTTACCTGTAGGCCACGAGCTCCTCGGTTGGTTCATTTAGTTTATCAGCTGACGCGTGAGAAATGACCGGGCTTTGTTTAAGCCCGAGGGATGAAGATAAGACAAGACGCTGTTATAGATAAGATTAGTAATTTAAACTTGACGCCCCGTGAGAGTACGCCGGGCTTGCAGCACGTAATAGCAATAAATCTTACAGTGCTTGGTATTTCCGTGTGCATAGCAAGTTTTACGTGACCGTCAATCTCGGGTCTTCCTTTTTACCACCGCACGTGATATTACACTTCGAAAGTTCCACACGCAAACATCGGGAATCAAACCCCGTCCATCTTAGTGGGAGGCATTAGATGATGATGATGTTTTAAGTGGTTATCTGCCTGTCGTAACAGTTAGAATCAGAATTTCCATTTTTTTAAAACTGAGGGAAAGGTATTCAATTAGGCTACTCATTAAAATAAATTGTTTATTCACCTATGGACTCTGCGAGGGATCATTCCTCTACCGTCACAAGGACTGCGTGTGCCTCACTTTGGCAGCAGATACAACTGCGGAAGCGTAGGTTGGCGGCCACGGGACCGCAGCTGATTTTGGTATTACTCCCACTTACTTGTGCCAGGCTCCTCTCTGTTATCTTTCCTCTTGACCTCCCTTGGTCAACTCTTGTTCCTTTCCGACTCCGACGGTATTAGGGTATCCGAGGACTAGGGAGTCTTTCACTTTCCCGCCTTAATTGATCCTTGTCTCATCTTTCCTGATCCCTCATTCTGCGAGCGGTCAGACCTCTTGTTTTCCTTTCATTGTATCCCCTGCCTTCTGCTCAAGGCCCTCAAGGAGGCAGGGTGTGTGTAGCCCCACCACTTCTGGTGCTCCCTGGATAGTGCTACACCCTCAAGGGCTCACAGTATCTCCTGCCTTCTGCTCAAGGCCCTCAAGGAGGCAGGGTGTGTGTAGCCCCACCACTTCTGGTGCACCCTGGATAGTGCTACACCCTCAAGGGCTCACAGTATCTCCTGCCTTCTGCTCAAGGCCCTCAAGGAGGCAGGGTGTGTGTAGCCCCACCACTTCTGGTGCACCCTGTATATTGCTACACCCTCAGGGGCTCACAGTATCTCCTGCCTTCTGCTCAAGGCCCTCAAGGAGGCAGGGTGTGTGTAGCCCCACCACTTCTGGTGCACCCTGGATAGTGCTACACCCTCAAGGGCTCACAGTATCTCCTGCCTTGTGCTCAAGGCCCTCAAGGAGGCAGGGAGTGTGTAGCCCCACCACTTCTGGTGCACCCTGGATAGTGCTACACCCTCAGGGGCTCACAGTATCTCCTGCCTTCTGCTCAAGGCCCTCAAGGAGGCAGGGTGTGTGTAGCCCCACCACTTCTGGTGCACCCTCGATAGTGCTACACCCTCAGGGGCTCACAGTATCTCCTGCCTTGTGCTCAAGGCCCTCAAGGAGACAGGGTGTGTGTAGTCCACCACTTCTGGTGCACCCTGGATAGTGCTACACCCTCAGGGGCTCACAGTATCTCCTGCCTTGTGCTCAAGACCCTCAAGGAGACAGGGTGTGTGTAGCCCCACCACTTCTGGTGCACCCTGGATAGTGCTACACCCTCAGGGGCTCACAGTATCTCCTGCCTTGTGCTCAAGGCCCTCAAGGAGACAGGGTGTGTGTAGCCCCACCACTTCTGGTGCACCCTGGATAGTGCTACACCCTCAGGGGCTCACAGTATCTCCTGCCTTGTGCTCATGGCCCTCAAGGAGACAGGGTGTGTGTAGCCCCACCACTTCTGCTGCATCCTGGATAGTGCTACACCCTCAAGGGCTCACAGTATCTCCTGCCTTGTGCTCAAGGCCCTCAAGGAGACAGGGTGTATGTAGCCCCACCACTTCTGGTGCACCCTGGATAGTGCTACACCCTCAGGGGCTCACAGTATCTCCTGCCTTGTGCTCAAGGCCCTCAAGGAGACAGGGTGTGTGTAGTCCACCACTTCTGGTGCACCCTGGATAGTGCTACACCCTCAGGGGCTCACAGTATCTCCTGCCTTGTGCTCAAGACCCTCAAGGAGACAGGGTGTGTGTAGCCCCACCACTTCTGGTGCACCCTGGATAGTGCTACACCCTCAGGGGCTCACAGTATCTCCTGCCTTGTGCTCAAGGCCCTCAAGGAGACAGGGTGTGTGTAGTCCACCACTTATGGTGCACCCTGGATAGTGCAACGCCCTCAAGGGTGAGTTCGGGAGTTGGTGACCGCGAGGTTTTCCTGAGCTGGGTCCGGTTTATCTCTTTCTTCCATTGCCTTTTGGGCGGTCCTTCTCCTCTTTTCCTTTCCTATCAGCCTTTCCTGGTTCTCCTTTCTTTCAAGTACCTCAATCTCATTCTTCGAGGGTTGAGGGCATTTCCTTTCCTCCTGTCTTTTGTTTCCCTTATTCTTCTTTCTGTTCCCCATTCCCTCTTCTAGTTTGTAAGAGAGTAGTTAGTTATAGTTGTAGGTTTCATTTGAATATCTTTCATTTTCACCATCACCCAAACCATTAGGGGCCGATAACCTAGATGTTAGGCCCCTTAAAACAACAATTATCATCATCATCAACAACTGGGGATGGTGACATGTGACCGCTAGCTTGGATCTAATTAAAGAAAGCTCAGGGAAGGGATTTCGGGAGGAAGTTGGCCGTGGACGGCATTTGCCTGGTGGTGAAAATGGGAAACCGCGAAAAACATTTCCAGGACGACAGAGGTGGGATTCGAACCACGCTCTCCCGCGAGAGACGAACTAGTGCATGGCCGGTTACTCAAGCATTAGTTGTCAAAATGCAGCCTCAGGAAGCGATATTTTGTAACACATGTTTTGCACTTTGATGATAATCAAGAGTTACAGAAAAAGTAACACGCACGTTCAATTGTTTTCGGGGGGGGGGGGGGGGGGGTGTTGAATATCCTAAAAATTGTGAGGATTCTTACTGCAAAATACCCAGAAATATCAACCAATATCTTAGAGCATATAACTTTGTGTAGGCTAATTATTTGGCAATTCGAAAATAGTACATTATGCAACGAGCCTATAATGGCTATAATTAAGACACGAGTATCTTTATATAATTTCCATACGAGTGTCTTAATTACCATTATAGGCGAGTTGCATACGACTGTTTATGTTCGACGATAATTATAACTTTATTATATGTTTTAACATAAATATTCATAAATATCTGTTGAGATTGTCACTAGAATTGTGTGATCGGGTGCTGCGCTGGGTGTAGGATATCTCTGATTTCCAAGCTCACTGACCGACCGACCGAGCTCTGTGTGCTTCAATGCCATATGTGCAGAATGAGCGCCAGTATTCAGTAAAAATGTCACCGAATGCGTTTGAAAACAACGCGCTGTGTAGAAATTGATATTGGGGATATTAAGGTACAGTGCTATTTCTTGTCTCATATTCACCAGTTTATTTACGCGAACATATGGAGTAATTTACACAGACATGTTGGATTTTGAGCGCATGCGCGAATATCCTTATCTAATTGGTCAAACAACTGTTTCTTGAGCTGTGATTGGTGGGAGAAACTGTTTCATAATGAAAAATAGTGTTATAATGACCATCATTATGATACAGTTTTCAGACATATAACAGTCAGGGTCGAACATAATAGTACATTATGCAACGAGCCTATAATTACCATTATAAGCGAGTTGCATACGACTGTTTATGTTCGACGATAATTATAACTTTATTATATGTTTTAACATAAATATTCATAAATATCTGCAGTCAGTAGAATGTTGTGATCAGAGTGCAAGGATATCTCTGTGTTCCAAGTGCTCTGACGGACCGACGCATGCGCTCTGTGTGCTTGACAATGTTTACAGCCTGCCGATATGCATCTGCATTCAGTCAAACTGTCACTGAAGTCGTTTCAAAGCAATGCGATGTGTTGAAATTGGAGTTGGGGATATTAAGGTATATACAATGGTATTTCTAGTCTCATATTCGCCAGTTTATTTACGCGAACATATGGACGGTGCACTTTCGGTGATTTATATAGACATGTTGGATTTTGAGCGCATGCGCGAAGGTATCCTTACCTAATTGGTCACAGAACTGTTTCCTGAGCTCTGATTGGTGGGAGAAACTGTTTCATAATGAAAAATAGTGTTATAATGAGCCTCATTATGATACAGTTTTCTGACACATAATGTTTACATTTCGACATCGTCGAACATAAATATTCATAAATATTTGTCGAGATTCTGTCGGTTGAATTCTTCTTCTTGGGAATTGTGTGGGCTCAGCATTTGATCTCAACCCAATAACGAATCCCAAAGTTTTGAAACATTGTTTATCCTGAAGTAGCACCAACAGATAGCGCACAGGTACTATGTTGGATCATTTTGTTATTTTGGTCAAATAACACAAAATAGGCTGTTACAAACGTTTTAAAATTAAATCGTATCGTATTATCAACTAGTTAATCTTCAAATTCGATGCGTATAGAATGTCAACGGAAGGAACATCAATTGAGTCCCAAATAGAACAGTTATGACATCTCGCGGAAAGGTTTCGCGTAGGATTTACATTTATTGAACAGAGAGCTGGATTATAATTTCCGTGGAACTAATGGCACACGCCTGTTTCCTCTCTGAGTTTCTGGTGTGTTTATGTCAACAACAGCATTCACTAAAATTGTCGGCTAAATCTTACAATGTGTAGAAATTGGAGTTCCGGATATTAAGGTACAGTGCTATCTGTTTTGAATTATTGCCCAGTTTGTTTATGCATTGTAACTACAATGGTTGATCCAATATAGGCTACATTGTCTACTTTCAAATCATGTAATTCAAGTCCGACATGTTGGATTTTGAGTGCATGTAAGAAGCTATCCTTTCCTAATTGGTCAATGAATGAGAATATTGAGCTCTGATTGGTTGAAGAAACTGTGTTATAATGAAAAGTAGTACTTTAATGACCTACATTATAATACAGTTTTCTGACATATTATAATATTTAAATATCGACATCGTCGAACATAAAAGTTGTAAAAAACGACGCAACACACAAATATATATATCTTATTTTATGAATTTTCGATTATGGCCTATGGAGTATGAATGGCAAATTTGTAAATATTTGTCAATTTATTAAGCAGAAAGGTAACGAGTTTTTTATTTTTTATTTTTTATAAATTGATAATTTATTTCTCAAAAGTACCATACTGTGGAATTCTCAGTTTTGCCTCGCAAGGCTGAGTGTGCCCCGTTCCAACCCTCAGACCTGAACTAAAATTTCTTGTCAGAGCCAGGAATCGAATTCGGACCTCCGGGACTGCAGCCAAGAATGCTAGCCACTACACCACGAGGTAGTCTAATTTCAATCTCAATATTGTTTATAACTTAGCCAATAAGTTAAGATTAGGGTGCAACCAAATTTACAATTACTTTGTGCTTTATCAAAACAACACTCTATTAATTTGTATTGTCTTTTTCGGGGTATGGAGGGGGCTGAAGCCCCCTGAGCTCCCCTCTTATATACGCCCCTGATTCAGGGATGTTTTAGTACATCTTCACATACAAGCTGTTCGTGGCCAAGAATGGCTGAAAACCATTGAAACAACCAACCGTCTCGAAACAGGTTATGATCGATCTTAAATCATCATTAACATCGCATTAGGCCATTGCTGGTGTTAATGCGTCATCTGTCTAGCTAATAGGCAGATTATCATTCAGTGCAATAACTGTCACTGCCGTAGATGAATGGGCGCTTAAGACGGGGGGGGGGGGGGGACTGGTACAGCTTTATTCTTAACTAGCCTGCTGTATATGCAAGTATTTTAACAGTTAAGGAAATTATCGGGGTCTTTTCTTCTTTATCCTTTCTCTTTTGTACATTTCTTTCTTTCTTTCTTCCTTTCTTCCTTTCTTTCTTTCTCTCTCTGTTCCTATTTTTCTTTTTGTCTTTGTTCCTTTCATTCTTTCTTTCTCTCTTTGGTCCTATTTTTCTCCCTTTCGTTCTTCCTTTCTTTCATTCTTACTTTCTTTCTTTCTTTCTTTCTTTCTTTCTTTCTTTCTTCCTTTATTCCTTTCTTTCTCTCTCTGTTCCTATCATTCTTTTTGTCTTTGTTCCTTTCTTTTTTTCTCTCTTTGGTCCTATCTTTCTTCCTTTCTTTCTTTCTTTCTTTCTTTCTTTTTTTATCCCTTTCTGTCTATCTTTCTTCAGTCTTTGTCCCTTCCTTTCTTTCTTCCTTTCTTTCTTTCATTGTTCCTTTCCTTCTCTTTCTCTTTTTTCCTATCTTTCTTTCTTTCTTTCTTTCTTTATTTCTTTTTTCTTTCTTTGTTCCTTCCTTTATTTCTTTCTTTCTTTCATTCTTTCTCTCTTTGTTCCTTCCTTTATTTCTTTCTTTCTTTCTTTCATTCTTTCTCTCTTTGTTCCTTTCTTTCTTTCTTTCTTTCTTTCTATCTCAGTGCCTTTCTTTCATCCTTTATTTATTTATTTATTTCGGTATTTGTTCCATTCTTTCTTTCTTTCTTTCTTTCTTTCTTTCTTTCTTTCTTTCTTTCTTTCTTTATGCCGGTCTGTGTCCCTTTCTTTCCTACTGTTTTTGTCCCTTTATCCCTTTCTTTCTTTCTCTGTACCTATCTTTCTTTCTTTCTGTCTTTGTTCCTATCTTTCTTTCTCTCTTATTCCCTCTGAAGCGTGCGAGATACGGATAAAAACAAATCCATGTTTCTAAGTTTTGATTCCCCAACACTATAACGTTATTCATCTTGTTATTATTCCATTTTAGCCCGAGACGAAGGCAAAGTATGAGGCGAACATTACAAGGCGGGTGGGGGTATTACCACTCCCGACGTCAGGAAGGGCCCTGGCAACATCTTCAGGCCTCAAGCGCATATTCGTTTCTGAATTGCATAAGAACAACAGAGGATATGGCTGTATTGATCTTAACCTACCCCAACAACTGGCAAAAAGAAATTAGTAAAACATTGCATTGTTGACGATAGCGATGGCGCGTACATCTTTCCGCGGGAAACAGCATCATGTCAATGAATCGCTATTGTTAAGTGAAACAATGACATGAAGAATGTTAATACATCCAGGAAACCAATTAACCTCACCTCCATGCTATAACTACAGTGTGTACTGTACTAGACCTAGAGCGTTCATAGTTATCATTTGAATGAAAGTAATGTTGTATTTTTCAAGTGATCGTTTACCCCCCCCCCCCCCTCCCGGTCTGTGTACTTGCTAACGTATTGCAGATTAATATATATTTTCAAAAGAAAAATATGTATTGTCCGTTGAGCCATTATATATTTAAACACAAATTGTGCTAAATGTTCCGGCATAACTAAACAAAATGACAGTGTTTCGCCCCGGTGTGCGATTGGGCTCTTCAGTTGGTTAAAGCACACCTCACCAAGACACTGTCTAGTACACACTGGGAAGGCCATTGCAAGACGTATTTGATACATGTGTATCCACGTCACGAGCAAAGCCAGTGCACTATGGGAGTCGAAACTCCGCTCCAAGGCAATTATAACCTTACCTTGCCATTGAATATATATTTTCAAAAGAAAAATATGTATTGTCGCACACCGGGGCGAAACACTGTCATTTTGTTGAGTTATGCCGGAACATTTAGCACAATTTGTGTTTTAAAAAAATATAACGTATTGCAGCTCTTCCTGACCTGATTGTACCCACGACGCCATAATGGAGAGCAGACTGACTGGTTCAAGGAGAAAGCCTATAGCTGTTCTGTCGACTCGAACGTTGACAAGTAGCGGGAATAACTTGTTCTGAACGCAGTGAATTATGCTCCAAGTAAGCCCCAAGTGCCCAAGTGTTTGTTACACGCATCATAAGATAATCTCTTAGCAGCAACTCCGATATATCATTTGTTTTGTACAGTCGAGAAGTGAAATATGAAGCTCGACTGGAATTGGGTTCTGTATTGATGAAAATAGTCACGTACAATAGGCTACTGGAAGACTCCATAGAGCTAGACTCAGAACTCAGGGTGGAATCGCAACAGTTGCAACTCCAACGCCTACATCCGCTATTCTGGTTGGTTGGTTGGTTCCTCAGTTTAGGTGCTGCGACATCGCGGTCTTGTAGCCCCGTGTACTTTGGGTGTGTGTAGAATCTGTCTGATAACTGGTGTTAATTGTGATGGCTGCATTAGTGTGTGTTATCTGTTGTTAATTCAAGTAGCATACATTCGATTTTCAAATAGTTCCAACTTCGGCTACCAAACGCCACCGTCAACGGCCAACTAGTTCTACACTTGGTTACCAGATGCCACCGCAGTTGGAACATAAGAGCGTTGTTAGTCTAATATAACCTATAATCCTTTCACAGACTAAACTTGTGTAAAGCAAAATTGTTAGGTTAGATTTCGACAGAACGCTCTATCAAAGTTCCAACGTTCACCACTAGGTATCATTGATATCTGGTGGCGAAAGTTGGAACTACTTGAAATTGAACGGAACTTGTAGCTCACCCTTTAGGGTGTCCGCTTGAAGCAGCTACAGACTCAGGCCAGCCAAACATGTCCTCGGACACTCCCGGCACTAAACGCCATACGATAAATAAATAATAAATAAACCTATAATTTAGCTTCACCCAAGTGTAATTATTGGAAGGTTCTTTATCATGCCATAAATCTATGACATGGGACTGCTGGCTTTACCTCCCCTCCAGAGGAAGGCATATTGAGGGATTTTTAACGCTCTTAAAATCCGACGACTTCGGCCGGGTTTGAACCCGCTATCTTGGGCATAGAAGCTCAGCATGCTACCAACTACGCCACCGAAGCCGCCAAATTCACTATTCTATTTTGATCCGAGGTGGTTTAAAACTGAAAGTTTGTTTTTTTCAAGTTCAGCATTTAAATGTAATCCTTCCTCCTCGTTGGTAAACAATTGTTCAAGGAAGTAGCTTTGACTACCGATATGTTTTATTACATTTACGATGAAATATTGTAACAGTCGACCAGTAAAATCTTTCTTTTTCGTTTTCTCAATATGTGCCGCATGACACTGTTGTCAATGGAAGGATCTACTTAATCACCCATCCGCGTACATCACAGCATTCGAGCAAAGAGCACAATGACATTGGTTTGTGTTCTATAGTTATGAATTCTACTTTTGATGATGATCTCTAAGCCTCTTATATCAGATTCGAAACTTTGCAAGACGTTTCAAGACTTAACAAGTTTTCTTTTCAAATATATTTCAATACCGCACTTCAAAAGTCACTGAAGCTCTACCCACAATGCGCAGTCGCCAGACGGTAGTGGGTAAGTTGACAGTCGGCAGCTGAAGTCAGACCCATGCTCTCTTATGACGTCATGCACAATGTGTAGTTGTATGTCGGTAGTAGATAGTTGACAATCGGCAGCGTGTAGTCGGCTGTCGCCAATTTTATCATTGACAGCCAACTGCATATTTAAGAGCCAATCAGAAAAGATCACAAGCTGACGTCACTTTGTAGTTTTCCCGCTCGTAATCAGCTGTGTAGTTGACTGGTTGTATTCGCGGTATATTCTTCGCATAATTACAGTATAATTATAAAAAGATGATGACTGAATGTACTGAACTTGGGATAGAAGATATATTCATTGATCTTGTGAGGGAACGCCGTGGGATATATGACATGAGTGAGCCCAAGTATTTAAAAGGAAACAGTTCATTGATTATAATATTTTCCTTTGTAGCAAATGTAATGCAGTGGAAGGTAACGCTGAATGTGAGCTCATCGTACGATAGAATTTTCTAAAGTAGGGCCTACCGGTACTGAAATTAGCCAAAATACATTTTCTAATGACGAAAAATAAACTAGGAAATGATGTTGTAATAGATTGAACGTGTTGGGAGCCCTCGGGCGTTCAATCAAAAATGACCAGCTACACAAAAGCAATTCTGTTCAAAAGTCAGTAGGCCTAATTCAGAGTTGGATTTGTTATTAATTATTTACAAGAGGGGATACTGGATGTACGAGTATTTTTCCTCAATTTTAACAATGCTGTGCCAGTTAGCAGCAATACAAATAAACCTTACAGCGTTATTATTTGCTCCTAGCATTTTAACGACTGCGCATTGTGGGTAGACCTTGAGGGTCTTGAAATTAAATCCTAGACGTGACAATTCTTTGAAGGAATCGGCCAATGAGATCCAAGGACACTGCAATAAACAAGCTTGTCTCCCTGGCGTAGGAAGATTTATTTAGTGCTGATTAGCTTATATGCAGTTTTATCAGGATATCAAGAAACTAGAACTCTTTCATCAACAAAAATGTAGATACATCATGAACACCAAATGGGATGACTATTGTAACTAATATAGCAGTCCTTCAGAAAGCAATGCTAAACAGTATTGAAGCCACTCTTGTTCGTCTTCTGCTTCGATGGGCAGGCCATACCCATCGTATGAGTGACAGCAGACTCCCTCGGCAAATCCTGTATAGTGAACTCAACACTGACAAGAGGCCATGTGGTGCTCCATTAAAACGATATAAAGACCAACTTAAGCAGACCATTAGAAGAGTAGAGATAAACACAAATACTTGGCATACTCTTGCACTGGATCGCCCTCGCTGGCGTGCTACCATCTCAGCTGCAGTTGCACAGTTTGAGCAGGATCGTCGAAGACAGGAGGAGGAAATTCGCCAGAGGAAGAAGATGCGTCAAACACTACGACGTCCTCCAACCTCCATCGATAGCAACATATGTGCAGCATGTTTTATGCAAGAATTTGTCTGATAAGCTATCAGCGCCATCTTCATCGTCTGGACTAAGGATTATGGATCTGCTGGCGAAAAACGTAAACTCGGATACGAGTAACGGCCGACGATGATGAGTTTCACCAGACATATGCATGGAACAGTATATCAAGTTCTATAACGGTTCAATTGGAGCAGCAGGCCACAGAATCTTGTCAAACGGTCATTAACATTTGGAAACTTGTTTTGTAAAGTACTGAATCGGAAAACATATTTGATCGTGTTCTATGCCCCGTAAAATTCTGTTCCTCAAGAAAGCAAGTGAATGAATGAAAATATTATTGCATCCAAATGGGCAGTTTTTACGAGGACTGGCGCGTGGGTATTTTTCACCCGAGGCTTTAATAATGATACTAATATATAACAAGATGTTCAGTAAAGAACATATAGCCTACTTTCTCCTAAATGTATGAGTATAGTTATAACTCGTTGTTATTATCAAAGAGTATAATAGAACTATTCTTTGTTGAAGACCTTAGAAACGATTTTCCTCTACCAAACGCCACAACCTAGATAAAAACTGCTACCATCATTGAAGAAAGAAAGATAAGAAGTATATCAAGAATGTTATGGATCTGGAGACATAATCGACCGGACTGGCTGCGTGGCTCAGCGGTAACGTTCTCGCTTGCTGGGCCCTAGGTTGCAGGTTCGTATCCTGGCGCAGTCAGCTGGCATTTGAGGGTGCACAAATGCGAGGGAGCCGTGTCAGTACATTTACTGGCACGTTAAAGATCCCCTTCGGGCCAAAATTCCGGCACCCCGGTGTCTCTAAAAGCAGCAGTAGTTAAAAGGGATGTAAAACCAATAACATTATTATTATTATTATTAGTATTATTATTATTATTACATATACGATCTGCCGTGGGCAACATCCAACTTTGAGTTGAGGCATGTCTTTACACGTCTGGTTGTGCATGGCTTTCACAACCCTAATTGAATTAACAAATCTTTCCATGACCCTACAGAGACGTGTGTATACAAACTATGTGGATATTTTTGATTGCTATTTGCCTGAAATAAAAGTAGTAATTAATAACCTGAACTAACACCAACGGCTTGAATACAGTTACTATGTGAAATCGTTTTGTTCTTTACTTCAAATAACATTTTCAAGTAACGCAAAATAGGCTGTTACAAACCCTTTAAAATAAAAAGTAAAAATGTATCGTAGTATCATCTTGTCATTCTTCAAATTCGATGCGCATAGAATGCCAATGGTATAGTAATCAATGGAGCCCCACGTAGACTAGTCGTGACATCTAGTGGTGAAATATCGAACAATATAATCCTAAGAGAGCGAGTGCATTCTAGCGGCCAGAAGAAGAAACTTTTCAATAAAATCTGGAAGTTAATAAGTAGGTCTGCGTGCAGTTACCTTTTTGGCAGCTAGATGTCTCGAGTAAATCTGCTGGCGAATTTTGTTTTAATTAAATATATATTTTACACCATAATATGCACAATATAACGCTTAATTTTAAAACATCTGAGTCATTACAAAACAATAAACATATAACATTTCAAGCAAAAAACCTAGCTCTGATCGGGTTTGAACCATAGGCATTTGAGCGATAGGCTAACGCTCTACCACTGAACTAATTGTGTCAACGAATATCGTTCTATATAAAATGACTTACATAGAACTTGTTAGAAAATAATGATTTATACTAAACGATTTCATCACTGGAGTATATTATTTATATATAAAGCATTTCATACAAAGTTTATTTATTTTGTATCAGTACGCTATATTGCATGCAATACTCAAATTAGTGAAATATAAATCAGCCACAAGATATCCGCTGCCATCTTGTCTTATTACTGAATCAGCTCAGCTTTTTAAAATCACGTCTGCACTATAGTATTACAAAATAAACTTTTAATTTCGAACGTGCCTCTTCCTTTAGAACAGTTAAAACGATTCTCGGCTCGATAATCGGAACTGGTGGGTCCCATGACATGGATTATAAAGTTTGCATAATTCGCACTGCCGCCATCCTGAAATGGTATGGCGGACGAGCTTGTAGTTTGGTCAAAAGACGCATCCTATACGAAGGTATGTTGTTACCAAATTTGGTAGAGATCGGATGATTTGGTTAGTCGTTATTTGATTTTACGTTTTGAACGTTTGAGTGGCAGCCATTCAGTTTTAGTAAAGATGGCGGCGATATAAAACATGACACTGAGGTGTCCTTTGCTGGTGCTACCTTTGTACCAAATTTCGTTCAATTCGCATTCACCGTGTTCGAATTGATAGGGGGGGGGGCAGACATTCAGAGTACACACACTCACACACACACAGACACACACACACACACACAGACTCACACACACACATACACACACACAGACAGACACACTTTTTTCGCCCTGTGTTGATCTCATAAGTCTACTTTCATTTTTTGCAAAAATCGAAAGTAGGCTAAAAATGAGATGGTGTGTGTCTGTCTGTCTGTCTGTCTGTTACTCAATAACGCAAGAACCACTGGTCCGATTTAAATGAAATTTTGCATGGATGTAGCTGATTTACCATGTTTACATATAGGATACTTTTAATTTCGATATTTTGCACTATTTAAAAATGGCGACCATTTTAGTTACGTCACTACACCCTTTGGTTTCAAAATTTCATACTTCCATATCAAATAAAAGGAGAACGCTAAGAAATAGCAAACTTTTGATGGGACATAGGAGCTTCAAAATTTAATTTCCTATCCGAAAGTTCCGTATCACTTTTCGTGTATCTCCAACAGATAGCGAGTAAAGCCCACATATGTGACGTCACTACACCCATTGGTTTCAAAATTTCATATTTCCACTTCAAATAAAACGAGAACGCTACGAAATATCAAACTTTTGATGCATACTCAATATTTAACATTTAATTTTTATTATGGATGCGCGCGAAAATATTTTTTTGGTATGCCTGTCAGTTTGTTTGTCTGTCTGTGGACAATTTTGTTCCCTTATAACTCGAGAACGGCTGGGTGTATCAACGTAAAATTTGGTACAGATATCCATCAGAGGCACGACACTAATCACTGATGTAACCCTTCTCCGTACCTCTCATAAAAGAGGGCCTACCCCCTTAAAATACATGCTGAAATAGGAGTAGAAGGACGAGACAAAAATCATTTTCAGCCCCTCAATGTGAGAGACAAAACTCGGGGGCCCAAAGGGTCCCCGAAATCCACATTTTAAGGCCCTAAAACCAACCGTTTTTGAGATATTCCCAGAAAACTAATTTCATTTAAGAAACTAATGAACGAATTCAAGCCGGTAACCATGGCAACAGATTCTCAGAGGTCCATCTATTGCTGTAAGACTCAATGCAATTCCATTAATTACATTGGTGTGAAAGTTTGAAAACGACTAGAAGGTTATCATGGAAAGATATTAAGCTGTAAAATTCATCAATACGTATAATGCGCTTAAGGGGGTCAAGGGGTACACTAGAATTTTTTCACGCGATTTACACCTGCGGGTGTGGTACGGCAGGTCTATTATATTCATATCCCTATATTATATTATTATTAATAGTATTATATTATGGCGTACAACGAGGAGACAAAGCCCCTCGGTACCAGAAACACAAATTTGGGGGCCTCGAAAACTACATTTTAAGGATCTAAAACCAACAGTATCTGAAATATTCCCAGAAAACTAATTTAATTTAACAAAGTAATGAAGGAATGGAAATCGGTAACCATGCTAACATTATCTCAAGGGGTGGCATCCAACTTTCCATCTATTTCTGTAAGAAGCAATGTCACTCCATATATATCTTGCCACGTTGGGTGAGTGGATAGCGTGTCGGTCTACTAACCCCAAGATTGCAGGTTCATTCCTGGCTGTGGTAAGTGATTTCTGATAGGCGGCAAAAATACGACTCGCATGTCATACGATGTTGGCATGTCAAAGAACCCATTTGAATTCAGTAGGCCGTGTTCATAATGGCAAAATTAATCTCAGCAGTTTCCGCCAACACAAAGTTCCTCATTTCTCTACTAGAAAGTGCTATAGTGTTCAAGGAGCTTATATATTTACCCTCCTTGACTTTCATAGTGATTCAAGGAACAACGAAATTTCGACATGTCAAATTACGAAGCTTGCACCTGGCACCCGAGGCCATACAATATTATTATTATTAGGCTACTCCATTTATTACATTTCTGTGAAAGTTTGCAAATGGCTATAAGGTTATCACGGAACCAACGTAGACTGTATAATTCGTCAATGCAATTAAGGGGGTCAAGGGGTAACCTAGAATTTTTTCATGCAATTTCACGTGCGACATATAGTACAGAAAGTCTATTATATTTCCAAACAGCAACATTATTTTCAAAAAATCCTGAATTGAATCAGCATTTTTTGCGGCTTTTAGGAATTTGGGCCATTTGAGCTAAAGAACCTGAATTTTCATGCACCACAAGCCTTTATAATTTATGAAAGAGGTCTTCCTTTGTATGGGTACCTAACTCAACTTAGAAGGTCATTTTTATGTTAGGTGTATTGAGTTTCGTCTACAAGGCTTTCAAATCTATTTCACGTCAGGAAGTACACGTTAGGTGAATTTAGTTTGAGAGCACATTTTAACTAATCTTTTTTTTTTTTTTGTCGACATACGGGTTTATCGTAAGTATGATTTTGTTTGATACTGTATGGTATCTGGGTGATATGTTGTAGACAATAGAATTGTCTGTCTGTCTTTCTGTGTATCTTTATGTACGCCTATAAATCGTGTTCGGATGCTTGGTGCATCGTAAAATTAGGTATGGTATCCATGAGAGCTAATACACCAATCATTTATAAAACTCTTCACCGTACTTTTCACACAGTAGAAGGGTGGATATACAGAAAAACTTCTCAAAATACATGCTAAAATAGGCGAAATATAAAAATTATCCTGGAAGGACGATCAAAACATATATTGCGCTTCTCATTGTGAGACACACAATTCGCGAGTCTATAAGGGGTCTCCGAAAATCACATTTTAAGGCCCTTAAATTAACAGTGTGTGTGATATTCCCAGAAAACTAACTTCGTTCTGATAAACTTATGAAGAAATGACAAACCGCTAACCATTGCAACAGTAGCTCAATTGATAATGTCTGGAGTTAATATATAACACCGTTCGAAGAACGGGTACTTCTGCTAGTGCTTTATATTTTCGTTTGGTCAGCCCTTATTTCCTGTCGCTTACAGTACCTTCCTTCCTAGCCCTGAACTTCACCCTGCAAAGTACCATGTCCAATACCTTGTGAACACTCAAGTTATTTCTATATTATTTACGGTCGGGTCGGATTTACCCATGGCGCCAGTCCTCGCGTGGCAATTTTCGGTTTACGTTAGTCGGGACAATCTGTAAAAAATAAATGAAAAGTCCATCTATTTTGGTGCAGCACAATCACATAGCTCACGTTCTTGTTGATCCATGTTTAGGGTCTAGGGACACCTTGGTCATCAGCTCCTTTGTTCAAAAATTCGAGTTGACTGCTTTGCCGCTATTATCAAAGTCAATTATACCGTCACGAAAATTATTGTCATTTTTCTGCATGTTAAATTCCAAAAATATAAATAAACCTCATATTTTATTGTGAATTTAAACTCAGCAATTCTTCTAGGTTTGTGCCGTGTCTTGTGTGGGGTTTCGCCTAGGACACCAAGCTGGCTCATCGGCGGGCTATTGGTGTCCCCTCCCTCACAGGAGTAGCGAACTGCGCGCTACCTCCCTTTTTATGAAGCGCACCTGTGCCTCCTATCTGCGAGAACTAAAAGCTCTAGCAGCCATAACCTCCCCATGAAGGCATATTGGCTTTCACTGCCAGTGAATTAAACCCCACGCAAGACACGGCACAAACTTAGAAAAATTGCTGAGTTTTATTGGGAATAGTTCATAAGAAGACACCAGATGTAAAATTACTTCATTAAAATCCGTACGACTACGACCAAAAGGGAGCGACACAATGCCCCGGCGCGAGTCCTCGTGTTATATTTGTTCACGACACTTCTCAAGGGTTAAAACCGAAAAGGTTTGCAGTAACTCGTGATATTATCACGAGCTATCTTTGCTGTATTCAGCCACTGATTTAGTTCTATCCTTGCACATCTCTATGTGATAACGCTCACATATCGTGCACACGCAGTCTTCTGTTGCTTCGTGGTAACGCGCCGTCGAATTGTCGTGGAACTACGGTGACCTCACGGCCCGAAAAAATTGGGGCTGTTCCGATTTAAAGGAGCATGTCCCGGTATCCCAAATATTAATAAAAGTGACCCTATTTTTAAGTTTGAAAAAAAATAATAATAATATATGTGGTGTATTCTTGGAATACACGGTACGAGAGATTATAATTTTCAATGCTTTTGCACGTTCTTTCCTTCCTCTTTGTCAAACACCAACAGTGATCTTCTATTTTCTCTTAGGTGTTCAGGTCGCTTATATCATTTATGAGTCTGTTCTAGATATATATTCCATGGCCCACCTAGCGTCATATAGCAGCGAATATCTGAAGCTCTTCAATTCTTCCTGGTACAAGAGGATTTACTTATCCATCTGGCCACCAGATCTTGTTACCATCGCCAGCTATTTTCTCCGTGAGCAAGAGAACTACGTCTACTTTTTTACTCACCATGCTGCGCTAGTATCACCTGTTATCTACTCTTTGAAGACCAGCTCAGCAAGAGAAGATCAATTTCTTGTTGTAACATTGGCAATGCTTATATGTTCTCCTTTTGTCTCCTACCCCCCACTCTTTTCCCCTTCCTTGGACCCTCCGTGCTCCGTTGAGCTGGTCTCACTTCTCAGTCGGCAGTTGACTTGATCAGTCAGGGCTCAACTAGAGCCGGTCTCCTCAAACCAAGAGACACTCTCTACGTTCTACGCCATGTTGGCGCATTAAGTATCGGTTAAGGGAACTTCACCTTCGCCATGCAACAAAGATAAGTACCTGCTTCAAGTTTTAACCTCATCTTCATGATTTTACCACATGCTTTTAACTATCTTTTATAGGCAGTGTGAAATTACTTATTTTGGGGCAAAATCATCCTCCGCGGGATTTTCCATGTTGAGCTTTTGTTTAATCAAGCTAATCTTAGTGAAAGGCAGCATTTCTTATGCTTGCCAAATGAGAAATCTTCTCACTACGTGGGATATTATCTAATACCCGCTGTCTATAATTTACAAAGCAAGTTCCTCCGCTGGATTTACTTTGGCCCCATTTTAGCCTACTTTCGATTTTTGCAAAAAATGAAAGTAGACTTATGAGATCAACACAGGGCGAAAAAAGTGTGTCTGTCTGTGTGTGTGTATGTGTGTGTGTGAGTCTGTGTGTGTGTGTGTATGTGTGTGTGTGAGTCTGTGTGTGTGTGTGTGTCTGTGTGTGTGTGAGTGTGTGTACTCTGAATGTCTGTCCCCCCCTATCAATTCGAACACGGTGAATGCGAATTGAACGAAATTTGGTACAAAGGTAGCAGTAGCAAAGGACACCTCAGTGTCATGTTTTATATCGCCGCCATCTTGACGGAAACGTAATGGCGGCCACACAAATGTTCAAAGCTTAAATCAAATTACGACTAACCTAATCATCCGATCTCTACCAAATTTGGCAAAAACATACCTGTATAGAGGAAGCATCCTTTGACCAAACTAATAAGTCATCAGCGTAATAGTTTGCGGATGGCGGCCATCATTGTGTGAAAATCGATTCCCCCTATTAATTCGAACACGGTGCAACCGAATGGTACGAAATTTGGTACAGAGGTAGTACTAACAAAAGGCACCTCAGTGTCATGTTTTATATCGCCGCCATCTTGACGGAAACGTAATGGCGGCCACACAAATGTTCAAAGCTTAAATCAAATTACGATTAACCTAATCATCCGATCTCTACCAAATTTTGCAACAACATACCTTTATAGAGGAAGCATCCTTTGACCAAATAACTAGGTCATTAACCTAATAGTTTGCGGATGGCGGCCATCTTTGTGTGAAAATAGATTCCCCCTATTAATTCAAACACGGTGAAACCAAATGGAACGAAATTTGGTACACAGGTAGCACTAGCAAAGGGCACCTCAGTGTCATGTTTTATATCGCCGCCATCTTGACAGAAACGTAATGGCGGCCACATGAATGTTCAAAGCTTAAATCAAATTACGATTAACCTAATCATCCGATCTCTACCAAATTTTGCAACTACATACCTTTATGGAGGGAGCATCCTTTGACCAATCTAATAGGTTATTAGCCTAATAGTTTGCGGGTGGCGGCCATCTTTATGTCAAAATTGATTCCCCCTATTAATTCGAACACGGTGGAACCGAATGGAACGAAATTTGGTACAGAGGTAGCACTAGCAAAGGGCATCTCAGTGTCATGATTTATATCGCCGCCATATTGACAGAAACGTAATGGCGGCCACACAAATGTTTAAAGCTTAAATCAAATTACAACTAACATTACCATCCGATCTCTACCAAACTTTGCAACAACATACCTTTATGGAGGTAGCATCCTTTGACCAATCTAATATGCCATTAGCCTAATAGTTTGCGGATGGCGGCCATCTTTATGTCAAAATTGATTCCCCCTATTAATTCCAACACGGTGGAACCGAATGAACGAAATTTGGTACAGAGGTAGCACTAGGTAAGGGCACCTCAGTGTCATGTTTTATATCGCCGCCATCTTGACGGAAACGTAATGGCGGCCACACAAATGTTCAAAGCTTAAATCAAATTACGATTAGCCTAATCATCCGATCTCTAGCAAATTTAGCAACAACATACCTTTATGGAGGGAGCATCCTTTGACCAAACTAATAGGTCATCAGCCTAATATTTTGCGGATGGCGGCCATCTTTGTGTGAAAATCGATTCCCCTTATCAATTCGAACACGGTGAAACCGAATGGAACGAAATTTGGTACAGAGGTAGCACTAGCAAAGGGCACCTCAGTGTCGTGTTTTATATCACTGCTATCTTGACGGAAACGTAATCGCGGCCACCCAAATGTTAAAAGCTAAAATGTAATTACGACCAACCTAATAATCTAGTCTCTACCAAATTTTGCAACACCATATCTGTATGTGGGAAACATATTCAGACCAAACTGCAAGAACATCAGCCCAATAGTTTGCAGATGGTGGCCAAGTATGTGTGCAAATCGATTCCCCCTATCAATTCAAACACGGTGAAGCCGAATTGAACGAAATTTGGTACAGAGGTAGCACTAGCAAAGGGCACCTCATATTCATGTTTGATATCCCTATAGCACGTTGTATTTCAACAAGCTACTACAACCAACATTCAATCATACTCCTTGAAAAGGACAAAGAGTTATAACAATACCCATGCATTTAGGAGAAAGTAGGCTATATGTTCTTTACTGAACATCTTGTTTTTCTACTAAGATCGTCCTGGAACCTTCCAGATCTTGTACTCTATCTGCGAGTCTTGCCGTCAGGTATTTTTCACTCACTTGTGAAAATAATATTTAAAATGAGGAATCTTCCTTACAAATTACTGCAATAGCTAACTTTCGTCCACCGTTGGAATGATCTATGGCGCATCTAATTGTAATTCCCAATTTTCTCAAGAAATAGACTCTCGCCTATCTAGTACAACCGGTTCTTTTCAGCATTGCAGTAACTTTCTTTCTTACAAACTTTCGTGTTTCTACAGTGAACTTTGCATCAATCTTTACAGACTATAGTGATAACCAGTGCTTGCTCCACTTTTCTACCGCGTCGCGATCGTCCGTTTATATTAAATACGGCCATGAACATTGATCCTATATCCCAATGATCTTTCCTCAACCTTCTACTAACAACCCATATTAATAAAATTGTAGCTTTTCTATAAGGTGTCACTCACAAAGTGCCCTTTCAATTTTTCTTGTTTAACATTAATTAATTACTGTATAACTACGTGTTTTAAACACGATTCAAATTTACATTGTTTCTTCCCTATAATCAGGGAAAACAATTCTTTCAACTCTTGAGTGAGTTATTTCTAGGTCTCACGAAATGGAAACTGCTCCATTTGGTTCGTGATTCCCATTTAAAACATAGGAGGTCGAGAACCTTCCTTTTGATTATCTCTTCAGGTTTCACAGTAAGTGACCTGCCCTTATTTGCATAATAACCAACATTAATTCTGTATAAATATAAGAAGTTGTAGGAACTTCTATCTTATTTTTCATGTTTTCTTATTGTTATTTTAGAAGTTTTCACTCTTTCTAGAATATTCTCTCAGGAATTTCTTAACGTACACTCTTTGTACTCCAATTAACGTTCAAACTTTAATTACTTCATTGGTTATTTGTTTAAATCTTATAAAGATTTTAGAAACATGTAAGGGTTTAAACCTCGTAAATTGTCAATTGCCTGGAGCAAACATTTAATGTTGGGAGGTCTGCGACCCCATTTGTTAAAAAGTTCAAATGAACTATGTTTGTCAAAAATATATTACATACTTGTTAAATTCATTAACCTTCTTTGAATTGTTTAATAAATTAAATATTTGTTTTTGGATTCATCATTTCTCTGATACTACAGTTAGGCAAGATCCTGGCTTTCCTAGTTCTTCCTAGGTTGATGCCCTCGTTCATACTCAATAAAGCTTTTACTATTTGTCTTGCCAGACTATCACCCTTCCCCATAGTACTTTTATGCATGCTTGGGAGGAAATACACTAAAGCCTCTCTCTTGCAAATCGCCCAAGTCCTAGCTGCGGTTCCCGTTAGCTTCGACCAAGCTCGCACCTACTTTAGGTATCAGAGAGTTAATTTTCAGTGGCAACTGCATCTAAAGGTATTTAAAGTTAAATTTACAACTTTTGTGGGACTCTCCTCCTATTTTTCTATCCTTTTTCTCCAATCCAAAACCTACTTCCTTTTCTTAATCATCTTCCCTTGGTGAGTGGGTTATTCCTCAGCCAATAATCTACCCAAAAATTGGTGCCGTAACCCGGGAGAGTCCATTTTCCATTTTTTCTTTTTAAAAAGTGTCATTTGACAATACCTTGCAAATTATTAATATCTGTTTTGAATCTTTCAGCCATAACTACATCGAGCAAAGCCTGTGACGTGGAAAGAGGCCGCTCCTGTCTCCGTTGGTGTGTCCTGTTCTTTCTACTTAAACGCTGTTGCCAACTTGACAGCATCTCCGAGGTTCAACAGTTTCGTGAGTTACATTTCAATTTATTTATCTTGTCATGGCTCCTACTGAAAAAGATGAAACTCTCATTGCTAGACGTTCTTCTTAGAAAGGGCAACTCACTAGATTCCGAAATTTCATCAACAAATTAAATCCCGCCGAGTGTGATTTAGATATCTTAACACAACGCCTTAAGTTGTACGAACGGTCCTATGATTATTACGATCAAACTCAAACCGAGATTGAATCCGCTTGCCCAGAACTTCAATCGGATAGGGACGAGGTCGAACCCTTGTACGTTGAAGGGATTGCCAAGGCCCACCAATTGATCCGCAGTATCTCAGAACCGGACACTAGGGTCATCAATCCGGCTCAGTTCGCACCCGCTTCAGTTCACGAAAACAAACCGAAACCGTTACTTCCAAAGATAAGCCTACCTCACTTCTCAGGCAAGGAAGGTGAATGGTATTCTTTTTATGAACTTTACTGCTCCCTAATTCATGAAAATACTGACATTCCCGTTATTCATAAATTCTACTTCTTACGGACGTCTTTGGAAAACGAAGCCTTAGCCTTGGTCCAATGACTGCCTTTAAGCGCAGATAACTACCACATCGCCTTTAATCTCCTTAAAGAGAGATATGGCAATTTACGTTTGAGTGTAGCTCGCCACATTCGCTGCTTGTTCAACTTGCCAGCCGTCAAACCTAATGACGTCACCTCTTTAAGAGACCTCTTAGACTTTATGCAGTTAAATGTTAGAGCATTATACCAACTTAAGCAGCCTGTCCAAACATGGGACACCATACTTATTCATCTTGCTACATCCAGATTCGATTTTTCGACTTTAAAGGCTTGGGAGGTCGACCTTGCCCGCAAAGAGGAATTTTCGTTCGAACACTTAATCTCGTTTCTCAACAGCCGATGCCAAGTCCTTACAGCACTCTCATTTCAGTGCGAAAATGTTGAAACGAGTCATCCGTGTCGCACTCTTGAAAAAAAACTTGTCTCTTCAAATGGTTATCAGCCCCATCTGTCGAGAACAAGCAAACCCGTTCTTCTTTCAATAATCCAAGAGAACATATCAGGCCGCTCAACAAATTTTTAAAATGCATGCTCTGCAAAAAGTTGCACATTTTGTATTCGTGCAAATCTTTTAAAGAATTGTCTGTCGAAGATCGAAGGAAGTTTGTCTTCAATAGCAAACATTGCTTCAACTGTTTGTCACCTAAGCATTCTTCTTCAAACTGTACGTCTTCCAATCTCTGTTTTCATTGTTAAAAACCGCACCATTCTTTATTGCACGTTCATGATAAATCGAGGTCACCAGCACCCGCCTCTTCAACCTCCATGCAGAGCAGCTCCGAACAAACTAATGCTTCTTCCTGCATTTCTAACACCGAAACTTCTCACAGTGCGCAAACCCTTTTGACCACTGTACAATTCGAAATCCAAGATAAATTTGGAAATTGGTTTAGAACCCGTGGTCTTCTCGATTCCGCTTCAACGCACAACTTTGTTTCGCAATCGTTAATTAAAAAACTAGGTCTTTCGTCATCGCCCACTTCTAACAATGTGACCGGCATTGACAATTTGAAAACTCAAGTCTTGCAGTCTTCAAAATTGAAAATCAGAGACGTTTGCCAAAGAAACACCAATCTTAATTTAAACTGTCTCATTCTTACCAGTATTGGCAAAGACACTCCTAGCAGCGCTATTAATACTTCCAGTTTAAGGATTCCTTCGCACTTAAGGTTAGCTGATCCTCAGTTTAATGCTCAAGGTCCCATTGATGTACTTTTCAGTGCCAGTGTTTTCTGGAATTGCATTCGCAAACAAACACGCAAGTTATCTTCAACCGTGGTCGCTAGAGACACCGATTTTGGTTGGGTTATTACTGGTGAAATCCAGCAACCCAGTCTTCAAACTAAAGCGCAATGTCATTTCGTTACTGCTGACATAAATCCCATTTCCGAAAAAGAGAACGCTCATGTTTTCGATCTCGATACTTTTGAGAAACACTTGCCGAAACGATGTCTTATCGTGAACAACTACGCTACCTTTGTAAGTTGTTTAAATGATTTTGCTTTCTTCCCGCACAAAATGGCAATTCAAGTTCGCCTCACTTTGTGTTACTTCGTCTACCTTCTCATGTCATTTTTTATAGCAGGTAATTGCTTAAAATTTCTATTGAAAACCATCTTCCCCTTGTGTAAAACCATGGCTATCAGTCTCCACCACTTCGCTGTACGCTATGTTTCACTTCTTTCGCTATTTAGAAGAACGGCCACGGCCGGCTCCCTCCTCCTTCCTCACAATTGGAAGTCGCTTTTGAAACCGCTTGAAAATCTGAATTCTCTAGCATCTAGAATAACTATTCTTATGCATAAACTCCTTCTCTATGTCCCGGCTTCCCTTCCTTTTTCGGAAGAATCAAGCTTTTTTCTGTCGAAAATTGTCGGATTCCGTGATCCTCTCAATTATGCGAAATTGATTTCTTACTTTATTTCTTATGGCTTTAAATTGGTTTTTCACGTCCAAGTTACGATTGACTGCATGCCGTCTGACCTGAATATCTGCTTTAAGTTACAGCTGATTCAACAAGTGTTGTTTGTTTATTCCGAACTGCTTGTTTTTCAAACTTGTTTGTATACAAGCCCGAATAACGCCAAGTTGTTGTTTATTTCCTGTATGCCTGCCAAAGGTCAGAGCAAGCTTCCCTTATCTCAACTCTGGCTGATTGCCAACCATTGTCTAGTGAGTCACTTCTGCAAGTACAGAAGCCGTTCAACTCATCACCAAAATAAACTTGTTCCGCTCAAGGACTCTTTCAGCTATTTATATGCCTTATCTCGTTGTACTATGTGGGTCAAGGCCGCGCTTGCTTTTGTCTTCTACTTACTCACGCTCGTATTCTACAATTGCTTCGATTATTGTCTCGTAACATCGTTGCATAGCCTTTACGCGCTTACATATTTGGAATCTTATTGTTCATTGATGAACAAACTTGTTCTTTCTCGTCGTCACATTCGATGTGTTTTTGCATTTATACTTGTTATGTCACGTTTCTCGCTGACTTAAGTATTTTTCTGAGTAACCCCTTTGATACTTATTATGAATTAAGGTCATTGTTTATGGCTATTAGGTTGTTACCTATGGCGTTCTTGCTTTCTACTCGCATAGTTCCTTTGTTTATTTGGTATATTCTTATCCTTAATAGATGTACTTGTTTCTATACGCTTTGTTTAAACTTGTTAATTCTCCTTTTGCATCGTATCGCCATCTTTACTAGTGCTTTATTTCCCTCAGCTTCTAGCTATTTTGTGATTGAAAGTGTTGATAATTCTCTCCTTTTAACTCCGTTTTCCAATGACCCTGATGACCTGCCTCCAGTCACACCTGGTCACTTCCTTACACGCACTTCTCTTTCTGCCCCTCCTCCTCTTCCCAATTCTTACAGGGATTCTAATCTACCTATCGCTTGGCGCAAAATTGAAGCCCTCCGTAATTCTTTTTGGAAGAGGTGGAACTTGGAATATTTAACTTCCTTGCAACGGAGACAGAAGTGGTTTCTTTCCAGTCCCGACATTAAAGTGGGGGACTTGGTCAAAGTTAGGGATGTTTCACCCCCCCTAGTCTGGCCTTTTGGAAGAGTGACCGAGTGTTATCCTGGAAGAGATGGGAGAGTCAGGGTGGCCAAAATCTTAACTATTAATGGTCCGATCACAAGACCTCTGTCTTTGATCTCTCCATTACCTTTAAATGTTTACTTGTTTTCCTTGTTCTCTGTTGGTGTTTTTTTCCCTCCCAGTATGGTGTATTCTTGGAATACACGGTACGAGAGATTATAATTTTCAATGCTTTTGCACGTTCTTTCCTTCCTCTTTGTCAAACACCAACAGTGATCTTCTATTTTCTCTTAGGTGTTCAGGTCGCTTATATCTTTTATGAGTCTGTTCTAGATATATATTCCATGACCCACCTAGCGTCATATAGCAGCGAATATCTGAAGCTCTTCAATTCTTCCTGGTACAAGAGGATTTACTTATCCATCTGGCCACCAGATCTTGTTACCATCGCCAGCTATTTTCTCCGTGAGCAAGAGAACTACGTTTACTTTTTTACTCACCATGCTGCGCTAGTATCGCCTGTTATCAACTCTTTGAAGACCAGCTCAGCAAGAGAAGATCAATTTTTTGTTGTAACATTGGCAATGCTTATATGTTCTCCTTTTGTCTCCTACCCCCCACTCTTTTCCCCTTCCTTGGACCCTCCGTGCTCCGTTGAGCTGGTCTCACTTCTCAGTCGGCAGTTGACTTGATCAGTCAGGGCTCAAATAGAGCCGGTCTCCTCAAACCAAGAGACACTCTCTACGTTCTACGCCATGTTGGCGCATTAAGTATCGGTTAAGGGAACTTCACCTTCGCCATGCAACAAAGATAAGTACCTGCTTCAAGTTTTAACCTCATCTTCATGATTTTACCACATGCTTTTAACTATCTTTTATAGGCAGTGTGAAATTACTTATTTTGGGGCAAAATCATCCTCCGCGGGATTTTCCATGTTGAGCTTTTGTTTAATCAAGCTAATCTTAGTGAAAGGCAGCATTTCTTATGCTTGCCAAATGAGAAATCTTCTCACTACGTGGGATATTATCTAATACCCGCTGTCTATAATTTACAAAGCAAGTTCCTCCGCTGGATTTACTTTGGCCCCATTTTTCTACTAAGATCGTCCTGGAACCTTCCAGATCTTGTACTCTATCTGCGAGTCTTGCCGTCAGGTATTTTTCACTCACTTGTGAAAATAATATTTAAAATGAGGAATCTTCCTTACAAATTACTGCAATAGCTAACTTTCGTCCACCGTTGGAAAGATCTATGGCGCATCTAATTGTAATTCCCAATTTTCTCAAGAAATAGACTCTCGCCTATCTAGTGCAACCGGTTCTTTTCAGCATTGCAATAACTTTCTTTCTTATAAACTTTCGTGTTTCTACAGTGAACTTTGCATCAATCTTTACAGACTATAGTGATAACCAGTGCTTGCTCCACTTTTCTACCGCGTCGCGATCGTCCGTTTATATTAAATACGGCCATGAACATTGATCCTATATCCCAATGATCTTTCCTCAACCTTCTACTAACAACCCATATTAATAAAATTGTAGCTTTTCTATAAGGTGTCACTCACGAAGTGCCCTTTCAATTTTTCTTGTTTAACATTAATTAATTACTGTATAACTACGTGTTTTAAACACGATTCAAATTTACATTGTTTCTTCCCTATAATCAGGGAAAACAATTCTTTCAACTCTTGAGTGAGTTATTTCTAGGTCTCACGAAATGGAAACTGCTCCATTTGGTTCGTGATTCCCATTTAAAACATAGGAGGTCGAGAACCTTCCTTTTGATTATCTCTTCAGGTTTCACAGTAAGTGACCTGCCCTTATTTGCATAATAACCAACATTAATTCTGTGTAAATATAAGAAGTTGTAGGAACTTCTATCTTATTTTTCATGTTTTCTTATTGTTATTTTAGAAGTTTTCACTCTTTCTAGAATATTCTCTCAGGAATTTCTTAACGTACACTCTTTGTACTCCAATTAACGTTCAAACTTTAATTACTTCATTGGTTATTTGTTTAAATCTTATAAAGATTTTTGAAACATGTAAGGGTTTAAACCTCGTAAATTGTCAATTGCCTGGAGCAAACATTTAATGTTGGGAGGTCTGCGACCCCATTTGTTAAAAAGTTCAAATGAACTATGTTTGTCAAAAATATATTACATACTTGTTAAATTCATTAACCTTCTTTGAATTGTTTAATAAATTAAATATTTGTTTTTGGATTCATCATTTCTCTGATACTACAGTTAGGCAAGATCCTGGCTTTCCTAGTTCTTCCTAGGTTGATGCCCTCGTTCATACTCAATAAAGCTTTTACTATTTGTCTTGCCAGACTATCACCCTTCCCCATAGTACTTTTATGCATGCTTGGGAGGAAATACACTAAAGCCTCTCTCTTGCAAATCGCCCAAGTCCTAGCTGCGGTTCCCGTTAGCTTCGACCAAGCTCGCACCTACTTTAGGTATCAGAGAGTTAATTTTCAGTGGCAACTGCATCTAAAGGTATTTAAAGTTAAATTTACAACTTTTGTGGGACTCTCCTCCTATTTTTCTATCCTTTTTCTCCAATCCAAAACCTACTTCATTTTCTTAATCATCTTCCTTTGGTGGGTGGGTTATTCCTCAGCCAATAATCTACCCAATATGCGAAATTAAACGAAAAATACGTATTGTTTTGAAATATCCACGACATTGTTCTTGTTCGTAAAGACTTCAGGCGATTGTAAAGACTTAGTAGGAATTGTGTTTGTTGTTGCAATCATTAGAAGTAAAGTAAGAAACTTAAAAATAAACTTACTAATGTTTTCTTCTTTTTTTCTCACAACACTTGTAAGGTAGGCTACTTGGATAAATAAACAAGATGTTCAGTAAAGAACATATAGCCTACTTACTCCTAAATGCATGGGTATTGTTATAACTCTTTGTCCTTTTCAAGGAGTATGATCGAATGTTGGTTGTAGTAGCTTGTTGAAATACAACGTGCTATAGGGATATTAAACATGAATATGAGGTCCTTTGCTAGTGCTACCCCTGTATCAAATTTCGTTCAATTCGGTTTCACCGTGTTTGAATTGTTAGGGGGAATCGATTTGCACACATACTTGGCCACCATCTGCAAACTATTGGGCTGATGTTCTTGCAGTTTGGTCTGAATATGTTTCCCACATAAAGATATGGTGTTGCAAAATTTGGTAGAGACTAGGTTATTAGGTTGGTCGTAATTACATTTTAGCTTTTAACATTTGGGTGGCCGCGATTACGTTTCCATCAAGATAGCGGTGATATAAAACATGACACTGAGGTGCCCTTTGCTAGTGCTACCTCTGTACCAAATTTCGTTCCATTCGGTTTCACCGTGTTCGAATTGATAAGGGGAATCCATTTTCACACAAAGATGGCCGCCATCCGCAAGCTATTAGGCGAATGACCTATTAGATTGGTCAAAGGATGCTCCCTCCATAAAGGTATGTAGTTGCAAAATTTGGTAGAGATCGGATGATTAGGTTAATCGTAATTTGATTTAAGCTTTGAACATTCGTGTGGCCGCCATTACGTTTCAGTCAAGATGGTGGCGATATAAAACATGACACTGAGGTGCCCTTTGCTAGTGCTACCTCTGTACCAAATTTCGTTCCATTCGGTTCCACCGTCTTCGAATTAATAGGGGGAATCAATTTTGACATAAAGATGGCCGCCACCCGCAAACTATTAGGCTAATAACCTATTAGATTGGTCAAAGGATGCTCCCTCCATAAAGGTATCTAGTTGCAAAATTTGGTAGAGATCGGATGATTAGGTTAACCGTAATTTGATTTAAGCTTTGAACATTCGTGTGGCCGCCATTACGTTTCTGTCAAGATGGCGGCGATATAAAACATGACGCTGAGGTGCCCTTTGCTAGTGCTACCTCTGTACCAAATTTCGTTCCATTTGGTTTCACCGTGTTTGAATTAATAGGGGGAATTGATTTTCACACAAAGATGGCCGCCATCCGCAAACTATTAGGTTAATGACCTAGTTATTTGGTCAAAGGATGCTTCCTCTATACAGGTATGTTTTTGCCAAATTTGGTAGAGATCGGATGATTAGGTTAATCGTAATTTGATTTAAGCTTTGAACATTTGTGTGGCCGCCACTACGTTTCCGTCAAGATGGCGGCGATATAAAACATGACACTGAGGTGCCTTTTGTTAGTACTACCTCTGTACCAAATTTCGTTCCATTCGGTTGCACCGTGTTCGAATTAATAGGGGGAATCGATTTTCACACAAAGATGGCCGCCATCCGCAAACTATTACGCTGATGACTTATTAGTTTCGTCAAAGGATGCTCCCCCCATAAAGGTATGTTGTTGCAAAATTTGGTAGAGTTCGGATGATTAGGTTAGTCGTAATTTGATTTAAGCTTTGAATATTTGTGTGGCCGCCATTACGTTTCCGTCAAGATGGCGGCGATATAAAACATGACACTGAGGTGTCCTTTGCTAGTGCTACCTTTGTACCAAATTTCGTTCAATTCGCATTCACCGTGTTCGAATTGATAGGGGGGACACACATTCAGAGTACACACACTCACACACACACACACAGACACACAGACACACACACACAGACTCACACACACACATACACACAGACAGACACACTTTTTTCGCCCTGTGTTGATCTCATAAGTCTACTTTCATTTTTTGCAAAAATCGAAAGTAGGCTAAAAAAAACTTTTATTAATTTATCCCTCTATACAGAATTTTTCCAAAAGTCACACAGTCCTAACAGATTGGAATCATCTTTAAGCTTTGAATCACACTTCAAATCTATGCCTTCTTTTTGAAGTTGTGCTGGCAGTGCTTCAATGGCAATGGCAAACGGACCATCACTTGATGAGATTCGAAAAATGTTTATTAAACAAAATTGTAATATTCGAGTTTTTAAAAAACCGGAAATCACTTCACGCCCCCTTCCCCTCTGATAAAGACCCCCCCCCCCCCCCCGGTTGGGAATCCCTGGATTAGAAGGTAGCGTACCGACATTTGTCTAGACTAGAATATTGTTATGTATCGATGTCAGTTCAAGGCCAAACCGTATGAACCCGAGTATAACCTGGTCTAATACTTCAATACTAACAAACACTTCCATTGGTGAGTTTCTCCCGTCTTCCTCGTACAGTAGGGGCTGTATCGTGAACCCTACTGGAGGCTGTGAGGACACGATTATGACTCAGTAGAATCCCTGACTGGCCAAGTGCTAAAGTCCTTGTCACCAGGTGGAGCCACAATAAATGCTGCTGGTAACGAGGTTCGCTTTCACCCCCACCCTCATTACTCCCCCTCCTTAAAGTACACCTTCAGGGACAGAACAACTGATGGAAGGTTGCCTTGTTCGATGTATTATTTTCTTCAGTACATTCCTAGAAGGATATACACTTACGGAGTTACGGAAATATAAGGTGTGTTCAAAAAGTAACGAGCTGGAGGCTGGAATGCGCAAACCGGTGACGACATCAGCTAATCGTGGCGTGTGTAACGAGGTGTGGTTCCGACCACAGCGTGGAAGGTCACAGCCCGTCGCTAGAGGGCACGCGTGCACTGTAATAACTCTGCCCCTCTTGGGCGATCAATTGTAATATGCCAGCCTCTCAATACTTATATATGTACGGGGTGCGTGGGGGTTAAACACCTGTACGATAATACCAACAGCAATAGACATTCACACCTAACTACTCCTAAGTGACCTAATGAATAAAACCCTTCAGCTACTGGTAAAATCGATAATATATTGTTATACCAGACATAAAACACACATTTCGCAGGATCCTCCACGTACAGAATAATAACACTCCCTATCGTATTTACACAGATACACATATGACATGATATAGATGACCCTCAGGAATAAAGTTCACCGGTACTTACAGATGTTGGCTTCTGCAGTGGTGACCTAGCTCTACTAATTCTGGGGTAATTGCTCCCAAAAGAATTAGTCCTATTACTCGCAGGATAATTAATTTTGATTCACGCGCCATTTCTACGTTTATGATTACTATTACGTTTGTTATTGTTGCAACCAGCATCCAACGATTTAATTTGCGTCGTGGATCTAGTATCATACCAATGCTTGGAATCCGTTTTGGATCGTCGCATTAACTCCGCTTGTGAATTTAATAATGCTTGGCATATTTGACCAGCATTCCTGTACGAATAAATTGCCGCTATAGTTGAAATGCAGATTTACAGATACCAGATTCCAATAATTTGTGCTGTTCGAATCAAATAATCTTGGCGATATACTTAAGACTAGGCTCATCATTCAATCAAGAACTTATAGCCAGCAACTTGGTTATTGTATAAAACACGACTAGTGTTATACTGTAATGTCTCTTCCTCAACATACAAAACCAAAAGACAAGTCCTACTGAATAATACTTTCCGCTCACACGTGGTCTGAAAACTGAGTCGACCGCACCGTGGTCCAAAAATGAGTCTACCTCCTCCCGCGGAGTTCCAAATTAAGACTACTCCACGCGGAGTCCAAAATAAGAGTCTCCACCGCACCGCGGTCCTAAATTGAGTGTCCACCACTTGCTTCCACAACTCCTACCCGTCAATCGCCCCCACCAATACATCGGTTTACCTGGGTTGATCCACGGACTTCCACCAATCCCCAGGCTCGATTCACAACATCACCAAATAAGGAACACAGTCCATCGTCCTAGCTCGTACATAGATGCCAAGTCTCGCCCCTGACTCACCCTTACTGGCGCTCGGGTTTCCCCGCAGTAGAGCACCAACTCGTACTTCCTCGTATATGTACATTTTCCAGTAACAAAACACTTAGATTATTCCAATGTTAAAATATTCCAACTTCCCTAGATTTGGATCCTTCTAAAATACAATTCTTAAAAGCTAAACAAATTACTTGTAAATCAAGCACGTCATAATATACATTCTGATAAATAATTATAAGACATAAAAAAACCTCAAATAAAAATATACACATCACATTAATAGAATACGTAACTCCCCAGAACACGGGTTCAGTCTCTTTGTAACTTGGGAAGGTTACAAATTCCCCTCCATGAAGTTCCCTTGAATAAGTGACTGGGGACTCCATCACTAAACCACACAAATGCACAAATGACCCTAAAACAAAATATACACTATAGACAACATACACAAATGACCCTTCAAATATAAAATAACCCTCAATACATTTCATTTCCTTGGTGTCATGCTTCTACATATCTTTCTTTCAAAAGTCTTTGTATTCTTAAAATCTGCCTCACACCGACTTTACTCAAGTGTCCTAAAACTAGCTCACACGGAAATTCCTCACGTGTCCTTTACTTTGGCATGTCAAACTTGATCGATATGGCACAGAACCATGTTGCACACGCCGAAATACATGCTACAATGCATTTACTTAATTGCTCTGCTTTGTTTCACTTGGCTAATGGTGGCCTCTTCGTCATTACTTGCAGTGTACCTGTGTAATACACCACAATGTCGGCTAAATCTGTCTCAGAGGATCTGCCCTACCATTACATGCTAATATACTTCTTAAGGTTATAGATATTGTATGACCCTACAATGGTACCTTGGTGGTCTGTTAGGCTATACGCACACTCGCCAATACGCTTATCTACTATAAAGTGTCCCCAGAACCACTTAAAAGAACTCGTGCATTTCCTGGCCAACAACGGAAGAAGTACACGGCATTCTGAATAAGAACTGATCACCACTATAAAAATCAAACTAGAGATCTGAGACTTGTTCTCGTCTCTCTCCCGGCTGTGATCATCATCACCAAAAATAAAACCACCTTTAAATAATACTGCCCTGAGCCATCATACTTACCCATACTTACCGGCGAACTCAAATACTTACCTCTCCGTCCCTTGATATACTCACCAGTACCCTTAATTGGCTCTATGACCCCTCGATCTATAATTTGGCTACTTTCATCCTCCACTGTGGCCTCATACCTGAACAGAAAGACATATATGGGTCCTGAAATAGGTGAACTATCAATCAGCTCGAATTGACGGGTGTATACGTGCGTTACTCTAGGTTTCTCACTCCACACTTCCTTGTTACTCAATAACACTTGCAATAAATATTCCTTACTCTCATAACACAACTCACTTTTGTCCACGGCTTCCCAAAGTTGATCACTTCGATGTTCCTCAATCAAAATACGACCTACAGCCTCCAGCTGTACTCCCTCGTCAGACACCTATGCTGACATCACCTCCAAACCCTTACCAATGCACGCACCATCCATCTCCTCAACTAATTCATACCTCCTCTTAATTCCCTGGCACTTAATGTCCCTCTCCAGACATAAAACTCCTTTTTCAAAATCAATGTTACCCTTATGCTTGTTCAGTTTGTCATCACCAAGTAGGCCTACTACTTCATAAATCAAATCTAACTTCCTAGGCAATACCATCTGTTTACTCTGTTTCTTTCTACTCCTATAATTCTGATTTCCACCTTCTGTTCATTCTGTCTACTAGGAACTTCCTGCTGATATTCCACTAACGTCGCTTTCACCTGCTGCCTCTCCTCGTCTCCTCTACCTTCTCCTAACGTCACCCTCACCTGCTGCCTCATCTTATCTAAGCTACTCTCCCCTAACGTCACTTTCAACTGCTGCCTCATCTTATCTAAGCTACTCTTACCTAACGTCACTTTCATCTGCTGCCTCATCTTATCTAAGCTAGTCTCACCTAACGTCGCTTTCAACTGTTGCCTTTTCTCATCTCCTCTACATTCTCCTAACGTCACTTTGACCTGCTGCCTCATCTTATCTAGGCTACTCTCATCTAACGTTACTTTCACCTGCTGCCTCTCCTCGTCTCCTCTACCTTCTCCTAACGTCCCCTCCAACTGCTGACTATTCTCATCTAAGCTACTTTCACCTAACTTCCCTTTCACCTGCTGCTTCTCCTCCTCAAAGCTTCTATCACATAACGTCCTCTCTAATTGCTGCTTCTCCTCTACTTTGCTATCATATAACATCACCTCTAACTGCTGCTTCTCCACCTCTAAGCTATTTTCACCTAACGTTACTTTCGCCTGCTGCATCTCCTCATCTCATCTACCTTCTCCTACCGTCCCCTCCAACTCCTGCCTATTCTCACCTAAGCTACTATCATCTAACTTCACTTTCAACTGCTGCTTCTCCTCCTCTTCGCTAATTTCACCTAACGTCCCCTCCAACTGCTGTTCACTCTCACCCAAACTACTTTCACCTAACGCCACTTCTAACTGCTTTTTCTCCACTTCTACCACAGACTCTCCTTGCTGCCTAGCTCCTCCTGCCTCCTTACTCGAAGACTCATTCCACTCTCTTACCTCCTTACTGACAGACTCTATTTTAGAATTCGTTGCTTCTCCCTGTTTCTCGATTGTCTCACGTATATGCAATTTCACAGATTCAACTTGCTCCCCTACAGATTCTATCATATCTCCCATTTCTTTACTCAACGACTCCTTCCACTCTCCTATCGACTCATTCAAACCTCCTATTTTCTCACTTAAAAATTATCTCTGCTACTTAACCTCTCCTAATCCCTTAATTAAAGATTCATTGAAAGATTCTTCCTGCTGTTTCATAGACTCACTCATAGATTTACTTAAAGACTATATTTTCTGGTTTACTGATTCTCCTTGCTGTTTGATATCCTCATTCACACCTCACAATCCCTTACTTACAGACTCTCCCCATTCTTCTATTTTCTTTCCTCGCTGTTCTATACACTCCTTTATAGACTCTTCCCATTCTCCAAATGCCTTCATTAGCATTTCGAACTGCCTAGGGCTTATATCCCCCCCCCATTACCTTTATTCTTACTACCTCCCTGGATAGTGATCTGATCTTTCTCGGAATTGATAGAGTTCTCCGACGGTTCCTCTATCAACCCTTCACCCACCCCGCTTCTATCCATTTCCATGCTCAAGTTCTTTCCCACATTTTAACGTTAACTTTACAACTAGCTCTATTTCTCACCTCCATCCTCCAATAACATCTAACCTGCATAAACATTACTAAGATTATTAGCGTATGCGTGCATGTGAATGTTATTGTTGTTTTATACCGTACTTCGAGCTCCACAGTTGGGCGTCAATTGTAATTACTCCGGGGTGTAAGGGGGTTAAACACCTGTACGATAATACCAACAGGAATAGACATTCACACCTAACTACTCCTAAGTGACCTAATAAATAAAACCCTTCAGCTACTGGTAAAATCGATAATATATTGTTATACCAGACATAAAACACACATTTCGCAGGATTCTCCGCGTACAGAATAATAACACTCCCTATCGTATTTACACAGATACACATATTACATGATATAGATGACCCTCAGGAATAAAGTTGACTGGTACTTACAGATGTTGGCTTCTGCAGTGGTGACCTAGCTCTACTAATTCTGGGGTAATTGCTCCCAAAAGAATTAGTCCTATTACTCGCAGGATAATTAATTTTGATTCACACGCCATTTCTTCGTTTATGATTACTATTACGTTTGTTACTGTTGCAACCAGCATCCAACGATTTAATTTGCGTCGTGGATCTAGTATCATACCAATGCTTGGAATCCGTTTTGGATCGTCGCATTAACTCCGCTTGTGAATTTAATAATGCTTGGCATATTTGACCAGCATTCCTGTACGAATAAATTGCCGCTATAGTTGAAATGCAGATTTACAGATACCAGATTCCAATAATTTGTGCTGTTCGAATCAAATAATCTTGGCGATATACTTAAGACTAGGCTCATCATTCAATCAAGAACTTATAGCCAGCAACTTGGTTATTGTATAAAACACGACTAGTGTTATACTGTAATGTCTCTTCCTCAACATACAAAACCAAAAGACAAGTCCTACTGAATAATACTTTCCGCTCACACGTGGTCTGAAAACTGAGTCGACCGCACCGTGGTCCAAAAATGAGTCTACCTCCTCCCGCGGAGTTCCAAATTAAGACTACTCCACGCGGAGTCCAAAATAAGAGTCTCCACCGCACCGCGGTCCTAAATTGAGTGTCCACCACTTGCTTCCACAACTCCTACCCGTCAATCGCCCCCACCAATACATCGGTTTACCTGGGTTGATCCACGGACTTCCACCAATCCCCAGGCTCGATTCACAACATCACCAAATAAGGAACACAGTCCATCGTCCTAGCTCGTACATAGATGCCAAGTCTCGCCCCTGACTCACCCTTACTGGCGCTCGGGTTTCCCCGCAGTAGAGCACCAACTCGTACTTCCTCGTATATGTACATTTTCCAGTAACAAAACACTTAGATTATTCCAATGTTAAAATATTCCAACTTCCCTAGATTTGGATCCTTCTAAAATACAATTCTTAAAAGCTAAACAAATTACTTGTAAATCAAGCACGTCATAATATACATTCTGATAAATAATTATAAGACATAAAAAAACCTCAAATAAAAATATACACATCACATTAATAGAATACGTAACTCCCCAGAACACGGGTTCAGTCTCTTTGTAACTTGGGAAGGTTACAAATTCCCCTCCATGAAGTTCCCTTGAATAAGTGACTGGGGACTCCATCACTAAACCACACAAATGCACAAATGACCCTAAAACAAAATATACACTATAGACAACATACACAAATGACCCTTCAAATATAAAATAACCCTCAATACATTTCATTTCCTTGGTGTCATGCTTCTACATATCTTTCTTTCAAAAGTCTTTGTATTCTTAAAATCTGCCTCACACCGACTTTACTCAAGTGTCCTAAAACTAGCTCACACGGAAATTCCTCACGTGTCCTTTACTTTGGCATGTCAAACTTGATCGATATGGCACAGAACCATGTTGCACACGCCGAAATACATGCTACAATGCATTTACTTAATTGCTCTGCTTTGTTTCACTTGGCTAATGGTGGCCTCTTCGTCATTACTTGCAGTGTACCTGTGTAATACACCACAATGTCGGCTAAATCTGTCTCAGAGGATCTGCCCTACCATTACATGCTAATATACTTCTTAAGGTTATAGATATTGTATGACCCTACAATGGTACCTTGGTGGTCTGTTAGGCTATACGCACACTCGCCAATACGCTTATCTACTATAAAGTGTCCCCAGAACCACTTAAAAGAACTCGTGCATTTCCTGGCCAACAACGGAAGAAGTACACGGCATTCTGAATAAGAACTGATCACCACTATAAAAATCAAACTAGAGATCTGAGACTTGTTCTCGTCTCTCTCCCGGCTGTGATCATCATCACCAAAAATAAAACCACCTCAAAATAATACTGCCCTGAGCCATCATACTTACCCATACTTACCGGCGAACTCAAATACTTACCTCTCCGTCCCTTGATATACTCACCAGTACCCTTAATTGGCTCTATGACCCCTCGATCTATAATTTGGCTACTTTCATCCTCCACTGTGGCCTCATACCTGAACAGAAAGACATATATGGGTCCTGAAATAGGTGAACTATCAATCAGCTCGAATTGACGGGTGTATACGTGCGTTACTCTAGGTTTCTCACTCCACACTTCCTTGTTACTCAATAACACTTGCAATAAATATTCCTTACTCTCATAACACAACTCACTTTTGTCCACGGCTTCCCAAAGTTGATCACTTCGATGTTCCTCAATCAAAATACGACCTACAGCCTCCAGCTGTACTCCCTCGTCAGACACCTATGCTGACATCACCTCCAAACCCTTACCAATGCACGCACCATCCATCTCCTCAACTAATTCATACCTCCTCTTAATTCCCTGGCACTTAATGTCCCTCTCCAGACATAAAACTCCTTTTTCAAAATCAATGTTACCCTTATGCTTGTTCAGTTTGTCATCACCAAGTAGGCCTACTACTTCATAAATCAAATCTAACTTCCTAGGCAATACCATCTGTTTACTCTGTTTCTTTCTACTCCTATAATTCTGATTTCCACCTTCTGTTCATTCTGTCTACTAGGAACTTCCTGCTGATATTCCACTAACGTCGCTTTCACCTGCTGCCTCTCCTCGTCTCCTCTACCTTCTCCTAACGTCACCCTCACCTGCTGCCTCATCTTATCTAAGCTACTCTCCCCTAACGTCACTTTCAACTGCTGCCTCATCTTATCTAAGCTACTCTTACCTAACGTCACTTTCATCTGCTGCCTCATCTTATCTAAGCTAGTCTCACCTAACGTCGCTTTCAACTGTTGCCTTTTCTCATCTCCTCTACATTCTCCTAACGTCACTTTGACCTGCTGCCTCATCTTATCTAGGCTACTCTCATCTAACGTTACTTTCACCTGCTGCCTCTCCTCGTCTCCTCTACCTTCTCCTAACGTCCCCTCCAACTGCTGACTATTCTCATCTAAGCTACTTTCACCTAACTTCCCTTTCACCTGCTGCTTCTCCTCCTCAAAGCTTCTATCACATAACGTCCTCTCTAATTGCTGCTTCTCCTCTACTTTGCTATCATATAACATCACCTCTAACTGCTGCTTCTCCACCTCTAAGCTATTTTCACCTAACGTTACTTTCGCCTGCTGCATCTCCTCATCTCATCTACCTTCTCCTACCGTCCCCTCCAACTCCTGCCTATTCTCACCTAAGCTACTATCATCTAACTTCACTTTCAACTGCTGCTTCTCCTCCTCTTCGCTAATTTCACCTAACGTCCCCTCCAACTGCTGTTCACTCTCACCCAAACTACTTTCACCTAACGCCACTTCTAACTGCTTTTTCTCCACTTCTACCACAGACTCTCCTTGCTGCCTAGCTCCTCCTGCCTCCTTACTCGAAGACTCATTCCACTCTCTTACCTCCTTACTGACAGACTCTATTTTAGAATTCGTTGCTTCTCCCTGTTTCTCGATTGTCTCACGTATATGCAATTTCACAGATTCAACTTGCTCCCCTACAGATTCTATCATATCTCCCATTTCTTTACTCAACGACTCCTTCCACTCTCCTATCGACTCATTCAAACCTCCTATTTTCTCACTTAAAAATTATCTCTGCTACTTAACCTCTCCTAATCCCTTAATTAAAGATTCATTGAAAGATTCTTCCTGCTGTTTCATAGACTCACTCATAGATTTACTTAAAGACTATATTTTCTGGTTTACTGATTCTCCTTGCTGTTTGATATCCTCATTCACACCTCACAATCCCTTACTTACAGACTCTCCCCATTCTTCTATTTTCTTTCCTCGCTGTTCTATACACTCCTTTATAGACTCTTCCCATTCTCCAAATGCCTTCATTAGCATTTCGAACTGCCTAGGGCTTATATCCCCCCCCCATTACCTTTATTCTTACTACCTCCCTGGATAGTGATCTGATCTTTCTCGGAATTGATAGAGTTCTCCGACGGTTCCTCTATCAACCCTTCACCCACCCCGCTTCTATCCATTTCCATGCTCAAGTTCTTTCCCACATTTTAACGTTAACTTTACAACTAGCTCTATTTCTCACCTCCATCCTCCAATAACATCTAACCTGCATAAACATTACTAAGATTATTAGCGTATGCGTGCATGTGAATGTTATTGTTGTTTTATACCGTACTTCGAGCTCCACAGTTGGGCGTCAATTGTAATTACTCCGGGGTGTAAGGGGGTTAAACACCTGTACGATAATACCAACAGGAATAGACATTCACACCTAACTACTCCTAAGTGACCTAATAAATAAAACCCTTCAGCTACTGGTAAAATCGATAATATATTGTTATACCAGACATAAAACACACATTTCGCAGGATTCTCCGCGTACAGAATAATAACACTCCCTATCGTATTTACACAGATACACATATTACATGATATAGATGACCCTCAGGAATAAAGTTGACTGGTACTTACAGATGTTGGCTTCTGCAGTGGTGACCTAGCTCTACTAATTCTGGGGTAATTGCTCCCAAAAGAATTAGTCCTATTACTCGCAGGATAATTAATTTTGATTCACACGCCATTTCTTCGTTTATGATTACTATTACGTTTGTTACTGTTGCAACCAGCATCCAACGATTTAATTTGCGTCGTGGATCTAGTATCATACCAATGCTTGGAATCCGTTTTGGATCGTCGCATTAACTCCGCTTGTGAATTTAATAATGCTTGGCATATTTGACCAGCATTCCTGTACGAATAAATTGCCGCTATAGTTGAAATGCAGATTTACAGATACCAGATTCCAATAATTTGTGCTGTTCGAATCAAATAATCTTGGCGATATACTTAAGACTAGGCTCATCATTCAATCAAGAACTTATAGCCAGCAACTTGGTTATTGTATAAAACACGACTAGTGTTATACTGTAATGTCTCTTCCTCAACATACAAAACCAAAAGACAAGTCCTACTGAATAATACTTTCCGCTCACACGTGGTCTGAAAACTGAGTCGACCGCACCGTGGTCCAAAAATGAGTCTACCTCCTCCCGCGGAGTTCCAAATTAAGACTACTCCACGCGGAGTCCAAAATAAGAGTCTCCACCGCACCGCGGTCCTAAATTGAGTGTCCACCACTTGCTTCCACAACTCCTACCCGTCAATCGCCCCCACCAATACATCGGTTTACCTGGGTTGATCCACGGACTTCCACCAATCCCCAGGCTCGATTCACAACATCACCAAATAAGGAACACAGTCCATCGTCCTAGCTCGTACATAGATGCCAAGTCTCGCCCCTGACTCACCCTTACTGGCGCTCGGGTTTCCCCGCAGTAGAGCACCAACTCGTACTTCCTCGTATATGTACATTTTCCAGTAACAAAACACTTAGATTATTCCAATGTTAAAATATTCCAACTTCCCTAGATTTGGATCCTTCTAAAATACAATTCTTAAAAGCTAAACAAATTACTTGTAAATCAAGCACGTCATAATATACATTCTGATAAATAATTATAAGACATAAAAAAACCTCAAATAAAAATATACACATCACATTAATAGAATACGTAACTCCCCAGAACACGGGTTCAGTCTCTTTGTAACTTGGGAAGGTTACAAATTCCCCTCCATGAAGTTCCCTTGAATAAGTGACTGGGGACTCCATCACTAAACCACACAAATGCACAAATGACCCTAAAACAAAATATACACTATAGACAACATACACAAATGACCCTTCAAATATAAAATAACCCTCAATACATTTCATTTCCTTGGTGTCATGCTTCTACATATCTTTCTTTCAAAAGTCTTTGTATTCTTAAAATCTGCCTCACACCGACTTTACTCAAGTGTCCTAAAACTAGCTCACACGGAAATTCCTCACGTGTCCTTTACTTTGGCATGTCAAACTTGATCGATATGGCACAGAACCATGTTGCACACGCCGAAATACATGCTACAATGCATTTACTTAATTGCTCTGCTTTGTTTCACTTGGCTAATGGTGGCCTCTTCGTCATTACTTGCAGTGTACCTGTGTAATACACCACAATGTCGGCTAAATCTGTCTCAGAGGATCTGCCCTACCATTACATGCTAATATACTTCTTAAGGTTATAGATATTGTATGACCCTACAATGGTACCTTGGTGGTCTGTTAGGCTATACGCACACTCGCCAATACGCTTATCTACTATAAAGTGTCCCCAGAACCACTTAAAAGAACTCGTGCATTTCCTGGCCAACAACGGAAGAAGTACACGGCATTCTGAATAAGAACTGATCACCACTATAAAAATCAAACTAGAGATCTGAGACTTGTTCTCGTCTCTCTCCCGGCTGTGATCATCATCACCAAAAATAAAACCACCTCAAAATAATACTGCCCTGAGCCATCATACTTACCCATACTTACCGGCGAACTCAAATACTTACCTCTCCGTCCCTTGATATACTCACCAGTACCCTTAATTGGCTCTATGACCCCTCGATCTATAATTTGGCTACTTTCATCCTCCACTGTGGCCTCATACCTGAACAGAAAGACATATATGGGTCCTGAAATAGGTGAACTATCAATCAGCTCGAATTGACGGGTGTATACGTGCGTTACTCTAGGTTTCTCACTCCACACTTCCTTGTTACTCAATAACACTTGCAATAAATATTCCTTACTCTCATAACACAACTCACTTTTGTCCACGGCTTCCCAAAGTTGATCACTTCGATGTTCCTCAATCAAAATACGACCTACAGCCTCCAGCTGTACTCCCTCGTCAGACACCTATGCTGACATCACCTCCAAACCCTTACCAATGCACGCACCATCCATCTCCTCAACTAATTCATACCTCCTCTTAATTCCCTGGCACTTAATGTCCCTCTCCAGACATAAAACTCCTTTTTCAAAATCAATGTTACCCTTATGCTTGTTCAGTTTGTCATCACCAAGTAGGCCTACTACTTCATAAATCAAATCTAACTTCCTAGGCAATACCATCTGTTTACTCTGTTTCTTTCTACTCCTATAATTCTGATTTCCACCTTCTGTTCATTCTGTCTACTAGGAACTTCCTGCTGATATTCCACTAACGTCGCTTTCACCTGCTGCCTCTCCTCGTCTCCTCTACCTTCTCCTAACGTCACCCTCACCTGCTGCCTCATCTTATCTAAGCTACTCTCCCCTAACGTCACTTTCAACTGCTGCCTCATCTTATCTAAGCTACTCTTACCTAACGTCACTTTCATCTGCTGCCTCATCTTATCTAAGCTAGTCTCACCTAACGTCGCTTTCAACTGTTGCCTTTTCTCATCTCCTCTACATTCTCCTAACGTCACTTTGACCTGCTGCCTCATCTTATCTAGGCTACTCTCATCTAACGTTACTTTCACCTGCTGCCTCTCCTCGTCTCCTCTACCTTCTCCTAACGTCCCCTCCAACTGCTGACTATTCTCATCTAAGCTACTTTCACCTAACTTCCCTTTCACCTGCTGCTTCTCCTCCTCAAAGCTTCTATCACATAACGTCCTCTCTAATTGCTGCTTCTCCTCTACTTTGCTATCATATAACATCACCTCTAACTGCTGCTTCTCCACCTCTAAGCTATTTTCACCTAACGTTACTTTCGCCTGCTGCATCTCCTCATCTCATCTACCTTCTCCTACCGTCCCCTCCAACTCCTGCCTATTCTCACCTAAGCTACTATCATCTAACTTCACTTTCAACTGCTGCTTCTCCTCCTCTTCGCTAATTTCACCTAACGTCCCCTCCAACTGCTGTTCACTCTCACCCAAACTACTTTCACCTAACGCCACTTCTAACTGCTTTTTCTCCACTTCTACCACAGACTCTCCTTGCTGCCTAGCTCCTCCTGCCTCCTTACTCGAAGACTCATTCCACTCTCTTACCTCCTTACTGACAGACTCTATTTTAGAATTCGTTGCTTCTCCCTGTTTCTCGATTGTCTCACGTATATGCAATTTCACAGATTCAACTTGCTCCCCTACAGATTCTATCATATCTCCCATTTCTTTACTCAACGACTCCTTCCACTCTCCTATCGACTCATTCAAACCTCCTATTTTCTCACTTAAAAATTATCTCTGCTACTTAACCTCTCCTAATCCCTTAATTAAAGATTCATTGAAAGATTCTTCCTGCTGTTTCATAGACTCACTCATAGATTTACTTAAAGACTATATTTTCTGGTTTACTGATTCTCCTTGCTGTTTGATATCCTCATTCACACCTCACAATCCCTTACTTACAGACTCTCCCCATTCTTCTATTTTCTTTCCTCGCTGTTCTATACACTCCTTTATAGACTCTTCCCATTCTCCAAATGCCTTCATTAGCATTTCGAACTGCCTAGGGCTTATATCCCCCCCCCATTACCTTTATTCTTACTACCTCCCTGGATAGTGATCTGATCTTTCTCGGAATTGATAGAGTTCTCCGACGGTTCCTCTATCAACCCTTCACCCACCCCGCTTCTATCCATTTCCATGCTCAAGTTCTTTCCCACATTTTAACGTTAACTTTACAACTAGCTCTATTTCTCACCTCCATCCTCCAATAACATCTAACCTGCATAAACATTACTAAGATTATTAGCGTATGCGTGCATGTGAATGTTATTGTTGTTTTATACCGTACTTCGAGCTCCACAGTTGGGCGTCAATTGTAATTACTCCGGGGTGTAAGGGGGTTAAACACCTGTACGATAATACCAACAGGAATAGACATTCACACCTAACTACTCCTAAGTGACCTAATAAATAAAACCCTTCAGCTACTGGTAAAATCGATAATATATTGTTATACCAGACATAAAACACACATTTCGCAGGATTCTCCGCGTACAGAATAATAACACTCCCTATCGTATTTACACAGATACACATATTACATGATATAGATGACCCTCAGGAATAAAGTTGACTGGTACTTACAGATGTTGGCTTCTGCAGTGGTGACCTAGCTCTACTAATTCTGGGGTAATTGCTCCCAAAAGAATTAGTCCTATTACTCGCAGGATAATTAATTTTGATTCACACGCCATTTCTTCGTTTATGATTACTATTACGTTTGTTACTGTTGCAACCAGCATCCAACGATTTAATTTGCGTCGTGGATCTAGTATCATACCAATGCTTGGAATCCGTTTTGGATCGTCGCATTAACTCCGCTTGTGAATTTAATAATGCTTGGCATATTTGACCAGCATTCCTGTACGAATAAATTGCCGCTATAGTTGAAATGCAGATTTACAGATACCAGATTCCAATAATTTGTGCTGTTCGAATCAAATAATCTTGGCGATATACTTAAGACTAGGCTCATCATTCAATCAAGAACTTATAGCCAGCAACTTGGTTATTGTATAAAACACGACTAGTGTTATACTGTAATGTCTCTTCCTCAACATACAAAACCAAAAGACAAGTCCTACTGAATAATACTTTCCGCTCACACGTGGTCTGAAAACTGAGTCGACCGCACCGTGGTCCAAAAATGAGTCTACCTCCTCCCGCGGAGTTCCAAATTAAGACTACTCCACGCGGAGTCCAAAATAAGAGTCTCCACCGCACCGCGGTCCTAAATTGAGTGTCCACCACTTGCTTCCACAACTCCTACCCGTCAATCGCCCCCACCAATACATCGGTTTACCTGGGTTGATCCACGGACTTCCACCAATCCCCAGGCTCGATTCACAACATCACCAAATAAGGAACACAGTCCATCGTCCTAGCTCGTACATAGATGCCAAGTCTCGCCCCTGACTCACCCTTACTGGCGCTCGGGTTTCCCCGCAGTAGAGCACCAATTCGTACTTCCTCGTATATGTACATTTTCCAGTAACAAAACAGATTATTCCAATGTTAAAATATTCCAACTTCCCTAGATTTGGATCCTTCTAAAATACAATACTTAAAAGCTAAACAAATTACTTGTAAATCAAGCACGTCATAATATACATTCTGATAAATAATTATAAGACATAAAAATCCTCAAATAAAAATATACACATCACATTAATAAAATACGTAACTCCACAGAACACGGGTTCAGTCTCTTTGTAACTTGGGAAGGTTACAAATTCCCCTCCATGGAGTTCCCTTGAATAAGTGACTGGGGACTCCATCACTAAACCACACAAATGCACTAATGACCCTAAAACAAAATATACACTATAGACAACATACACAAATGACCCTTCAAATATAAAATAACCCTCAATACATTTCATTTTCTTGATGTCATGCTTCTACATATCTTTCTTTCAAAAGTCTTTGTATTCTTAAAATCTGCCTCCCACCGACTTTACTCAAGTGTCCTAAAACTAGCTCACACGGAAATTCCTCACGTGTCCTTTACTTTGGCATGTCAAACTTGATCGATATGGCACAGAACCATGTTGCACACGCCGAAATACATGCTACAATGCATTTACTTAATTGCTCTGCTTTGTTTCACTTGGCTAATGGTGGCCTCTTCGTCATTACTTGCAGTGTACCTGTGTAATACACCACAATGTCGGCTAAATCTGTCTCAGAGGATCTGCCCTACCATTACATGCTAATATACTTCTTAAGGTTATAGATATTGTATGACCCTACAATGGTACCTTGGTGGTCTGTTAGGCTATACGCACACTCGCCAATACGCTTATCTACTATAAAGTGTCCCCTGAACCACTTAAAAGAACTCGTGCATTTCCTGGCCAACAACGGAAGAAGTGCACGGCATTCTGAATAAGAACTGATCACCACTATAAAAATCAAACTAGAGATCTGAGACTTGTTCTCGTCTCTCTCCCGGCTGTGATCATCATCACCAAAAATAAAACCACCTCAAAATAATACCGCCCTGAGCCATCATACTTACCCATACTTACCGGCGAACTCAAATACTTACCTCTCCGTCCCTTGATATACTCACCAGTACCCTTAATTGGTTCTATGACCCCTCGATCTATCATTTGGCTACTTTCATCCTCCACTGTGGCCTCATACCTGAACAGAATGACATATATGGGTCCTGAAATAGGTGAACTATCAATCAGCTCGAATTGACGGGTGTATACGTGCGTTACTCTAGGTTTCTCACTCCACACTTCCTTGTTACTCAATAACACTTCCAATAAATATTCCTTACTCTCATAACACAACTCACTTTTGTCCACGGCTTCCCAAAGTGGATCACCTCGATGTTCCTCAACCAAAATACGACCTACAGCCTCCAGCTGTACTCCCTCGTCAGACACCTATGCTAACATCACCTCCAAACCCTTACCAATGCACGCACCATCCATCTCCTCAACTAATTCATACCTCCTCTTAATTCCCTGGCACTTAATTTCCCTCTTGAGACATAAAACTCCTTTTTCAAAATCAATGTTACCCTTATGCTTGTTCAGTTTGTCATCACCAAGTAGGCCTACTACTTCATAAATCAAATCTAACTTCCTAGGCAATACCATCTGTTTACTCTGTTTCTTTCTACTCCTATAATTCTGATTTCCACCTTCTGTTCATTCTGTCTACTAGGAATTTCCTGCTGATATTCCACTAACGTCGCTTTCACCTGCTGCCTCTCCTCGTCTCCTCTACCTTCTCCTAACGTCACCCTCACCTGCTGCCTCATATTATCTAAGCTACTCTCCCCTAACGTCACTTTCAACTGCTGCCTCATCTTATCTAAGCTACTCTTACCTAACGTCACTTTCATCTGCTGCCTCATCTTATCTAAGCTAGTCTCACCTAACGTCGCTTTCAACTGCTGCCTTTTCTCATCTCCTCTACATTCTCCTAACGTCACTTGGACCTGCTGCCTCATCTTATCTAGGCTACTCTCACCTAACGTCACTTTCACCTGCTGCCCCTCCTCGTCTCCTCTACCTTCTCCTAACGTCCCCTCCAACTGCTGACTATTCTCACCTAAGCTACTATCATCTAACTTCACTTTCAACTGCTGCTTCTCCTCCTCTTCGCTACTTTCAGCTAACGTCCCCTCCAACTGCTGTTCACTCTCACCCAAACTACTTTCACCTAACGCCACTTCTAACTGCTTTTTCTCCACTTCTACCACAGACTCTCCTTGTTGCCTAGCTCCTCCTGCCTCCTTACTCGAAGACTCATTCCACTCTCTTACCTCCTTACTGACAGACTCTATTTTAGCATTCGTTGCTTCTCCCTGTTTCTCGATTGTCTCACCTATATGCAATTTCACAGATTCAACTTGCTCCCCTACAGATTCTATCATATCTCCCATTTCTTTACTCAACGACTCCTTCCACTCTCCTATCGACTCATTCAAACCTCCTATTTACTCACTTAAAAATTATCTCTGCTACTTAACCTCTCCTAATCCCTTAATTAAAGATTCATTGAAAGATTCTTCCTGCTGTTTCATAGACTCACTCATAGATTTACTTAAAGACTCTATTTTCTGGTTTACTGATTCTCCTTGCTGTTTGATATCCTCATTCACACCTCACAATCCCTTACTTACAGACTCTCCCCATTCTTCTATTTTCTTTCCTCGCTGTTCTATACACTCCTTTATAGACTCTTCCCATTCTCCAAATGCCTTCATTAGCATTTCGAACTGCCTAGGGCTTATATCCCCCCCCCCCCCACATTACCTTTATTCTTACTACCCCCATGGATAGTGATCTGAACTTTCTCGGTATTGATAGAGTTCTCCGACGGTTCCTCTATCAACCCTTCACCCACCCCGCTTCTATCCATTTCCATGCTCAAGTTCTTTCCCACATTTTAACGTTAACTTTACAACTAGCTCTATTTCTCACCTCCATCCTCCAATAACATCTAACCTGCATAAACATTACTAAGATTATTAGCGTATGCGTGCATGTGAATGTTATTGTTGTTGCTATGCCGTACTTCGAGCTCCACAGTTGGGCGTCAATTGTAATTACTCCGGAGTGTAAGGGGGTTAAACACCTGTACGATAATACCAACAGCAATAGACATTCACACCTAACTACTCCTAAGTGACCTAATAAATAAAACCCTTCAGCTACTGGTAAAATCGATAATATATTGTTATACCAGACATAAAACACACATTTCGCAGGATTCTCCTCGTACAGAATAATAACACTCCCTATCGTATTTACACAGATACACATATGACATGATATAGATGACCCTCAGGAATAAAGTTCACCGGTACTTACAGATGTTGGCTTCTGCAGTGGTGACCTAGCTCTACTAATTCTGGGGTAATTGCTCCCAAAAGAATTAGTCCTATTACTCGCAGGATAATTAATTTTGATTCACACCCCATTTCTACTTTTATGATTACTATTACGTTTGTTACTGTTGCAACCAGCATCCAACGATTTAATTTGCGTCGTGGATCTAGTATTATACCAATGCTTGGAATCCGTTTTGGATCGTCGCATTAACGCCGCTTGTGAATTTAATAATGCTTGGCATATTTGACCAGCATTCCTGTACGAATAAATTGCCTCTATAGTTGAAATGCAGATTTACAGATATCAGATTCCAATAATTTGTGCTGTTCGAATCAAGTAATCTTGGCGATATACTTAAGACTAGGCTCATCAATCAAGAACTTATAGCCAGCAACTTGGTTATTGTATCAAACACGACTAGTGTTATACTGTAATGTCTCTTCCTCAGCACACAAAACCAAAAGACAAGTCCTACTGAATAATACTTTCCGCTCACACGTGGTCTGAAAACTGAGTCGACCGCACCGTGGTCCAAAAATGAGTCTACCTCCTCCCGCGGAGTTCCAAATTAAGACTACTCCACGCGGAGTCCAAAATAAGAGTCTCCACCGCACCGCGGTCCTAAATTGAGTGTCCACCACTTGCTTCCACAACTCCTACCCGTCAATCGCCCCCACCAATACATCGGTTTACCTGGGTTGATCCACGGACTTCCACCAATCCCCAGGCTCGATTCACAACATCACCAAATAAGGAACACAGTCCATCGTCCTAGCTCGTACATAGATGCCAAGTCTCGCCCCTGACTCACCCTTACTGGCGCTCGGGTTTCCCCGCAGTAGAGCACCAACTCGTACTTCCTCGTATATGTACATTTTCCAGTAACAAAACACTTAGATTATTCCAATGTTAAAATATTCCAACTTCCCTAGATTTGGATCCTTCTAAAATACAATTCTTAAAAGCTAAACAAATTACTTGTAAATCAAGCACGTCATAATATACATTCTGATAAATAATTATAAGACATAAAAAGTCCTCAAATAAAAATACACACATCACATTAATAAAATCCGTAATTCCCCAGAACACGGGTTCAGTGTCTTTGTAACTTGGAAAGGTTACAGCACGTCACGTGACGATACAAAGTGAGTAGCAGCGTGCATCAATCGTCCAACCAAGACCAAGACAGTAGGCCATTCGACATGCTTCCTGGTGTGGTTGAAGACTGTGGGGCACCCATTGGGCACACACTCTCCGCACACACGCTCAATGCGACCACGGCGGCTATGGCGTTCACTGTCACTCGGCGGTCCTGGGTAATGAGTGCATCAACCAGCTGGACGTTGTCATCGGTAATGCAGGGGTGTGCCCCAGACCGGGCAGCATTGACCAAAGACACCCGTCCCTCCCTGAAGCGCTTGTGTCACGCCTTGCAAGGGACATGCAGTGTTCGCCGTACACTTGTGACATTTGGCGATGAATGCCGTTCTCCCCTACTCCTTCCGCTGTCAGAAACCGAACAACACCTCTTTGCTCTTCCGTTGACGCCCCCATGTAACTGTTTGCAATGCGACTGGCAGCGTTGGACGATTGATGCATGCTGCTGCTCGCTTTGTATCGTCACGTGACGTGCAAGCGAGCCTCCTAACGACGGGCTGTGACCCTCCACGCTCTGGTCGGAACCACACCTCGTTACTCACGCCACGATTAGCCGATGTCGGCACCGGTTTGCGCATTCCAGCCTTCGGCTCGTTACTTTTTGAACGCACCTTATATATGGATTTAGGAGCAAAAATAGCGCCCATTTTGACAATGGGACTGCACGGATCCTCAACGATATGGCTTACTGTCGGACAAAGTATTATGTGTACTCGAGTTTGAAAGTTGTTTGTGACGTAACCAATAGACATACATAAAATCCAGTAACATCATCATTTTCGTCGTTCTATTTTACGTGAGTTCATGTAGGTTTGGAATTTTTAGTTTATATTTTAATATTTTTTATCGCAGTTGGAACACAAAAAGTGCCCGTTTTTAAGCGTGTTTCAACCATGCGTCACATTTAAGAATTATTATCTCACAAACCCGTCATCAGATCGAATCCAAATATTAACACAATATACATTGGAATGTTGTATAACTGGTTTATTAATTTCAAAATTTTGCGTGCCCAAGAAATAAAGTTGTTATCATTTGTGTAAGGTAACGTTTTCTCGGCTTGAGGTGGTTGGAATATGTAGTTCTTGGTCGTGTTGTAATCCTTATACATCAAAAAGTTATGCTGTATGACTTTAAAATACGTAAATTAATTCACTTATTTTATATCGGTTTATATTTGAACGGGGAAATATGACCTCGCCTCGCTCGGCAGTGATGGGCTCCATCTCAGTAACGCTGTACAGCTTACCCCTGAGCGGCTGGCTGGTGAATCATGCCTTATTTCCACGAACAAATACAAACCGATATAAAATAAGTGAATTAATTTACGTGATTCACAGTCATACAGCATAACTTCTTGATGTATAAGGATTACAACGCGACCAAGAGCTATATTTTCCAACCACCCGGAGCCGAGAAAAAGTTACCTTACACAAATGATAACAACTTTGTTTCTTGGACCCACAAAATTTTGAAATTAATAAACCAGTTATACAACATTCCAATGTATATTGTGTTAAAATTTTCATTCGATCTGATGACGGGGTTTTGAGATAATAATTCATAAATGTGACGCATGGCTGAAACACGCTTAAAAACGGGCACATTTTTTTGTTCCAACTGCGATAAAAAAATATTAAAATATAAATTAAAAATTCCAAACCTACATGAACTAACGTAAAATAGAACGACGAAAATGATGATGTTATTGGATTTTATGTAGATCTATTGGTTACTTCACAAACAACCTTCAAACTCGAGTGCACATAATACTTTGGTCGACAGTAGTCAGCCTGAACTGTTAGTCAATTCTACGGTTACATTTCTTCTTATATATAAAAGTGAAAGTCTGTATGTATGTATGTGGGTATGTGGGTGGGTCTGTTCCGTATACAAATCTACACCGTTCCACCAATCTCAACCGAATTTTGCATACACATAGCTTAGGACCCAGAAGGAAGCGCTGGCTACATGAATTTTCGATAGTCTTTCTCATTCTTCTGATTTCGACCCTTTTGCACTCCAGCACATGCTAATCAAATCATAAAATATACTCATGAAGGAATGGCAAGGCGGATAGTTTCCATGGCAACATAGCTCAAGTCGAGACACGGCCGACTGGATGCCATTTGCGCTCTGCACTACCGGTATAGAAAATGAGGATCTTTACTTGAAATCCCGTTAGTTACTCAACTACTCACACAGCACTGTCAACCGAGTTTAGCATAACAAAGACTTGACACTATCTTCTACTATATATTTGTCAAATACCACTCACTCACTCATTCATTCATCACGAAATCTCAGAAACCATCAAACGGATTGGAATGAAATTTGGTATGCAGCTTTCCCAAGGGCCGCAAATGCTCACTAAGAGAGGATTTTTGGATATTCTGGTTCTAAAGGGGTGTTAAGGGGGTAGACCTGCATTTCATTGAACAGCAATATCTTCCGATTGGTTTCATGGGGGGATGTGATACTTGGCACATAAACTCGTCATTAAAAATAAGAAGACACGAGTCGGAGGGTTTTTCGATGTGGTGTATATTATGAGGTGAAAGGGGTGAAAAGTGGGGATTTAAAGATTCCTAACGGAGCGTGTATCTCTTAAACGACATAGGCGAGGAGTTTGAAACTCAGCGGGAAAAAATCAGCATAAACCTATACGTAAATATGTGTTTGGCCGTTTTATCATAAATCCAATTTAAGGGGCCCATGGGGAGGGGTGAAATTGTGGAGGGGGGGGGGGGAGAAACAGGAAAGAAAGTGTCCTAACTGATTGACTGACTCACTCACTCACTCATCAAACTCAGGGGGAAAAACTGCTTTAAAGTAAGTAAATAGCTGTTCGACAGTTTTTTTTCATAAATCAAATTTAAGGGGTTCATGGGGAGGGGTGAAATTCTAAAAAAAGAAAATTGAAAGAAAATGTCCTGTCTCACTCACTCACTCACTCACTCACTCATCATCGCCCAGCCAAAATTATTGAAGTTAGAAACATGACAGTTTGGGGATATGTTCATTGTATTTCAAAACAGTCTACTAAGGGAGGATTTTCGGATATTCAGGTTCTAAAGGGGTCTTAATGGGGTTAAACCTGCATTTCATTGAATAACAATATCTCCCGATTGGTTTCATTGGGGGATGTGATACACGGCATATAAACTCATCATTAAAAAGTAAGACACGTGTCTGAGGGTTTTTCGATGTGGTGTATATTGTGAGGTGAACGGGGTGAAAAGTAGGGATTGAAAGATTCCTAACGGAGCGTGTATGTCTTAAACGACATAGGCGAAGAGTTTGAAACTCAGCGGAAAAAAATCAGCATAAAAATATGTAAATATGGGTTTGACCGTTTTTTTCAAAAATCCAATTTAAGATGCCCATGGGGAGGGGTGAAATTCTGTGGCGGGGGGGGGGGGGACAGGAAAGAAAATGTCCTAACTGATTGACTGACTGACTCACTCATCAAACTCAGGGAGAAAAACTGCTTTAAAGTAAGTAAACAGCTGTTCGACAGTTTTTTTTATCAATCAAATTGAAGGGGTTCATCGGGAGGGGTGAAATTCTGAAGGGAAAAAATAAAAGAAAATGTCCTGACTCATTCACTCACTCATCATCGCCCAGCCAAAAATATTGAAGTTGGAAACATGGCATTTTGGGGATATGTTCGTTGTATGTCAAAACCGTACACTAAGGGAGGATTTTTGGATATTCAGGCTCTAAAGGGGTCTTAAGGGGGTTAAACATGAATTTCATTGAATAACAATATCTCACGAGTGGTTTCATTTGTGGATGTGATACTCGGCATATAAACTACTCATTAAAAATAAGCAGACATGTGTCTAAGCGTTTTTCGATGTGGTGTATTATTATGAGGTGAAAGGGGTGAAAAGTGGGGGTTGAAGGATTCCTAACGGAGCGTGTAGGCCTATCTCTTAAACGACATAGGCGAGAAATTTGAAACGCAGCGAAAAAACATCAGCTAAAAAGATAAGTAAATCGGTGTTCGACCGTTTTTTCATAAATTAATTTCAGGGGCCAATGGAGTGGGGTGAAATTCTGGGGGAAAAAAGGAGAGAAAGTGTCCTAACTGACTAACTCACTCACTCACCAAACTCAGGGGAAAAAGACAGCTTTAAAAATAAGTTAATATGTGTTCAAGCGTTTTTTCATCAATCCAATATAAGGGGGCCCATGGGGAGGGGTGAAATTCTGGTAAAAATAATTGAAAGAAAATGTCCTGTCTGACTCACTCACTCATCACGCCCAACAAAAACTATTTAAGTTGGAAAAATGAAATTTTGGGAATATGTTCGCTGTATGTCGAAAACGTCAACTAAGGAATGATTTTTGTTTATTCGGGTTTTAAAGAGATGTTAAGGGAGTAAACGTGCATTTCATTGAATAACGATATGTCATGAGTTGTTTCTTAGGGGATGTGATATTCGGTATATATACTAATCATAAAAAGTAATCAGACATATGTCTAAGGGTTTATCGATGTGATGTATATTATGAGGTGATAGGGGTGAAAATTGGGGGTTGAGGGATTCTTGACGGAGCGTGTATCTCTTAAAGGACATAGGCGAGAAGTTTGAAATTCGTTGGAAAAAGAACAGCTTAAAATACAAGTAAATAGGTGTTCGACTGTTTTTTTCATAAATCCAATATATGGGGCCCTTGGAGAGAGGTGAAATTCTGGGGGAAAAAAAAAAACAGGAAAGAAAGTGTCCTAACTGATTGACTCACTTATCACTCATCAAACTCAGGGGGAAAACAGCTTTAAATAAGTAAATAGGTGTTCGACCGTTTGTTTCATAAATCCAATTTAAGGGGTTCATGGGGAGGGGTGAAATTATCAAAAATAAATGAAAGGAAATGTCCTGACTGACTCACTCGCTCATCATAGCCCAGCCAAAATTATTAAAGTTAGAAACATGAAATTTTGGGGATATGTTCGTTGTAAGTCGAAAACGTCCACTAAGGAAAGAGTTTTGAATATTCAGGTTCTAAATAGATATTAAGGGGGGTAAACGTGCATTTCATTGAATAACAATATCTCACGAGTGGTTTCATTTGGGGATGTGATACTTGGCATATAGTGTATACTAATCATTAAAAATAAGCTGACACATGTCTAATGGTTTTTCGATGTAGTGTATATTATGAGGTGAATGGGATGAAAAGTGGGGTTTGAAAGATTCCTAACAGACCGTGTATCTCTTAAACGACATAGGCGAGGAGTTTGAAACTCGGAGGAAACCAATCAGCTTAAAAATAAATAAATAAATAAATAAAATAAATATGTGTTCGACCGTTTTTTCATAAATCCAATTTAAGGGGCCTATGGGGAGGGGTGAAATTCTGGAAGAAAAACGTCCCCTAAGGAAGGATTTTTGGATGTTCACTCTCATCGACCAACCCAAACGATTAAAGTTAGAAGAATGATATTTTGGGGATATGTTTGTTGTGTGTCGAAAACGTCTACCAAGGAGGGACTTTTGGATATTCAGGTTCTAAAGGGGTGTTAATGGGGTTAAACCTGCATTTCATTGAATAACAATATGACACGACTATGACGCGAGCGAAGCGAGGCTAAAAATGAGATGATGTGCGTCAATGTATTACTCAATCATGCAAGTACCACTGGTCCGATTTACATGAATTTTACATGGAAGTAGCAGATTTACCTGGTTAACATATAGGTTACTTTTGATTTCAATATTTTGTACTATTTAAAGATGGCGACCATTTTAGTGACTTCACTACACCCTTTGGTTTAAAACTTTCATATTTCCATTTCAAATACAAAGAGAACGCTAAGAAATAGCAAACTTTTGATCTTATATACGAGGTTAAAAATTACATTTTCTATCCGAAAGGTATCTCCAACCGTTAGCGAGTTATACCTAAATTTGTGCTATAAAACACGGTCGACGCCGAGCGGTGTAGTTGGACAAAATGTTCCATCCTTAATCTCCCTCTGCGCAGCACTTCGCCTATCCCCTGTTTTAACTGTCACCTTCATATTTCAATTTATTTATGACGCGTAGCGAAGCACGGGTACTTCAGCTAGTTCTATTATAAAATGCTAATATCCTACCGGTCACCTCTTTGAGGACAGTTTAAACCTCCCTATGTACGAAGAGCGTATTTGGTAAGGCCAGGCCTTGTTGAGTCGTGTTACGGTTAGGCTATAATACTTGCATGATTCATACATCCGCCATCTAGAAACTATTTGACTGATGACCTTGTAGTTTGGGAAAAAGACGCTTCCCACATGAAGGTATATTGTTGCAAAATTTGGGAGAGATCAGATGATTTGATTAGTCGTAATTTGATTTAATCTTTGAAAATTTGGATCGCCGCCATCACGTTTCCGTCAAGATGGCGGCGATATAGAACATGACACGGAGGTGCCCTTTGTCAGTGCTACCTCTGTATTAAATTTCGTTCAATTCGGTGTCACCGTGTTTGAATTGATAGGGAGGGGGCGACGACAGACAATGCAGAGTGCACACACACTCACAGGCACACAATGTTTGGCCCTGTGTAGATCTCATAAGTCTACTTTCAAAGTAGGCTAATATCGTAATATCATCGGGGACAGAAGTGAATGTGAATAGACAAAGTGAGGTTAACAGGATATATGGAAGAGAGGAGCGTGACACAAGTGGACATGGGTCACTAACACACGTTCCACTGGCTGTGAGCCCCTAGGGAGAGGCTAGTTAGTTAGTTAGTTAGTTATTGTTGTTTTAAGGGGCGGAACTACGAGGTCATCTGCCCCTCTTAACACAGATTAAAGAATAGAAATTTGGAATTGAATTTAACATTTTGAGGTGGACACCTAAATTTAAAAAGACCTAAAATTAATAAAACAAAACAAAAATTAATTAAAAATAAAAATTATAAAAATAAACAAAAATTACAGAAAAACAAACAATTATCATTCAAAAATGAACAAGTCGTTGAGTCAATTTACATTGGAAAATTTAGATTGCTGGCCCTAAAAGGGAGAGGCTTAACGTAGAAAGAGAAAGAGCACCTTGAATACAACTGAATGGTTAATGAAATCTGTTAATTATGCTTGGCTTTCATTAACCCTGCATCAATTAACGACATAAAACAATTGGAGCCGGGTAATTGACTCAATTTACACAGCTGATAAAGGATGTATTGGAGTGAAATATTTATGACCTTTAGAACCATCAGTGACCTCGCTTCCCAACAAAATAAAATACGTCCGGGACACATTTATTCGCAATGACATCCTTTGACGGGGAAATTTAATTGAACAACAATAATAATAATACGGAAGATGGAAGGAGCGCATGGCATAACTAGGAATACAGCACTACAACACCGTAGTCAAACCGGAATGCCTGTAGGCTATATGTCGTCAGGGCCGGATTTAACAGTATGCCGCCTATAGGCTCAAGTCCATTTGCTGCCCCCTCAATAGTTCATATTTGCATAGTACATTTGTTTTACACAACAAAAGGATAGAGTTCATTAGCGTTTTCATTTTTTTAAACATAAAGTTCATTTAGCTTAGATAAAACTACATATTTAATGGCTTACATAATAAATGTTATAATGAAATTAGTTATCTACTTGTTTATTTTTACTTAGGCTACTTCTTTTAAGATGTTAAAAATGAAATGGGTTTCGAACTTAATTGATTAATTTCTTCTTGTAGATCAGTGATCACTATTGTACACATATTTTTATATTTTAATGCTTAAGACTATCTTTTGCGTAATTGAAGAACTGTGTTCAATTTGAATTAAGTTGTCCTACATGGTGAAATGAAACTACACAAAATATAGTTAATTAGTGGTTTATTTGTTGAAAAATATACAATTCTCTAAAACAACTCACCCCACGTAATCTTGTTGTTCAAATTTATATAGGTTTCTTGCGAGATTTCTTAATGGCAAACTCGTTAATGTCCTCATATGAAAGTGTTTTTGTTGTATTTGCCTCAATACAAGGTGATGAAAGTTAGGTTAACCGTATTTCAGAAATACTAGTTCGCAGATAGTTCTTAACTCTTCCAAGGCAGGAAGAACTGTATAAGGACTAAAACATATTTTTAAGTACGGTAACTTCTATTCTTAAATTCGCACGGAAAATATTATTAATGTCTGAAATACCGGTACTTCATTATAGCTTTAGAATGAATTGCCAAACTGCCGCCCCTGAAACTTTGTCGCTCTAGGCTGCGGCCTACTTAGCCTATTTAGAAATACGGCCCTGTATGTCGTAGTGAACTAGAAATTGGGTAAATTAGAAGTAGTGGAAAGAAGAGTTATACTCAACATATTTCGTCCTTTAAAAACTACAGAATTCTAGAAATTAAGAATTAATGATGAAATATAGCCAATTGAAAAATAGAAAACATATCAGAAACAATACGGAAGAGGAGATTGCTACAGGATGGATGACAGTAGGTTAACCAAGCAGATCTTCACATTCCTGTGAAACAAGAAGTCAACAACAACCTTGGTACAAGAAGTCAAAAAGGATTTGGAAAGAAACAATATCAGAGAAGAAGATACAACACAGAGAGATATTTTAGGCATAACGTGCTAAAATGGAAGGATTCCAAGGGAGGATGGGAAAGAAAACAGGCTCGAAATGGTCCGAGGAAAGGAAGAAGAAACAGTGAGATGATGGAGGAATACTGGAGGAAGAAGAAGGAACAGCAAAGATAAAGCTTTGAAATTGGATCGTGGTTCCTAGACAACCGAAACGATAATAATAATAATAATCCGTATTCCAGTATTCAGAAAGCATTTATTTAGACACTTGTTCCATACTTCGTCCGTTCCTTAACATAGAGGGCTGTAGGAACAATTGCCGATAAATTGTAGGTATTTATAATTTTCTTGATCTGACATTTAATATTTCAGTTTACCTCCCACCCCTTTGGTTAGTGCTTATGCTAATCCCTCTCATTGGTTACTCTTTCTTTAATTCTGGTGGTTACTTTATATATCTTTCCCCTCCCGCTTGCCTTGACCTGACGCCATGCTTAGCGAACCTCCCCCCCCCCACTTTCCCTGTGTCCGTCAACCAGGCATGACGTTTTCTTCGCTTCGCTTCTTCGCACTTTGCCTTCCCACATATTTTAAATTTTTATTATTAATGTGGAATGAAGTGCAAGCTGTATTTTGTATCATTCGTTTAATCAATTATATGTATCTTCGTGCCTCCGTGGCTTAGGCGGCAGCACGCCGGCCTCTCACCGCTGAGTCCGTGGTTCAAATCCCGGTCACTCCATGTGAGATCTGTGCTGGACAAAACGGAGGCAGACAGGTTTTTCTCCGGGTACTCCGGTTTTCCCTGTCAAAAATTTCATTCCAGCAACACTCTCCACTATCCTTTCATTTCATCTGTCATTCATTTAATCATTGCCCCAGAGGAGTGCGTCAGGCCTCGGCAGCCGGCACAGTTCATATCCTCGCCGCTAGATAGGGGCTTCATTCATTCCATTCCTGACCCGGTCGGAGACTGGAAGCAGGCTGTGGATTTTCATTTTTCATGTATCTTCGTACGTCTTATTGTTGGTGCTACAATACGTTAACTTTCGGAAAGAACATCACATTACGGCGGAAATATTTAGTTTATAGTGTACGTTATTTATTTTGAACGTTATTAACTCATCTTGCCCTACCTTACCTTAGTCCTCTACCTGGCTCCCCCAGGGGCTCACATCTAGTGGGACGTGGGTTGGCGACCACGGGACCCCAGCCGAGTCCGGCATTGCTTACACTTACTTGTGCCTTCTTTCCTGTTGACATCTCTTGGTCAACTCTTGTTCTCTTCCGACCCCAACGGTATTAGGGTATCCGAGGCCTATGGAGTATTTCACTTTCCCACCTTAATTGGCCTTTGTCTCATCTTTCCCCTTCCCTCTTCCTTCGAGGGGTCAGCCTCTTTTTCTTTTCATGTTATCTCCTGCCTTCTGCTCAAGGCCCTCAAGGAGGCAGTGTGTGTGTAGCCTCACCACTTCTGGTGCACCCTGGATATTGCTACACCCTCAAGGGCTCACGGCTGGTGAGTTTGGGAATTGGCGACCCCGAGGGATTCCTGAGCTTGCTCCGTTTTGTCCTCTTTTTCCTCTGGTCTTGAAGAGGACCCTCTTCCTCTTTCCCTTTCCTATCTGCCTTTCATGGCTCTCCTTCCTTCCAAATCCCTCAATCCTCATTCTTACTGTCCTTTATTTGCCTTATCCTTTATTTGTTTACCATTTCTTCTTCTAGTATGTAAGACTGTAGTTAGTATTAGTTATAGTTTTCATTCTCATCTCATCTTTCACTATCACCCAAACCATTAGGGACCGATAAGCTACATGTTAGGCCCCTTAAAACAACAATTATCAATATCGTCATCATAAACAACAACAACAACAACAACAATACCTGGCTATTCTGATTGTGTGGATGTATCGGGTGCGATTGAATGGCTTGCCTTCCCACATGCCCTGGCGCTCTTATGTACAGGGTGTCTATAAAAGAACTCCGGGGTTTTGAGGCAAAATATTGTAATGAAGTAAAAAAGTTATATTAATGTTTAATACATGATTGGAAAGGTTGCATCTTCAAGTTTTTTTTAACAATTTAATAAAGTTCAATATGAGCCCCGTTAGTGGCACGGCACACATCGTAACGGTATTCCACCTCTTCCCATATCCTGGCCAGCATGTCTGGGGGGACGGTTGCCACACAATTGATTATTCGTTCCCTGAGATGGCCAACATCATGAATTTTCTCCGCATACACAAGATTCTTGATATGCCCCCAGAAGAAAAAGTCCAATGGAGTCATATCAGGGCTCCTTGGAGGCCATGGAATAGGTCCTTCCCTTCCAATCCATCTGTTGCCGATTCGAGCGTCAAGTGCCTCACGCACACGCAAACTGAAGTGTGACGGTACACCATCTTGTTGGAAGTGGACTAAACCCTTCTCCGCCTCAATGCCATCTAACTTCTTCTTCTTCTTCTTCTTAGCGTTATCCCGTAGGAACGGGGTCCGCTTTTCGGATCAATGCACGCCATTTCTTGCGATCTAATGCTTCGCGTGATTTCAAGTTTCTTGATCGTAAATCGGCGTTAATGGTGTCGAGCCACCGCAATTTCGGTCTCCCACGCTGTCTCTGGCCGTCGACCGTTAGATGGTAGGCCGAGCCGATGACTGAACTTTGTGGTGCACGGACAACGTGCCCATACCAACGGAGTCTCCATTCCTGCATTTTCTCATTGATTGGAGCCACGCCAGCTGTATGTCGAATCGTTGTGTTGGGGATATGGTCGAGCAGAGATATGTCTAATGATCTTCGCAGCATCCGCATTTCCATGACATGAAGTGAGTGCTCAGCACTTCTAGGTGCTGGCCAACACTCTGTACCATATAATGCAACTGGTCTCACCATTGTGCGGTATATCTTTGATTTTAAGCGGATAGGCATCTTCTTATCACAAAGAACACCGGTGACATCTCTGAATCGCATCCAAGTCGCATTGATTCGTGCTCGCACATCTTCATTCACAGAGCTGTCGCCATTCAATCGTGAGCCTAGGTATCGGAATGTATTTACCTTGGTAAGAGGAGCTCCATTAATACCTATAGTTCCAGGGGATGGAATCGTTTCGAGGTATTCAGTCTTGTGGATGTTCAAACGAAGACCAAATCCTTGCAGACGATCATGCCATGTCTGCACTTGGGTTTCAAGATCCATCCTGGAGTCTGCCGCAATCATCACATCATCAGCGTATAGCAATGTCCATGGGACACACTTCTGCAGGTCTCGCGTTATGGAATTCATGACGATAACAAAGAGCAGGGGAGACAGAGCTGAGCCTTGATGAACCCCAACTGTCACAGGGAAGCTGTCAGTCAGTCCTGCAGGGCATCGCACGTGGCTTTTGGTGTTGTTGTACAGCATCTAACTGAGGAGAAACATATTCCTCTAACATGTCACAATAGACATCACCATTGATATTTCTTTCAACAAAAATGAAGGGACCTATTACTCTATCATGCATAAGACCACACCAAACATTCACTTCTGGCGTGTCACGTTCATATTCCATGAACTCATGGGGCGGCTCTGATCCCCAAATTCTGCTGTTATGTCTGTTTACAGACCCGTTCACATGAAAAGTCGCTTCATCACCAAACATTTTTTAAAATGGTTATTTTCATCGATTTCGTTTAGCATAGAAACAGAAAAGTCTAATCTCTTAATCTTGTCTGCCGGTTTAATGTGGTGTAACAGTTGAATTTTGTAAGCAGTTAAACGAAGTCATTTATGAACTACCTTATGAACTGTTGATCTTGGTAACCCCAACTCCAGACTGCGTCTTGTCAATGATTTCTTAGGGCTTTGAAGGCATGAAGCTCGGATTATGTCCACATTCTCTTGTGACACACGCGGCCTACCCGGCGACTTTTGTTTTAAAACACTTCCTGTTTGTTTGAAAGCACTTAGCCATTGGCGAATGGTTTTATCCGTAGGCGGGTCAACACCATAATGATGTCAAAAGTTTCTTTGTACCGTAACAACAGAATTAGTTTCTATTAGCCAAATAACGCATTGAGCCTTTTGTTGTGGCGTCGCAATAGCGCGGCAATCCAGACAGCACTGGCTGCCGCTACGTTGTTTCAAGGTCAACGCTCCGCAGCGCTGCCAACTGTTGATGAAAACATTCCCAATTGGTAGGAGTAAAGCTTGATGAGCTACTCGTTTCAGAGAAATTAACTACATTTTGGTATCTTCTACACTTATTAAGATATGAATTTTTAAAACCCCGAAGTTCTTTTATAGAAACCCTGTATTTGTGATGATGGCAATTGCACCCACGACCATTTTCCGGCCGTATGCTCGCTGCGGCAGGCACGTGTGCCTGGTCAGAGTTGAATCTGGCTGTCGGTTCAATTTTTGAACCAGCAAGATGATATATTGCCACCATTGTAGCATACTCAATGTGTCGTGTTTTGCTTGCGGTAATATACACAAGTCTCAGTCATATCCCCCTCCCCTTTGCTTTGCTACGTACACCTATATCACTTTAATTCATTTCGTGCGCTCTTTTTCCGGTTTATTTTATATGGATTCTTTGTATCTTTCATCTATGTATCGTACGTAATTCTCCTTTGCTTCTGATCGTTAACGTTTATGTACTGTATTTTCTGGGAGTAGCCTACTTTCCATCGGACGTCTAGTACACTTTCCTAGCTTTCATCTGTCCTTATAATATATTTATTCGGCCAACTATGGACCACGTTTGACAATTTTTACAATGTTTGTTGTCTTCACTCTCTGCCAATATCTCTTCCCACTTCCTTCTTCTGTCCCTCGGAGTAAGCTCTTCCTTTCCTCACTGACAACTCCGCTGTCTCCTGGAAACTTGTAAACTCCTTAACCAGCCGTCTAAATCACTCTCAGTCCATTATGTCTTCATCTTTCACCCTCATCCGATCCAAGTCCAATCTCACTTTCCAAAACCATGACCGCGCACAATTCTGGGGGCTCATATACCGTCGGATGTCAAAATTTAAGCTTTCTTTTTTTTTACATTTAAATGAAAGAAAATACCTTAAGTTTTATAACTAAATTCAGCGTTTTGGCAGAGATATAGTCTATTCTTTGAGCCCATGCGCCTATCTGTCAATGGAGTGTTTAATATTCAAAGCTCTTTTCCCGAAAGTTTGTATTTTTGGTAGGAAACACACAATGTCTAGTGAACTATGTGATGAAACTCGGCAGATACATTCCAACCTATGATCCCTAGAGGATGAACCTCATTCATGATATTATCTTAAAAAACAAGAAGTTCCGTGACGAACTAAAGAGCCTACTTTTCATGCCAATGACTAATCCACAGTATATGAACCTATCTAGAATAATGACGAAATTAAGTTGGTAATATCGAAATGTCTAATTAGTTCGAAATATTCCTGGTATAATGTAGCCTAATAGAGCACTACAGTTGGCAGCCCTGGTGACTGAATATATTCTTAGTTCCATCTCTTAAGATACAGAATACAAAGTTTGGTTGAAGTCCAATGGACGTTACATGCAGTTGGACATCGGATCTATCAGCACGCGTAAGAGCATGTTGCCAACAATGTCATGCGTGTGCTGGTTAGAAATAATCGGAAATATTATGATATCTTGTTGTGCCAATTTTGGATGAAATCCATTTGTTAGTATAAAAGTTACATGCATTTTTAAATTGGACTTATCAGCAATCGTAGAATCATGTTGGCAGCACTGACTTATTATTAATTGCTCCAAATGAATCTAGAATGCCAGTGCTAAACGTGTGCAAAGTACAGAGCTGTTGGCTTACATACTTTCTGATATATTGATATTAGGGTAAAAGAAAATAGACAGCAATTAATAACAGTTGGCAGCCCTGGTGGCTCAAGAATACACTCAGTCATATATGTTCATGTTCACATGATACATACAAAATTTGGTTGAAATCCAGTTGATAGTTTAAAAGTTATATGCATTTAAAAATTGTACCTATCAGAAGGCTTAAAATTATTTTGGCAACACTGTCATGTATGGCCTCTTGGAAATTAAACTAAAATAGTATTATCTACATGTGTGCCAATTTTGGAATAGCTACCATGCATACCTTCCATGTTATCCAACATGGAGCTCAAATTTCGAGTGCGTTTTTTCAGCAGATGGTAGCACTGCATCATTTTCAAATATGGACGTGAGATATTCCGGTATACATCTTTACTCATACCAAATTTGGTTTCGATTGTTGCAGCCGTTTAGGAGTTGATAGGGGGGGACACACACACAGCCAGACAGACAGAAGGACAGACAGACAGACACACATTTTACCGGATCGATCTCATAAGTCTACTTTTTCCTCATTTTTGCAAAATGTGAAAAGTAGGCTAATAATTGAGATATACCTGGAAATTTAAACAAAAAACTGTTCATTTTTTGAAAGACAAATTACATATTTTGTTCTTAAATATACCATTTACAATATAACATTCATGGTGGTTCATCCTAGGTATATATGTGTTTAGATTACATGAAAAAAATATTCATTCCATTCAGACTGGCATTTCTTGTTAAATCGTGTTTTTTGTTGTTTTGTGATTCACGGAGTTAAAAAATCACGAATATGATTCCTTCAATAAATCACGAAATATTTTATATACAGTTCCTCTCTCTAAATTTGATGAAACCTCCATGTGTTTGCTATATAAATGTCAGTTTTCATAACTGTATGTTACATATTAGTGAAGCTCTGATATGATTCGTAACTGTATCCCACTAACGGTGTGTGAGGTCCCTTCAACGAATGGGCACTAAGTGTTGTCATGGTAACTAGATGTCGGATGTGAAACTGTGAACGCTGATCTTTTCCCCAGAACAAAAACATATCAATATCAAATTAACCCTGTGATTTGACTCTTGACCCGCCACTCAAACATATTTCATGTTATTACTTGTTATTGTCACAATTTACATTTGTATATTCCAATTTCTTATCCAGTGTTTAATGATTGTTGGTTATTATCCTATTTTCAATTTTGAAAAAATAGGCTTATGAGATCACCTTTTGTCCGTGTGTGTGTGTGTGAGGTGTGTGTGTGTGTGTCCCCAATAAATTCTAAACGGCTGGAGCGATTTCAATGAAACTCGGTAAGTTGATAGCACTATTCCGGGCGACCCCGACCGTGCTCTTCAAATTTTGTTACGTCTCACCAGTCCAACATGGCGGCTGTGCTAAATATTTCACCAGCATTCAATATCTCCGAAACTATTCCCGATATCACCCTGGAATTTATTACGGTGATAATGAGAACTACTAGATGTTCACCTATGTGACTTTTGAAAAACTGGTAACTACAAAACCAACATGGCGGCCACGCGAATTTGCGACTTTTAAATAGACGCTTCTCGCGATTTAACCAAGCAAACGCAATAAAACTTGGTACAGTGTATGTTAATACACATTGTAATGCACCGACATCTAACTTCGTTCAATTTTGTACATAACCACAAGATGGCGGATGTGCGAAATATTTCACCGGCATTCTATATCTCTGAAACTATTAGTGGTATCACCCTGAAATGTTGTACGGAGATAAAGGGCACTACTGGAAGTTCATCTATAAGACTTTCAAAATCAACTGTTAAAGGTATTTGTCTGCATAAACTACCCATAAATCGAATATCTTGAGAATTTTTCATATTATGAATTACAGAACCTGCACATATAAATAATAATGCCTTAACTACAAAACGAACAAGGTGGCCAAGCGAATTTGAAAATTTTAAATAGAACTTTCTCGCGATTTAATGTTCCAAACGCAATGAAATCTGGTACAGGAAATGTTTATACACATTGTAATGCACTGGTATCTAATTTAGTTCAACTGTTTACATAACCTCAAGATGGCGGCTGTGCGAATTTTAAAATTAAGTTTTTATTTCTTGTGTCGTAATCATGCGATCGAAGTGAAAGTTTGAATAATGAACCTACGCAATAACTTTCCTTTAATGGTACATGACTCTATGGCCTATACATTTAACAATCCAACATGGTGAGCATCCGAAATATTTAGACGGCTCTGAATATCTACGAATCTATTATAGCAATCAAACTGAAGTTGTTTATGTTCATAGGGGCTATGAACTTAAGTTCACCTATAGGACTTTAAATAACCTGGTGATCACAAATCCAACAAGGCGGCGACGCGAATTATAAATATTCACATAGACGTTTCTCACAATTTAACCATCCGAGTGCAGTGAAACTTGGTACAGTAAATCCTGATGCGAATGTTAATCCACTGGCACCTAATTTATTTCAATTGTTTCCATAAATACAAGATGGCAGCTGTGCGAAATTTTAAAATCTCCTTGTTACTTCTTGTGTCCTAATTATGCGATTGAAGTTTGAATGCTACACGTACACAATAATCTTCATATAACAGTACATAACTCTAGGACCAACATATATAAAATCCAACGTGGTGACCATCCGAAATATTTAGTCGGTTCTCAATATCTACGAATCTATTACAGCAATCAAACTGAAATTTTGAATGTTTATAGTGGCAGTTAACATATGTAGGGTATATGAAAATAGGCTGTATAGTTCTTCACGGAACTACTTGTGTTATTTCTGAACGTATCCATTCATTATATTTTGGCTTGACAATATCCAAATTGTTTCATACGCCTTGCACATATAGAATGCTAGGTCAGTTTGGTTTAAGATTACGTACTGCATTACCAAATTCGACAGCTAACTTCAACAGAACGATCCAACTAATTGGAGTCTTGTGGTTTATTTCAAGGTTAGACGACATCAAAGTGATACAGACTGCCGTATCCATTAAGGTTGATTTGTAGTCATGTTACGTTCGATAATATTAAACCACACTGAAGATGATCGTGATATAACGGGAAGATACATCATATAGCAGCGACGTCCGATTCACTGGAATCGAACCATTCATATGTGTTTTAATTCCTTTTGTGAACTTTCTTTTTATTTAAATTTCTAATAGTGTTTTACAAGGATATCCATTTTATAAGGTGCGTTCAAAGAGTAGCGAGCCGGAGGCATAATTACAGAAAGTATTGGCCCTGGCTGTTGAGGCACTTGTCCCCCTGTGACACGAGGCGGTGAATGGCTGTCTCATAAAATTCCCTGGGCTGCGATGTGAACCAGTTCCGCACGTACAGCTGGACGTCGGCGTCCGAGGTTAATCGTTGGCCCTGCAGAGCCCTTTTCAGGGAACCAAACATGGCGTAATCACAGGCAGAGAGGTCAGGACTGTATGGAGGGTGGCCGAGAACCTCCCATTTGAATATCTGCAGGAGTGCCGCAACTGTGTTGGCCGTATGAGGTCGTGCATTGTCGTGGAGCGTTCACTGTCACTCGCCGGTCCTGGGTAATGAGTGCATCAACCAGCTGGACGTTGTCATCGGTAATGCAGGGGGGTGCCCCAGACCGGGCATCATCAGCTAATGACACCCGTCCTTCCCTGAAGCGCTTGTGCCACGCCTTGGCCCTTGCAATGGACATGAAGTGTTTGCCGTACACTTGTGACATTCGGCGATGAATGTCAGTTCCCCCTACTCCTTCCGCTGTCAGAAACCGAGCAACACCTCATTGCTCTTCGGTTGACGCCTCCATGTCACTGTTTGCAATGTGAATGGCAACGTTGGACGTTTGATGCATGCAGCTGCTCGTTTTGTATCGTCACGTGACGTGCACGCGTGCTCTCTAGTGACTGGCTGTGACCTTCCACACTCTGGTCGGAACCACACCTCGTTACACACGCCCCTATTAGCCGATGTAGTCACCGGTTTGCGCATTCCAGCCTCCAGCTTGTTACTTTTTGAACGCACCTTATATCTTTTATCACTGTATATTTAGATTTAAGATTATTTTAATTCAATCTACGCTGTGTCATTGAACACCGAAACATGTTCGTATATGCAGTGATAAACTACATTCTTTACTGTTTGGCAAGGCGGTTTTGAATAACACAGTAAGGATATTATTGTCCCTCAGAGCTAAATATCGTGACATGTCCCTGCTAGGCTCATTATTAACAGTAGAGGATACCTACAATAAAGCTCCCACACTGGACGTTAGTGATCGCTCCAACTCTCCTCAGTTTAATACAGATTTTTGCTGACGGTGTGTTTCAGCAAATTGTTTTGCGATGGAAATATTTAATACCGTACCGAACGTAAGCGCGGAAGTTTCCAAATCCGATTTGCCTGGAATAATAGCTCATTACACGCAGTGAAATATTGCGGAGTGGGGCAAAAGACATTAAAGCAAAGTCAGGCCGTTTTAAACCGAGGGAGACACGTCTAAAGGCTTCATCGGCACAGGACATTAGTTCTATATTTTGTAACATAGTGTCGTAGTGTATTTTAGTCCCAAAGTGCTCATAAGTTGTGAGGCAACCATTTCTTTCTTCCTGTTTAACTTTCTACTCAACTTTCAATAGCGACGATTTTAGAACATCCGTTATCCGGGCTTCATTTATTCTCTGCGGGTTTCTCCATTATATTTTAAAAGATGGAAATCTTCCTCAAACAAATCATCACCTTAATACAGGGGCGTATATAGAGTTTTATTATGTGAGGGGTGCCCAGCCGGGGGTTAGGGGGCACGACAAGGGGGTCCGGGGTTCTCCCAGGGAAACTTTTGTATAATTTGGTGCAAAATGATGAGTTTTAAGGCTATGTGGCATCACTTTTTCAACCAATTTGTTGTAGGCTAATGTTTTATGTTTGGTTAATGTCAAACAAAAGTAGGACCATTTTATGTTACTTGTTTTTAATACAGTCATCTTGCTCACTTGATAGTGTTTCATGGAAATAATTTACATAACTGTTTTGATTTACAAATTACACTATAATATAAAGTCAAGGTTTCTTGAAGCATTGCCAAATCGGTTTAAAACGTCGTCAGTGATGTATGTCTCTGTAACAATGCTAGACCGTTGAGTATGGTTCCAGAAGCACAATTTCTTAAGTATGTTTTCAACCAACTCAACTCTGTTCGGCAGTACCGGTAGCTACATAGAGAGGCAAATTTGCCAAAAGTTTGATAAGGGTATAAAAGTTAGGGAAAAAACCTTTGTCACACACTGCAAGGGCACTTGTTGCTGTTCTTGGTAGGTTCATATGAGCGAAGGCCCTGGGGAGTAATAAGAGGTTATGTTGTTACACATAAGATCAGAGCAAACTGATTGTCACACTGTTTACATCGCTCTAGCGCCACCTTGCTTTGCAAAGTTGCCATACGTCGCGTAGTAACAATAGGTCATGATAAGTGTGTTTGTGTCTAATGTTTTAATTCATAAACAAATATTATACGTGACAAAAATTTCCACTCAGTTCGGTCTTCGAAATTTTGTATACTGATTAATTGTAAGTCTCTCTGTACCTCCTTAAGCCATTCTGTGCCTTAATGTACATTTTATAACCCACTTGTAAAGAATTACAATAATAGTAACAATAATCGGGAAGCAATGGCAAATTGGAAAGGTGACGATTATACCAATTGTTATATCCAGCACTGGCGTTGTTTACTGCATGGAACTTGTGGTAGACACAAAGAGCTATCATCATTGTGGCAACCAGATTACTTTGAAAATAGTTTTCTTAAGGTGGTGATTATGCTCTGACTTCTTATAATCTGTATACTTGCCAGATAATATTCTGAGAGAGAATTAAATAATAATAATAATAATAATAATAATCACAAGTGTGTTTTGTAGTATCTGTGGAAATATTATTATTAGCATGACTGTGAAAATGTCATTTCGAAGTGTTTGTTTACATTCATGCCATAGTTGCTAGATCCTTAGTTACAGCAACGTATAACCCCAATATTCGTTCTTGAATGTGACTTTTGAATTGTGTGTTGATTCTACTTCCATAATTGATTCCCATTCAGCATAAATTCATTCGTATTCCTGTAATAGGACGTGCATCAGTTTTGATACAGAGTAAGGTTAAATGTTCTTCAAGAAAATTACAAGGCTACAGGTTCCTACACATTCCGATCGGCCCAATAGGTATACTGTATCCCTGGTTTACACTTAGATGTCGTCCACTACTGCAATACAGTTTACAACTAATATTACTTTTGCAAGATAACTAATAATAATAATAATTGATACGTTTCTATTTCTACGATGATACGAAAATATTTAATATATGATAACCTGCCATCTATCGACAAATACTAGAATCTGTATTGACAGTTTATTTATTTATTATTTAAGCGAAAATTTCCCTACAGGAGAGCGATTGCACTTGATAACATGATGTCATTTGGAGGTGTGTCTCCTCCGCTCCTCCCAAAATCTCTTCATTCTCGCGGAATGTTCCCTCCTCCTCTCATCCGTCCACTTTTTCCCAGGTTGTCGTAGCGATCTTGGTTCAAACTTAACATTCGCGATTTTCGTCTGCCACTCAGTTCGGTCTTCGAAATTTTGTATACTGATTAATTGTAAGTCTCTCTGTACCTCCTTAAGCCATTCTGTGCCGTATTTAGTCTGTGTTATGATACCAGGTAGTTTATTTGGCAATCTGGAGGTGGCCATCCTGTGGATGTGAGTGTAAAATTTGGCTCAGCGTTTTCTAATTTCGTCTGTTATCGTCTTGACAGTTTGATAATCAGACCTAAACTCGTCGACAACGACATATACCGCTCGCTCAACTCATGTTTAATTAAATATCTGAATTATTCTATGGACTGCTGACAACAAAATAATCTCACGGCGAAATCCCACAAACCAGAAACATGCGCTTGGATTCTATCTGTTAAGTGCAAGTGGAACTACTAGACACGACAAGTAGCTAGGAACCCTTACGACAAGCTTGATAAGAACAAGAGAAAATCGAATATTTTACCTCTGGCCTTAAGAAATATAAACCTGCAAATAGATAGAGGTCTTGCATTTTTGGGGAATTTGTATATTTATACCAAAATGATCCCCAACTATTGTTAAGTCTAAACAAGGAAATAGGTGGCAATACCTGCAACCCCTTGGAATATACAATACATTATACCTCTTACAATGGTGATGTTTTTGGTGTGACCTTCCAACAGTTTAACAAGAAATTCCGTGAGAACTAAAGAGCTTACTTAATAACAAGTAGTTCCGTGAAGAACTATACAGCCTATTTTCATATATCCTACTTATGTTAATTGCCACTATCAACATACACAATTTCTGTTTGATTGCTGTAATAGATTCGTAGATATTAAGAACCGACTAAATATTTCGGATGGTCGCCATGTTGGATTTTATATATGTAGGTCCTAGAGTTATGTACTGTTACAAGCAGATTATTGTGAACGTGTAGTATTCAAACTTCAATCGCATAATTAGGACACAAGAAAAAACAAGGAGATTTTAAAATTTTTCACAGCTGCCATCTTGAGGTTCTGGAAACAATTGAAATAAATTAGATGCCAGTGGATTAACATTCGTGTAAGGATTTACTGTACCAAGTTTCACTGCACTCGGATGGTTAAATTGCCAGAAACGTCCATGTGAATATTTATAATTCGCGTCAACGCCATGTTGGATTTGTGATCACCAGGTTATTTCAAGTCCTATAGGTGAACTTAAGTTCATAGCCCCTATGAACATTAAAAAATGCAGTTTGATTGCTAAAATAGATTCGTAGATATTCAGTATCGTCTAAATATTTCGGATGGTCGCCATGTTGGATTGTTAAATGTATAGGCCATAGAGTCATGTACCATTAAAGGAAAATTATTGCGTAGGTTCATTATTCAAACTTTCACTTCGATCGCATGACTACATCACAAGAAATAAAAACTTAATTTTAAAATTCGCACTGCCGCCATCTTGAGGTTATGTAAACAATTGAACTAAATTAGATACCAGTGGATTACAATGTGTATACATATTTCCTGTACCAGGTTTCAGTGCGCTTGGAACATTAAATCGCGAGAAAGGTCTATTTAAAATTTTCAAATTCGCTTGGCCGCCATGTTCGTTTTGTAGTTAACCGGTTTTTGAAAGTCTTATAGATGGACTTCCAGTAGTGCCCTTTATCTCCGTACAAAATTTTAGGGAGATACCGCTAATAGTTTCAGAGATATAGAATGCCGGTGACATATTTCGCACATCCGCCATCTTGTGATTATGTAAACAATTGAACGAAGTTTGATGTCGGAGCAATACAATGTATATAAACATATACTGTACCAAGTTTCATTGCGTTTGGTTGGTCAAATCACGAGAAACGTCTATTTAAAGTCGCAAATTCGCTTGACCTCCATGTTGGTTTTGTAGTTACCAGGTTTTCAAAAGTCACATAAGTGAACTTATAGTAGTTACCTCTATCACCATAGAAAATATCAGGGTAATATCGGTAATAGTTTCGGAGATATTGAATGCTGGTGAAATATTTCGCACAGCCGCCATGTTGGATTGGTGAGTCGTTACAAAATTTGAAGGGCACGGTCGAGGTCGCCGGGAATAGTGCTATGAACTTTCCGAGATTCATTGAAATCGCTCCTGCCGTTTAGATTTTATTAGGGGGGGGGGGGGGGGCACACACACACGAATCACACACACACGCACACACACGCGGACAAAAGGTGATCTCATAAGCCTATTTTTTCAAAATTGAAAATAGGCTAAAAATTAAGATTCATGCCAATGATTTATCTACAGAATTATCTAGATTTATCTAGAATAATGACGAAATTAACTTGGCAATATCGAAATTTCCAATTAGTTCGAAATATTCCTAGTATAATGTAGCCTAATAGAGCACTACAGTTGGCAGCCCTGGTGACTGAATATATTCTTAGTTCCATCTCTTGGGGTTCAGAATACAAAATTTGGTTCAAGTCCAATGGACGTTACATGCAGTTAGACATTGGAACTATCAGCACGCGTAAAAGCATGTTGACAACAATGTCATGCGTGTGCTGGTCAGAAATAATCTGCAATATTATGATACCTTGTTGTGCCAATTTTGGATGAAATCCATTTGTTAGTATAGAAGTTACATGTATTTGAAAATAGGACCTATCAGCAGGCATAGAATCATGTTGGCAGCACTGACCTATATTAATCACTGCAAATTAATCTAGAATGTCAGGTGCTATACGTGTGCAAAGTATAGGGCTGTTGGCTTGCATACTTCCTGATATATTGATATTAGGTTAAAAAAATATAGACAGCATTTATTAACAGTTTGCAGCCCTGATTGTTCTTAAGAATACTTATAGTCATATTCTGTTATGTTACACATAGCACATACGAAATTTGGTTGAAATCCCACTGATAGTATAGAAGTTACATGTATTTAAGAATTGGTCTTATCAGCAGGCTTAGATTCATGTTGGTAGCACTGACGTACGTAAGTTACTCCAAATTAATCTAAAATGTCAGGTACTATATGTGTGCCTAGTTTAAAGCTGTCGGCTTGCATACTTACTGATATGTTGGTATTTGGATAAAAACAATGGAGGGAGCAGTTATGAACAGTTGGCAGCCCTGGTGGCTCTTAAGAATACGCTCAGTCATATCTGTTTATGTACACATGTTACATACAAAATTTGGTTGAATTCCAATTGATAGCGTAGAAGTTAAATGCATTTAAAAATCGGACCTATCAGAAGGCTTAACATTATTTTGTCAACACTGTCATATATGGCCTCCTGGAAATTAAACTGAAATAGTATTATTAACATGTGTGCCAATTTTGGAATAGCTACCATGCATACCTTCCAATGTATCCAATATGGAGCTCAAATATCTAGTGCGTTTTTTCCAGCAGTTGGTAGCACTGACATCATTTTCAAATATGGGCTTGAGACATTCCGGTATACATCTTTACTCATACTAAATTTGGTTTCGATTGCTGCAGCCGTTTAGGACTTGATAGGGGAGGAGGACACACAGTCAGCCAGACAGACACACATTTTCCCGGATCGAACTCATAAGTCTACATTTTCCTCATTTTTAGCCAATTTTCAATTAAAAAAAAATAGGATTATGAGATCACCTTTTGTCCATGTGTGTGTGTGTGTGTGACGTGTGTGTGTCCCCCCTAATAGCTTCTAAACGGTTGGAGCGATTTCAATGAAACTCGGTAAGTTCATAGCACTATTCCGGACGACCCTGACCGTACCCTTCAAATTTTGTTACGTCTCACGAATCCAACATGGCGGCTGTGCGAAATATTCCACCAGAATTCAAAAACTCCGAAACTGTGCCCGAAATCACCCTGGAATTTTTTTCGGTGATAAAGGGAACTACTAGAAGTTCACCTATGTGACTTTTGAAAAACTGGTAACTACAAAACCAACATGGCGGCCACGCGAATTTTGTGACTTGTAAATAGACGTTCCTCGCAATTTAACTAACCAAACGCAATAAAACTTGGTACACTATATGTTTATACACATTGTAATGCACCGACATCTAACTTAGATCAATTGTTTACAGAACCACTATATGGCGGATGTGCGAAACATTTCACCGACATTCTATATCTCTGAAACTATTAGCGGTATCACCCTGAAATTTTGTACGGAAATAAAGGGCACTACTGGAAGTTCATTTATAAGACTTTCAAAAACCGGTTAACTACAAAACGAGCATGGCGGCCAAGCGAATTTGAAAATTTTAAATAGACCTTTCTCACGATTTAATGTTCCAAACGCAATGAAGTCTGGTACAGGAAATGTTTATACACATTGCAATACACTTTGCGGCTTTGCGAATTTTAAAATTAAGTTTTTATTTATTGTGTCGTAATCATGCGATCGAAGTGAAAGTTTGAATAATGAACCTACGCAATAATTGTCCTGTAATGGTACGTGACTCTATGGCCTATACATTTAACAATCCAACATGGCGACCATCCTAAATATTTAAACGACTCTGAATATCTACGAATCTATTACAGCAATCAAACTGATTTTTTATAATCATAGGGGCTATGAACATATGTTCACTTATAGGACTTTAAATAACCTGGTGATCACAAATCCGACATGGCGGCGACGCGAATTATAAATATTCACATGGACGTTTCTCGCAATTTAACCATCCGAGTGTAGTGAAACTTGGTACAGTATATCATTATACGAATGTTAATCCACTGGCATCTAATTTATTTCAATTGTTTCCATAACCACAAGATGGCAGCTGTGTGAAATTTTAAAATTTCGTTGTTACTTCTTGTGTTCTAATCATGCGATTGAAGTTTGAATGCTACACGTACACAATAATCTTCATGTAACAGTACATAACTCTAGGACCTACATATATAAAATCCAACATGGCGACCATCCGAAATATTTAGTCGGTTCTCAATATCTATGAATCTGTTAGAGCAATCAAACTTAAATTTTGTATGTTCATTGTGGCAATTAACATAAGTAGGATATATAAAATAGGCTTTAGTTCTTCACGGAACTACGTGTTGCAAAATGTGAAAAGTGGGCTAAAAATCAAAACTTCTACAATACTTGGCCCAATTGAACGAAATCAAGACGTACATATTCTATCAGATGTAAGAGCTCAGTAAAGAAATCGCAGAAGTGCAACAAGTTTAGGTTTTAGGTGACATATCATGATTTCGTTATATGGTCCTGAACTTTTGTCTGGTGTAGGTCAAGACGATAGAAATCATGTTATTTGGTTTTCTCAAATATTACCACTTCCAAAAGAAAATTCGTTAACACATGCCTGCAAGATTGAACCATCAGAATCTTTGACATAGCAGGTGGTTAACATACATACCTATAAATGGGTACACATAGTTTGCGGGATCTAGGTAACTTATCTTTCTCGCGCCAAGCAGCCTAGCCTCAGTTTATCTACAGTAGACTTAGCATGACAAAAGAACATGGTAATTTTGAGGGAAGTTTTCCCTAAGATTTCCTTTAATGAGTGGTACGTGAAAAGTTGTACCTTTGTTAGCCTTTGGTAGATCCATAGGCTATAAGAAGTCATCGTAACTCTGGTTGGTTCGTTAGCTTAGGGACTGCGACAACGCGGTCATGTACTGTAGCCCCGTGCACTTTGGGTGTGTGTACCTATAGAATCGGTCTGATTAATGAAAATCCACAGCCTGCTTCCAGTCTCCGACCGGGTCAGGGAATGGAATGAATGAAGCCCCCATCTAGCGGCGAGGATATGAACTGTGCCGGCTGCCGATGCCTGTCGCACTCCCCTGGGGCGATGATTAAATGAATGACAGGTGAAATGAAATGATAGTGGAGAGTGTTGCTAAAATGGAATTTGGGACAGGAAAAACTGGAGTACCCGGAGAAAAACCTGTCTGCCTCCGCTTTGCCTAGCACAAATATCACATGGGGTGACTGGGATTTGAACCACGGACCCAGCGGTGAGAGGCCGGCGTGCTGCCTCCTAAGCCACGGAGCCTTGAATCTGTCTGATAACCGGTCTTAATTATGATGGCTGTATTAGTGTGTGTCACCGGGTGAGTTAGCCGTGGTGGTTACGGCATGACTGATGGCAGTCGCTCACATCCGGGAGGCGAGGAGGTTCGAATCCCCCCGCCGGCAACCTTGAAGATGGTCTTCTGTGGTTTCCCATCTTCCTTCCAGGCAAATGCCGGGGTTGGTCCCTAACAATAGGCCACAGCCGCTACCTTCCAACTCCTCGTCCTTACATTCCAACTTCCCTCCTTCCCTCCCCAACGGTACTTGTAGCTCACCCATTGGGTGTCCGTCGCGAAGCAGCTACAAAACTGGCGAGCCGAACATGTCCTCGGACACTCCCGGCACTAAAAGCCATACGCTAAAAAAAAAAGTGTACGTCATCTGTTAGGTAGATTTCATTAGAAAGCTAACTATTGCAATGGGTCCCATGTTTCGACTTCCGGAAAATTTCGACATATCTTCGCGTTTCACATCCCCCAGACCCCAAAACCACCGTCAGTTCAAAAGTTTATATATAATTTATGTATATATATATATATATATGTATATATATATATGTATATCAGTTTCTTGTGGACACGATAACTGCCGTAATTTTGCACCAATTACTTCGAATTTTTTACCGAAGATGTATACCTATAAAATCTCGGTCGAGTTCGTTACTGGGCTAAATCGGTCGAAGGGGGTGAAAATGGGGGGCTTTTTTCGAAAAAGTGAAATTTCGCTATAACTCTCTTAATACGTGCAATATCGAATCCATTCAAAGTTCATAATATGTGTCGGATAAGTGCCAAAAATTTATGTCAATTAAGATTTTTGATAGCACCAACCATTGACCAAAGGGGTGGAAAAAAGTGGGTTTTTCGGGAAACATTAATCATATCTCTCTTAATAGGCACAATATCAAAACCGTACAAAATGGACAATATTCCCCTAATAATTACCTAAAACTTTTGTCTGAAAGAATTTTTGATATGACCCACCATTACACCAAGGGACGAGAAAAATGATTTCGGAATTATAAGAAAATGCCAAGAGCTATCAGTGGTTGCCATGGCAACACTACTAAATTGATGAGGCATGGACCATCAGACGTTGCCATGACAACGCACTTGCACGAGATCAGATTCAGTATTTCCATCTGATTAAGTGGTTGGTTGGTTGGTTCTTAAGTTTAGGGGCTGCGACAACGCGGTCATGTAGCCCCGTGTACTTTGGGTGTGTGTAGAATCTGTCTGATAACCGGTGTTAATTGTGATGACTGTATTAGTGTGTGTTATCTGTTTGTTAATTTAAGTACTGCAACTAACAATTTTTCAGATAGTTCCTACTTTTGCCGCCAAGCGCCACTGTCAACGACTACGAGGCCAAGTTCAGAACTGAGCTACTAGACGCCGCCGCAGTCGGCTCTTGGCAACGAACATAGAAACCTAAGAGCGTTGTATACATTCTTAACCTATCCAATTTAGCTTCACACAGGTGCAATTAGTGGAAGGATCTTTAACATGCCATAAATCTATGACATGGGACCGCCGGCTTTACTTCCCCTCCGAAGGAAGGCATACTGAGGGATATTTAACGCTCTTAAAAAATCCGACGGCTTCGGCCGGGTTTGAACCCGGTATCTTGGGCATAGAAGCTCAGCATGTTACCGACTACGCCACCAAAGCCGCCTGATAAAGTGGGAAGCGGCTTCGGTAACGTAACTGGTAGCATGCTGAATGTCTATGCCCAATGTCGCGGTTTCAAAGCCGGCCGAAGTCGTCGGATTTTCTAAGAGCACTAGAATCCCTCAGTATGCTTTCCTTTGGAGGGGAAGTTCCAACGTTCGTTGCGAGTTGATGGTTGGGGTGGCATCTAGTAGCCAAGTTCACAGCTAGGTGTCGTTGACGGTTGTACCTGGTAGCAACATTAGGAACTACTGCTTGAAATTGACCGTCTGCAGTACTTACATGAATTAAGACTAATACAGCCATTACAATTCACACCGTGTATCAGACAGATTCTACACTCACCCAAAGTACACGGGGTTAGATGACCGCGTTGTCGCAGCCCCTAAACTGAGGAACCAACCAGAGGTAGATTTCGTTAGAAAGCTAACTATTGCAATGGGTACCATGTTTCGACTTCCGGAAAATTTCGACATATCTTCGCGTTTCACATCCCCAGGCCCCAAAACCACCGTCAGTTCAAAAGTTATATATAATTTATGTATGTATATGTATATCAGTTTATTGTGGACACGATAACTGCCGTAATTTTGTACCAATCACTTTGAATTTTTTACCGAATACGTATACCTATAAAATCTCGGTCGAGTTCGTTACTGGGCTAAATCGGTCGTTGGGGGGTGAAAATGGGGGGCTTTTTTTTTCGAAAAAGTGAAATATTGCTATAACTCTCTTAATATGTGAAATATCGAATCCGTTCAACATTCATACTATGTGTCGGATAAAGCCCAAAAATGTATGTTTGAAGAGTTTTTTTTATAGCACCAACCATTGACCAAAGGGGTGGGAAAAAGTGGGTTTTTCGGGAAACATTAATCATATCTCTCTTAATAGGCACAATATCAAAACCGTACAAAATGGACAATATTCCCATAATAATTACCTAAAACTTTTGTCTGAAAGAATTTTTGATATAACCCACCATTATGCCAAGGGATGAGAAAAATAATTTCGGAATTATAAGAAAATGCCAAGACCTATCAGTGGTTGCCATGGCAACACTACTAAATTGATGAGGGATGAGCCATCAGACGTTGCCAAGATAACGCACTTGCACGAGATCAGATTCAGATTTCCATCTAAGTGTGAAGCGGCTTCGGTGACGTAACTGGTAGCATGCTGAATGTTTATGCCCAAGGTCGCGAGTTCAAAGCCGGCCGAAGTCGTCGGATTTTCTAAGAGCGCCAAAAATCCCTCAGTATGCTTTCCTTTGGAGGGGAAGTTCCAACGTTCGTTGCGAGTTGCTGGTTGCGGTGGCATCTAGTAGCCAAGTTCACAGCTAGGTGTCGTTGACGGTAGTACCTGGTAGCAACATTAGTAACTACTGCTTGAAATTGACCGTCTGCAGTCCTTACCTGAATTACAGACTAATACAGCCATCCCAAAGTACACGGGGTTACATGACCGCGTTGTCGCAGCCCCTAAACTGAGGAACCAACCAAAATCTCTGCGGTAGATATAATTTTGCGTGAAGAAGTAACAGACCGTTACATAGTTGCACATCAGTGTCGAAACCTAGCATAAGGACAGTGTGACCACAAGTATAAAAATGGACCCCAAATGACAAGAAGGTTACCGTTCCCATAAGACAATAAAATGTTTAAAATAAGCATAAAATGACGAAAAACAAAGTTAATTAAGCTCCAATTATAAAATACCTTCTCGCATTAAATGAGGTCTGATCCTTCTACGAAAATCTGCATATTCTGCCTATTTTCGCCTATCCCCAAGTTTGTCCGGTGAAATCTACCTCCGCCTTCCGGCGTGCCGAGAGGACTTTTTTTAATTCAAGTAGGCCCAAGGACTGGAGACGATAATTTCAAGTAGTTCCTACTTTCGGTTCTAAATGCTACCATCCACGACACCTAGCTGTGAAATTGGCTACTACTAGATGCCACCGCAACTGGCTCCTGGTGACGAATGTTGGAACTTAAGAGCATTAATCTAACCTAACCTACAAATTTTAGACTCACACAAGTGTAGTTAGTGGAAGGTTCTTTTACATGCCATAAATCTATGAGATGGGACCGCTGGCTTTACTTCCCCTCCGAAGGAAGGCATACTGAGGGATTTTTAACGCTCTTGAAAAATCCGACGAGTTCGGCCGGGTTTGAATCCGCTACCTTGGGCATAGAAGCTCAGCAATGTACCAACTTCGCCACCCAAACTTAATTTAAAAGCTTGCAAACAAACAAACAAACATGCACACATCACGGAGCCATCTGAAATGCGTAAAACCCTGAAACTCAGTTTAAATTCTCAAAAACGTAATTAACGAGGGAAAACAGACGATCTTTGAAGTTTATGTAAATAGACTAAATAGCAATAGCAATGATTGAGAGAAGGCAAGGGAGATGATAACAAATTACTGTTTACCGGGTAAACACGAGAATATTGCATCGGAGCAGTAATGAGCAACACTCTGGGTACGGCCTCAATTAATTAATTCCACCAGCGAAATGGTTATCCTTCACACGTGGCGGTATTGCGATGATAACATAAGGGCGCTGGTGTAAATTCGTCAGTTTGTACACCGCTAGTCAACTCATATAGAACAATATTCAGTAGGGCACTCGCTAATGAGATCACTCGTTATTCACCAATGAGGTTAAGGGACACTAGGGCTGAGTTTTTAGGCAAAAATGACAAAATAACTGTACTTTGTTTTTCCCATATATATATCTTATGGACCCCTGTGGATCATTTCAGTAAAACAGTTTTCACGCACTGCCATTTTTAAAGGCTCAGCGACATTTTTAAATATCCTCTGCGTAAAAAGAAGATGGAAGGCAAATCATGGAAATTAGTCTATACTTTTAAAACGATAAATCCTAGAAAGTCGTAGGTTAACTCAAACGAAAGGTCTCCATGCTCTTTATCTCTACAACAAAACATTGTATTTTTCAGATTTTTTCCAAGAGAGTTTCATTGGGTGAGCCAAACTGGTTATGCGGTTATATAAAATTATTCTTATCTCCAAACAACATTTTCATTTTTAGGTAATCAAAATGCTCCATGTGCAAGAGATATTCACCAATGTTACCAAAAAAAACACTCGATATTCAGAAACACATGTGTTGTAAGATAACATTGTGATATCTCCAGTCACTTGTAAATTACACACCAAAAAAATAAAAAACTACGAAAAATTTTCAAAATTCATAAAACATGATTGCACATCAAGAAAAAATTAATCAGACAGCATACATGTATCACTTTCCTGAAATGTCTCAATGTTATAATATTAAGAATATTTTTATGTATATGTAACTAGCAGAAGTACCCGCTCTTCGAACGGTCTTCGGTATTGATTAGCAGACGCTATCAATTGAGCTACTGTTGCAATGGTTAGGGGCTTGTCATTCCTTCATAAGTGTATCAGAACGAAGTTAAGTTTTCGGGGTATATCACAGACACTGTTAATTTAAGGGCCTTTAAATGAGGTTTACGGAGAGCCATTATAGACTCCCTAGTTTTGTGTCACACATTGAGAAGAGCAACATATGCTTTGGTCGTATTTCTAGGATAATTTTTATGTTTCGCCTATTTTAGCATGTATTTTGAAAAGTTTTTCCCTATACCAACTCTTCTATGAGAAGTACGGTGAAAAGTTATATAATGATTGGTGTATTGACTCATGGTTACAATACATAATTTTACGATGCTCCAAGCACCCGAACACGAGTTATAGTCGTACATAAACATAAAGATATATCAACCACACAGTGTCAAACAAAACCATATTTACGATGAACCCGTTTGTCGACAAAAATATGATTACTTAAAATGTGCTCTCAAACTAAATTCACCTAACGTGTACTTCTTGACGTGAAAATAATATTGAAAACCTCGTAGACGAAACGCAATATATGTCAAATAAAAAGTGACTCACCGTTGTGGAAAGTCCCCATTCCCAGGAAGACCCCTTTAATAAATTATAAAGGCTTGTGGAGCATGAAAATTCTGGATTTTTAGACTCCAATGGCCCAAATTCCCAAAAGCTGCAAAACACACTATTTCAATTCAGGAATTTTTGAAAATAATGTTGCTGTTTGGAGATATAATAGCAACATATCGCACGTGTAAGTTGCGTTTAAAAATGCTAGGGTACCCCTTGAACCCTTAAGCGCATTGATGAATTTTACAGTCTATGTTCTATGTTTGTTTCCATGAAAACCTTATAGCCACTTTCAGACTTTTACAGAAATTTAATAAATTGAGTGGCATTGCTTCTAACAGAAATAGATGGAAAGTTGGAGGTCACCTCTTGAGATACTGTTGTCATGGTTACCGGCTTGCATTCCTTCATTAGTTTCTTCTTGTTCTTCTTCTTTCGGATGGGCCAGCTAAGAACCACGACGTTCAACTTTTCAGCTCGGCGAGGGACTTGATGTTTGCCCAATATTTGCTCATTCTCTGGCTATGTTTCTCCTTTCTCTCCTTTGTCCAGATGATGCCGGTTTTCTTACAGGGTGGTCTTTCCTGAAAACTCTTTTGTGTAAGTACCTTTCTGAGATTATCTTCAGTTCTTGGATGTCCTTGTTAACTTCTGTTAACCACGGTGTCACGCTCTTTCTATTCTCCCAGTAGTTGAGAAACCGGTTGGTTAGTCTTGTTGGGTTCATCCTTGAGACATGTCCGTAGAAAGCCAGACGTCTGTTCCTGGCCACAACTGTGATTTTCTCAGTATATCTATATAGCTCCTGATTTGGTCTTCTTTTGTACTCGTCATCTATTTTTTATTAGTTTATTAACTGAAATAAGTTTTCTGGGAATATCTCAGAAATGTGGTTGTAGAGCCTTAAATCGTAGTAGCCTCCGAGCCACCGAGGGGCTGAATAATAATAATTTATTAATATAGGGATAGGGATATAATAGTCCTTTAGTACCACACCCGCACGTGTAAATCGCGTGAGGAAATTCAAAAGTACCCCTTCACCACCCTAAGCGCATTATATACGTATTGATGAATTTTACAGCTTAATTTGGTTCCGTGAAAACCTTATAGCCGCTTGCGAACGTTCACAGTAATGTAATAAATGGAATGGCATTGCGTCTTACAGAAATAGATGGACCCCTGAGATTGTGTTGCCATAGTTACCGGCATGCATTCTTTCAATAGCTTAATAAATGAAATTAGTTTTCTGGGAATATCTCATAAACTGTTGGTTTTAGGACCTTAAAATGTGGATTTCGGGGCCCGTAGGGCTCCCGAGTTTTGTTTCTCACATCGAGACGCTGAAAATGAGCTTTGTCTCGTCTTTCTACGCACAATTCAGCATGGATTTTTAGGGGGTAGGCCCTCTTTTATGAGAGGTTTGGAGAAAAGTTACATGAATGATTACTTTAGTGCCTCTGATGGACATCTGTACCAAATCTTACGTTGATCCACTCAGCCGATCTCGAGTGATGCGCGTGCAAAGTTGTACACAGACAAACAAACAAACAAACAAACAGACAGACAAAAATTTTGTTTTTGCGCGCAACCGTCATAAACCAGTCTAAAACGCGTTAATAACTCAAATTTCCCTGGAAATTCAGAAAAAAACAGACAAACTTTCATTCTTATATATATAGAGAGAGAGACGAGGCTGGGAGACCCCGTACCAGACCATACCAAGACTTTTAAATTCATGGCAGAGCTGGGGATCGAACTCGGTACCTCGGGGGTGACAACCAACAATGCTAGCCACTGCGCCACGAGGTGGTCTTTATTAGTTTATTAAATGAAATTAGTTTTCTGGGAATATCTCAGAAACGTGGTTTAAGAGCCTTAAAACTTAGTAGCCACTGACGGGCTGAAAATGAGTTTTGCTCGTGCTTGTACGCCATAATACAATGATAATAATTATTATAATTTAATAATATAGGGATAGGGATATAATAGTTCTTTAGTACCCCTTGACCCCCCTTAAGCGCATTATATACTTATTGGTGAATTTTACAGCTTAAGTTGGTTCCGTGATAACCTTATAGCCGTTTCCGAACGCTCACAGTAATGTAATAAATGGAATGGCATTGCGTCTTACAAAAATAGATGGACTTCAGAGATCGTGTTGCCATGGTTACCGGCCTGCATTCTTTTAATAGCTTAATAAATGAAATTAGTTTTCTGGGTATATCTCAAAAACTGTTGGTTTTAGGACCTTAAAATGTGGTTTTCGGGGCCCGTAAGGCCCCCGAGTTTTGTTTCTGACATTGAGACGCTGAAAATGAGCTTTGTTACGTTTTTCTACGCCCATTTCAGCATGCATTTTAAGGGGTTAGGCCCTCTATTATGAGAGGTACGGAGATGAGTTACATCAATGATTACTTTCGTGCCTCTGATGGACTTCTGTACCAAATTTTATGTTGATCCACTCAGCCGTTCTCGAGTGATGCGCGTGCAAAATTGTACACAGACAAACAAACAGACAAAAAGACAGACAAAAATTTTGTTTTTGCGCGCAACCGTCATAAACCAGTCTAAAACGCGTTAATAACTCAAAATTCCGTGGAAATTCCGAAAAAACCGACAAACTTTCATTTTTATATAGAGATGAAAATATCAAGCGTTTTACACAATTGCTAATGCGCATGGAACATTTTGATCACACGGTATATTTTAATAATGTAATTATCCGGCTCTGTGGCTAAATGGTTAGCGCGCTAGGCTTTGGCCCAATGTGCCCCGGGTTCGATTCCTGGCCGGGCCATCAGAGATTTTAATCTCCTGGGGTTAATTCCCGTGGCTCGGGGTCTGGGTGTGTGTGACGTCATCATCACTTCATCCTCATTACGACGCGCAGGTCGCTCACGTGCGATAAGTACCGTAGTATCCTACAGCAAGACAAGAAAGTTCTTAACATGCCGAAACACCTTGAACATTAGTTGAGGGGTCTAGATGCAAAAGCTCACATTCTCCACTTTTGTTCGAAATTGAGTTAGCAAGGTATTCTTATACTTCGTTCCAAACTACACACGACTATCTTAGTGCTGAAAAGCCAAACTCACAATATCCAATGGATTTCAAATGCCAAACACTCAATTTAGATGCAAAACTAACATTCTCCACACTGTTTAGTTGCAAAGAGCACATTCTCCCTGTTGGCCAATCACAAGACAGCTTCTGGTCATGTGACTTTCTACAGCTGCAAGCCAGTATTATTATTGTCTGTTCAACTCGTAACCTCTACGTAATAAATTAAAAATATAAGTGTGTTCCAACAATGCAATTGGTTTCATTTGTCTACATTTTTCACAAATTTGGCCAACTTGTCTATTGTTTTGTCTGAAGTAATTATTATTATTTATTTATTTTTTGTCAAAAGTAACATTCTCCAACTTATTCAGACACAAAACTCACAGTCTCCAATGTTTGTATACAGAAGTCACATTCTACAAAATTAAAACCTATTTTTCAGATAAATTAATATAAATAATGAAACATTGTTTATACAAGAAGGTGTAATTAAGTATAGCCTGCAACTTAAGCAAAGTCTCTTAGAGATTCCATTAGTTACATACATTTAAGATTTTTTTTAGTTCCAGTAAAATTTGAAAAAGTGGAGAACGTGAGTTTTCCATCTAGACCCCTCAGTTAATGAATGATTTGCTTTCCAAATCAGCTCCATCGTACGACATTTTATTACTGCATATAGCTGTTGTTTTCTTAAGGACTTATTCACCTCGTGGCTAGCATTCTTCACTACCATCGCAGGAGCCCGGGTTCGATTCCTGGCTCTGCCAAGATATTTAATTCTGGTCTGAGGGCTGGAACGGGGTACACTCAGCCTCGTGAGGTAAAACTGATGAGAGGTGGGTTTGATTCATATCTCAGCCATCCTGATAGTGGTTATCCATGGTTTCCCACTTCTACTCCAGGAAATTGCCAGGATGGTCCCTAACATAAGGCCACGGTCGCTTCTTGGCCAAATCCTAACTCAATTACGAATACACACACTAGCACAGACATTACAGTGAAACAGGTTATCAGAAAAGTTTTACAGTCACCCAAGTATACGGGGCTACATGATCACAATCAGTAGACTTTAACCGGGGGAGTTAGCCGTGGTATTTACGGCATGACTGTTGGCAGTCGCTCACATCCGGGAGGCGAGGAGGTTCGAATCCCCCCACCGGCAACCTTGAAGATGGTCTTCTGTGGTTTCCCATTTCCTTCCAGGCAAATGCCGGGGTTGGTCCTTAACTATAGGCCACAGTCGCTACCTTCCAACTCCTCGTCCTTCCATTCAAACTTTCCTCCCCAACGGTACTTGTAGCTTACCCATTGGGTGTCCGTCTCGAAGCAGCTACAAACTGGCGAGCCGAACATGTCCTCGGACACTCCCGGCACTAAAAGCCATACGCAAAATAAAGTAGACTTGAGTGAGTGTATGATAACCTGTCTTATTGTGGTCATCATCAGCTTTCCACGTGCTAGTTTGACGTCCATAGGGGTTTTGATGTATTTTGGCTGCATTACATTCTCTTTTATCAATATCCTAAGTTTTTGAAGGGTCAGTACGTTTGTATTCTTTATTATCCCACAAATGACAATCCACATTGCACAACATAATAAACACGAACACAAAATATGAAACACAGTTGCCCCTTATCTATCAACAACAACATCAACCATTCACTCAAACAACCAGGGAGAAAATTACCACTAGCTTTCATTCTTTCAACCATTCACACAATCCCAAATTTCAAGAAATATTCAAATAATTGTTTACAGGAATTAAGAACTCTCCAAACGGTGAGCTGCAAACACAGAATGGGTTAATCAAACAAATGCAATGACTGGAAGATGAAAGTTCAGAAACTGGAGAAAGATAATACAAAAGTAACATTCGGGGATGTCTCTTCTCATCTGCTGTAACATAATTGAAGAGTCCGGCGCAAAAATGGGGGAGCTCCACGTTTTGGTGAAATTCATGTGTTGATGATTTCATACAGTAACAAGTAGTTCCGTGAAGAACTAAAGCCTATTTTCATATAACCTACTTATGTTAATTGCCACTATCAACATACAAAATTTCAGTTTGATTGCAGTAATAGATTCGTAGATTTTGAGAAGCGGCTAAATATTGTGGATGGACGCCATGATGGATTTTTATATATGTATGTCTTAGAGTTATGTACTGTTACATGAAGATTATTGTGTACGTGTAGTATTCAAACTTCAATCGCATGATTAGGATACAAGAAACAAAAAAAAAGATTTTAAAATTTCACACAGCTGCTATCTTGTGGTTATGGAAACAATTGAACTAAATTAAATACCAATGCATTGCAATGTGTATAAATATTTGCTGTACCAAGTTTCATTGCGTTTGGATTATTAAGTGGCGAGAAAAGTCTATTTAAAACATTCAAATTCGCTTGGCCGCCATGTTCGTTTTGTGGTCAACCGGTTTTTGATAGTCTCATAGGTGAACTTCCATGAGTACCGTTTATCTCCGTACAAAATTTCAGGGTGATACCGGTAATAGTTTCAGAGATATAGAATGCAGAGGAAATATTTCGCACAGCCACTATGTTGGATTGGTGAGACGTAACAAAATTTAAAGGGAACAGTTGGTGTCGTCCGGAATTCTGCTATGAACTTACCGAGTTTCATTGAAATCGCTCCAGCCGTTTAGACGTTATTAGGCGGAACACACTCACACGAATCACACACGCCCACACACACACACGGACAAAAGGTGATCTCATAAGCCTATTTTTTTTTCATAAATGAAAATAGGCTAAAAATTAATCAAGATATTATGGCAGAGGACCTGTGTGGTCCCGCTTGTTAGTTAGGGTGGTAAAGCTGATCCATTGTTTGAGTGTCCAAAAGCAATGTGGCTCCTTATGAAGTACGGATATTTTCCTAAAAAAAACTGAAAATACCTTTAAGTTGGCAAAGATTTATTTGTCATCGACTAAACTTCCATTCTGCAATGATATTAGTGCTTTCAAAAATTAAACTGACCTGCAACTCAAAAACTGAGAATTGCTAATGAAGAATGCTTTAATGTGGGATTTTCAGGTAGAATATTACTGTAGAATGTATCGATTTGCAAGTTGAATATTACTGTAGAATATATCGATTTGCAAGTAGAATATTATTGTAGAATGCATCGATTTGCAAGTAGAATATTACTGTAGAATGTATCGATTTGCAAGTAGAATATTACTGTAGAATGTATCGATTTGCAACTAGAATATTACTGTGGAATGTATCGATTTGAAAGTAGAATATTACTGTAGAATGTATCGATTTGCAAGTAGAATATTACTGTAGAATGTATCGATTTGCAATTCGAATATTACTGTAGAATGTATCGATTTGCAAGTAGAATATTACTGTAGAATGTATCGATTTGCAAGTAGAATATTACTGTAGAATGTATCGATTTGCAACTAGAATGTTACTGTAGAATGTATCGATTTGTAACTAGAATATTACTGTGGAATGTATCGATTTGCAAGTAGAATATGGCTGTAGAATGTATCGATTAGCAAGTAGAATACTACTGTAGAATGTATCAATTTGCAAGTAGAATATTACTGTAGAATGTATCGATTTGCAACTAGAATATTACTGTAGAATGTATCGATTTGCAACTAGAATATTACTGTAGAATGTATCGATTTGAAAGTAGAATATTACTGTAGAATGTATCGATTTGCAAGTAGAATATTACTGTAGAATGTATCGATTTGCAAGTTGAATATTACTGTAGAATATATCGATTTTCAAGTAGAATATTATTGTAGAATGCATCGATTTGCAAGTAGAATATTACTGTAGAATGTATCGATTTGCAAGTAGAATATTACTGTAGAATGTATCGATTTGCAACTAGAATATTACTGTAGAATGTATCGATTTGAAAGTAGAATATTACTGTAGAATGTATCGATTTGCAAGTAGAATATTACTGTAGAATGTATCGATTTGCAATTCGAATATTACTGTAGAATGTATCGATTTGCAAGTAGAATATTACTGTAGAATATCGATTTGCAAGTAGAATATTACTGTAGAATATCGATTTGCAAGTAGAATATTACTGTAGAATGTATCGATTTGCAAGTAGAATATTACTGTAGAATGTATCGATTTGCAACTAGAATATTACTGTAGAATGTATCGATTTGAAAGTAGAATATTACTGTAGAATGTATCGATTTGCAAGTAGAATATTACTGTAGAATGTATCGATTTGCAATTCGAATATTACTGTAGAATGTATCGATTTGCAAGTAGAATATTACTGTAGAATATCGATTTGCAAGTAGAATATTACTGTAGAATGTATCGATTTGCAAGTAGAATATTACTGTAGATTGTATCGATTTGCAACTAGAATATTACTGTAGAATGTATCGATTTGTAACTAGAATATTACTGTGGAATGTATCGATTTGCAAGTAAAATATGACTGTAGAATGTATCGATTAGCAAGTAGAATATTACTGTAGAATGTATCAATTTGCAAGTAGAATATTGCAGTAGAATGTATCGATTTGCAAGTAGAATATTACTGTAGAATGTATCGATTTGCAACTAGAATATTACTGTAGAATGTATCGATTTGAAAGTAGAATATTACTGTAGAATGTATCGATTTGCAAGTAGAATATTACTGTAGAATGTATCGATTTTCAAGTAGAATATTACTGTAGAATGTATCGATTTGAAAGTAGAATATTATTGTAGAATGTGTCGATTTGCAAGTAGAATATTACTGTAGAATGTATCGATTTGCAAGTAGAATATTACTGTAGAATGTATCGATTTGCAAGTAGAATATTACTGTAGAATGTATCGATCTGCAACTAGAATATTACTGTAGAATGTATCGATTTGCAAGTAGAATATTACTGTGGAATGTATCGATTTGCAAGTAGAATATTACTGTAGAATGTATCGATTTGCGAGTAGAATATTATTGTAGAATGTATCGATTTGCGAGTAGAATATTATTGTAGAATGTATCGATTTGCGAGTAGAATATTATTGTAGAATGTATCGATTTGCAAGTAGAATATTACTGTAGAATGTATCGATTTGCAACTAGAATATTATTGTAGAATGTATCGATTATGTTCTAGTATACTGCATATTTACATAAAAATGACGTGGCTCCAACCTTAGTTTATATTTTGACCATATAATAGTGCATTTTGCAACGAGCCTATAATTGCAATAATTAAGACATGAGTATGTTTATAAAACGAGCGTATGCGAGTTTTGTAATTTCCATACGAGTGTCTTAATTACCATTATAGGCGAGTTGCATACGACTGTTTATGTTCGACGATAATTATTATAACTACTTTATGTTCGAACATAAATATTCATAAATATCTGTCGATATTTTGACAGTTTTATGTACTGAACAGAGCGCATGAGACGCAGAGAATGCCTTGTATTTGACCATAGCCTCCTCGATTACTCTACTATGACACTAGGACAGGCAGTGAAATTTATATTAGAAGGCCGTGGAACACAGCGCATCTAATTTTCTAATTGGTCAAACAACTGTTTATTGAGCTCTGATTGGTGGGAGAAACTATTTCATAATGAAAAATAGTGTTATAATGAGCCTCATTATAGTACAGTTTTCTGACATATAATAGTCAGGGTCGAACATAAATGTATGAAATCCACAGCCTGCTTCCAGTCTCCGACCGGGTCAGGAATGGAATGAATGAAGCCCCCATCTAGCGGCGAGGATATGAACTGTGCCGGCTGCCGAGGCCTGACGCACTCCTCTGGGGCAATGATTAAATGAATGACAGATGAAATGAAATGATAGTGGAGAGTGTTGCTGGAATGAAATTTGACAGGGAAAACCGGAGTACCCGGAGAAAAACCTGTCTGCCACCGCTTTGTCCAGCACAGATCTCACATGGAGTGACCGGGATGTGAACCACGGACCCAGCGGTGAGAGGCCGGCGTTCTGCCGCCTAAGCCACGGAGGCTTCGAACATAAATGTATAATTATGTTAAATGAATACACGCTGTTAGTAAGTTATTGTTGTTTTAAGGGACGAAACAGTGATGTCATCTGATTAAATACACTCTAATAGTCGGTGTAGTTGACTAGTATGTTCTGAGAAAATGAAAGAATGTTTAGGTAACATTTGAATTTTCAGTGGAGTTTTTCTTATTTCCCAAGAGTGTGGAACCACCCCGTTTTTGCACCGGATCCTTCAATTGTAATGACCTTGATGTTCTTCCCTTGAAACAACTTCCAATAATGACTGTATGAAGATTGCCAGTTTATAAAATGTGCTGATACTGCAGTCGACTAAGAGAAGGTGAGCCGCATTATGGACCCTTTGTCGCCTCGTTTGTGGGGATTAATTGGGTGGGCCCGTGGTAACGAGGATATCGTTCACAGGCTCCTGGGAGCTGCGTCAGCAAGTGTGCTCGTTCCGCTAGGTGCTGATACACTCAGCTTACTATAAACACTCACAACCTGATAAGTTTATTTCGATCATTCACTATTCATTCATTTACCGTAAAATGATTAATGTAAAACTTTTGGAGTGGAATTCAGATTTTAATGCAAGTCATCACAGTCATGAATCGACCAGGATTATATATATATATATACAGTGTGGTCCACCAGCCCCCCTTTTTTTTTTTTTTTTTTTTTTTTTTTTTTTTTGGAGGAAGGCAACCCAACTAACGCGTATATCACAGTCATCCTAAACACATTAGTACCTGCTCCTTTACGTCCATTGTACAATTTATCGTTGAGTACATCCTCGCGAATATAGTAGAAATCAATAGTGGCAGTGTTCTTTCAATGACCTCAAATATAATGCATGATTGAAACGATCAGAGCTCCGAATAACACCTTCTTACGTTTGGACAGGAAGTGTCTACGAATAAATTCAATACGTGCCAGCAATACAACATGGTTCTCGGTAGCTATGGTGGCTAAAACAAGAATTGCTAGAGTAGCGTCAACGAAGTCGCAGTGTATTAGGTTCGAACCTTGAACTAGTACCTTTTTTTTGCTTAATGTCGTTTATTGTGGATGTATTATGGACGCATATCTATCTGTTCCAACGAGTGATTTTTTATTTGGTCCTCAAAGGACCGTACTTATCCGATCCCAGCCTGATTGGACGATGATATAATGATCTGTAGAACGAAAGCAAGGTATCCTGTATATTCATGGGAGCAAGTGTTCGAAATTTTGACCACCTTTGTTTAAAGGAAAACTCCAACTCACTCAGACGACCCACATAACAAATAGATTTGTTATGTGGGTAGGCTAACGAATAAATACATCAGACCGAAACTATAATTTCTTTCAACGGCGTCTGTGCGAAAAGCGCTTGCTATACAATTACAGTAATAGTTAGAGAGGTTTTAAGGGGCGGAACTACAAGGTCATCTGCCCCAAACATACAGTAAATACAGATAATTATAACATTATTGGTTTTACGTCCCTCTTAACTGCTCTGGTTTTTAGATACGCCGGGGTGCCAGAATTTTGCTCCGAAGGGGATCTTCAACGTTCCAGTAAATCTACTGACACGGCTCCCTGGCATTTGCGCACCCTCAAATACCAGCTGACTGCGCCAGGATACGAACCTGCAACCTTGGGCACAGCAAGCGAGGACGTTACCGCTGAGCCTCGCAGCAAGGCAGTAATTACAGAACGTGTCAAATTATTATAAATATTGAACTATTATAATTCTAATTATCACGAATAGAGTCGCCTCCGTTGCATACTAGTCAGCGTGATTAGCTGCCACCCCAGATGTCCTGGGTTCGATTCCCGGCTCTGCAACGAAATTTGAAAAGTGGTATGAGGACTGGGACGGGGTCTACTCAGCTTTGGGTGGTCCTAATGAGTAGAGGGGGTTCGATTCCCACCTCAGCCATCCTCAAAGTGGTTTTCCGTGGTTTCCCACTTCCCCTTCGGGCAAATGCCGGGATGTTACCTACCGTACGGCCACGGCCGCCTCCTTCCCTCTTCCTCTCCAATCCCTCCCGATCTGCCCCTCCCTTCCCATCCCTCAAAAGGACCCTGTTCGCTTTGCAGGTGAGGCTGCCTGGGCGAGGTGCTGATTCCACCTCCCCAGTTGTATCCCCAGACGAGATGTTTCAAGCTCCAGGACACTGCGCGTAGAGGCGGTAATGATGGGATCCCTCGCTGAGTCCGTAGGAAAACCTAACCTGGAGGGTAAAATCGACTTAAAAAATAATAATTATAACGAATAGTATCCATCCATGGTTTTGAACAGTATTTAGTGAAAATAACCATTTAAATAAGAACAAGAAAATAACTTTCCCTATCGTCTTCGTAGATAATGTGAACAAAACCAAGTTGAAATCTTGCTGCACGAGGTAGGGAGGGTCTGATAAAATGGTTAAAAAGAATTTAAACAATCTGCCGTTGGACAGTCTTGAACCCGGGATCTTCAAAAGAGCGAGCGGGCGGAATAACACTTGCACACATTTCCAACACACTCTGGAGGTTTTAGTTGCGCTTCTTATTAACGCGTATTGTAAAATATTCAATTATTACAGTTAGATCTTAAATATTGATTGGAATGCATTCATTCAGTACCTGGCATGTTTTCTAATTTACTTAAAGCAAGTTTCGCGACCGCTTTGCGTTAATAAGGCGAATGAACTGAAAATAATGCCCTCAAACGACAGCCCTTCGGTTTTATTTCGTACAACTTAGCGTACAAAATGCTAGCGTGTGATACACTTCGGTCATACAAGCAGGTGTACTGACGAAGAGAACAGAATCATACAGGATTTTGTACCAGTGATCACAGCAGCTTCCTTGCCAGCGAGTGTCGTGTGATACAGGCCTAAAGATATGCTATGACTTTTTGTTAATATTTAATAACAAAACAATATGTTCGGTAAAGAACATATAGCCTACTTTCTCCTAAATGCATGGGTATTGTTATAACTCTTTGTCCTTTTCAAGGAGTATAATTGAATGTTGGTTGTAGTAGCTTCTTGAAATACAACGTGCTATACGGATATTATACATGAATATGATGTGCCCTTTGCTAGTGCTACCTCTGTAAAAAAATCATTCAATTCGGCTTCACCGTGTTTGAATTGATATGAGGAATCAATTTGCACACATACATGGCCGCTATCTGCAAACTGTTGGACTGATGACCTTGTAGTTCAGTCAAAAGGTGCTTCCCACAAAAAGGTACGTTGTTGAAAAATTTGGTAGGGATCAAATGATTAGGTTGGTCGTAATTTGATTTAAGCTTTTAACATTTGGGTGGCCGCCATTCCGTTTCCGTCAAGATGGCGGCGATATAAAACATGACACTGAGGTGGCCTTTGCTTGTGCTACCTCTGTACCAAACTGCGATCCATTCGGTTTCACCGTGTTTGAAAAGATAGGGGGAATCGATTTGCACACATACATGGCCGCTATCCGCACATTATTGGCCTGATGACCTTGTAGTGTTGTCAAAAGATTCTCTATACATAAAGGTAAGTTGTTGCAAAATTTGGTAGAGATCAGATTATTAGGTTGGTCGTAATTTGATTCAAGCTTTTAACATTAGGATGGCCGCCATTACGTTTTCGTCAAGATGGCGGCAATATAAAACAAGACACTGGAGTGCCCTTTGCTAATGCTACCTCTGTACCAAATTTCGTTCAATTCGGTTTCACCGTGTTTGAATTGATAGGGGGAATCAATTTGCACACATAAATGGCCGCCATCTGCAAACTAATGGGCTGATGACCTTGTAGTTCCGTTAAACGACGCTCGCTATAAAAGTATATGTTGTTGCAAAATTTGGTAGAGATCGGATGATAAAGTTAGTCGTAATTTGATTTAAGCTTTGAACATTTGTGTGGCCATCATTACGTTTCCGTCAAGATGGTGGCGATCTAAAACATAACACTGAGGTGTTTTACGCTAGTGCTACCTCTGTACCAAATTTCGTTCAATTCGGTTTCACCGTGTTTGAATTGATAGGGGAATCGATTTGCACACATACATGGCCGCCATATGCAAACTGTTCGGCTGATGATCTTGTAGTAAGGTCAAAATATGCTTCACACAAAATGGTATGTTGTTGCAAAATTTGGTATATATCAGATTATTAGTTTGGTCGTAATTTATTTATGCTTTTAACATTTGGGAGGCCACCATTTCGTTTTCATCAAGATGGCGGCGATATAAAACATGACACTGAGGTGTCCTTTGCTAGTGCTACCTCTGTACCATATACCGTTCAATTTAGTTTCACCGTGTTTGAATTGATAGGGGAAATCGATTTGCACACCTACATAGCCACCATCTGCAAACTATTGGGCTGATTTCCTTGTAGTTTAGTCAAAAGACGCTCGCCATATAAATATATGTTGTTGCAAAATTTGGTAGAGATCGGATGATTAGGTTATTCATAATTTGATTTAAGCTTTGAACATTTGGGTAGCCGCCATCACGTTTCCGTCAAGATGGCGGTGATATAAAACATGACACTGAGGTGCCCTTTGCTAGTTCTACCTCTGTACCAAATTTCGTTCAATCCGGTTTCACCGTGTTCGAATTGATAGAGGGGGGGGGGGGAAGGACAGACATTCAGAGTACACACACTCACACACACAGACACACAGTCACACACAGACAGACACACAATTTTTGGCCCTGTGTAGATCATCTTAAGTCTAATTTCATTTTTTGCAAATATCGAAAGTATGCTAATAACACCATGGGAATTTCTAAGGAATACGTATACTTCGATGCAAGCACTGGCGATCAGTATATCCTTCGATATGTTGTTGTTTTGTTTCATCCGAGGGGCTAGAACATCGCGGTCATTTAGCCCCGTTTACTTGGGTGTGTGTGTAGAATTTGTCTGATAACCTGAGTTATTGCGAGCTAGTAATGATGTGTGCATTGGCAATTAAGAATTGGGAAGGAGGCGGTCGTGGCCTTAAGATAGAATCCGTCCCGGAATTTGGCCGGAGTAGAAGTGGGAAACCACGGAAAACCATTTCCAGGATGGCTGAGGTGGGAATCGAATCCACTTCTTCTCATATTTGCTTCACGAGGCTACGAGTACCCAATTTCAGCCCTCAGACAAGTATTACATTTCCTGGCAGAGCTGGGAATCGAACCCGGACCTCCGGAGCAACATTTCGATATGTTATGTTAATATTCATGCCAGTATTTTAATTTTCTGCCATTACAGGTCACGTGGCATAACGCACCAATTCGATCGTATTCTCTTTATAAATCATCAAAATTCAACGTACTCTTCACAAAAATACGTCGTAAGGCAATACATGTGGCAATGTAGTTAAATCCCGACTAAAATGGAATGTGGGCTTTTGTTCAAAAAAGTATGCCTACTACTAGATTCGAAGCAGCATTAGACCCACTCGCGCCCACCACGTACTCCAGAAGCAATTGCTTCCAGGTAATGCCAAGAATTTTCACCTCATTTACTATCCGGAACCAGGGCTGTTGTGTAATCACTGAGTTAGTATTGAGCGGAAGCAAAGCAGTTTTCTGGGGGTTCGATTGTGCTCCAGAGGCGATATGGTAGAGCTGAAGGACGCTATCGATGTGGGAGATGTCTTCATTATTGCGGATCAATATTGATACGTCATCAGCATAGGCGCACATGCCAAAAACATGTGTGGACAGTTTGTAACCCTGTAGCTTCACCTGGGTAGTCCGAATGAGCGGTTCAAGGCCAATGAAAAAAAGTAGCATGGAAAGGGGACATCCTTGCCTAACTGATCGTTGTATTGGAATCAGAGGGGAAAGAAAACCGTTGACGAGCACTCGAGACGTAGCATTACAATTTATCATACGAATGTAGTCAATAAGGATTGTAGGAAAATCAAAGTGTTGCAAGACCATGTACAAGTATTCATGACTGATGCGGTCGAAAGCTTTATCAAGATCTAAAGTGAGAAAACTCATTGGCTCAGTGGGGAGCATTTCGGCTTTTAGGTGTAGGTCCCGTAGTATCGCTAAGTTTGTTAACAGAGTTCTTCCAGGAATACTGCAACATTGTTCATCACCAATGATATCATGTAGAACAGTCTTCAATCGGCATGCAAGTACTTTGGTAAGGACTTTATAATCACTGCAGAGCAGAGTAACTGGTCGGAAGTCACCAACTGCCATGGGAGAGGATGTTTTTGGTATGAGGACTATGGTACCCTCGTGATGAGATTGACAAAGAGCACGAAGTTGGAGAATGGTACGCAAGACGTGACAAAATTATTTGCCAATGAGAGGCCAGAAGTGTTTATACAGTTCATATGGCAGTCCATCAATGCCAGGTGAGCGGTTATTTGGGAGGTGCTTAACCACAGAGTGAATCTCTTCATCCGTAATATCCGCGCTGAGCAGAGTTTTGTTGTCCGGAGATAGTTGGGTACTGCAAGATGAAAGCAGTAGGGTCACCTGCTGTGGATCAATTGGAGCCTTAGCGTAGAACCGTTGATAAAATAATGATATTTCACTACGTATAGCGTCAGGGGAGGTGACGACACTTCCAGTACTGGTGCGGAGGCGGTGGATATATTTACGTTGCCGCTCACGTTGTCCTTTGGCGATATGGTATACACTTGCACTTTCGTCCGAGAGCACTGTACGATCTTTTAAAGCCACGTTTATATGAGCGAGCGTTCGTTGCTGTAGAGACAGGAGCTTGGTTTTAACTTCCCGAATCTGGTCATACATACGCTCCCCAGCATCAGATCTTTGCTGGAGCTGGCGAAGAACTCGATAGTAAAATTCAACTGTATCCCGTCTTTCCCGACCTCGTTGGTAGGATATGTTCTTAAAGACGCGGCGGATCCCTGGTTTAACTAAAGTATCTCACCAGTCTGCACATTCGCGAAAGTTGCATTTTTGTTGGACCCATCGAGTCCAGTGTTGTCTGAAAATATATTGGCATTCCTCCTCCAGTAACAGCGAGCAATTCAGTTTTCAATAACCTCTTCCTATGTGAAAAATGGGATGGGGGTAAGAGATTGTACATACGACTGCATGATGGTTAGTGAAACTGGCAGGTACCACTTCATATCGTCTAAATAGATAAGTTCCTGGGAAAAGTAGATGCGGTCAATTCGTGATGAGGAGTTGTGACTTATACAGGTGTAATGGGGCAGGGGCACCCTTAAACTAACCACAGCATCAATGAGGTGTAGGGAGGTAAGGAGGGTCCTGAGAGCCGGGTTGACACCTTGGTATGGACTAGTGGAATCCTCTGGGCGTTGAATACAATTGAAATCCCCTGCAAGAATAAGTTTTTCCTTAACGTCGTGCAGATGAGGCAGTATACTCTGTTGAAAGAACATTTTCAGTTCCACACGTTTATTGGACCCGGATGGGGCATATACATTTATCAGGGTGGTATTGTTTATGTGTCCAGATATTATGCGTCCTGATGGATGACATAGCACACCTTCGAGTGGGATATCATGTCTTATGAGGAATCCGGTCCCTCTATTCTTAGTACCGGTATTGATGTATTGTTTGTAGAAGGCAGATATGGGCAAACAGGGTATAGCAACTTCTTGAATGAAGGCAATGTCATTGTCTGCATCTCGAAGGAATCTCTCCAACATTTGAAATTTCAGAGGGCATTCTATTACATTGATATTCACAGTAGCCACAGTGAGAAATTGCGCCATTAAGAGAAGTATAAAAGCTGTGCTAGACATACTGGAAGGTAGACTCGAGAAAAACAAGTAGTTCCGTGAAGAACTATACAGCCTATTTTCATATATCCTACTTATGTTAATTGCCTCTATCAACATACAACATTTCAGTTTAATTGCTGTAACAGATTCGTAGATATTGAGAACCGTCTAAATATTTCAGATGGTCGCCAGGTTGGATTTTTATTTTTGTACTATTACATTAAGATTATTGTGTACGTGTGGTATTCAAACTTCAATCGCATGATTAGAACACAAGAAGTAAAAACGAGATTTTTAAATTACGCACAGCAGCCATTTTGTGATTATGCTAACAATTGAGATAAATTAGATGCCAGTGGATCAACATTTGTATAAGCATTTAATGTGCAACCTTTAACGGCACTCGGATAGTTAATTCGCGAGAAACGTCCATTTAAATATTTATACTTCGCGTCGCCGCCATGTTGGATTTGTACTCACCAGGTTACAGAAAGTCCTATAGGTGAACATATGTTCATAGTCTCTATGAACATAAAAAAAAATCAGTTTGGTTGCTGTAAAAGATTCATAGATATTGGGAACCGTCTAAATATTTCGGAAGCTCGCCATTTAGGATTGTTATATGTATAGGCCATAGAGTTATGTACCATTCAAGGACAATTATTGCCTAGGTTCATTATTCAAACTTTCACTTCGATCGCATGATTACGACACAAGAAATAAAAAAATAATTTTAAAATTTCGCACAGCCGCCATCTTGAGGTTATGTAAACAATTAAATTAAATTAGATGGCAGTGCATTACAATCTGCAAAATCATTTACTGTACTACATTTCACTGCGCTCAGAGAGTTAAATCACGAGAAAAGTATAGTAAAATATTTCAAATTCGCTTGGTCGCCATGTTCGTTTTGTACTTTACAGGTTTATGACATATACATAGGTAAACTTGTATCAGTACCCTTTATCGCCGTACAAAATTGCAGGGTGATATCTGTAATAGTTTCGGAGATATAGAATGTCATTGAAATATTTCGCACAGTCGCCATTTTGAGGTTATGTAAACAATTGAACTAAATTAGACTCCAGTGCATTAATATGTGTATAAACATTTGCTGTACCAAGTTTCATTACGTTTGGATAGTTAAATCGCGAGAAAAGTCTATTTAAAAGTCTCAACTTCGCTTGACCGCCATGTTTGTTTCGTAGTCATCAGGTTTTTGAAAGTCACATAGGTGAACTTCCAGTAGTCCCCTTTATCACCGTACACAATTTCAGGGCAGTATCGGTAATAGTTTCGGAGATATTGAATGCTAGTGAAATATTTCGCACAGCCGCCATGTTGGATTGGTGAGACGTAACAAAATTTGAAGGGCACGGTCGAGGTCGCCGGGAACAGTGCTATGAACTTACCAAGTTTCATTGAAATCGCTCCAACCGTTTAGATTTTCTTAGGGGGGGACCCACACACACCTCACACACACACACACACACACGCACACACACACGGACAAAAGGTGATCTCATAAGCCTATTTTTTCAAAATTGAAAATAGGCTAAAAAGATACGGGTGAGAAATATACTGGTGCACTATGTCAAATTAGGTTGAGATAGTTCCTTATGACTGCCATTCATAGGCCGGCTGTCAGCGTTTGAGAGCGTTCGTGGGTCCCTAGATGACGTAGAATGAAGATTTTGTTTATTTTTCACAGCTGCGGGAACGTTTGTAGAACCAGTTTGATTCTTCGGGGCTGGTACGGCAATCGAGGCATTTGTTTTAATCTTCTTAGATACGTTCTCAGATCCCCGATCAACCTGCTTAAGTGAGTCGGTAGGTACCAGAGAAGGTGGGGGCAGTGAAGACAAAATTTCTGTGGCAGCCTGTAGTGACGGTAGAGTTAGTTCTAAGGCTGTCATACAGGTTGCCGATAGCACAGGGACACTCTGTGGCTCGCTGATCTGGTCAGTGCAAGGTACCAGTTCTGCGTCATGTGTGTCCGAGGCCACTTCTGCTGGTGTCCCAGCTGACTGATCCATAAGCATGTTTTCATGTGACGTTTGTTGCGTCACAACATCCGAGTATTGGACACGTCGTTGTTGTGTAGGAGTTATACCGAGGGGAATCATTTTCTTTGGGCAGTTGATACGTAGATGTGTGTTAGCATTGCAAATTAAACAGGTCTGTTTCTGTCCATTATACGATATATAGCCAGAATGGCCACCAAAAGTCTCAGTGGAGGGGATATCTTGTTTGATTTCCATAGTGACTGCACGTATTCCATTATACACCGGGAACTGATAAGCAGATGACCATTGTTCTTTCCTGACGTCACTCACAGTGCCATATTTCGACAGGACGGATTTGAAAATGTCAGGAGGAACTTCGAGTGGGACATTAAATATACGCACTGTGGTAAAATTTGAATCCGCTGTGGAGAGCTTAACATTAGTCATTTCGCCTGAGTCATACTGAAATTTAATAGGAGCTGCAAAAGTATTTAGCAATTTCTGATAAGTAGATATGCTGATTACCTTGATGTACATGGTTCTTTCTTGCGCATTTAACTGGATGGCTTCTACTTGGTCGACAGTCAACCGGAGGGTATCGCTAATCCAGCGGTGAATTTCTCCTGGTGTGGGGGAGAACTCTGCCTGTTCCATTGACAGCGTACGTTGTTTTTCCTCTGGTATCCGGACATTATTTTCAGCGGGGATTTCTGGGTTTCTGGTTTTGTTGTCCTATCTGGAACACTACTTGAAAAAGTATTGTCCGAATGACACACGAAAGGTCAGTACACCCGTGGAACTATCGGAAGCACCGGTATTAGGAAGCGTACACTCTTCCAATGCGGTCACACAGCGCGCACACACGCACCTCACTCGGCCACGACTAGTGACCAACTCTACCCTCTCAGCCACCAACACATGGTAGATACTGTACGCTAAACGTGCTTTAGTTACTGTAGCCATCCCACCTCAAACGTTTAAGTTCATCTCAAAGTCTTCAATCACGGTTTATGGTGTTGATTTAACTTTTTACTATTACAGATCACGTGGCGTAAGCTATTAATTCGATCGTATTACGTGTATGTGTGTTATTTCAAGGAGCAGTAAGTCATATGTTAGTAGAATGGGCCATAGTATTTGGCGGGGAAAAGTTTAAGGTCGGTTTTTCTTTGCTAGACCCATGACCCAATTGCATTGCTGTCACACAGTCAGAGCGCAGAGCAAAATCAACCATCGGGAGAAATGCGATGTTAGTTGGGTTTCATAAAACTAAATAATAAGGGGCGGGTGGACCACACTGTATATATATATATATTTATTTACTTATATTTATTTATTTATTTATTTATCTAGCGTATGGCAACTGAAGAGCAACCAATACACAAAGTTTACAAATACTGAAAATCTACAAGTTAATGTCTAAGTCTTTAATCCATTGAAGGTCTGAAGCCGTCACCTCAAAGAAATCTTCTGGGCTTCCAGAATAAGCTCGTCTGCTGCAGCCTGTTACAATGTGTTTGATGGTCTTGTGTTCACTGCCACAGTCACATTGGGAAGTTGCCGCCAATCCCCATCGGTGGAGGTTCTCTGCACAGATGCCATGGCCTGTACGGAGCCTGTTAAGTGTCTTCCAAACACGTCGCGGTAGTTCCATGCCAACTGGCTGTGTACCTGGTCTAACGAGAGCCTGATAAACCACATTCCTGACCATTTCCTGTTCATGTTGAAATTCATTGCTTGCAACGATTCTGCGAGTATGATGGGTGGCCGTCTGGATTTTAATCGGCTATTTTTAAGTACAGGTACATCAGAGTGGATTGGAAGCCGAGGATTGATAATTAACTTTTTATATTCCTTCGGAGGGCGTTATATTTCCTCAGATTTGGTGGCGCTATGGGACTTAGAGGCGGTAGTCAGTGAAGAGGGGTAGGCTTTATGCACCCTGTTATTGCTCTCATTGCCACATTTATTTGCGAACAACAGGATTTTCATTAAGGCATTAAGATTACACAGTATGTTATCTTAAAAATTATACACTACTAACTTAAACTAACAGTAACTAAATACAACTAATTAAAATAACTAGGGGTGGAATTAAAACAGTACAGTACTAGTAATACAAATGTAATGCAAGGTTGACTGGGTGGAATGACACAGTGGTAACAATTCATGATTTACAATTTGGAAGGTTTGATACATTATTTCTGGAGAGAGGTTAGTAATTCCATCAAAAATACTGTCAAGGAAGTACTAAAATCTATGGCATTGTTTCTTTGAGCAACATTGTTGAAAATATTACATAGTCTGTTCAGCGGTGAATTTTTGTGGGCAGATGTCCTGATTCTTTTTTATTTCAAATGTGATATCATTTTATTATTACATAAAATGCGCACAAATGTGCATACACAAAGATGTATATCCTATGTACAGTGTATGATACATTTACATCTAGTTTTTGCTATAGTCGATGATTGACTTAATCCTCTTATGACATTTAGTTAGGTGGTATTTTTCATAATATTCGTTGCATAGTACGCTTATACATGCATTGTTTGGTTCGTGAAATTTGTCATTTCTACATATCTTGTGGTGATAGCCATGCACCGAAAGTCTGGTTAGCACCGATCGCAGTTCTTGGTTTGCTTTTGCCCATCTCCTGTCAATCATGGTGTCTGTAGCGTCAAAGTCTTTGGTTATTTATTTTGTTTTTTGTTTCCTTAACTCTATTAATTGAGATACTTGCTTGGTGTGAGGTAGGAGCAGCTTGAGTTTCAGGTCCTCTATGTAGAACGGTTCCCTTGACAGTTCATATACCAGTCTGGACGGGGTCGTTCTCGCTACTCCAAGTGCGCCCTTCAAATAACTCGATTTGATTTTCTCAAGGTTGGTAAGGTCCGTTAGGGTTAGTCTTTCCCATATTAGTTCAATGCCGTATGTTATAACTGATGATATTTTGGCATGAAATAGCGTAATGGCTGTTTGTAGAGAGAGTTTGGTGATGTTTTTGATTTCAAACATTCCTCTGATGGCGGCAGCAGCTCTTTCATGTATATGGACCCTGAATGAGTTGCATGTGGTCTGGAGTATTTAAAGTATTTAAAGGTATTAACTTTTTTGATGTCGTTATCTCCGAGTTTTACCTCGTCATTTGTTGCTAGCTTTCCTCCTATCCGAAATACCATGTGGACCGTCTTACTGTGGTTAAATGTGATATTGTTCCTTGAATTGATGCGTGGTATATGGAAATTGAAGAGAGAAAGGAATTCGGAATCAACAATTGAATTTTTTATAATTTTGAAAAGGAATTTCATAGCATCTGTTTTTCTTCGTAATTCTAAATGTCTACATCAATATTTATTAGCAGTTCCTGATATGGTATCAAGTGAGGATAGTTGACTGTTCTTTTAAAATGTAGATATTTTAGGAATTTCTTTTGTGTGTTTTCAATCATTGAGGTATAAGTCTTACATCTAGGACTCCATATAATGCAGCAAATTCTAGTTTCGGCCTGACTAGTGTGTTTTTAACTTCCATATGTCGAAATATTTGCAATTTATTTGTGTATTAAAAAAGTTTGTGCTGGTTACTTTAAATGCTCCTAGTCCGCACGTGCGAAGGAACAATGAAACATTTACCGTTCCATGTTCATGGGGAATATATTGTTCATTTTAATTGGAAATGTTATGTATAACGAAGCGTCTCGAATTGAGTTTCATAAATACGATATTATCAACCATATGTTTGTACATACCATACGATATACTATCAGAGTTGGCCTATTACACCAAGCTTAAAAGAGGGTAAAAGAAAGTAGACTGATAGAGTTAAGTAAACCTATCTATCCAGCTATCTTAGTCAAATCTGGTCGAAGTCATCAGATTTTAAGATCGTTAAAAATCCATCAGTATGCCTTCCTTCAGCGGGACCATGTCATACATTTATGGCATGTAGGCTATAAGAACCTTTCAATAATTTCAATTGTGCGAAACAAAATTTATAGGTTAGATTTGATTAATGCTCATAAGTTCCTACGCTCGTCGCAAGGTGCTGGTTGCGATGGCATCTAGTAACCAAGTTCAGTACTAGTTGTCGTTGACGGTCGCGTTTGGTAGCAAAATTTGAACTACTTGGAAATTGATCATCTGCAGTCCTTCTACCTGAATCACAGATAACACACACTAATACAGCCATCACAATTAACACCAGTTATCAGACAGATTCTACACACACCCAAAGTACACGGGGCTACATGACCGCGGAGTTGCAGCCCCTAAACTGAGGAACCAACCAAACATTACCATGCTGTTCACTGATTCTCTCAAGTACGCGCTTTCACCTCTTCGATCACCCCATTGCTTCATTCATTTCTTCCCCCATTTAGTCAAATAAATGTGTTTATCAACCACTCATTAACTCAATTTCTTTACACAATGTATTACTTTTTAATGAACGACTTGTATCTTGGAAGGGATAAATTATTGGCATCTCCTGTCAGTGTATTCCGTAACCGCTCAGAGCGGTTGTTAAAGCCGTTGCTACGAGCAAAGTCTCGTCCTGTCCCTACTGAGCGATGGTTGGTTGGTTCTTAAGTTTAGGGGCTGCGACAACGCGGTCATGTAGCCCCGTGTACTCTGGGTGTGTGTAGAATCTGTCTGATAACCGGTGTTGATTGGGATGACTATATTAGTGTGTGTTATCTGTTTTTTTTTTAAATTTAAGTACTGCAACTTAGAATTTTTCAAATAGTTCCTACTTTTGCCGCCAAGCGCCACCGTCAACGATTACTAGGCCAAATTCAGAACTTAGCTACTAGACACCACCGCAGTCGCCTCATGGCAACGAACATAGAAACCTAAGAGCGTTGTTTATATTCTTATCCAATTTAGCTTCACACAGGTGCAATTAGTGGAGGAAGGCATACTGAGGGATTTTAACGCTCAAAAAAAAATATATATAAAAATCCGACGGCTTCGGCCGGGTTTGAACCCGCTATCTTGGGCATAGAAGCTCAGCATGCTACCTACTACGCCACCGAAACGGCTCTACTGAGCTATATGGCAGTATTATGTAGTTAGCGTATGGCTGTTAGTGTCGGGAGTGTCCGAGGACATGTTCGGCTCGCCAGAGGCTGTAGCTACTTCCAGCGGACACCCATGGGGTGAGCAACAAGTTCAGTTGAATTTCAAGTAGTTCCATCTTCCGCTACCAGATGTCACTAAAACCTAGTGGTGAACGTTGGAACTTTGATAGAGCGTTTCAATTAAATCTAACCTACAATTTAGCTTCACACAAGTTTAATTAGTGGAAGGTTCTTTTATATGCCATAAATCTATATCATGGGGCCACGTGCTTTATTTTTCCTCCAAAGAAAGGCATACTGAAGGATTTTAACGCTCTTAAAATATCCGAAAACGTCGGCCGGGTTTGAACCCGCGACCTTGGGCATAGAAGCTCAGCATGCTAACGACTACGCCACCGAAGCCGCTAATAATAATGATAATAATAATATCGTATGGCCTCAGGTGCCGGGTGCAAGCTTTGTTAATTGCCGCCCAGAGGGCAACTTGCATGTCGAAGTTTATCGTTCCTTGAAGCACTATGAAAGTCAAGGAGGTTAGATATCTAAGCTCCTTGACACTATAGCGCTTTCTAGTAGAGAAATGAGGAACTTTGTGCAGGTGGAAAATCCGGATTAGCCTACTTTTGCCATCATGAAATCGACCTACTGAATTCAAATGGGTTCTTTAACATGCCAACATCATATGACATGCGTATCGTGATTTTTGTCGCCTTTCAAAAATCACTTACCATGGCCAAGAGCGAACCTGAAAGCTTGGGGTTTGTAGACCGACACAATAACCACTCACCCACCGCACCCAAGCCGCTGATATGCCAGTGATAATCAGCGGAAGGGGTTTATAGAATCGACGACCAGTTTAGCCTCTCTGCGCGGTGTTGTTTGCAATCATTTTTGAATGCTGGGGTCTGGGGTCATTTTCAACTTATTCAAAAGAGAAGACGGTATTTGTACACCATGTGCTCCGCGCGAGACCTGCTGAGCAAGCAGACCCGTAATGGACAGCGCTTATCGCCAACAAGAAATACTGGGCGTCCCTGGAATCAATAAACCGATCCTAATTTATTTGCTCCTCGCCGCTCACCTATGGAAGACCGAGATTTGATTGGATTCTTCCTCTCAGTCGCTGGTATTCAAAGAGAAACAGTTCGTGTTCGCACAACCTATCGGTTAATAAACGTTTTCACATGGGGATGAATAAAGCGAACGACAGTGGACAAAATATGATTATAGTAATTGTTAGGAATATTTTAACATTGTGTTTTCATACAAAAGGAACATGTTTATTTACTGTAGATATAATCATGGGGATGTAAAACCACGTTATATTTATAAACTAGCCGACGATTGGCACTACGATTTTATCAAGGCTAATATTCAACATATATGATGATGATCTGTGTGTAGGTAGATAGGTAGCTATTCCGACAGGGGTGAAGGAGAAGTGAATCTGAGTGGGAAGGGGGAGGGGTATCTTTAATTGGTCGATTCAGGATGGTCACTTACAATAATAATAATAATAATATTTAAATAAGAATGTTATTTATGACAAACATTGGGCTCGCGGTTCGAGTACCCAAGCTGGGGAGTTGGTGAACTGGGCTGTAACAATTCTGCTGTATTTCACTCATTTTATTTGATCACGACTGTACCTTTAAATCAACTACTAGGACATCGACCGAAGATATCCCGAACTAATAATCGTCGAGAGTCGCGCGTGAGCTCAATGTATAGGACGTAATATTACATAAACAGGGGAGAAATCATTTTTTGAAATTGTGCCAAATGTCCATTTGTTTCGCTTACAATGCGAAAAGCGGTTCCTTTTCTTAGTATTAAATATACCACACGTTTTATCAGTGATTATTGTCAGAGGGCTTTTAGATTCACGGAGTGAGTAGATTACGGTCCAAGCAATACATATACATCAAAAACGAAAACTCGACATTTTACTTCCTTTTTTTTAAACAATTATTTCGTGAACTGTTGAGCGAGTTATGCACGCGCACATATGACGAGTCAAACACTCTTGCGTACTGACTCGAGGCTTGACTGTGTCGCAACAATCGGTTGTTGCGCCAAAGATCTGGTTTCGAATCTCGGCTCTGCCAAGAAAATGAGTTCCATTAATAGTCTAATATTATTATTTTTAGCCTACTTTCGATTTTTGCAAAAAATGAAAGTAGACTTATGAGATCAACACAGGGCGAAAAAAGTGTGTCTGACTGTGTGTGTGTATGTGTGTGTGTGAGTCTGTGTGTGTGTGAGTCTGTGTGTGTGTGTGTGTGTGTGTGTGTGTGAGTGTGTGTACTCTGAATGTCTGTCCCCCCCCCTATCAATTCGAACACGGTGAATGCGAATTGAACGAAATTTGGTACAAAGGTAGCACTAGCGAAAGACACCTCAGTGTCATGTTTTATATCGCCGCCATCTTTACTAAAACTGAATGGCGGCCACTCAAACGTTCAAAACGTAAAATCAAATAACGACTAACCAAATCATCCGATCTCTACCAAATTTGGTAACAACATACCTTCGTATAGGATGCGTCTTGTGACCAAACTACAAGGTCGTCCGCCATACCATTTCAGGATGGCGGCCGTGCAAATTATGCAAACTTTATAATCCATATCATGGGACCCACCAGTTCCGATTATCGAGCCGAGAATCGTTTTAACTGTTCTAAAGGAAGAGGCACGTTCGAAATTAAAAGTTTATTTTGTAATACTATAGTGCAGACGTGATTTTAAAAAGCTGAGCCGATTCAGTAATGAGACAAGATGGCAGCGGATATCTTGTGCCTGACTTATATTTCACTAATTTGAGTATTGCATACAATATAGCGTACTGATACAAAATAAATAAACGTTGTATGAAATGCTTTATATATAAATAATATACTGCAGTGATGAAATCGTTTAGTATAAATCATTATTTGCTAACAAGTTCTATGTAAGTCATTTTTAAATAGAACGATATTCGTTGACACAATTAGCTCAGTGGTAGAGCGTTAGCCTGTCGCTGAAATGCCTATGGTTCAAACCCGATCAGAGCTAGTTTTATTGCTTGAAATGTTATATGTTTATTGTTTTGTAATGACTCAGATGTTTTAAAATTAAGCGTTATATTGTGCATATTATGGTCAACAAAAAAGTCAACCCCTGGCACTATCCAGCCCATGACGGGCTAAGGCCGACCAAGCGACCGCTGCCCAGCCATTCGGCCTGCAGATGTTGGGGTGACGCGTGATCAGCGCGTCGGGTCCCCTCGGCCGTTAATCTTGGTTTTCGTGATCGGGGCGCTGTCTCACTGTCAGACAGCTACTCAATTGTCCTCACGAGGCTGAGTGCACCCCGTTCCAACCCTCACGTAAGTTTTAAAATCCCTGACGGAGCCGGGGATCGAACCCGGGGCCTCCGGGTGAGAGGCAGGCGCGCTACCCCTACACCACGGGGCCGGCTGCATATTATGGTGTAAAATATATATTTAATTAAAACATAATTCGCCAGCAGATTTACTCGAGACATCTAGCTGCCAAAAAGGTAACTGCACGCAGACCTACTTATTAACTTCCAGATTTTATTGAAAAGTTTCTTCTTCTGGCCGCTAGAATGCACTCGCTCTGTTAGGATTATATTGTTCGATATTTCACCACTAGATGTCACGACTAGTCTACGTGGGGCTCCATTGATTACTATACCATTGGCATTCTATGCGCATCGAATTTGAAGAATGACAAGATGATACTACGATACATTTTTACTTTTTATTTTAAAGGGTTTGTAACAGCTTATTGTGCGTTATTTGAAAATGTTAATTGAAGTAAAGAACAAAACGATTTCACATAGTATCTGAACTCTACCGTTGGTGCTAGTTCAGGATATTAATTAATACTTTTATTTCAGCCAAATAGCAATCGAAAATATCCACATAGTTGGTATACACACGTCTCTGTAGGGTCATGGAAAGATTTGTTAATTCAATTAGGGTTGTGAAAGTCATACGCAGCCAGACGTGTAAAGACATGCCTCAACTCAAAGTTGGATGTTGCCCGCGTCAGGCCGATTATATAATAATAATAATAATAATAATAATAATAATAATAATAATAATGTTATTGGTTTTATGTCCCTTTTAACTACTGTTGCTTTTAGAGACGCCGGGGTGCCAGAATTTTGTCCCGAAGGGGATCTTTAACGTGCCAGTAAATCTACTAACACGGCTCCCTCGCATTTGTGCACCCTCAAATGCCAGCTGACTGCGCCAGGATACGAACCTGAAACATACGGTCCAGCAAGCGAGAACGTTACCGCTGAGCCACGCCGCCAGTCCGGTCGATTATGTCTCCAGATCCATAACATTCTTTAGATACTTCTTATCTTTCTTTCTTCAATGATGGTAACAGTTTTTATCTAGGTTGTGGCGTTTGGTAGAGGTAAATCGTTTCTAAGGTCTTCAACAAAGAATAGTTCTATTATACTCTTTGAAAATAACAACGAGTTATAACTATACTCATACATTTAGGAGAAAGTAGGCTATATGTTCTTTACTGAACATCTTGTTTATTTATTTATTTATTTATTTATTTATTTATTTATTTATTTATTTATTTATTTATTTATTTATTTATTTATTTATTTATTTATTTATTTATTTATTTATTTATTTATTTATGTCTTTTGCAGTGGCGAAGTTAGGGCTCGTGGCTCTCACTTACAGTTAACCACATACTTATAATAAAATACACAAATACTACCATTGAATAAGATAGGCTACGTAAACTAGAAATTAAGTTGGAATAATACAGGACATACAAAATAAAGATAGCAATGCACATCAAACAAAGATACATATAAAACAGTTACGTGAAACAATAATAATAATAATAATAATAATAATAATAATAAGTGATAGTGTTAGATCTAGTAAACAACTGGGTATTTTAATTTTGAATCGACAAAGTTATTTATATACCATAATGGCTCAATCATGCTGCCTATCATCCATCACCAGTCACACGAAACAGTCAGCGGTGTTCAAAAGAAAATCTCTGCAAGCAGTCTTAAATTTTGTGTAGGTCTTGCATTTCCTTACGTCAGCTGGGAGTGTATTCCAAAGTCGCGACCCAGTCACAACGAAGGATTTATTGTACTTGGAAGAGTGGTTAACGGGAATAGCGAGGGAAGAGCCAGATCTAGTATTAATATTATGGAATGAGGACAGGAAATGAAATTTCGATGAAATATACAGTGGGAGATTTTCGTCTAGGGTTCGATATACCGACGTCAAAATATGAAAATTTCGACGCCCTTCAGGTTTCAGCCAAGAAAGAGCTTTGTAGCTAGGGGTTACGTGAGAATCGTAATTCAAGTTGAAAGCAAACCGAAGACTACAGTTCAATGCTCGTTGCAGTTTTTTGGTTTGTTCGCTAGTTGCATCAACAAGGACCACGTCGCAATAGTCAATTATTGGTAGTATCAAAGTCTCAATAAGTTTTATCCTCGCGTCTTGTGGTAAAATGTCCTTATGCCGTTTGAGTGGGTGTAGCGTCGCGTACATCTTCCTTCGAACTAGTGAGTCTTTTAGAGACGTCATGGAGCCGGAATTTTTCCCCCGAAGGGGATCTTTAACGTGACACAGCTCCCTCGCAGTTGCGCACCCCCAAATACCAACTGACTGCGTCAGGATTCGATCCTGCAACCTTGGCCACAGCAGTAGAGATCATTACCGCTGAGCACGCACCTTTAACCCTTCACAGGGCAGAATATTATTGCAGATCTTTTATTAGTATTTGTTTTAATTTAATTTTAATTGTGTATATTAAGGCTTTCACGGCCCGGATGATTATATAAATAATTCATGTTTTTTGGGCTAATGCCGTGTGTATTTACATTAGAACCATACGTTTCGGAGAAACCTTGCCTCCTTTTTCAATGGAAATCATTGAAAGCATTAGCTCAAAAAAACATGATTGATTTATATAATTTTAATTGTTTTACCCTAATATTAATTATTATTAATTTTAATTCTTTCCTTTAATATTGTAATACCCTTAAAATTAAGTTTATAAAATAATGGAAATTTAATTTTTATAAGCTTATTTACTTTTAATTCTAATTTTATTATCTTTTCATTATAACTTTTCAATTTTAATTGTTTCACACTAGTATTAATTAATAATTGTTATTTTCTTTAACATTTCTATGTTGTAAAAATTAGACTAATATAAACATAATTATAATAATTTTTATGTTCGACCCTGACTGTTATGTGTCTGAAAACTGTATCATAATGATGGTCATTATAACACTATTTTTCATTATGAAACAGTTTCTCCCACCAATCACAGCTCAAGAAACAGTTGTTTGACCAATTAGATAAGGATACCTTCGCGCATGCGCTCAAAATCCAACATGTCTGTATAAATTACCGAAAGTGCACCGTCCATATGTTCGCGTAAATAAACTGTACCTTAATATCTCCAAATCCAATTTCTACACAGCGCGTTGTTTTCAAACGCATTCGGTGACATTTTTACTGAATACTGATGCTCAATCTGCACATATGGCGTTGAAGCACACAGAGCGCATGCGTCGGTCGGTCAGTGAGCTTGGAAATCAGAGATATCCTATCCCTTCCCTGGCCCGTCCTGAAAAGAAAAGTACATGGCCAATGGCTGCATTAATACAATTATTATACTCAGCGCAGCACCCGATCACAAAATTCTAGTGACAATCTCAACAGATATTTATGAATATTTATGTTAAAACATATAATAAAGTTATAATTATTGTCGAACATAAACAGTCGTATGCAACTCGCATATAATGGTAATTAACACACTCGTATGGAAATTATAAGACTCGCATACGCTCGTTTTATAAAGATACTCGTGTCTTAATTATAGCCATTATTGGCTCGTTGCATAATGTACTATAATTTTTACGAGCTTAGTTAATTTGAATTATTATTTTATTAGGCCGGCCATTTTTAAATATTTTTAATTATCATTGTTTTTATTTAAAAAATTATTCAAGTGCTTAGGTCAAGGAGATAAAGAGATCTTATTTGGTTGTCAGTAATATTAACACTTCCAAAATAATGTGTGTTGGTATTTGGCTGAAAGATTCAACCTTCAGCATCATTGACAATATATATTGTCCATATAGTAGCTGTTAATATATACACCACTAAGATATAAAGTGTTAAATTCTGGTGGGAGGCTACTCTCAATATGGCGAGGCAAAACTGAGTCGATTCCCACCTCAATCATTCTGGAATTGGTTTCACTCTTCCACGACTACTATAAACATATTCCGCTATGGTTCTTAACTTATGGCCATGGCCGCTTCTCTCCCAATCTTCACCTGTATGGCAAGTACACACAGTACTACAGACACTACAATTACACTGATTATCACGACAAATCTACAATTCCTCGGGTCTAAAGGGCCACAAAGTCTAAGCCCCTCAAATGTAACACCACCACCAACAACAACAAATACAAGATAGTCAACCCCACGAACTTAACAAGTAGTTCCGTGAAGAACTATACAGCCTCTTTTAATATATCCTATTCATGTTAATTGCCTCTATCAACATACAATATTTATCAGTTTAGTTACTGTAATAGATTCGTAGATATTGAGAACCGTCTAAATATTTCGGATTGTCGCCATGTTGGATTTTAATATAAAGTAGGCCATAGAATTATGTACTATTAGATGAGGATTATTGTGTACGTTCATAATTCAAACGTTGATTTCGATCGCATGATTTGAATTCAAGAAATAAAAAACTTAATTTTAAAGTTTCACACTGCCACCATCTTGAGGTTATGTAAACAATTGAATTAAATTAGTGATCAGTGCATTTCAATTTGTATAGTCATTTGCTGTACCAAGTTCATAATACGTTCGGATGGTTAAATCGCGAGAAAAGACTTATTTTATTGTATCAACTTCGCTTGCCACCATGTTTGTTTTGTAGTTAACAGGTTTTCACATAGGTGAACGTCTAGTTGTGCCCTTTATCACCGTACAAAATTTCAGGGTGATATGAGTAATATTTGAAGATATACAGTAGAATGCCGGTGAAATATTTCGCACAGCCGCCATGTTGGGTTGGTAAGACGTAATTTGAAAACCACGGTCGGGGTCGGCCTAAATAGTACTATAGTTTACCGAGTTTGATTGAAACGGCTCTAGCCGCTTAGAAGTCATTACGGGAGGGACACACACATGGACAAATGGTGATCTCATAAGCCTACTTTTTCAAGAAATGAAAATTGGCTAAAAGGAAGGGCGCAGAGGACATGAAGGGCCAAATGCAGAAGGAAAAAAGAAACCTTAAGGATTCAGTAAATTATCATTAGTTTTAGATCAAGACGGTAAAGGTCCTCATAAAGAGTTAAATAAGAATACTGGTTTTAAACTCCCCTTTAAAGTATTAAATCTATGTAATAGCTACACAATTCTGTGTGGTATCGTGAAGATTACTAGTCCCCTGAACCTTATGAACGCATCTCCTTTTATATTTTTGTAACCCATAACAAAGAAAGCAATTCTTGCTTAGAACGCAGGTGTTTTATAGTTGTGAAGCTGACCAGCGGATAAACATAATGAAACTCTGAATGTGTGCAGAAATCTCAACAAACTACCAACTTACCCGAGCAATCTAATGGACAGTTTCGGGATTGTACCAAGTCGCTGGCATCAGCTTTTGCCCGAGATTCTGAAACACTAATTAAAAGAAATGTTTGTTACAGAGGACAGTTCCCCAAACCTGTGCCTGAACCCAATTACACAGCTTCTCAGAGAATATCCAACACGGGGTTGATAACCACCCTGAATGTAACGAGAACACAGTTTAACTGGTAATATCCTTGCAGAGAAGAAGACGTGTGCTGCCATATATTATACACCGGAAACATGGACAAACAGAAAAGAACATTCGGAACGGAGGTACAGTATTTGCAATGTAAAATGACACTGTAAATCGGAAAACTGCCTAACACGAAAACGGTAAGAAATTCCGGTATGTAGCATGCTGAGCTTCTATGCCCAAGATAGCGGGTTCAAACACGGCCGAAGTCGTCGGATTTTTAAGAGCGTTCAAAAATCCCTCAGTATACCTTCCTTCGGAGGGGAAGTGAAGCCGGCGGTCCCATGTCATAGATTCATGACATGTTAAAGAATCTTCCACTAATTACACCTGTGTGAGGCTAAATTAGGTTAAACATTTGACAAACGCTCTTAGGTTCCGACATTCGTCGTCAGGAGCCGACTGCGATGGCATCTGGTAACCAAGTTCTGAACTACTAGTCGTTGACGGTGGCGTTTGGTGACAAAAGTAGGAACTACTTGATGAAATTCGATGTCTGAAGTCCTTATTTGAATTTTAAAAAACACACACACGCTAATACAGGCATCACAATTAACACCGGCTATCAGACAGATTCTACGCACACCCAAAGTACACCGGGCTACATGACCACGTTGTCGCAGCCCCTAAACTAAGGAACTAACCAACCGAATTCCGGTACCTAAGCGTGAAAAACTGGACTAAGACGGATTATCTTATCGATAATAACCTACACACCCTACACAGCTATGTACAGCACTAAATTTTGAGCGTGACTGTACTTGCACCAAAGTTGTAGGAAACGTTAACGACTGATGACATTCAAAGTGCAGCTGATATTGCTGCCGAAAACAGCATGTGGGAAGTCAGGGAGGAAATGGACGACGATGACGATGAAGACAAATATACTCACTTTTGGAGAAGCACTATCTGTTGCGAGCGACCCTCAGGAATTTTCAGCTTCCAAGATTGTTCCAGAACTCCTGGAGTTAATGCAGGATGCAAAGGAGATCATACAACGTTCTCTTGTAAAGAAGTCGCGAAAATGCACTTTGAAAGACTTGTCGAAACATAGACACGAGCAGAGAAACTGAAAGTTTTGTACGTAAGTTGAAAATGCAGTGTAATATATGTGAACCTATTTGCGTACTTATTTACAGACCTACATTTTAAATTATTATTTCATTGTAATCCCGTGCGATAACACAGTATTTCCCTGTGGTGTATTTTGTCTTATTAACACTCAAACTCTGTAAAACGGAAACCTGTGAAAACAGAACAAATGCATTCCGCTTTCGGCAGGTTTCACTGTAGTGCACTAATGTCGACCAAAGTATTATGTGTACTCGAGTTTGAAGGTTGTTTGTGAAGTAACCAACAGTTGGCAGGCCTGGTGGCTGAATATATTCTTAATTCCATCTCTTAGGGTACAGAATACAATATTTGGTTGAAGTCCAATGGATAGCATGGACGTTACATACAGTTAGGACATTGGATCTATCAGCGCGCGTAAAATCATGTTGGCAACAATGTCATGCATGTGTAGGTCAGAAATAATCTGAAATATTATGATCTATTGTTGCGCCAATTTTGGATGAAATCCATTAGTTAGTATAGAAGTTACATGTGTTTTAAAATTGGACCTGTATGCAGGTTTAGAATCATGTTGGAAGCACTGACGTATATTAGTTAATCCAAGTTACTCCAAATTAATCTAGAATGTCATGTACCATACGTGTGCAAAGTTAGAGCGTTTGGCTTGCATACTTCCTGATATATTGATACTACAGTCGACCAAAGTATTATGTGCACTCGAGTTTGAAGGTTGTTTGTGAAGTAACCAATAGACCTCCATAAAATCCAATAACATCATCATTTTCGTCGTTCTATTCTACGTCAGATCATGTAGGTTTGGAATTTTTAATTTATATTTTAATATTTTTTATCGCAGTTGGAACACAACATGTGCCCCTTTTTAAGCGTGTTTCAATCATGCGTCACATTTAAGAATTCTTATCTCAAAAGCCCGTCATCAGCTCGAATGCAAATTTTAACACAATATACATTGGAATGTTGTATAACTGGTTTATTAGTTTCAAAATTTTGTGTGTCCAAGAAACAACATTGTTATCATTTTTGTAAGGTAAATTTTTCTCGGCTCGGGGTGGTTGGAAAATATAGCTCTTGGTCGCGTTGTAATCCTTATACATCAAGAAGTTATGCTGTATGGCTGCGAAATACGTAAATTAATTCACTTATTTTATATCGGTTTGTATTTGTTCGTGGAAATAAGGCATGATTCACTACCCAGCCGCTCCGGGGTAAGCTGTACAGCGTTGCTGAGATGGAGCCCATCACTGCCGAGCGAGGCGAGGCCGTATTTCCCCGTTGAAATATAAACCGATATAAAATAAGTGAATTAATTTACGTATTTTAAAGTCATACAGCATAACGTTTTGATGTATAAGGATTACAACGCGACCAAGAACTACATATTCCAACCACCCCAAGCCGAGAAAACGTTACCTTACACAAATGATAACAACTTCGTTTCTTGGACACGCAAATTTTTGAAATTAATAAACCAGTTATACAACATTCCAATGTATATTGTGTTAAAATTTGGATTCGATCTGATGACGGGTTTGTGAGATAATAATTCTTAAATGTGACACATGGTTGAAACACGCTTAAAAACGGGCACTTTTTGTGTTCCAACTGCGATAAAAAATATTAAAATATAAACTAAAAATTCTAAAACTACATAAACTCACGTAAAATAGAACGACGGAAATGATGATGTTATTGGATTTTATGTATGTCTATTGGTTACGTCACAAACAACCTTCAAACTCGAGTACACATAATACTTTTTGGTCGACAGTAGGGTAAAAATATAGAGACAGCATTTATGAACAGTTGGATGCCCTGGTAGCTCTTAAGAATACGTATAGTCATATCTGTCATGGAACACATAGCACATGCGAAATTTGATTGAAATCTATAAGTTACATGCATTAAATATTGGACCTATCAGCAGTCTTAGAATCATTTTGGAAACACTGTTATTTATGGCCTTCTGGAAATTAAACTGAAAAATTATTATCTATACGTGTGCCAATTTTTGAATAGCTCCCATGCATACCTTCCAAGATATCCAACATGGATCTCAAATTTCAATTGCGGTTTTTCAGCAGTTGGTAGCACTGGCATCATTTTCCAATATGGTCTTGAGATATTCAGATATAGATCTTTACTCATACCAAATACATACACATTTTTCCGGATCGATCTCATAAGTCTACTTTTTCTTCTTTTTGCAAAATGTGAGAAGTAGGCTAAATAATGCTGAGTTTAATTAATTTGTTGTCTGCCCTTCCAACAATGTATTCGTAGTTTCCATAGCATTGTGGTTTACCAGGCAGGCTCTAGCTGCCGGACGCATCTAAATTCTTTGAGTAATGGCTTTATTTATTTCTTCCATATGCCGGAATATTATCCACAGACGTATTCTTCAAACGTCTGTTATGGGATATGCTTCTACAAGTTCCGGTCAATTAGATCCTAACTCGCTGGGGCAAGGACATGTCTTTGGAGTGTACAGAGACCCTGAGTCCAAGGGTTACAAACTGACGCAAGCCACACAGAAGTACAATAGTATGACTGGTGGCAGATTGGAAGATATGATTAAGGACAACTCTCCGTTGGAACTAGGTAAGTCGCATGTGTTTGAGAATTTGGAGGGGTCATTCCGTGCGGTTGCTGTTGTGTGTCTTGGGACCTGAGGATGTTGGTTTCAATCCTCTTGAGAATTTAGACGAATGCAAGGAGAACGTCCGAGTTGCTTCTGCCATCGGTGCTCTACGTTTGCGGGATACTGGTATGACGACTGTTCATGTCGAGGGCATGGGCAGCCCTGAAGCTGCTGCTGAAGGTTCAATTCTCAGTGTGTGGAGGTATCAAGATCTAAGAAATCCTGAAGATCAAAATTAGTTCCGAGGATTGAATTATTTGGTGACCCGGGTGAACAAGAAATCTTCCAGAGGGGCCAGTTCAAAGCGAATGCACAGAATTTAGCAAGGCATTTAAGTGATACCCCTGCAAATATATTGACGCCTGGTTCATTTGCTCAGAAAGCTATGGACATTATTTGCCCATGTGGTGTTAGTGTTGAGGTTAGAGACAATGATTGGTCAGAAAGCAGGCTCTTGAATGCTTTTTTGAGTGTCGCTAGAGGATCTGCTGAACCCCCTTGTTTCATTGAGATAAAGTACTGTAGTGGAGAGTTACATGAAAAACCTATTGTATTTGTTGGCAAAGGGGTCACTTTTGAATCCGGAGGTTTGAACCTTAAGAAATGCGTTCCTATGGAAGAACATCGAGCTGATCTCTCAGGTGCAGCTGTGATTATCGCGGCTATTAAGGCTGCTGCGACGCTGACATTGCCCATGAATATATATGCAATCATTCATGTATGTGAGAGTATGATAAGTGGAATGACGTTGAGAGCGGGCGACGTTCTGATCGGCGTAAGTGGGAAATCAATCCAAGTTGATAATTCTGACAATGAAAGAAGAATTCTCTTGTCTGAAGGTATTATTTACGGTATGGATACCTACAAACCAAGAATGATAATCGACGTTGCATCTCTTTCTAGGGGCATGAAAGCTGCCTTAGGAACTTCCTCCACCGGTGTTTCCACCAACAATGTGGAGCTGTGGAAGCAAATGAACAAGACTGGTGCGATATCGGGTGATCGAGTGTGGAGATTCCCCCTATGGGAATATTTCACCCAGAAAGTCACCAATATCCCCGCTGCCGATATAACCAACCAAGGCTCTGGACCCGGTATAATCCCTGCAAAGCTGCTGCCTTCCTCAAAGAATTCGTCTACCTGCCTGGATTCATATAGATATTGCTTCCTGCGGAATGAGGGCCGATACCTATGAACTACCTTACTTACGTCAAGGTCTGATGACCGGTAGGCCAACGAGAACTATGATTCAATTTCTTTACCAGATGGCTTGTCCAGCCGGTACCTGTGACACCCTTATTGAGTCAGTGTCTCCAGCTCCTGCCGCCGTTACTAGCACACCAGAAGATGCTATGGCTTGTCCATCCGGTATCGGAGACACCCCTATTGAGTCGCTCCTGCCGCCGTCACTAACACACCAGAAGATGCTATGGCTTGTCCATCCGGTACCTGTGACACCCCTATTGAGTCGCTCCTGCCACCGTTACTAGCACACCAGAAGATGCTATGGCTTGTCCATCCGGTACCTGTGACACCCCTATTGAGTCGCTCCTGCCGCCGTTACTAGCACACCAGAAGATGCTATGGCTTGTCCATCCGGTACCTGTGACACCCATATTGAGTCGCTCCTGCCGCCGTTACTAGCACACCAGAAGATGCTATGGCTTGTCCATCCGGTACCGGTGACACCCTTATTAAGTCGCTCCTGCCGCCGTTACTAGCACACCAGAAGATGCTATGGCTTGTCCATCCGGTACTGGTGACACCCCTATTGAGTCGCTCCTGCCGCCGTTACTAGCACACCAGAAGATGCTATGGCTTGTCCATCCGGTACCTGTGACACCCTTATTGAGTCGCTCCTGCCGCCATTACTAGCACACCAGAAGATGCTCTGGCTTGTCCATCCGGTACCTGTGACACCCTTATTAAGTCGCTCCTGCCGCCGTTACTAGCACACCAGAAGATGCTATGGCTTGTCCATCCGGTACCTGTGACACCCTTATTAAGTCGCTCCTGCCGCCGTTACTAGCACACCAGAAGATGCTATGGCTTGTCCATCCGGTACTGGTGACACCCCTATTGAGTCGCTCCTGCCGCCGTCACTAGCACACCAGAAGATGCTATGGCTTGTCCATCCGGTACCTGTGACACCCTTATTGAGTCGCTCCTGCCGCCGTTACTAGCACACCAGAAGATGCTATGGCTTGTCCATCCGGTACCTGTGACACCCTTATTGAGTCGCTCCTGCCGCCGTTACTAGCACACCAGAAGATGCTATGGCTTGTCCATCCGGTACTGGTGACACCCCTATTGAGTCGCTCCTGCCGCCATCACTAGCACACCAGAAGATGCTATGGCTTGTCCATCCGGTACCGGTGACACCCCTATTGAGTCGCTCCTGCCGCCGTCACTAGCACACCAGAAGATGCTATGGCTTGTCCATGCTAAGGAATAATGAGTTTATTTTAATTTTTAATAGTCCTGATTCTCATAGCCTCGTTTATTGACTGAACTCTACTAACTTTAGAGTATTGCTGTTATTGTAATTAGGTTGCCTTTGTAAGAAATTGGCCAGTTATGAATAGTGAGATTGTAAATTATACGTACTTGTATCCATTTAACAACAGTCTCATGATTATCCCGACTTACAGGGTGCGCGGGAAGTAACTAGGTATTATTAAATGGCTGTTTGGAATAATATTTTAAATAGCGCAAACCCACTGAACATTAAATAGGATAGTAATTTTTCACGCCGCTTAGTACCAACGGTGACGGCGAGAGGCAGTAACCTCAACAATAACAAAGATGGCCGATCGTCTGGCAGTAAGTGAACGAGCACACATTGCTTCGCGCTATGAGGTGTGGAATTTTTTGAATTTTTCACTCTGCGTAGTGAGTTTCTCTTCTATTTTGCCTTGCACATCTTTTAGTTTATTATCGGCACAATTGCCATTACTGGGGGGCACAGGATCCTGGAGTTACGGTGGAGAAGATGCAGTCCCGTCTAAAAGTGACCGTGTGGTGTGGAATAACTACCACAAATGTAATCGGCCCATATCTCCTGCGAAACACAATGAATGGGGAACGCAACCTTTAACCTTCGGGCTAACGTTTGGCTTACGGTATCTGGATGGGAAAATAACGCCAACATTATCTTCTCTTTGCAAATGTCGTGCGGAACTGGTTGGATGAGATGAGAAGTTTCCAGGACGTTGGCTGGGGAGACGTGGACTTCATGAATGGCCTGCAAAAAGTCCAGGCCTCACACCCTGTGACTTATTTTATGGGGCTCCCAAAAGAGGAGGTGTACCAGACGAAATCTTGCACATTGGACGAATTGGAAGCACGGATTCAGGAAGTTCTGACCAACGTCCCACACAACTTCCTCCAGAAAGCTGTGGATTCCATTCCAGGTCGTTTGAGGAGATTGGTCGACACCACAGTTGCCTACATCAAAATGTAATGGAATTGTATGGTATGCAATCATATTCCCATATAACAGTGTACATACTGTATTAATTTCAAACAAATAACTCTGCAAACATAAAAGTTACACGTCAATTTCAATACCTAGTTATTACCCGCCCACCCTGTATATAAACAGTTGAAGCCTCTTATGAGAGAAGGGAGACAGCCGTTTAATGAAGACAAATACTGATTAACAAAAACAAACGCGCCAACACAAGGTTGTTTCAGTTCGCTTAACTGATACAGCACGTCGGTTTACAGAGACAACAGAGGGTTACTACTCTTCATAAGTCAGTAGCATATAAGCAGCTAAGCATTGTTCCTAAGCTCAACACTTGACTTGGTCTTCAGGTCACCATTGTCAGTTTAACTTTGAGTGCCCGCTGTGTGACCACGCCAGTGGGCACGTAATATTTGTCGCTGTGAGGAAAAAAAAAATCTGTTTTGGACAAAATCAAAAGCCAATCGGCCAACACCCCAGTTCAAAAACTTGAAAAAAATCACGGGCGTCTCCAAAGATACGATTTCGCGTTTTAAAACAAATGAAGTGAACTTGCGTCAAGAATGGAGTCGTTCAGAGAAGGGCAGTCATTCGGCGGGAAGGAAACGGCAAAGAAAGCAGATGGACAGTAGAGTAGGTATTTTTTAAATTTTATGTACATACTGTACTTCTTTTCCTTACATTTCAGTTGACATGCATGTGGTATTCAGTAATTACATTACTGTATTCATATGTAGTTAAGCTTTAAAAAAGAATGTAATTGTTTTTTTTAAGTCAGCCTTGTGTTTCAACTCTCTACACTTCATTCCCACGGGGTTAAGAATTATGCCACTCTTTCAACCCTTCCCGAGCGGATGCTTTTATGGATCTGAGCGGATTTCTTCTTAATTCAAAATATGTAGATTATATTTTACATGCATTAAATTTAATTAGAACTCAAATATATTTTGCTTACCTGTTTTACTTGAAGTTTGAGTAGCATCTGAAGGTTGTAACGTTAATACATTAATAATTAAGTGTGGAGCACTTCAGTCCATCACTCAAATCCAAAGCAGACACTATTTCTTCATCATTCCTTAGCTTTTCCGTGATATTATGCTCACATCGCCAAACGAATACTACAACAAGAAGTTCCGTGACGAACTAAAGAGCCTACTTTTCTTCAAATTTAAGATTAATGCCAATTATTAATCTATATGGATCTATCTATAATAATGACGAAATTAAGTTGGTAATATCGAAATTTCTAATTAGTTCGAAATACTGTATACCTGGGATAATGTAGCCTAACACAGAACTACAGTTGGCAGCCCTGGTGACTGAATATATTCTTAGTTCCATCTCCTAAGATACAGAATACAAAATTTGGTTGAATTCCAATGGATAGCGTGGACATTTCATGCAGTTTAACATTGGATCTAACAGCGCGCGTTAAATCATGTTGGCAACAATGACATACATGTATTGGTCAGAAATAAACTGAAATAATCTGATCTATTGTTGTGTCAATTTTGAATGAAATCCATTAGTTAGTATTGACGTCCGAAACGGGGGAGGAGCTTACGGTCAGCTGATTCCAATATGGCGGCGAGATAGTGACGAGAAGTAAGCAAGACAGTGATTGGGTGTGCGTTTGTTATGGCTTCTAATTTATGATGGCAAAATACTACATATTTTCTTTCATTGATATAAATATTTTTATAATCAATTTAAATGCAGTGCCTAATTACTACCAGTTAAAAATATTACCCACATGTAGATAGTTAAACCTAATTTACTGTCTGCTGTTACATATATGAAGCCTGTACTAGGGAGCCTAGCGGTATCGATGTTTTTATTAATTTCACAATATATATAACTCATACACAAAGGACGACTCCCTGATAATAAATTGAATCCAACAACCCTGAATTTGCATGAATGTTTTGGGTTCAAAGAAGCGTTACTTGGGATGCTCAAATCATACTTCAATATTGCTAATATTGACCTACATACTTGCTGTTCAAAGGCAAGAATATAAATTTATTAATCTCTTGCCACAGGCAAGTTAAAATGGAGGCATCCTCTTTATCATTATATTTAATTAAATATTTAAAATACAGAGCCTCCGTGGCTTAGGCGGCAGCACGCCGGCCTCTCACCGCTGAGTCCGTGGTTCAAATCCCGGTCACTCCATGTGAGATCTGTGCTGGACAGAACGGAGGCAGACAGGTTTTTCTCCGGGTACTCCGGTTTTCCCTGTCAAAATTTCATTCCAGCAACACTCTCCACTATCATTTCATTTCATCTGTCATTCATTTAATCATTGCCCCAGAGGAGTGCGTCAGGCCTCGGCAGCCGGCACAGTTCATATCCTCGCCGCTAGATAGGGGCTTCATTCATTCCATTCCTGACCCGGTCGGAGACTGGAAGCAGGCTGTGGATTTTCATTTAAAATACAGATATTTAACAAAGCTGGAGTCCCCATTTGAACTTGTCATAGGCAAACGGAACAGATCAAAAACTACACTTTAAGCCAAATCAAATTCACTCCTCAGCTCGACATAAACCATAATACCAAATAAAACCTATAGAAAACATACTCTCCTTACTGTTGTACAACTTTCAAACCAACTATTTGCACTCAAACCTGAAAAACCCTGAAATGGGAACTAATTAAAGTTAGAATAGCCTAGGCCGATCAGGTCTCCTGCTACATTACCACATATATATACTTAACATCACTATAACTTCCAAATTACGGCTAAGTGACCTATCTGCCCGAGTAGTATAGGTGTTACCGGCCTGCCTGGGATGATGGGTCACCAAACCGGTACTTAAAACTAATATTTTACACATTAATCAAATAAATTCATAGCCAAAACACAATTTAAGCCAAATCATACTTCAATATTGCAAATATTGACCGACATACTTGCTGTTCAAGGGCAAGAATATAAATTCTCTGGCAAATTAAGACTAGAAACAGCATTTTTCTTAAGTTTTCTAACCATTCGGCTATTGTCAATCGGAAGAACCCCTAAAATAAGTTTACGAAGAGCGGATTACATTCTATGTAGGCCTACGACACAGAAGTATTAGGCTACAAGTTTATCAGTATTTTTGATGCAGCTAAATCCTTGTGAATACAAATTAGAGACAATAACTATCAATAATCAACAGTACCGGTGCTTATGCTGTGGAAAGAAATTGTCTTCACAAAAATGCAGACTGCACACTTTCATGCAACATGTAACACGTTTTCCAATTGACAGCGCCGAAGCCCATCTTTCCCTCTGAACTGTTTACAGGAAAGTAGTGAAGAGATTTCGTACCCGCTTTATACGATTTGCAACCGTATACAGAGCAGTACCTCCTCGAATTTGACAAATTCCTGTCTGTTTCCATCACGACGTCAATGCTTCGCGATGCTCACCAGTCACTATGTTACAGCTTCAACATTCTACCGCGTGGCTGCGCCATCGAACTTTTCTGACGTCAATAGAAGTTACATGCATTTTAAAATTGGACCTATCATCAGGCTTAGAATCATGTTGGCAGCACTGGCGTAGGCCTATATTAGTTACTCCAAATTAGTCTGGAATGCCAGGTGCTATACGTGTGCAAAGTTTAGAGCTATTGGCTTGCATACTTTCTGATATATTGATATATTGATTTTTCAGCAGTTGGTAGCACTGACATCATTTTCATATATGGCCGTGAGATATTCAGGTATAGATCTCTACTCCCACCAAATTTTGTTTCGATTGCTGCAGCCGTTTAGGAGTTGATACGGGGGGCACACACACAGACATACAGGCAGACAGAAGGACAGACAGACATACATACAGACACACATTTGTCCGATCTCATAAGTCTTCCTTTTCCTCATTTTTGTAAAATGTGAAAAGTAGGCTAAAACTAGTGATATAATGAGCCTCATTATAGAACAGTTTCCTGACATATAATAGTCAGGGTCGAACATAAATTAATTCCTATTACTCCAACAGGAAGAAAAAATATCATATAATGATTATTTTAATAGCGAGATTGGCGAGTTAATTTGAGTTAAGTACGCATTTAAGAACGAATTCAAAAACATAAATTGGAACATATGGGTGTGAATAAAAGTGGACACTACTACAAAATTAAGGTTCGTGGGCATATAAACGTGGTAATTGCAGAACTCTTATTAGATACCCCTGTTGACATACAATAGGCAGGTGAGAGGCTAAAAAAGTGCGAATATTCTGCTACTTGGGAAGCAAAACAAACAATTGACATACTGTATAAATGTAGGAAAAAGGGAAGCTGTACTAAGTCTTAGGCTGATTTTGGAAGGTAGAATAAGGAAAGATAAGAGAACGTTCATGGCATTTGTAGACTTAGAAAAGGCTTTTGATAACGTTGATTGGACTAAATTGTTTGACATTTTGAAATCTATTGGAATAAAGTACAGGGATAGGAGGGTGATATACAATCTATACAGAAACCAGACAGCAGTCATTCGAGCTGAAGGACATGAGAGAGAAGCTGGTATTCAGAAAGGTGTAAGGCAAGGCTGCAACTTATCACCCATACTTTTCAATCTTTACATTGAACAAGCAATGAAGGAAATTGGAGAAAAATTTAAAGTGGGAGTGAAGATTCAAGGAGAAATATTTTCAACTCTGAGATTTGCTGATGACATCGTAATCTTGGCCGACAAGCCTGAGGATTTGAATGAGTTTTTGAATGGTATGGACTCCGTCTTACGGAAGGAATTCATGATGAAAATTAATAAATGTAAAACAAAAATACTGGAATGCAGGCGAAATAAATCAGAAACCTCTATGGAGATCAAATTGGCAGGTGAAAAGCTGAAGGAAGTAGGAGACTTCTGTTACTTAGGAAGCAGAATAACCAGTGATGGACGAAGCAAAGAGGATATAAAAAGTAGGTTGGCTCAGGCAAGGAAAGCCTTTCTACAAAAAAGGAATCTGTTGACATCGAATATAGATTTAGGTATTAGGAAGTCATTTTTGAAAGCCTTTGTCTGGAGCGTAGCGCTCTATGGAAGTGAAACTTGGACTATTGGTGCAGCAGAAAAGAGGAGAATTGAAGCATTTGAAATGTGGTGTTACAGGAGAATGATGAAGATCAGATGGGTAGATAGGGTTACAAACGAAGAGGTATTAAGGCGAGTGGGAGAGGAGAGATGTTTCTGGCGACTGCTAATGAAGAGAAGATATAGTTTGGTAGGACACATACTAAGACACCCAGGAATAGCAAGCTTAGTTATGGAAGGAAGGGTCGAGGACAAGAACTGTAGGGGTAGACCAAGGTTAGAATATGTTAAACAGATAGCCTCGGATGTAGGGTGTGGTAGCTATGTAGAGATGAAACGATTGGCTCAGGACAGGGAGGCATGGAGAGCTGCATCAAACCAGTCAAAAGACTGAAGACTCAAACAACAAACATAAATTTAGGTATTATAAAGTCATTTTTGTCTGGAGCGTGGTGCTTTAGAAGTGAAACTTCATCTTTTGGTGCAGCAAGAAAGCTTTATGAATATGGTGTTACAGGAGAATGACAAACATTATATGGGTAGATAGAGTAAGAAATGAGAAGGTTTTAAGTAGTTTGGAGGACGAGAGACGTTTCTGGCAAAAACTAACAAGAAGTTCCGTGACGAACTAAAGAGCCTACTTTTCATGCCAATGATTATTCTACAGTATATGAACCTATCTAGAATAATGACGAAATTAAGTTGGTAATATCGAAATGTCTAATTAGTTCGAAATATTCGTGGTATAATGTAGCCTAATAGAGCACTACAGTTGGCAGCCCTGGTGAATGAATATATTCCTAGATCTATCACTTAAGGTACAGAATACAAAATTTGGTTGAAGTCCAATGGACGTTACATGCAGTTAGACATTGGATACATCAACACGCGTAATAACATGTTGGCAACAATGTCATGCGTGTGCTGGTTATAAACAATCGGAAATATTATATCTTGTTGTGCCAGTTTTGGATGAAATCCATTTGTTAGTATAGAAGTTACATGTAGGCCTATTTAAAAATTGGACCTATCAGCAAGCATAGAATCATGTTGGCAGCACTGACTTAAATTAATTACTTCAAATTAATCTAGAGTGTCAGGTGCTATACGTGTGCAAAGTATAGAGCTGTTGGCTTGCATACTTTCTGATATATTGATATTAGGGTAAAAAAGGTATAGACAGCATTTATTAACAGTTGGCAGCCCTGATTGCTCTTAAGAATACTTACAGTCATATCTGTTATGTTACACATAGCACATACGAAATTTGGTTGAAATCCAGCTGATAGTATAGAAGTTACATGTATTTAAACATTGGTCATATCAGCAGGCTTAGAATCATGTTGGTAGAACTGAAGTATATAAGTTACTCCAAATTAATCTAAAATGTCAGGTACTTTACGTGTGCATAGTATAAAACTGTTGGCTTGCATACTTTCAGATATATTGGTATTTGGATGAAGAAAATAGAGAGAGAAATTATTAACAGTTGGCAGCCCTGGTGGCTCTTAAGAATACACTCAGTCATATCTGTTTATGTACATATTATACATACAAAATTTGTTTGAAAACCAATTAATTGTGTAGAAGTTATATGCATTAAAAAATTGGACTTATCAGAAGGCTTAAAATAATTTTGGCAACACTGTCAAGTATGGTCTCCTGAAAATTAAACTGAAATAGTATTACCTACATGTGTGCCAATTTTGTAATAGCTACCATGCATACCTTCCATGATATCCAACATGGAGCTCAAATTTCTACTCCGTTTTTTCAGCAGTTGGTAGCACTGACATCATTTTCAAATATGGGCTTGAGATATTTCGGTATACATCTTTACTCATACTGAATTTGGTTTCGATTGCTGCAGCCGTTTAGGAGTTGATAAGCCAGACAGACAGACACACATTTTCCCGGATCAATCTCATAAGTCTACTTCTTTCACATTTTTCCAAAATGTGAAAAGTAGGCTAATTAGCCCGCGAAGACTGACCTATGAGTATTTTTGACCCGAGGCTAAATTAATGCTCTATATTTTCATTTTGGTCATCCCTCATTTCCTGTCAGTTACTGTACCTTCCTAGCCTTGAAACTCACCCTGCAAAAGAAATATGTCAATAGCTTTCTGAACACTCAAGTTATTTCTATATTATTTACAGTCGGGTCAGATTTACCCATGGCGCCAGTCCTCGCGCGACAATTTTCGGTTAACGTTAGTCAGGACAATCTGTAAAAAGTAAGTTGAAAAATCCAACTATTTTGGTGCAGCACAATCACATAGCTCACGTTCTTGTTGATCCTTGTTCAGTGTCTAGGGACACCTTGGTCATCAGCTCCTATGTTGAAAAAAATCGACAGACTGCTATACCGCTACTATCAGGGCCAATTATGCTGTTACGAGAATTTTTGTTATTTTTCTGCATGTTAAATTTGAAAAATGTAAATGATCCTCATTTTATATTGAGAATAGTTCATAGGAAGACACCAGGGGTGAAATTACTTCATTAAAATACGTACGACTACGACAAAAAGGGAGTGACACAATGACCCGGCGCCAGACCTCGATTATATTTTTTTCTCAAGGGTTGCAGTAATTAAAATCTAGGGTTAAAATATGGGTAGGGCACACACTGAGGTACCTAGGAACAGCAAACTTAACGGAAGCGAGGTTCAGGACAAGAACTGTAGAGGTCAGTCAAGGTTAGAACATATTAAACGGATTATCTCGGATGAGGGGTTTTTGTAGCTATGATGAAAGGATTAGCTCAGACAGCAGACATGGGGAGCTGTATCAAATCACTCTTACTACTGAAAGCTCAGAAACACAGCAAAAACACATTCCTAGGAATTCTAGCGTAATTTGGACCCTAATTAAGCATAGTCGCCCTCTTCAGAGTGTGGAACGCTGCCTCCACATTGACGATTCATTGATGCTCCTAGAGGACACTGCTCTGGCCCGGATCCAAGGCGAGGCGCGGTTCTGCTCTTTAACTTCTAAAAAGCAGCTATTAAGCGAGGACACGTCAAAGCGTCAGAACAATGGCCTGCTCGCCGCTAACACAGCGCAGTCGTACGGCACTTGTTTACTGCTCTCTGCGATCCACTGTGCAAGTCCGAGAGAGTGAAATAATAATCGTGTGTTCATGAAGAGCTTTTGGAGAAAAGGAAGGGAAAAGTCATCGAGTCAACTAACAAGCTCTATAAATAGGCATAACGAAGAAAGAATAATAATAGCACTAAGAAACGCTTCTGAAGCCAGTAGTTCTATATGCAGCTGTAAATACCAACTAAGGAGTCCTTGAAGAACTGGAGAAAAAAGAGCGCAAAATTGTGAGAGGAATTTTTGGATCAAAGTACAAAAATGGAATCCATCAAAAGAGATCCAAGGAGCAAGTCCACAGCAAAATAGAGAAAATTACCGACACAATCCGAAAAAAGATGGGCACGATTTTACGGTCACCTGAAAATAACAGACGGAAGAAAGTTAACTGAAGAGATCTTTCACTTTTTTAAATTCAAACCCCAAAACCACAATTCCCTGGTTCAGGAATACCAAAGAAGACCTATAAATGTTACATATCTCAGCTGAAGACGCCCTTAACAGAGATCTCTTCCGCAAGAAAATATTGACGAACGGGCTAAACCGAGACGAGCCCCTTGGACAGAGGCAGGCCCAATCACAAAGAAAGAGGTAAATCTGGACTCTGAAGAAGGCCAAGTTCAGTGTCAAATGCAGCAAAACTTATCGTGGTCCTTAATGGACCCAGCGATAGGTAATAATTAAGATGCGGATGTTAAGGAAAAGTCATATTTTTTTCCTGAGCGTATTTTACCCGAAATCTGAAAAATAAGTTTGAATGTCGGGTCCCTGACCAAGTTTAAAGCAATTTGATGTTGCCTATAAATGCATATTTCGGCCATTTTTATTGTTTTGGTCATATTTAGTTATAATTTCAGCATTTTGTTTAAATTGAGGCGTCGTTAACAAGGTACGTGTTATCTGCGTCGAGTTTCAAACACAGGATTTCCGAATAGGGCAGTAGAAATATTTTTCTTTCTTTTTTCGGAACAGGCAGGTAGTAGGTTTAGAAGACCGATTCCAAGAAGGCGCTCCTCTACGCACGTCTTCCAGCACATCTGTCTGGACAAGTTAGATTACGACACTGGACGCATGTGGTCACGGAACCTGACTATAATGTGCTTCCACCTTTCAATAGGATGTCACTCCAGTAGATATATTTAGCTCAGAAGCAATTAGCAAACAAGGAAATGCCATGTTTTTAGGTCATATTTTATATTTTTAGGGCATATTTGCTTGCATATTTTGTACTCCTTTAGGTCTTAAACTTCCGAACCCTAGTAATAATATACTGTGTATAACACTGAGTGTCTATTGAAGATAGTAAAAATCTTCTCACAGGATGTGAAAATGGAATTCGGAAATATGAAATAGGCCTAGTTCAGGGCCAGCAGATTGCAAACAAGACCTACAAGTATCTGGGAATGAAGCCAGATCTGACGAGAGAATTTGTCGGAAGAATTAAGCTTGTTTCTAACACCAGCCTTAACAGTAAAGAATTGGATAATGCTATCTGCGATTCTTCAATCCCTATCCTTAGTTACTCTTTTGGGATCACAAGTGGAGTTAAACTGACATTGAAAACCTAGAACAGAAATTAGAACATTACTGACCAAATCACGAAAACACCATCCCAAGACATCTGTGGAACGAGTCATATACTGAGACGTATGGGTGGGAGAGGAATTGTTGATATAAGCAACCAGGTAGCTTGACAGATTTATGAGCTAAAAATACTTATGTTCTGTATCAAACCAATCCATGCTGCACAAGGATGGCACAGAAGAGAAAGATTTCACCCCACTACGCTTAAGTAAACAAGAGGCTCAATATTAGGAATGCATTGTTTTTATAGATTCAAAGCTTGATTGTTCAAGCCACTGCAATAAAGCCATCCAAACTCACGTCGACATGAACCCTTGTCTGATTTCTGGGCAGTTGTTTCCTGAAACAGAAGGCTTTGTGTTGGGTATTCAGGACCAGGTTGTCCCCACAAGGATGCGTCTGTACAAGATTACTATTGCAGATATGGCTGCCCAACATCTGAGACTGTTCAGCATGTCATTTCAGGTTATCGCCATTTCGCAGGGACAGAATATAGCAAGAGATATCATTCTCTTGTCAAGATATTACAACAGAACTGGCTATAGACCTACGGCTTCAATTGCTGATCCAAGAGAAAGTGCCGTATTGCGAATATGCCCCAGAAAAGGTGCTGGAAAACTACAACGTTACCTCTTATGGCATAGTAATATCTTGACAGACCAGTCAGTCGTGCACAACAGACCTGATCTGGTTCTTTTTGACAAACATATGAGGCACACCTTCAGAGATGTGGCAATCGCAAACAGTGGCAACGTACTAACAAACTGCTCAATATATGTCAAAATTCAGAGATATTTCAGAACTGATCAAGAAGAATTGACTGATAGAACAAGTAAAGACAATAGCCTACTAGCGCAATTCCCAGCATCTTAAAGGAAACGTTCGTAGAAATGAATTGGCCTAAGTCATGGAATTTTTAAATTTATGCAGAAGACAAACATATTTTCGACATGTCGGATATGAAGGTTTGTTCTTGGGTATTCTGCCCTGAAACAGTGAGGTAGAAGAGTAATCTTGCTACCGAATGCAGTCACCGAGAGTTTCACGATTTTCGGCCTTACGAAGTACTTAATACCTGGATTTGTTCATGTTTTCTTTCCAGCAAATATGCTGACAAGGTGTAAGGCAGCCGACTTTCAAATTTATTTATTTATTTATTTATTTATATAGCCTATATATCTTCTTCTTCTTCTTGCTTTGTTACTGCCAACTAAGGACCACGTCATGTCAACTGTTTCTTCTGCATTTTAATGTTGCCCCTTAACTCCTTGATTCGCAATCGATGTTGCACCTTTCTCTCTGTCGTCCACGCCTTCGCGGTTGTTAGTTTCGCCTAGGTTGAAAACTCCGATGTTTTTGAAGTTTTTCCCTAAGTGGGCCACGCTCCTGGATATCCTCACATGTTATCCCAATCTCCAACAGATCTTTCTCTACTTCACTGAACCAGACCCCCTTTATCTTTTTCTCATGCAGAAAAGCAAACATTCGGTTGGATAGTCAAGTTGATTTAATTCGGGTTATATGTCCAAAGTGAGAAGTCCTCATTTTCCTCTTCACGTCAGTTATTTTCTCTACGTGTGTGTACAAGTCCTGGTTGTGTCCTCTTCGGAACTCGCCGTGTTCTTTGACTGGACCCAGGATTTTCCTCAAAATCTTCCTTTCCTTGGTTCCCAAGTTTTCCATTATGGCTTTTTTTTAATTCATGGCGAAATATTCCACTGCATACATAGCTTCTGGCCGGATGACCGTGCAGTAGTATTTGAGTTTTGCATTCAGCGTTATAGATATTTCGTTGTACACATTCTTAGTTAGATGAAAAGCCTTTTCTATTTTATTCAAGCGTGACGCAAAAGCCTCGTTTTTGGACATTGTAGGGTCTATCCATTCACGAAGATACTTTCACAACTCGCTTGATTTTCCCATGATTCACTTCTGTATGTTTCGGAGCCATTTTGATGTTAAATTCTGGTTTCTGATTTATTTATTTACCGTGAGCATGGTCATATATCTTCTCAACATATTTGCTGGAAAGAAAACATGAACAAAACCAGGTATTAAGTACTTCGAAAGCCGAAAATCTTGAATCTCTCAGTGGCTGCATTCTGTAGCAACTTCCTGACTGAATAGAAACAAATCTTGTAACATGAAAAATCAGTGTCTGCAAGCATGGGAATTCGAAAGATGGCTCGCGACACTGAATGCAACCCAACGGCATTGTTATAAATCACTATATTTCTAGTGATGGTAAAAAATAATCCTTATTAACTTATTTAAGGTAACTATTAGCTGTTGTTGTTGTTGATTATCTTAGGGGCATTGCAACATTGTGGTCAATATAGCAAGCTTTTTCTTTTGAAGGTACCCACCAGGGGCTCACATCTAGTGGAACGTGGGTTGCCGACCACGGGACCCCAGCTCAGTCCGGTATTGCTTCCACTTATGCTGGGCTCCTCTCCGTCTTCTTTCCTGACGACCTGTCTTGGTCAACCCTTTTTCTCTTCCGACCCCCACGGTATTAGGGTATCCGAGGACTAGGGAGTCTTTCACATTCCCGCCTTAATTGGCCCTTGTCTCATCTTTCCTGATCCCTCATGCTTCGAGGGGTCAGACCGCTTGTTTTTAGCCTATTTTCAATTTTGAAAAAATAGGCTTATGAGATCACCTTTTGTCCGTGTGTGTGTGCGTGTGTGTGTGTGTGTGTGTGTGTGTGCGTGTGTGTGTGATTCGTGTGTGTGTCCCCCCCTAATAAAATCTAAACGGCTGGAGCGATTTCAATGAAACTTGGAAAGTTCATAGCACTATTCTCGGCGACCTCGACCGTGCCCTTCAAATTTTGTTAGGACTCACCAATCCAACGTGGCGGTTGTGCGAAATATTCCACCAGCATTCAATATCTCCGAAAGTATTACCGATATTACCCTGACATTTTCTATGGTGATAGAGGGAACTACTATAAGTTCACTTATGTGACTTTTGAAAACCTGGTAACTACAAAACCAACATGGCGGCCAAGCGAATTTGCGACTTTTAAATAGACGTTTCTCGCGATTTGACCAACCAAACGCAATGAAACATGGTACAGTATATGTTTATATACATTGTAATGCACCGACATCTAACTTCGTTCAATTGTTTACATAATCACAAGATGGCGGATGTGCGAAATATTTCACCGGCATTCTATATCTCTGAAACTATTAGCGGTAAAACCCTGAAATTTTGTACGGAGATAAAAGGCACTACTGGAAGTCCATCTATAAGACTTTCAAAAACCGGTTAACTACAAAACGAACATGGCGGCCAAGCGAATTTGAAAATTTTAAATAGACCTTTCTCGCGATTTAATGTTCCAAGGGCACTGAAACCTGGCACAGGAAATATTTATACACATTGTAATCCACTGGTATCTAATTTAGTTCAATTGTTTACATAACCTCAAGATGGCGGCAGTGCGAATTTTAAAATTAAGATTTTATTTATTGTGATATAGTCATGCGATCGAAGTGAAAGTTTGAATAATGAACCGACGCAATAATTTTCCTTTAATGGTACAAGACTCTATGGCCTATACATTTAACAATCCAACATGGCGACCATCCGAAATATTTAGACGATACTGAATATCTACGAATCTATTTTAGTAATCAAACTGCATTTTTTAATGTTCATAGGGGCGATGAACTTAAGTTCACCTATAGGACTTTAAATAACCTGGTGATCACAAATCCAAAATGGCGGTGACGGGAATTATAAATATTCACATGGACGTTTCTCGCAATTTAACCATCTGCGTGCAGTGAAACTTGGTACAGTAAATCCTTATACGAATGTTAATCCACTGGCATCTAATTTATTTCAATTGTTTCCATAACCTCAAGATGGCAGCTGTGAAAAATTTTAAAATCTCCTTGTTTTTTCTTGTGTCCTAATTATGCGATTGAAGTTTGAATACTACACGTTCACAATAATCTGCATGTAACAGTACATAACTCTAGGACCTACATATATAAAATCCAACATGGCGACCATCCGAAATATTTAGTCGGTTCTCAATATCTACGAATCTATTACAGCAATCAAACTGAAATTGTATATGTTGACAGTGGCAATTAACATAAGTAGGATATATGAAAATAGGCTGTATAGTTCTTCACGGAACTACTTGTCTTTTTATAGTATCTCCTGTATTCTGCTCAAGACCCTAACGTAGGCAGGGTGTGTGTAGCCCCACCACTTCTGGTGCACCCTGGATAGTGCTACACCCTCAGGGGCTCACGGCTGGTGAGTTTGGGAGTTGGCGACCCCGAAGGATTCCTGAGCTGGGTCCCTTTTGTCCCCTTTTTCCTGTGGCCTCGGGGTGGGCCCTCTCTTCTTTCTCCTTTCCTATCTGCCTTTCATGGCTCTCCTTCCTTCCAATGCCCCCAATCCTCATTCTTCGAGGGTTGAGGGCATTTCTTTTCTTCCTGCCCTTTATTTGCCTTATCCTTTATTTGTTTACCATTTCTTCTTCTAGTATGTAAGTCTGTAGTTAGTATTAGTTATAGTTTTCATTCTCATCTCATCATTCACTATCACCCAAACCATTAGGGGCCGATAACCTAGATGTTAGTCCCCTTAAAACAACAATTAATATCATGATTTCCTTTGAAGGTACAAGGGAGACCAGGTACACTTTAAGTGTAGCGTATGGTATAGAGATTCAAGTCTTGGAGAGTCCCTAGAAGTTGCATGCGCTGTACGGCCGTCAGATGTCACTGTAAAAACCAGAGCAAGTGGAGTCAGCCCGTGAAGCCTGATGAAGAGGTGACAAAACGCCGTATTCCCTCACTCGAAATTCGAATCTGCCCACCCCATTTTCTTTGGGAGAAGGGGGTTTGTGTTTTTGCACCGGCAAGGGAAGAAACTGGGATTCTAATCACATTCATGAGCAGAGCGCGTAGCGAGGTAAAAACTCCGCGTGAGACCAGCTCACGGGCTCTTAAATTAATTCTGTGTTCATTACGTCTGTCGCCGCCCGCTGCGCGTACCTTATTAATATTTGAGACTAGGCCATTGTGGTGCGGCGTGACAAATCACCTCTCGCTACTCTGGTCAGCGAATATATTTGTTGTTGTTGCAGTTAACAAATGGAGGATTTGAGGTGTAAGGTCGTGTGTTGTGCAAGGGTCCTAATGTTTTATAATATGCAGATTATTTAATTTACAAGCACATTAATTTAATATGCATTACACCTTTATTGAGCCACCGTGGCTTAGGTGACAGCACGCCGGCCTTTCACTGCTGAGTCCATGGTTTAAATCCCGGTCACTCCATGTGCGATTTGTGCTGGGCAAATTGGAGGCAGGCAGGTTTTTTTCCGGGTACTCCGGTGTTCCCTGTCACCAATTTCATTCCAGCAACACTCTCCACTATCATTTCATTTCATTTCATTTCATTTCATTTCATCTGTCATTCATTTAATCATTGCCCCAGGGGGGGGGGGGGTGCAGCAGGCTTCGGCAGCCGGCACAGTTCATATCCTCGCCGCTAGATTGGGGCCTCATTCATTTCATTCCGTGACTAAGTCGGTCGACTGGAAGCAGGCTATGGATTTTCATTACACCTTTATTAGATTGAGTTCACTGTGCCCGAGCTTTCAGCTGTTTATTCAGAACACACTTAGGGCAGTTTACCTGGAACTTCTGGGCATTTTAACTTTTGGGTGACGGAGACCAAGAAGTAACTAAATCACCCATTTTAACTGATGCAGCACATTCAAGTAAGAAACTCCAGTGGAATCAAAGTCTTCTGTTGATTTCGTTCTATATCGGCCGGAACAATGACGTTATTTTCTTTGTCGAGTGTCCTCAATGTTTATCCTACTTTCATTTATGAAAAAAAAAAATAGGCTTATCAGATCACCTTTTGTCCATGTGTGAGTGTATGTGTGTGCCACTCCCATAATAAAATCTAAACGGCTGGAACGATTTCAATGAAACTCGGTAAGGTCATAGAACTCTTTTGGCCAACTCCGACCGTGTGCTTCAAATTGTATTACGTCTCACCAATCCAACATGGTGTCTGTGCGATATATTTCACCGGCATTATCTATCTCTGAAACTATTACTGGCATCGCCCTAAATGTTTGTACGGTGATAAAGGGCACTACTAGACGTTCACCTGTGTAATATTCAAAAACCTGTTAGCTACAAAACGAACATGGCGGCCAAGCGAATTTGAAACATTTAAAACGACTTTTTTTCCCCGCGAATTAACCATCCGAGCGCAGTGAAACTTGGTACAGCAAATGTTTATACACATTGCATAGCACTGACAACTAATATAGTTTAGTTGTTTACATATCCTCAAGATGGCAGCTGTGCAAACATTTTAAATTACGTTCTTATTTCTTGTGTCTTAGTCATGCTATCGAAGTCAACGTTTAACTAATGAACCTACACAATAATCGTCATCTAATAGTACGTTATCCTATGGCCTACATAAAAGTCCAACATGGCGACCATCCGATATATTTAGACGGTTCTCAATATTTATTAACCTATGACAGCAATCAAACTGACATTTTGTATGTTGATAGAGACTATGAACATTTTTTATTTTATTTATGCTTATGACATTGTACACAAAAATGGTATACTATTTACATATATACATATATATATACAAAAAATGGAGCAAACCATTAAAACAATCAACTTAGCCCTACAGATTTCACAGCTGTATGTCTAGTTCGTCTAGCCACTGTATGGCCTGAGTAGATGTCACCAGAAAGTCGTCCATTGATCCAGAGTACGCCCTCTTCGGACATTCTGCTACAATATGGTGGATGGTTTGATTCACTGCACCACAGTCACAGCTGGGGGCAGTTCGCATGCCCCATTTATGAAGCAGTGAGCCACATCGTCCGTGCTTGGTTCGGATTCTGTTGAGGGCAACCCAAGTTCTTCGTGGGAGTTCAAAACCAGCCGGAGGGTGCTTGATGTCAAATAATGGCTGCCACTCCTTCGGAGCTGTGCCGTTCCAAACAGATTGCCATTCTGAACATAAGTAGGATACATGAAAATAGGCTTTCTCGTTCTTCACGGAACTACATGTTTCCCATCTTCTACTGTATGTTGAGGTCCTATAGTGCCTGGGCAGAAGTTCGCCTCTGCTGTTGGCAGCACTGTAAGACTTAATTAGCATATTTACATTTCCTCTCATCACTTATTTCCTCTGTATGCTGCAGTGGATTATTGTTTAAGTTATGTAAAACCTCCCTTCAAGTTTCCCACGCTCGGCTTTAGAATAAATATGGCTGTCTTTTGAGACTGCATCTAATTTATATTATGAACACAAACATTCCGTAGACAAATATTATGCTAGTCCATGCACAATTGGCTGACATGCATGGAAAAGAGCCCTACATTTGCATACAGAGTATGGTGTGTACACAAAGATTCATATATTTTCAGCGCCGCTGTTTGGGATATAATTCAGAGTGACAGATTCGCGCCCATAACTTATCAAGTGACCAGCGGCCTGGCTAACTGAAATGACGGAAAAGTAAATACCAATTTTCATTTCTGATAGTCGCTGGAATGCGTGCTAGGCTATTTATGTAACCACATATCACGCGGAGTGTGTGTTCAGGAATTCCCAATATTGCTGTCTGCTCTGATTGTGACACAGGGGAGAGGTTAGGACCGCTTTTTCGATCTAGTTATTAACCAGTGGGGAAGCCATGGAGGAATGAAAGGAAGGAGATGCCTTCGCTGCGCTGCCAAGCGCAAGCTGCTGAAGCCAAACGGCACGCCCACTTTGGTTAGCGAGAAAATGGCTGTTCCTATGCTTAGAGCCGTAAACCGCTCCAACTAGAAATGGATTTTAGTGACATAAAAATGCAATGACAAGTCAAGATTTTTTCTTGGATAGGCAGAATACACACTGTACATCACGGTACTTGGCACAAATAAGCAGCGTTATCGTTTTAAAAGCATATTTAAATACAAATATGAGAGCACCTATGCAAGGCTAGTTTTGTAAGGAAGACGCGGCAAATCGTAATAACACGCTGAAACACTGATTAAATTGAATACAGGTGTCTGAAGGTGCGAGTTATACCGAAGAAGGAACATCGAGGGAACTAATTATGCCGAACTAATTACGGTACTTACACCAAATTGAGTTTTATTGGTGTTGCGGCATTCATAATTGATAGGCCTAATTTCGAGCACAGCCACTTTCACTCATTGTTCGTACACATTTTGAATACGAACCTTAAAATGAATAAACAGAACACTTGAGTAGTGTGTTTGTGAGAGTTCCGCAGCCACCTCCACCTCCCCACCTCACAAGATGGCGGCAGCCCGATAACTCCCGAACGCATGGTTGGATTTTCACAAATGAGGTGTCGTTGAACTCGGGCTAACACCCCCTTTCCATTGGACAACATATTTCCACCCCAAAAATAAAACCTACCCCTACTAGAGGGTGAAATTGAATTTTTTAGAGAATCTCTGTTACCAATTGCAACATGTGAGAGTTTGAATGCCGATATGGATTTAAACGTTGTTCTACATAAAGTGCATGTGTTCGGTGGAAAGCCACTATGAATTAGCATGTCCACTCATAGGTTTGGTAAGAGGGCGGGCTTTTTAAAAATTGGTGGCTGTAGTGTAACCTAACCTAACCCAACCTAACGGGTCCTTGTTGACAGGTCCTTGTGGACAGGTCCCTGTTGACAGATCCCTGTGGACGGGTCATTTTTGACGAGTCATTGTTGACGGGTCCTTGTTGACGAGTCCCTGTGGACGGGTCATTGTTGACGAGTCCTTGTGGGCAGGTCCTTGTGGACGAGTCCTTGTCCCTTTGGACTGATCCCTTTGGCCTGGTTCCTACGGACTAGCCCATGAATTTATTTAAATTATGTCAAAGGGCCTAACTACATTTGTGTGTGTGTTGAATTGACGTTGTTCACCACTACTATAATGGGATAACGATATGAAAGGAAAGTAGCGAAATACATGTGAACATACAAGGATCTAACTTGGTGGATGGATGTGTTCTAACGAGTCATTTGTAGTTGAAAGAGAATAATACATGTTCTTAAGATGTTAAAACTTAAGAAATGACACGTTCAGTAAGACGTCTTGTTACTTCCTGTGTCATATTACAGACATGGCAGAGAGCGCGCAGATCTGTTGCTATGACTAACACTGCAGTAATTTGAAACTGCAAGTGTTCATTAAGACAATGGATGATGATCATGCAAAGTTAGCAGTTATTGGATATTACACAGGTGTTCCTTCCGGTGTCATGTTGCTGACATACCAGAGAGCGCACACTGCTGTTGCTATGACTGACGCTGCAGTAATTTTGAAACCCCATATGTTGATTAAGACAATGGGTAATGATCATGCAAAGTCAGCAGTCATTGGATACCACACAGGTGTTCCTAGTGTACTTTGGACTCTCAACTGTATTGGGAAAGGAATTGCAATGATCTGCAAAAAACTGCTGACACGAGCGATGAGAGTTCATATAAGAGGGGTGTCATATATCTCCCTACTGTCAGTCTATATTACTCGCTTTGAGTGAACAGTGCTCTATTACTGCTCAAGAGTTGTAAAAAAAAAGCCGTTTTGGTAGAAAATCATTAAATTATTTTGCAAGGTATGTACTTATTATTAATGGATTGTAGTCTTTTATTACTAATTGATGTTGAAGTTATTGATTGGAATGTATTGATTGATTGATTGATTGATTGATTGATTGATTTGTTTACAGATAATTGGGTACCTGTAGGTTACCAAATTCCTTCAATCTGTTCATTCAGTGACAGTAGTTGATCAATTATAAAAAGGTAAGTGCCCCCTCTAATAACTTTTAAACAGTTAGAGTGATATTTTCCAATGTTCACTACTACATGTTAGTGAAAATGGTGTATTTGACAGTCAAAAGTTGGAACTACTTGACCATGGTGTGTAAAGCTAATTTTGTAGGTTAGATTTTGATTACCGCTCTATTAAGTTTGAATGTTCATTGCTAGGTGTCAGTGACAGAGGGGATATTTAAAGACTTAACCTCAGTTCACTTAACTTTACCTAACTTAACCTTGTCATGTGACATGTTTTACAAGTTTAAACTTGTTTTAAGACTGGCTTTGACATTACACTTAGCTCACTTAACTGGCGATCGCTGGTTTTTATCACGTGACATGTTCTACAAGTTTAGACTTGTTTTAAGACTGGCTATGACGTCACACTTAGCTCACTTAACTGGTGATCGCTGGTTTCTATCACGTAACATGTTCTACAAGTTTAGACTTGTTTTAAGACTGGCTATAACGCCACACTTAGCTCACTTAACTGACGACCGCTGGTTTCTACCACTCTATCATGTTCCAATGTTCACCGCTAGGTGTCAGTGACAGTGGTATATAGTAACCCCCCAGTTAGAACTACATAAAGTTAGACTTGCTAGGAGTTCACAGATCGATTTAAATACCCTGCTATAACCATTGACTGGAATATAATTAAACTATTTATATTGTACTTTTTGTTTTATCTTTTATTAACATTGATGATTTCTTTCTTTTATAGATATCTTGGAAAGTAATCACCATGTTCAAGTGTGGTGACTGTAAGAAACAGTTCTCAAGACCTGACAGCCTTCAACGACACGCAAATGTTAAACATGACATTAAAATGTTTGTGTGCAGTCATTGTGCTACAACATTTAACAGACAAGATAATCTTGCACGTCATGTAAATTTAATGCATGTCAGTTCAGCATCATTTTCGTGTTCAGTTTGCGAACTTGGTTTTTCTGCTGTAAAGCGATATCAATTCCACATGGTTGAAGTGCATGGAGAACAACAGGAATTGAAATCTGTAAAACCATCAACTAGCACGGAACCTTTAAATGAATGTGATGCTCAAAAGCGTAAACGTTCTCAAGATTGTGAAAATAGATGTGCAACAAAAAGAAAAAAGAATGGTGAACCTTCAATAACACATTGTAATGTATGTAATATTGATATACCTTCTTCAATCATTCATGGACATTTACGCAGTATTCAACATAAAAATAACGCTTGCCATGAAAGAAATTCTGGAAATGTTCAACAAATTGGTAGTGCATTTAAAAGTCGAATTGCTAGTTATAGACTTTATAGTAAAGAAAAAACTCAAAGTATTGAATCATTTTTAAAAAATGTTCAACCTACTGTGTTTGGCTTAGTAGAAAATGTTTTATTAGAGCATAAAACAATTAAAATGAATTTTGAACTTTTTGGCCTCTATGTAAAAACTGGGAGCGAAGGTGAAATTACAGATATCAAATCTTTTAATACAAAAAACATAATTGTTAGCGAATCAACTAATATTAGTGATATATATCAAAATATTTCAAGTGCCATCATCGTGAAGAGTGAAGAGTTCCAGGAAAGGGAGTCAGGCTGGGCGTTGGTTGAAGTACTTTATTTAGAAACCAACCTGAATAAATATAATCCCCTTCGAGCATCATCATACATTGATTTACCTGCATGGATTAAACGTAAGAATGCATGTGTAAACGTTATGAATAATGATGACGCATGCTTTGCATGGGCTGTAACCTCAGCTCTCCATCCAGCAGCGATGAATGAAAAGAGAACGTCATCATATCCTCACTATTCTTCAGTGTTAGATTTAAAAGAAATAGAATTTCCTATGGCGATAAAAGACATTCAACGTTTTGAAGAGCTGAACAATGTAAGTATTAATGTTTATGGAATTGAAAATAAGAGTATAGTTGGTCCTCTATATTATACTCAGGAAAAAAAGGATGCTCACGTAAATTTACTATACATAACTGAAGGTGAAAATGCCCACTATTGTTGGATAAAACATTTAAGTAGACTTGTCAGTAATCAGGTTTCAAAACACAATGGTAAAAAGTGGTTGTGTGATGGCTGTTTGCTACATTTCCAGAAAGAGGACCAACTAACTCAACATCAAAAATGGGGGTGTAATCATGTGTGTACGGTATTACCGACTCCTAAAAATAACATTCTAAAATTTAAGGATTATGAGAAACAGCTTCGAGTACCATTTGTTATATATGCTGACTTCGAGGATTTGCTAAAACCATTTAATACATGTTCATCTAATCCATCCCAACCTTTCACCAACACTACTCACATTCATGAACCTTTTAGCTTTGCATATTATATTAAATGTAGTTATGATGACTCTTTAAATAAGTTTGAGCTCTATAGAGGACCTGATGCACCTAGAGTTTTTATGGAAAGGCTTGAGAAAGATGCCGTCCGTATATCCTCTATTTTAAATACGATCATTCCAATGGAGCCACTAACTTCATTAGAGCAAATGAATTTTGAAACTGAAACTAATTGTTTTATATGTGGTGAATGTTTATATACAGACAGGGTTCGCGATCATGACCATTTCACAGGAAAATATCGTGGTGCGGCTCACCAAGAATGTAATTTAAATTATAGAGTAAGTAAATTCATTCCGGTCATTCTACACAATGGTAGCAAATACGATAACCACTTTATCGTTAAAGAATTTGGAGCTTCAGATGTGAAAATTGATGTTATTGCAAATAATAAGGAACAATACATATCGTTCACAAAATACATCAAAACTAGCAATAAAAAAACATTAAACTGCGATTTTTAGATTCATTCCGCTTTATGCCGAGTAGTCTTGATAAGCTGGCTAGTAATTTAAAATCAGATCAGTTTCATGAAATTCAACGTGTCTTTCCTAAAGAAGATGATTTTAATTTGATTCGTCAAAAGGGTATATTCCCTTATGAATATATTAACTGTGTGGAACGTCTTGAGGAGTGTTCTTTACCACCGAAAGATGCATTTTACAGTTCCTTAAACACAAGTCATATCAGTGATCAGGAATATTTACATGCACAACGTGTATGGGCACAGTTCCACATTCAAACTTTAGGAGAATTTTCAGACATATATTTGAAGACAGATGTGTTGTTATTAGCAGATGTTTTTGAAAATTTTCGGAATGTTTGTATGAAAACTTATGACCTTGATCCTTGTCAGTATTTCACAGCTCCTGGGTTAAGTTTCAGTTCAATGTTGAAAAAAACGAAAGTAAATTTAGAATTAATGACTGATATAGACATGATCAATTTTATAAAATCATCAATTCGAGGTGGATTAAGTCAATGTAGTGGACGGTACTCTAAAGCGAATAATAAATACATGCCTAGCTACAACCCTTGTGAAGAGTCAAAGTATATTGTTTACCTCGATGCAAATAACCAATATGGTTAGGCTATGAGTCAATATCTACCACTGAAAGATTTTCGCTGGCTGACACAACCTGAAATTGATGTCTTACATGTTGACACTCTTAATGATAACGATGATAAAGGATATATTTTAGAGGTAAATCTTGAGTACCCTAAAGAGTTACATGATGATCATAATGATTTACCATTTTGTCCTGAGAATATGAAATCTCCATACATCACATCACGAACAAAAATGTTAATTGCTAATGTAAATGATAAATCTAAATATGTAATACATTATCAAAACTTGAAACAGTGTCTACAGCATGGATTGAAATTAACTAAAATTCATCGCGTATTGCAATTTCATCAGTCAGCATGGCTCAAACCGTATATTGATCTAAACAATAATTTAAGAACGCAGTCAACAAACGCGTTTGAAAAAGATTTTTATAAACTCATGAATAATAGTGTTTTTGGAAAGACTATGGAGAATGTTGATAAACGAGTTGATGTAAAGCTGATAACAAAGTGGGAGAATGATGGTAAAAGGTATGGTGCGAGCAACTTAATAAGCAAGCCTAACTTTCATAGCTGTTCAATTATTCATGAGGATTTAGTTGTAATACAAATGAATCGTCTTAAAGTAACTTACAACAAACCCATATATGTGGGTTACACCATTCTGGAATTATCAAAAACACTTATGTATGAATTTCACTATGATTATGTAAAGAAAAACTATCTTGATAATGCTAAATTACTCTACACAGACACAGATTCTTTTATTTATGAGTTTAAAACTGATGATTTTTACGAGGATATCAAAACTGAGCTAAATAGGTTTGATACAAGTGACTACCCCAGGGATAATATTTACCATTTACCTCTAGTAAACAAAAAGGTTCTTGGGAAATTTAAGGATGAATGTGCTGGTGTTATTATAGACACCTTTGTAGGCACAAAATCTAAATCATACAGCTATATGACAATTGATGATGTAGTAGTAAAAAAATTAAAAGGAGTGAAAAAGAATGTTGTTAGTAAAGAGTTAGATATAAGTGATTATAAAAACCGGATAGTTAGTAACCCACCTGTATTATATAAGAAAATGTGTGTATTTAGAAGTAAAAATCATCAGCTACATACCAATTTGTTGAACAAAGTTGCTTTAAGTAATGAAGACAACAAACGATTCATTATACCCAACACATTTAATACTCTTGCTTGGGGAAACAGTCGTATTGACGACTATTACTTTACTTAAGTCTAATGATCACTATATTGTAATATTTGTAGTGTGTTTTATATTGTAATATTTTTTGTAAAAACTGTAAGTAGAATGTATAATGTTAGACTACAGTAATTTAGAAAAATAAGATAAGTAATACATTTTAGTGTAAAATGTTTGCTTTTGTATATTACGAAAAAGATTTTAAAAAATTTACTGAATGTGTGAACTAAACATGGGGAATGTAAAAAATGTAAAGTGGAAATTGTAAATATCCATGTGTGAAAAAGTGAAACGGCTATCACCATTTTAAAATTAAAAAGACATTGTTATCTGGTAAACCTTGTTTTTATTTCACAACAACAAAAATGTACAGTATGTGTAAACTAAACAAGGGGAATGTAAAAAAATGTAAAGTGGAAATTGTAAATATTCATGTGTGAAAAAAATGAAATGGCTATCACAATTTTTTTTAATAAAAGACATTGTGATCTTGTAAACCTTGTTTTTATTTCACAACAAATAGAGCTTTACAAAAATAGAATACAAAGAAATACCAATTCCTCAATCCTTTTCAATGTCCATGTCCACTCATTATTAACTTTCCATTTATAACACTAATCACAATGACGACTGCAAACCTCTCTCCCACTGAGACATCACAGAATGTCAAAAGTTGTTTAGCTTTTCAACGATACTTTATCCGCTACACGTCTTAATGCAGGATGACTGTGGTGATAAGAAAGGTGCATGCTTGATCCAAAGGATTAATAGGTATATCACTACACTGCAAAAGGTTCTTCAAGACAAGTTCCAGGACTACACAAATAATAACCAGGTAGGTAGATTTCGAAAGTCAAGTATTGAATTACTTTGTTAATGACGCCATTGCCAGTACAGGTCTGGCATATCCTTTTCCATTGGTGGTAAAAAGGTTTGATCTTCCTCTTCCTCTGTGGATGACGTTTGTTGTTGCTGCTTTTTTTCTCCATCACACCCGTGGAATGAGGAAACAAAGTCTTTACACTGACTTTTATGACCATGATACAGTTTGACCAGCTGGCAAGTAGCACACTGTCGCATAGAGGGTATTTTTGCCATAGCCACTTGCTTATGGTGATCATAATCCGTACATGGTTGCAATTCACTTAACACAGGGTCTTGAGTCCATGATTTTGGTACATGTTGCCAGATTTCTTTCACTGCATTTGCTGCGACATAATAAATGAATGATTTTGGAAGAGCCAATAATTCTTCTTTAGTAAAACTGTCCAGTTTCTTTTTACACACAAAGAACTTTCCAATCGCTTTATCGGTAGCATCCCCTTTCTCCATGGTATTACGTTGATGTTTACACGTCGCTTGTAGAAATCTCACTGGCGTCATCCACAGGTAAAACTATAGTTTTAATTTTATTTAACAACTCCCAGCAGGCATTGGTGGATAGCCAATGAAACAATTGCCACACCTGTGCCAAGGCTTTATGGGTAATATTGACACAGGGGCAGCTATCCATGAGTGTTTGCAGCGATGGACAGCCCATGTCCATTAAATCGATACATTGACAGTAAGACGCTAAAAATGGTTGTAGCCATTGACGTTTTTCACTACCTTTCACAAATATTACATGGGCAGAAGACAAGTGGGCTTTCATGACCATGTCCAGGTGCTTATATGAAATGGTTCCCTGCTTCCAGTCTAGTTGCATATGAGTTTCAATCCACTGGGTTTGTTTACGGTCTTTATCACACAACAAATCAAACGCATAAGGTGGTTTAAACACCAAATGAGTAGCTTGTGATATCCAAAAAGTGGAACAATCGATGATGGCCACTTCTTTAAATATAAATTTGTTATCTCCAATTTTAAACCCTTGACAGTCGACAATCAGTGTACGCAACATGTTCACTCTTGTCTGGATCAAGTCCAACTGACCACAGACTGACAATTGTTCAGTAAGGTGTACCCATGTCATTTACTTACATTCCATTCTAGTAAAAGAAAAGAAAAACATCGAGTAGTCACTATAGAGGTTAGGATATGACATGGAGGCATAAAAATAATAATATAACAACAACAACCAATTTTTTTATTTCATTATTTTATTAGCATAACAAGTTTTACATTCTTTTTTCATTCTAGGATAGAGGCGGTACCATCTCATACAACAAAAAAGTCTTTTGTGTTTATAGTGTCCATAACACCGATGATATCCCAATGTCTCTAAACTGGATGTTTTTGACTGTGAGCTGCTCACTGAAGCACTGCCGGCACCATAAAGTCCACACGTATCATAACTTTTTTCATCACTCAGAGGCATGAGTGAGGAGTAACTTGAATGACAGGGTATATTACCCACCTCCATTCTGCACAGGTAGGGACAGGCAGGTGACCAGCGCTGATGTTCCTGCATGGGTTCATCGCTCTCTTGCCATTGGTCTAAGATGATGGGACAAAACACACATTTCACTTCATCTCTTGTTTTTAAATAGTAGAATCCAGCGGCTGCTAAGGCTTGAGGGTTTATAAAAGGCACCGGCCACGTCGCAAAGGTCTTGAAACGTTGTTCCTCAGATTTTAAATTCATGGATGTAACTTCTCTTGAGGCTTGAAAGCAAGACATGACTGAGCGGTTTGATGTGTGTTGACCTGCTATTTATACACTTGTCACTTGGTTGGACAGTGGATAATAGTTGACTTGTTTGTGATGAATAATCAAACAGTAGGCCGTGGTATTGGCTGGAACATTGTCATGCGTTTCAAAATCTAGTCGAATGTCATTATTGGATGGTTTGACAGACTCTTCCAAGTAGGAACAGTCAAAGACAATCAGTGGCGCCCTTGTCTTAAAAGCTTGGGGTGATAACATTGGACAATTCTCTTTTTGATAATACGACCATCTAAATTTAGAAAACAAGTCGTACAGGGGGGCAAACTTATTTTTTGAAAAATCTAAATCCAGCCCTTCATAGGGAAACACAGCACCGTTGAGGAAAAGACGTGCATTTCTCAATTGCAGGTGATCAAATTGCGTGACATCTTTGGTTTGTTGATACTTGCGATTCGTTTGAAAACCCACAATCATGTAGAGAGGTCTCTCTGTATAGCGGGCTGTTTTTATAGACCAACTGTGTGTGTTGGTGGTGGGCAATAACGGGTACTCATGGAGTGCCCAGCTTCTAAATTCCATGGGTAGAGGTATATCTCTCTTTACCATTTTGAGTATGTCCAGTTTTTTGCTATCGTTAAGGGTCACATGAGGCACTTTCCATAGCAAGCGTTGTAGTTGAATTTTTGAATCAATGGGGGCATTGTCGACTCCCTTGAGTGCATTATTATCACCCCTGTCTCTCACCAGATAAAGCACTTGCCTTGCGTTGACCACAATGCGCTGGTGATCTTCAGCAAAGCCTAAAATCAGTTTAAGAGGTAAATATCCAGTGAAGGTGCCATCGGTGTGTACCATCCAGTCATTGGTCGAGTCAGGGCACCAACCCGCCATGCAAAGTGCTTTAGCTTCTTCCTCACTATAAGAGGGATATAGTTTCATGACATTGGAAATACCCACATTTCGAGTGCTATCCACCACGATATCGTTAATGACATAACGTACTTCAGAAAACAGGAAGGCGAAAGCATGGTTGGCTAACTTGGATGTAGTGGGTGTAGAACCATCGGCTTTGGTGAGCCGACCTTCAATCTGAATAACACTTTCATGTGGTAGAGTGTAAATATCTTGGTTGTTGATAACAAATTGAATTTCATCATTGTTATTGAGTCCAGGTGTTTGAGCTTGATAAGAATGCAGATCAATTCTTACCACTCCTAGTTGCTCCTCGATGTGGTTCGCTACCTCTAGAATAGAATTCATCGCGGGGGTTAATGTGGTAACCCAAATGCTGTAAAATCTGCTTGTTCTGAGATGTTAACGTGTATTCACGTGGTAAACAACTAACACCATTCCTAGACGGTGCTGTTGCTTTATATACAAACTTCATAGTGGTTTTAGCACCAACTTGTAAGTCACTGGTGTGGTAGAATCTAGATCAATGAGTTGTTGCTCTCTATTGATCAGTCTTAATGTAATATTACTAATACCATCGACAGCCACAGAATGAAAAAGCACCACTGGAGGGTTTTCACGAATAATATAGCCATTGGGCGATGTTACAATAAAGTCATTAAGCGAATGCGACGGTTCTTGATTGGTGTACACTTGACTAATAATATTACACGTCACCGACACATGATGGTCCTCAATGAATTTCACTTCATGGTCTGATTCATGTTTTTTGTTGGGCTCTAACACACGTGGTTTAAATCCTAGTAATGGACCAATGGAATCGGAGTGAGTTTTAAAGTCAATTTTGAATGTAGAAAAAATACTGCAGCGATGAGTGTTGGTATTTCCTACAAGTTCAAACTTGCGCGTTCCATCGAGAAATGACTTTAAACCATATTTATTGATCAACACCACATGTGTTCATAAATGTCATCTATCGTGTATCCACCAGAGTTCAGGGTGAGCACAGAATCATCATAGTAAAACTTGTTGTTCACATTTTCACGTATGTTGTATATTCGATTGTACGTTTCAAGAGAAACAAGTCCTAAACCATAAGGTTTTTCACTCAATTCGATAGGTGGGTAAAAGTCTAGACTCACTTCAGGTCCACGTCCAAGCAGTGTAAACGTCTTACTTTCCACCGACATACTGTTGACGTTTTTGCTTATGTTGCGTCTTATATAAAAAAATTAAACATAAACGTCCACACTGTTGGCTGTTAAACGTTTGCTCACGTTTCACATTATAATATATCTTGATCCTGTTTCCAAAATAGGCCACTAGTTCCATGGGCGGGGGTAAATTCCCAAAACTGTCAAAGTACCATACAGTAAATCCCTCTTTGACATAAGCTACATAATGTGTTCCAGGTCCTCGGTGATCATCCAAATTGACAACAGCACATTCATGTTTCCAGGGTCGTGAGGGTAATTGGTTTCGCATAAACACACCTCGAAAATGAGAAAGCTTTAGTTGTTTAGCATAGCTTTCCACTTGCTGATGCGTCAGGGCATGTCTTGCTATGGTTGAGGTTAAAGATGTTTTATTTTATTTCGAAAAAGTGAAATTCCAAATCCTTGTTGATAAAAGGCTGGCTTCAAATTGACATTTCTAGCCCCCATAGCAATGGCCTCCATTGTTTCATTGTGTCGCTGACTTTCTTTGAGTTGTTGCTTGACCTGTTGCGCGGCTTTAATAGTTTTTGCCACTGCACTGGCACCGCCTAAAAGTGAACCCAGAGCAGCCAGACCAGCGAATAATGCAGGTAAAAATCCCGCTCGTTTAGGGACGGGGATCACTCGCCCTTGTTTTGAACCCTGTCGCTGACGTTTTGGAATAACATGTCTCTGTGCTACTCGAAGAGCTTTCCTTATGGTCAACACATTATTTTTTCTTTTTTTCTTTCGTAAGGGTTTGTCCACGAATGTCATAAGCCCAGGCTTTGCCAAGGACAGGCTTTTTGTGTTTCTCACCACATATCTTTGTTTCACCATGATGATGATGACCAACAACCTTTCACAAGAAAGTTTAAGTCACAACTAACATTAGATTGTTATTTCATGGCTGTATATTCCAATTCTACATAAAGTGGGAAATCATTTATGGTTTTTCCAGCTTGCTTTTCATTCCATGTCAACAGGAGATGAAAGGATAATTCGTCTCCTGCATTGACCATTTCATGGTTATGGACCAACATCCTATGACCATTTATCTCTATTTGTAAATGGTTCCCATCAGGTATGGCATATTTGATGTGAATGGTTCCATTATAGTGTAGTCGATAGTGGCTTAAACCCGAAGCAAGCACATAGGTCAAGTGCTGGTCATGAACTAGCGGTATATGGTTTCTCTCATTCACAAGTTTTACATTTGTCAGATGCACTAAAAATACAGATGGGATAAATTTATAAAGCCTTTTCATTTCATAGGTCACGTATCGCTTGGTACAGACATCATCATCTTCTTGTGGGTCTTCCACGTGAATAATGCGGTGATGATTAGCGCTATAGCCATCCACCGTAAGCTGAGGCACTTTATCATAAAACTCATACACCTTGTTATCCACATACTTTTTTGTAGTAACGTCTGTAGACACTTGAGGATGTTTTACATGAGTTAACCGCTTTCCTTTAAAGTCATAATCTCCTTGTTTTGTGCGTGGCACTACTGACCTATCCACATAGTGTTTATTAGCAGGATCTGTTTCTTGTTTAGGATCATGTATGGGAACAGACCTAGCTTTGATCATCAACGCACGTCCAAAGACATCCATCGTCAACCTGTAATACGAGTCTACTGTTTCTATAACGAGGCTCAGTGCGATGTATATAGACAGCCTGCTAGCCTCTCTAAGCCTTAGTTGAAATGAAGCTAATTAAGCAGCAAGAGTCATTCCCTGTGAGGGACATGGTTTCCCATCTCTGCCCCACATCACGTGAACAACGCCATGGTTCACTGTTTCCATCTTCCATTCGCTGCATCATTGTGGGACCTTCCGGCTGTGGAAAGACCAATCTTTTGCTGACACTTATTACAGCGCCCAATGGTCTGTGTTTTCAAAATATTTATATTTTCGCAAAATCTCTCTACCAACCCCTCTACGTGTTTCTGGATCAAGTCATGTCTGGATTAAAAAATGAGAATATGGGGTATTTTACATTTTCCACGCATGAAAATGTTATTTCACCGGATGAGGTAAAGCCTGATTCACTCATGATTTTCGATGATGTATCCACTGAACGACAAGGTATCATTCAAAGCTATTTCAGCATGGGTCGACACAAACATATCGATTGCTTCTATCTTGGACAAACGTATTCTAAAATGTGCAAACAGTTGATTCGTGACAATGCCAATGTCATTGTTTTATTTCGCCAGGACGAGAGGAACAGTCGTTACATTTATAATGAACATGTGAATCCGGATATGACCTTTCAAATGTTTACAGAATTGTGTGGCAAGTGCTGGAACACACAACGTCATGCCTGTTTAGTGATTGACAAACAAAGTGAACTCAACCAAGGGCGGTATCGCTTAGGGTTTGATCATTTTATTGCTATTTAAGGCACTGTATCATTCCCTCTCAAGTCATTTGTCGCGACATCATGGCGTTAGCAGAGAGTCAATTGAAAAAGCATATTATTAGAGCAAAAAATACTATTCGCCAAAAGTTTCGTCAATTGAAACGATCGCGTGCGGATCATGCTTTGTTTATTCAACAACATTTAGCACCTCCGCTAAAAGCTATGTTGAAACCCTCTATCAAGCCATTTGAAACGCTACCTACCGTTTCACAAGCCAGTCAGACGCACCACGAGGACTCTGAGGAATAGAAAGAGGAAGATGAAGAGGAACAGGAAGATTTAACTAGTGTTAGCGAAGTTGAGGATAATGAGGAACATGTGTTTACGCCTCAAAAAAAGGCATCACCCCTTGCAGAGTTTTTAAGAAAAAGGAAATCCTTGGCCATGGTCGAAACCCCTTGCCCTTCCAGATCGTCTCCATTTTCACAACTCTTGGCCACTCCTCAACATAAAGCTCAACTGAAAAACATTTTAATAAAATATTATGGATCAACACTGGAACCCTATTTCACCAATCTATTTGTTGGAAACACAGATACCACATATGGCGTTCGCTATGAGAATGATAGTTTTAAAATTGGTGATTCATCGATTAAATTTAGTCGTACTAAAGCTGTCATTAAAAAGATCAACTATAAATTAACACCAGGACTGTTAAAGCTACTATTCTCTAGGACTCCCTCATCTCAAGATTATACGTCAGAGGACCTTAGTAAATATAAATCCATTTTATTGGATACCCATGCTCACAAAAGACAGTATGATCCCACTCAACAAGTGAATGCTAATATATCCCAAAAATATAAAACCATCATTGCAAAAATGTTCCCCACTAGTCAAAGTGGTCGTCGTAAAGTGTCCGCTTCAGGGGTGACATTTAAACCATTAAAACCCCTTGTGGATGTTACCTACTGGCACAATCCAAATAAACTCGTCCAGCGACTACAGCTGTTGCATGCTTCACGTCAAGCCGGCCATACTGGTCACGATTGGGAAATTCAAGAAATTGAGGAAGAACTTCGAAATGCCAAAATTATTGTTTAAGCCCTCACCCATTAAAATGGGTATTGCTCACGAGTTGCATCGTCCAGCTAGACGTCACTATCAGCGACTCAAGGTGATTTCACAGGGTGTGGATGAACTTTGGCAAGCAGACTTGGTTGAAATGATTCCCTATGCTAACGTTAACGATGGTGTACGCTATATGTTGACGGTCATTGATGTTTATTCCAAAATGGCGTTTGTTGAAACTGTGCGTCGCAAGTCTAGTCCACTAGTCACCAAAGCCTTTCAACATATTATTCAACAATCTAAACGTCAACCTCAGCTGCTACAAACCGACCAGGGAAAGGAGTTTTTCAACAAGGAATTCTCCAGTTTTCTCAAATCTAAGGATATTCACCATTACACCACGTACAGCAATCTCAAAGCCAGCGTGGTCGAGCGGTTCAACCGAACATTGAAAACCCATATGTGGAAAGCGTTTACCGCTCAGGGCACTTATCGCTGGTTGGACTTATTACCTGAGTTAGTGTCACGTTACAACGACACCAAACACAGAACCATTGGGACCAAGCCACGACTTGTAACTAAAAATATTCCACAACTGGATAAACTGTTTAACCCCATAAAAACAGCAGACCCTAAACGTCATCGCCTTAACATTGGGGACCATGTTCGTGTGAGCAAATTCAAGTCCGTCTTCGACAAGGGCTACACATCAAATTGGGGGACAGAACTATTTCGAATTCGTCAAGTCAACCTGAACAGTCCAGTCACCTATTTACTCGAGGACCTCAACCATCAACCCATAAAAGGCAGGTTTTATCTTCAAGAACTTCAAAAGACAGCGTTTCCTAAACATTACCTTGTGGAAAAAGTGTTGAAACAAAAAGGAAATAAACTATATGTAAAATGGTAGGGATTTAGCTCAGCCTTTAATTCTTGGATTAATAAATTACATGTTGTGTGAACCTGTGTGTCTTGTATTTATTTATTTACTCATGTTTTACTTAACCTACAGTCCTATGTACAGTCCTCAGCTATACATGTATTATGAGCAAATACATATTTCTTTCTCTCTTCACCTGTGTTCTCTCTTACACTAACTCTCCCCCCCTTCACCTCTCACCACTGTCAAAACAGGTTGTGACTTGTTAGCTCTTATCGTGCACGTGTACAGGTGAACACCTGTGTGTTAGATCATATTACACATGAACTTGCATTTTCTCACGTATGAAGCAAAACAGGATGTGACTTGTTTCACAAGGAGGACGGTAATAAGGTCATCTCACACGTGTTCACATGTATTTCGCTACTTTCCTTTCATATCGTTATCCCATTATAGTAGTGGTGAACAACGTCAATTCAACACACACACAAATGTAGTTAGGCCCTTTGACATAATTTAAATAAATTCATGGGCTAGTCCGTAGGAACCAGGCCAAAGGGATCAGTCCAAAGGGACAAGGACTCGTCCACAAGGACCTGCCCACAAGGACTCGTCAACAATGACCCGTCCACAGGGACTCGTCAACAAGGACCCGTCAACAATGACTCGTCAAAAATGACCCGTCCACAGGGATCTGTCAACAGGGACCTGTCCACAAGGACCTGTCAACAAGGACCCGTTAGGTTGGGTTAGGTTAGGTTACACTACAGCCACCATTTTTTAAAAAGCCCGCCCTCTTACCAAACCTATGAGTGGACATGCTAATTCATAGTGGCTTTCCACCGAACACATACACTTTATGTAGAACAACGTTTAAATCCATATCGGCATTCAAACTCTCACATGTTGCAATTGGTAACAGAGATTCTCTAAAAAATTCAATTTCACCCTCTAGTAGGGGTAGGTTTTATTTTTGGGGTGGAAATATGTTGTCCAATGGAAAGGGGGTATTAGCCCGAGTTCAACGACACCTCATTTGTCAAAATCCAACCATGCGTTCGGGAGTTATCGGGCTGCCGCCATCTTGTGAGGTGGGGAGGTGGAGGTGGTTGCGGAACTCTCACAAACACACTACTCACTTGGACGCATATTTGCACAAACAATTCGGTAAGTTATAGCCTATACCTACTTTTCGGTACCGTGCGGTAATTTGTTTGTGGGGGTAGAAACTTGGCGATTAGCCTCGAATTGATTAATTACGTAGGCCTACCGTAATTATTGACCGACAGTTGTTTGATAATTTGGGATTTGCAGAGAAATGGTGTTTTTGGTATTTACACCAAATTTACACATGCTGAGATTAGAATTGAAGATTTGTTTTCTTTTTTAATAACTTATCACTACTGCTCCAGCAGGAGTTAAGGTGAGAAAAGGCTGGAATGATATCCTGCAAGGATAACTCAGAAAAAGCACCATGCACAATGCCTCATGCAAGTCACGGAACACCGAATACGAGTTAAGGTTACGCCCACTTTGGTCGCAGCGCTTGGCTTCACTCAAACGAGCTCAGGGCATCTCCTCTTATTCTTTCCTCCATGGGGGAAGCCTCAGAATATCCATTTCATTCTCAAGGAATATGCAAATTTAAACTTTCCTATTTTTCATTGGCATAGGCAAATAAATCTCTAGTTTTCGGTATTATTCTCTGTAGCCAGGGTTGGATTGACACCAGCTTCTCAGCGCGGGACTGAGCAGCCAGTGAGTCTCCTTTGAAACAGGCTCAAGTCTCTGTGGGTAGAGAAGGCAATTGCGCATGCGCCAAGGGGAAAGCGTCAGCAGAGAGCCTAGGCTCCAAGCAGTGCATTCGTGAGGCGGGCGGTATTTCAGCGCGTGTATGTCCGTTTGTGAGTTTTAAAACATGGTTCAGTGTAGTGATTTAATAGTGTATTTAATATCAAGGCCATTTTCTCCGTTGTCCGATGAATGTCCTATTCAATGGCCTCCTAGAAGCCCCTACTTGACACCCCTAGACTTTTTTATGGGGATACGTAAGAGACATTGTATTCAGTGAACCGGTCAGAGATCTGCTGTCGCTACAATCACGCCTGAGATGATCCAGCGCACTTGGGCCGAAATCGACTATCGACTGGATGTTTGCAGAGCAACCAAGGGAGCGCAGAAAGGAACATTATCAAGGTATGAGAAAAACATTTTGAGTTTTTGAATTTAACAAAAAAAAAATTTTTTTGTCGTTTACTCTCCAGGTTGGTGGAACCCAAGGACTCAGCGGGGGAACTCACCACTACCGCCTCTACGGGCAGTGTCCTAGAGCTGGGAATATCCAATCGGAAGGGATACAACTGGTGAGGTGGGATTGGCACCTCGCCCAGGCGGCCTCACCTGCAAAGCGAACAGGGGCCTGATGAGGGAAGGTAAGGCATGGTGAGGATGGATAGGCAAGGAAGAGGGAAGGAGGCGGCCGTGGACTTGAAGAAGGTACCATCCCGTCATTTGCCCGAAGACTAAGTGGGAAACCACGGAAAACCACTTCGAGGATGGCTGAGGGGGAATCGAACCCCCTCTACTCATTTGGGCCACCCGAGGCTGAATAGACCCCGTTCCAGTCCTCGTACCACGTTTCAAATTTCGTGGCAGAGCCGGGAATCGAATCCAGGACCTCCGGGGCGGCAGCTAACCATGCTGACCGCTACGCTACGGAGGCGACTAACAAAAAAATACTCGTTTTAATATCGCGAATAGTTACTGACATATGATTTTTTGAAATTGCTGCAACCTTTTTGGATGACCCTGCATAATAATACAGAGTCACCAGCGCTGCCAACTTACTATAGTGCTCTATTTTGCTACACTATTTCAGCTATATTTCAAATTAATTAGAAATGTTAGTATCACCAACTTAATTTCGTCATTATCCTAGGTAGGTCTATATTGATTACGGTAATCATTGCCATGAATCTTAAATGTTATGTTTAATCTTAAGTTCGTCCCGGAACTTCTTGTTATTTATTGTTTCCTGGATTGCAGAGCTCTCATGTCGTAATATGGCAATCGATCGTTTCAGAGGTAGTTTGGCGACTTGTAGAAAGAAGGGGTTTCCAGGCTCCTGTCTAGCACACGTACACGAAGGGAGATGAGCCCTACCATGAGACCGATTGCTTCAACACGGAACACATGGCGACAGATACTGGAACTATCCAAGTCGATGGGGGAAGAATTGCCACGTGAAACAAAATTTTAATATCTAGGCTCTATGATCACTAATGATGGAAGTCTTGTATGATGATGATGATAATTGTTGTTTTAAGGGGCCTAACATCTAGGTTATCGCCCCCTAATCGTTTGGGTGATAGTGAAAGATGAGATGAGGATGAAAACTATAACTAATACTAACTACAGAATTACATACTAGAAGAAGAAATGGTAAACAAATAAAGGATGAGGCAAATAAAGGACAGGAAGAAAAGAAATGCCCTCAACTCTCGAAGAATGAGGATGGAAGGACTTGGAAGGAACGAGAGCCATGAAAGGCCGATAGGAAAGGGGAAAAGGAGAGGGCCCGCCCCACAGTCTGAGGAAGAAGGGGACAAAACGGACCCAGCTCAGGAATCACTCGGGATAGCCAACTCCCAAACTCACCAGCCGTGAGCCCTTGTGGGTGTAGCACTATCCAGGATGCACCAAAAGTGGTGGGGTACACACACCCTGCCTCCCTGAGGGCCTTTTGCAGAAGGCAGGAGATAACATGAAAAGAAAAAGAAGGCTGACTCCTCGAAAAATGAGGGTACTGTATCAGGAAAAATGAGACAAGGGCCAATCAAGGCGGGAAATTGAAAGACTCCCTAGGTCTCGGATGCCTTAATACCGTCGGGGTGGGGAAAAAACAAGAGTTGACCAAGGAAGGTCGACAGGAAAGAAGACGGAGAGGAGCCCGGCACAAGTAAGTAGAAGCAATGCCGGACTCAGCTGGGGTCCCGTGGTCGCCAACCCACGTTGGGAGGGGAAGTCTTGTAGATGAGGTCAATACGAGAATCAGCGCAGCTTGGATGAAGTGGCGAATGTCAACTAGAGTCACCTGCGATCGATGGATGAGGGACAACCTAAAGTCAAAGATCTATCGTAATATCATGCGTTCCGACGCATTGTACGGATGCGAGTGTTGGCCAACAACAATAGAGACAGAACGTCGCTTCGCTTAGGCGTTATGGAGACCAAGATGTTACGATGGACAGCGGGTGTAACCAAATTGGATCAACATTAGGAAACGGTTTGGGGTTGCACCAATCAGTGACAGATGCGAGAGTGCCGTCTGTGTTGGTTTGGGCATGTTCTACGGGCCGAAGCGGACAAAGACTGGCTACACTAAACAAGTCATCGGCAAGAGATCTAAGGGAAGACGGAAGCAACGGTGGGATGATACGCTACATAGAGATCTGAAGAACCAACACCTTCATCCTGACATCTCCCGAGACAGAAACAAATGGTGACAACTTATCCATATATCGGATCCTGCAGCTAGGCGGGACAAACGCTAAGGAAGGAGAATAAGTAAAAGAGGAGGAATAAGAAAAAGAAGAAGAATAAGAAGATTATATTTAGTCAAGTAGTCAACTATGGCAACATCTTGCAGGTCAAACAATTCCAGTACTTGGGTGATTCAGGCACTGAAAATCAGCAAACAAATGCGTGCAGAAAAATTACGCAGAGCATACACAATCTCCTGGAACTTGTGCAATAAGAAATCCCTATCCACAAAAGCCAAACTCCGACACTACCACACTGTTGTCCTACCAGAGGCACTCGACGCAACAGAGACATCGTCACTCATAGTTCACATCAAGGACATCGAGAAAATTGAACGACAGATACTAAGGGAGATATTCGGGGCAAGTTTCAAGAGGGTATATGGATGCGAAAAAACTCGGAAGAACTCCATGCATTAGCTGAACGATTCTCTTCAGTCGCACGCAAACGGCGTATGAAATTTTATGGACATTTAAAACGAATGGATGATTCACGTCTGACTAAGAAAATGTTTCTTATTGTCAATGGGAACCAACAAACCAAAATTCGCTGGCTAGTAGATACACAAATGGACCTTACTGAAGTCGACATTGATGCAATGACTACAACAAGGACTTCATACAGACAAAAGATCAACACCCACAAATTTGCAGCCAAGAATCCATCTGAGAAAAGCTTGACACTGCAAAACTCATGGACACAAGAAAGACGGCAGGCCCACAGTGAAAGAATGAAGATATTTTGGGCGAATAAAAAGTTCAAAAAGATGAATTTCTGTGCTATTTAATGGTTCCGCGTGCTCCTTAAGGGGCTGATCGAATATGATAATAATTTAGTCAAGTAGTACGGGACCTCTTGTTAATACAGGGGCGTATATAAGGGGGGGCCCAGGGGGCTCGCCCCAACCCCACCGACATTTTTGTCACATATACCATTTGTTTATGAATGAAAACATTAAAAACCAATATAATCATGCACTATTGTTACTAAGTGACGTGTGGCAACGTTGAAAAGCAAGGCGAAGGTAGAGCGATGTAGTGTGAAAATAAGTTTTCTCTGATCTTATGTGTAACAACATAACCTCTTATTACTCCCCAGCTCTTATGAACGAACCAAGAACAGCATCAAGTGTCCTTGAAGCGTGTGACAAAAGTTCTTTTTCTAACTTTTATACACTTATCAAACTTTTGGCAAATTTGCCTCTCTCTGTAGCTACCAGTACTGCCGAACGGAGTTTGAGATGGTTGAAAACATACTTAAGAAATTCTCCTTCTGAAAACAGACTCAACGGTCTATTATTGTCAACTATTCACAGAGACATACATCTCACTGACGATGAAGTTATGAACCGATTTGGCAATGCTTCAAGAAACCTTGACTTTATATAATAGTGTGAGTTGTAAATCAAAACAGTAATGTTAATTCTTTCCATGTAAACACTATCAAGTGAGCAAGATGGTTGTATTAATAACAAGTATCATAAAATGGTCTTAGTTGTGTTTGACATTAACCAAACATAAAACATCACAACAAATTGGTTGAAAAAGTGATGCCACATAGCCTTAAAACTCATCATTTTGCACCAAATTATACAAAAGTTTTCCGGGGACAACCCCGGACCCCCTATTCTTTGGGCCTATGCCATGCCCCCTAACCCCCGGTTGGGCACCCCCCGAAATAAAACTCTATATACGCCTCTGTGTTGATATATTGTGTTTCTCTTCGTGCACTTTCTGAGGCTGAGTCAAGTGAGATTCCATCCTTACTGTCGGGTCGAGGACGACGCACCCGGTTTGACGAATTGTGGCCTTGATAGAGTGGTGCCTGGCGTTGCGCTGTGTCTCGACATGACCTAATGTTCAACCTCTTCTGTGACCGGGGCAGATGACCGCGCTGTTCCGCCCCTTAAAACCTCAATAACTAACTTCTGTGACCATGGCACGTACTTGGTTCCTTTGTTTAGGGGCTGCAACTACGCGGTCATATAGCCCCGTGTACTTTGGGTATGTGTAGAATCTGTCCGATAATGAAAATCCTCAGCCTGCTTCCAGTCTCCGACCGGGTCAGGAATGGAATCAATGAAGCCCCCATCTAGCGGCGAGGATATGAACTGTGCCGGCTGCCGAAGCCTGACGCACTTCTCTGGGGCAATGATTAAATGAATGACAGATGAAATGAAACGATAGTGGAGAGTGTTGCTGGAATGAAATTATTGACAGGATAAACCCGGAGTCCCCGGAGAAAAAACTCTCTGCCTCCGTTTTGTCCAGCACAGATCTCACATGGAGTGACCGGGATTTGAACCACGGACCCAGCGGTGCGAGGCCGGTGTGCTGCCGCCTAAGCCACGGAGGCTACGCATCTGTCCGATAACCGGTGTTAATTGTGATGACTGCATTAGTGTGTGTTATCTATAATTCAGATAAGGACTGCTGACAGTAATTTCAAGTAGTTCCTACTCTTGCTACCAAATGCTACTGTCCACGACACCTAGCTTGCTGACTTCCCTATCAGATGGCATCTCAGTCAGCACCCGGCGGTGAACGTTGGAACTAATAGAGCGTTATCAATAATATTAACCTACAAATTTTGCTTTACACAAGTGTAGTTAGTGGAGGGTTCTTTTTCATCCCATAAATCTTTGACATGGGACCGCCGGCTTTACTTCCCCTCCGAAGGAAGAAATACTGAGGGATTTTTAACGCTTTAAAAAAAATCCGACGACACCGGCCGGGTTTAAATCCGCTACCTTGAGCATAGTTGCTCAGCCGCCTCTCAACAAACTGTGTAACAATTCCGACTTTCACGACCGGCGTTGAAATAGGAATCTCTGTTTCGCGGGCTTATAGACCGTGTTCTAAGGACATTTTGTCGTCCTGACGTTTCGCTGACGACTGCGTTCAGCACGTTCACAGGTTACATACATTAAGCGAGGTAAACAAGTAAACAGAAGATATATAAATAGTCAACAACCCACACATAGAGGCTACCATAGCAACGGCGTACCACATAAAAGTGATGCATCAAGGACAAGACTGCTCTTCTGTTGCATCTTCTCGTCTACGACGGTCAATGAGGGCAGGCTTGAGGGGATTAAGGACTGGAAGCCAAGCTCTGTTCACACGTTCGGCTTCCTCCTTAAGATTGAAGCTGTTAGTATGCTTCAGGATTTCAATGGCCTCCCTTTGTAGTCTTCAGCGAAACGTCAGGACGACAAAATGTCCTTAGAACACGGCCTATAAACCCGCGAAACAGAGATTCCTATTTAAACTGTGTAACAATGAGCTCGTAACCTTGGTAATGTGAATTGTCATTCAATCAAGTTCATTGTGGGAGGTTTCAATTCGGTCTCTGAACCCGCGAAATTATGGGCAGATGATCTCGTTGTTCCGTCCTACATAGCAGAACTCACCATCACCATCAGCGTGGGAGGGTACATGTTGCCTACTGCCAAACATTAATATTCTGCCCGAGCAGCAGAATGATTGTCACGAGAAGGCGCTATCATCGGGCAGTGCTATGGTGAATTCCCACGTCTTTAGGTAAGTCGTTTGCTTATTATTCTAACTAGCTTGATGTGCTCACCGCCAAAGGATTCATCCAAGCTTACTATGGTGTAAAATAGATTGGTGAGTTCGTATAATAAATTCTCGGTTCAGCCAAACTCCGCGAGAGGCAGGTCAAACAAGATATGGAAATCTCCAGTCCAGCACTCCACATAGGCCTATAACAGTGCAGGTTAGTTTTTCTTTAATCAGTTCGACACACACGAGAGTACGGATAGATTCGTTGATCCAGTTAATCAGCTCATAACCAACAATAACTGAGGTTTTAAGCTGCACGGTTACTGAAGTCCGCCCTTGCAATATCCAAATACACCCGCTCACGACTCTCAGGACCAAATTTAATCTACCTTTTACTACTAATAATAATAATATCGTATGGCCTCGGGTGCCAGGTGCAAGCTTTGTAATTTGACACCCAGAGGGTAGCTTGCATGTCGAATTTCGTTGTTCCTTGAATAACGATGAAAGTCAAGGAGGTTACCGTATATATCTAAGCTCCTTGAACACTATAGCGCTTTCTAGTAGAGAAATGAGGAATTTTGTGTTGGCGGAAACTCCCGAGATTAATTTTGCCATTATGAACACGGCCTTCTGAATTCAAATGGTTTCTTTGACATGCCAGCATCGTATGACATGCGTGTCGTATTTTTGCCGCCTTTCAAAAATCACTTACCACGGCCAAGAGCGAACCTTCAGTCTGCTATCCACTCACCCACCTTTTACTAAGAACTGGGAAAAACAAGTGGAAGTAAGAAAACAAAATCAAAAGAGATATGGGCTGACTTCTATGCAACGGAGACCATCATGGATGAAAACCAACCAAGACCTGCGCCATTTCATGAACTCATTGGCAACGCACGAATACCACCACAGAGTGTGCAAAGTGACGAACCATCACGAGCCGAACGAAACATGTGTATGTGATGTTTGTGAACGCCCATGTGATCGATACAACATTACAACATGCAAAAAAAGTATCAAAGTCAATAATCGAGACCTGCTTAGAACCAGAAGAGTGAAACAAAGTGAAATATAAAATAATGAACGTATTAGTATTCTTAATGCACAACTTGTGCGCGTTTCTTTAATAATAAGCTGCTCTCTGTTCACCTCGTCTCGGATAAATTCGGATCGACTCGTTTCTTTTATTTCTGCTGCATAGGCCTCCTTTTTGAAGAAGATGAGCTCGCCACGCCACCCCGTAAAGTAACAACCATCACCATCATCAACATAATCATGACCAACCTTTCCCTATTATCTTAGTGTTTTCCTTCTTAGAATTTGCGCAAGGTCGGATACTTTAACAACGAGTCTACCCGAACCCACGCGAGTCCAGCCGAAGACGACATAAGCAGACGCTTATCACTCATATGGGCGTAAATTTAAAATGAAAGTTCATTTTCAAGGCGTGAAGTCAATGCTTTCTTCATCATCTCAACAGCTCAAAGTTGGGAAAATCGTATTTCGGCCAATCAGATGGAATATTATTAGACTGATATATTATGTTTGTACAGCATCCTAACTTGATTATTATAATAATATATTTAACACAGCCAAATAGCCATAACTGAAAATATAGCTTACATTGATGGGTTACATATTTGCATAATCACTTATGGTCATTGCTCTTCTTGTACAGAATTCTATGAGGTACCGTTCACACATTTTTGCACATAGTGTGCACTCACAGTCTATACTTGTGTCAGGGAAGTGTTTTGATTTGCAGAGTAGGTGGTGAAAGCCGTAAACTGTCAATCTTGTAATGACATGTCTTAGTTCGAAATTAGCTTCTGTCCACGAGCGGTCTATCATGGCCCCTGTGCCAAAGATGTCTGGTTGTACTTCTTCTTTCTTCTCCTTTTAAGTCGCCAGCAGTTTCTCTGATGCAGTGGTGCTCGGTAGGGGTATGCTTGTCCTGAGGTCATCTACGAGGAAAGAATCCTTTGCCAGGAGATATACAAGTCTAGAACGTGTCGTTTTTAGCCTATTTTCAATTTTGAAAAAATAGGCTTATGAGATCACCTTTTGTCCGAGTGTGTGTGCGTGTGTGTGTGTGTGTCCCCCTAATAACTTTTAAACGGCTGGAGCGATTATAATGAAACTCGGTAAGTTCATAGCACTATTCCGGGCGACCCCGACCGTGCCCTTCAAATTTTGTTACGTCTCACGAATGCAACATGGCGACTATGCGAAATATTTCACCAATATTCAATATCTCCGAAACTATTCCCGATACCACCCTGGAATTTTGTACGGTGATAAAGGAAACTACTAGAAGTTCACCTGTGTGACATTTGAAAAACTGGTAACTACAAAACCAACATGGTGGCCACGCGAATTTGCGACTTTTAAATAGATGTTTCTCGCGATTTAACGAACCAAACGCAATAAAACTTGGTACAGTATATGTTAATACACATTGTAATGCACCGACATCTAACTTCGTTCAATTGCTTACATAACCACAAAATGGCGGATGTGCGAAATATTTCACTGGCATTCTATATCTCTGAAACTATTAGCGGTATCACCCTGAAATTTTGTACGGAGATAAAGGGTACTACTGGAAGTTCACCTATAAGACTTTCAAAAACCGGTTGATTACAAAACAAACATGGCGACGAGCGAATTTGATAATTTGAAATAGACCTTTCTCGCGATTTAATGCTCCAAACGCAATGAAATCTGGTTCAGGAAATGTTTATACACATTGTAATGCACTGATATCTAATTTAGTTCAATTGTTTACATAACCTCAAGATGTCGGCTGTGCGAATTTTAAAATTAAGTTTTTATTGCTTGTGTTGTAGTCATGCGATCAAAGTGAAAGTTTGAATAATGAACCTAAGCAATAATTTTCCTTTAATGGTACATGTCTCTATGGCCTATACATTTAACATTCCAACATGGCGACCATCCGAAATATTTAGACGGCTCTGAATATCTACGAATCTATTATGGCAATCAAACTGATTTTTTATGTTCATAGGGGCTATGAACTTAAGTTCACCTATAGGACTTTAAATAACCTGGTGATCACAAATCCAACATGGCGGCGACGCGAAGTATAAATATTCACATGGATGTTTCTCGCAATTTAACCATCCGAGTGCAGTGAAACTTGGGTCAGTAAATCCTTATACGAATGTTAATCCACTGGCATCTAATTTATTCCAATTGTTTCCATAACCACAAGATGGCAGCTGAGCGAAATTTTAAAATCTCCTTGTTACTCCTTGTGTCCTCATCATGCGATTGAAATTTGAATGCTACACGTGCACAATAATCTTCATGAAACAGTACATAACTCGAGGACCTACATACATAAAATCCAACATGGCGACCATCCGAAATATTTAGTGGGTTCTCAATATCTACGAATCTATTAGAGCAATCAAACTGAAATTAACATAAGTAGGATATATGAAAATAGGCTGTATAGTTCTTCACGGAACTACTTGTTGATACTCCTAGCACCTTCTTTATGTAGTTTGCTTTCACCCTTTCCAAGGCGGATAGGTTCCTCGTTGTTAAATGTGTCCAGATGATTTCAATGCCATAGGTCATTATTGGAAGAATTTTTACTCTGAATAGCAACATTGCTGTCTCCAGACTGAGTGATCTGATGTCTTTTATTTCGTGCTTTGCCATCATTGCTTGGGTTACCTTATCTGTGACATGTTTTGTGAAAAAATTTGCGCTCGATTGCAGTGTGATGCCTAAATATTTAAAGTCTGGAACTATCTTTAATTTTATATCCCGAATGCAAATTTCTGCTGAGGCGGGTACTGTCCCTCCTTTCCGGAAGATCATAAGTCTCTGTTTTTGAGATGTTGATGCCCAGCTTGTGTTTGGAGCACCCCTTTTGCACGTCTTTTACAGTTTCCTGGAGGTTTGTTAAATCTCTGGAGCCAATTACAATGCCGTCAGCATATGCGCAAGAGAATACTCTCTCGGGCTATTTTTAGGATATCTGTGGTTGATATAAACAGCAACACAGTAAGTTTTAATTCACTGACCGTGAAAGCAAATATGCAATCTGTTGTTTTTGTGATTGACAAACGATCCCCAACAAAAAAAAAGATAGATCATTACGTGGTTCAACTCATTCAATTTTTAAAAGATTATTAAATGCCCTTGTTGGACTTAATTAACACGGATATTGGCTGAATTAAGGATACGTTATAGAATAACAAATCGCATGAATGAATGTACTAATCTATTAGTGAGAAAGACAGCCCGTTTCCTCACGAGTGTTTACTATGTAACTTACTAAAGGCCATGCCATTCGCTGAGTTTCAGATCAACGAAACTACGAAGATTATTGCTGAAATCCAATGAGCAATCCCGATATTCCTCTGGTGGCATATGGAATCATATATTGCTCTGCAAGAACCAGCCGACATGTGCCTATTAGATTCAACATTTCAGTGAACTGCATCGCTAACTGCAAACATCGAAAAGGGACTCATTATTATTGTATGGTGATATAACTTTTCAAGAAAGGACCTGTAGGCTGTGTTCTGATAAATGGTAAGTGTCTAGTTTATTGACAGATATCAAGATATCATGTGTGTCTGATGGTGAGAGTGAGCACTTCATCACAAGGCAGTCTTGGTATGAGGAGCACAGCCATGTCAGTGAGGAGGTTACGATCCCATAACTGGACTCCCATTGGTTGTGAGACTGCTGTAACCACCAATACCCTCCCTGTCATGAGTGTGTGTAGACTAATATAGTAGAACAATAATCTATTGTTCTTGAAGTCTGCTGAGTGAATATAAAGGATAATTGTCTCGTGTTTCAGCTGGCACCGGTATGTGCTTGGTGTTTAAAGATCAACTCTAAGGCATATGTAAAGAAAAAGAAGTTGAGGCAGAAAAGAAAAATGGACACAATAAACAAAAGAGGAAACGTAGTAACTGAGATGTAGGGCATGAAGCCATGCAATAGAATAAGGAATCATGTCACTCATATATTTGAAATACCTTTCTTTTCCAAGTAAGAAAATAACAGATGTTATCCAATTTCTTTTGTTATGAAGAATCTTCAGTTCTTCATAACGTGTTAAAACAATCAACGAAGGAAAATCAGTGATAAGAATACCTTATAGGGGTGGAGTTACGGAACTGTGACCCTATCAATCACAATATTTATGTGTATTCCATTGATATAGGAGACAAAGCACTGATAAGTTGTTCCTAGTGTGACTTGAATCCAATAAACTAGAAATCTAGAAGATTCTATCATCCATGGATCATCACTGATTGTCAAAAATACTTGTGTTCCCTTTCCATAGAGTGACACATGAATCCGTTCTTCTTCTGATGAAGACAATATATTTCAGGGTGCCACCAATAAACAATGGTTAGTGTGAATGCTTACTAAGAGTCTTTGCGAACATCCAGGTCCCATAGGCAGAGGGGTTCCTGTAAGCCTATAACCGTAATGATCATTAAAGTTCTGCCTCCAGAAAATGGCCAAAAAATTAAATCAAGCAATAGGCACGAAAGGATACAAGTCATCAAGAGTTGTGTGAGGTCTGATTTAAAATGATTAGTGATCAGACATTTCTACAACTGGGAAACCCACAAATATTGATCAGAAAGATCTACTCCAAATGTTTCTCACCAACATGACATTGCAATTAGTTAACTGCTAAACAAACGCAGCGTTGCTGAAAATTACTGTGCACAAGAACATTCGACACCTCAAATTCCATGTTAAACACAGTAACCGTGGACTAGGCCTACTGGGGAGACCACGTTAAAAAAAACGCGCCATGTACTCTACCTCATGGTGGTGTGGAAATGAGTATTCACCGGAAAAGGCAAGGCCGGACTTATGGAAGAAGACGACCCCTCAGCCCTGCGTTTGGATGCCAGTACCTGAAGAACTACCCCCCGGATACAACGAAAGCTGGTTGGTGTGGAAGTAACTGAACAGGTTACGATCAGGAGTTGGAAGATCCCGAGACAACCTGAGGAGATGGAGCCTCAGTACAGGTGACACGTCTGGTGAATTTGGACAAGAACAAACCACAAAACACATTTTTCATTGCCCTCTGTGCCCTTCATTTTGTGCAGAGGAAGATCTCCTGCTAGCCGCTCTGAGCGCCTTGGATGTTGCTCAGTATTGGGCATGTGCTATACTGTTACATGTATAGCAACTGTACATTTGTAGGTTTCCGACACGAGAAATAAATAAATCATAACTGTTAGGTTTTAAACTTGGATCGTATTATAGGAGAAGAATTAATGTACAATTAGTGGTTTTATGTTGCATTTTATTGACTGCTTAGTAATGTATGCTTGGCGACATCATTGCTGACTGTTTCTGAACACACGATAGCGGTGCGAGTGTTCAGAGCGAGGGCAGGACAAGGTGCGTCACATTATCGAGCTTTGCCACGCTTCCTCTTAGAGGAGGTATAGAAATGTGGTGTTCAGGAACTCGAAGCCAAGATATAAACTGGGAGCATAGCGCCCGCAATGGGGGCTGCAGCAACTCCTGAGGTTCGAGATTTGAATCCCCGCACTGACAGAGGCTATCCTGAGTGTTGTTTTTCCACACTCCCTCCAGATAAATGCGGGGTAGTACCGGACACCTATACCATCGCAGTCCCTAATACAATTACAAACACTACTAAAACCATCACATGCACACAGGTTATCGGACAAGATCAAGGCCAATACACACCCTAGTACACGAGGCTGATAACCAAGATGTCGCAACCCCTAAGATGAGCTAACAACAGAAAACAAACACTTTCATACGTTCAGATGGGTGAGATATTATGTGTCATATTATGTGTTAAGTCATTGCCAAAATGGTATTTGGAAGTACAGAGTCTGGCTGGCCGGGCTGTGCCAAGTTGACACTCGAATCACCTTTCTGTGGCTTCCAAACCACATGGGAATTGCGAGAAATGAGTTAGCAGATCAAGCTGCAAAAGAGGCGGTATCACTACTACCTCGACCAATGGAGGTACCCGCTAGAGATATTCGCTCTAAGTTACGCCTACAAGTTCTGGCATTTTGGGAGAGTCAGTGGCTAGCTGACCCACTGCCCAGTAAACTGAGAGCGATCAAGGGAACTACTCGCGTGTGGTGGAGCTCTTTCCGGTCATTTTGTGTAGGCTAAGAATAGGCCATACAAGATCCACCCAGTCGTACCTGTGGAGCCGTTTTCACAGTGGCCCACAATTTAACCGAATGTGTGGATCTTGCAGACTTACGAAGAAACCTTGGTTTGCAGATGACACTCAAACTTATATTAGCCGATGACGCGGTGGCTGCTGATCGCGTTATCCGCTTTCTAAGAGAGGGTAGGTTAGGGCCAGCAATCTAAATTTTCCAGTGAACATTGACTCGACGACTTGTTCGTTTTTGAATGATAATGTTTTTGTTTCCGTAACTTCGTTTATTCTTCTAATTATTATTTTTATTTAGTTCTTGGTTTTATTAATTTTAGGTCTTTTCAAATTTAGGTATCCACCTCTACATTTTAAATTTAATTCCAAATTTGTACTCTTTAATCTGTTTTAAGAGGGGCAGATGACCACGTAGTTCCGCCCTTTAAAACAACAATAACTAACTCTGTCCTGAAAGTAGTTGACCCGGATTTTTTCTGTGCAGACGGACAGATTTCCCGCAGCCTCTTCGCCTGGGGTTGGTAGAGGGGGGTGTAAGGAAGGCTGGGAGTCTTCATAACCTCTGCAAGTGCACTCGTTACGCTGAATCGTCTATTGGAACAGCGCTTTTTGTGTTAGGGTCGGCAAAACCGGGAGAGAGACCCACGATATGATCAAGACGGCTTATGGTGATAACGCCATGGGCAGATCGAGTGCTTTTGACTGGCACAAGCTGTTCCGGGAGGGAAGAGAGGAAGTTGAGGACGACACACATTCACGACGACCTTCAAGCACCAATACGGACGAAAATGGCAAGAGTGAAGCTTGTTTTAGAAAATGACCGCAGAGTAAGGGTTTTGCGTGGAGGTTCTTAAACGGCTGAGAGAACGCATCGTCCGTGTCCACCCAGCGATTGCCAACTCCAGGCGGCTCCATCACGACAATGCACCGCACCACACAGACTTCCGCGTGCTGGCGTACCTCGCCCAACGCAACATCGCAACCCTTCCTCAGCCACCCTACAGTCCCAATATTGCCCCAGCAGACTCTTTCCTCAAAACCATCCTAAAAGGACATCGTCACGGCTCCGTGGAAGCGTTGCAACCGACCGTGACGAGGGAGCTCGACAGTATTCCGGTTGCCGCCTTCCAGAAAGCGTACGAGGGTAGGAAATCTCGTTGAAAACGGTGTGTGGATACAGAGGGGTCCTACATTGAAGATTATGGAGCATATGTATAATTTCTGTCTTTTTAATTGACTCAGTCCGACTACTTTCAGGACGAACCCTGTACATTTATGTTCCAAGATGAACAAGTTGTTCCTAGAACTACAATACTGTAAAGAGTATTTTCAGATAGCGTATTATACTGTTAAAATTCCTCCACCAATTAAATAGACTCTCCATGTGATGGACTAAATTGATTTCGGTGCATGTCCTACATTGTGTTATACAGCAAGGATTGCCATCATTCCCGAATTAGGTGGGGCATCCTGGATTATATTTCAACGTCCTGATTCATGTCAAAGTGGGAAATTAATTGGGGGGAAGCCAAAATTAATGCCACCAGAGTGAATTATACTGAAGGAGAGATTTACGGGAAATGTTTCACGAGATCAGCAAATTTATGTATTTATCGTACGATGCTACCACAATAAAGAAAACAAAGACATGGATACGCTGTCACAAACATTCGAACAATATCAAAACAAGACATATGACTGATGAAGTTGAAAAGATCATAACTCAACATCCAAGCTGTGTACCCAAGTCACTGCTTCTGGAGTAGCACCATTTAACTCCTCCAGACTCCCCGGGAACGCTCGGCAGGGACAATCAAGCACTATGTGTTCCAATGTCTGCGGAATGACATCACAATCACAATATGGTGAATCTTTCCAACCACAAGTATGTAGTACAGGAGCACTTCTTCCCACGCCATATCTAATACGATTGAGCCTACGCCAGATAAGTCTCGGCAAGTTGTAGTTGGGATTCCAACTTTTACGATGCCTCGAGGAGGAGGAGCTCTTGTCCACTCAGTCTGCCAGCTAGTATTGGCTATGAAATTGCCGTTTGTTAGTTCTAAGGCTATCTTCCAGGCAGGTTTGCGGGATTTCAGTCTAGAATGGCCCAACTGTTGAACGCCATCATCGATTGGAAGTGTCCGATTCTTCTGTATTCGGGTCCAAAGATGAAGTAGATATTTCTGTCTTCTGATATGAGGAGGTGGGATATTACTGAGCACGGATCGGAGTTAGAAGTTGTGTTCCAGATATAATTCGCATACTACGATGAAGTTGAACATCCACTCGTTGACTATGACAGCTGTTAAGCCATACTCCGGAGCAATACTCAGCTGGTGAATAAACAAGCGCCAGTTGTTTTCAGAGTGTTAGAATCTTCCCCCCACGATGTTCCAGCAAGACGTTGAAGGATATTGTTGCGATTCTTCAATTTTGCAGCAGCTCTGTGTAAATGGTCTTTGTAGACCAAAGAGCGATCCAGTGTCATCCCCAGATATTTAGGGGTACTATTGTATTGTAATTCTTTACTTCTGAGCAAGGCTCTAGTGTGGATGTTTGCCTGTCTATAGTCTAGATGGAAAGTTGTGATTTCACTTTTCGGACGATTGGGTTGTAAGCGCCATTTTATGAAGGAATCATCCAGAGCTTGGAGATCTTCTGTAATAATATCCGCTGCTTCTGCCAAATTGATATCATCCGCATAAGTAAAACTTGCGGGACACTGTTATTGGAAAGTCTTGGGTATACAAATTAAAAAGTGTAGGTGAGAGAACTGAGCCTTGAGGGAGACCATTATTCAATTTGCGGAACTGACATCTATTGAGATCAGCATGTACTTGGAACAGTCTGTTACTTAGCTCTATATACAGGGTACAGTCTTTATTAGTTTAAGAGGTAGTCCGTCCTTCCAGACGGTGTCGTACTCTGCAGCCCTGAGATCCAGAAAGGCTGATACGCTCTTCAATATTTTCTCAAACCCGGCTTCCACAAAGGAGGTTAGTGAATGAACTTGGTCACTGCAATCACGGTCCGGTCGAAATCCTGCTTGCTCAACAGGAATCAATGTCGCAATCATTGGAGCTTTTCTCCTCAGGATCAATATTTCCATAAGTGTGTACGTCACAGAGAACAATGCTATTGGACGGTAACTTTGAGGTAAGGTATGGTCTCTCCCAGTTTTCAAGAGAGCAATGATTTTGGTTTTCTTGAATAATGCAGGTAACTTTCCTGATGTAAGTATAGAGGTGAAAAACAGCACCAACCAACGCTTGTAGCCGACCACAGTTCTTTAATAATTCCGGATAAATCCCATCAAAACCAGCAGCTTTCCCATTTTTAGGAGATTTTAAGCCTTCCTCCACTTCTTGCAAGGAGAATGGCCTAGAATAAATTTCGTGAGGCTGAGCAGTGGATTTGGCTTGACTAAGTTGTGATTTCACCAGTCTAGTGAACTTCTTGTCCTTTCCTGTTCGAGAGGTTTGAACTAAGCTTAGATGGTTAGCTATCTCATTTACATTAGTACCTGAAGGTTTCCTAGGTGGTATGTAAGCAGCATCTAGCTTCCTTAATAGAGACCATGACTGTCAGCTATAATGTTGTAAGTTTAAACCTTCGACCGTATTTATCCACCTATCTCTTCTAGCTCTGTCAAGGGATTGTAATAGTTCAGTAGCTTTCTCCCTACAGCTGTTTGCATCATATTCTCTTTTCAGTCTGTTGGACTCCTCATTCCAGCCTGTTATATACACCTTTCAAAAACCTCTAGGAATAGATAATTGGTTTCTGCTTTTATTAGTCCTTCGTGTTGCGGCCACAAGAGTTCAGCAGGGACCGAAGGGGCCCAGGCAAGGAGTGATAAGAAGAAACCCCAACGGCCAGGAAGTGAAGCTACAAGTAACTCCTGTGTTAGTGCTCAAAACATTGCGTTAGTCCCATATGAATACCAAGCAAATAATGACATATCAATTGTTTAACAGCCGCGAGCAATAAATCTAGAGCTTGTAACTGTCAAGTTGAGCAGCACGACTAGAACGGGTTCAATACGTAATATGGCTTGGCTAATGGCGAATGCTAAGCAGCGTCAAGGAATATAAAAGGAGCTTCCAATTGGAGTTCTATGAAGCCAGTAACCCAATTCGTATGCGCCTGGACCTCTTCGGTCCCTGCTGCAATCTGGTGACAACTTTTGACAGTTAGGTACACGCCCATTGATGCAGTCTCTCCAGTAGAAAATGAGTCTCTCAGAAATTACTATAGAAACATGTAGGCCTACAAAATATCTGCTACAGGAACTATTTGAAACGTGTTATCCCGAGAATTATTCATAAACCCTGATTGAGGGTCGGGCTAATTTGGAAATGAACACGTTATACAAAGCGGTTTATGTTCGACCCTGGCGAAATGTAAATATTATATGTCAGAAAACTGTATTATAATAAGGCTCATTACGGTATAGTACAAGTTTTCATTATGATACAGTTTCTCCCACCAATCAGAGCTCAAGGAACAGTTGTGTGACCAATTAGGTAAGGATAGCATCGCACCTGCGCTCACTTCCATGGCCCCCTATTTTAAATTTCACGGCGTAGCGAGTGTCATAGTGAGATATTCCAGGAGGCCATGGTCAAATACAAGGTATTCTCTGCGTCCCATGCGCTCTGTTCAGTACATAAAACTGGTGAAATCTCGACAGATATTTATGAATATTTATGTTCGAACATAAAATAGTTATAATTATCGTCGAACATAAACAGTCGTATACAACTCACCTATAATGGTAATTAAGACACTCGTATGGAAATTATAAACCGAGCGTAGCGTGTCTTAATTATTGCCATTATCGGCTCGTTGACTAATGTACGACTATTGTGTGAGCCGACTCAGATAGTATGTTCATTGGGGGAAACGAGATTACTTAAGAGGTTAATGAACTCGTCTGTAGATGGTAAGAGAAGCAGAGGCAAGAACCTAGGATGCGAAGGATGCACTCAGTATTTAACGATTCTTGATTAGAGATTGGAGGCTACCCGTTCACAAACAAATTAGACTGGACGATGAAAGCAAAAACAGTCTCAAGTGAAAATGAATCATTGATTGAATGTTTCCTATAAACCGGAGCCAGCGCCTATTTCCAAAGGACCCTTCAATAATGAAATACTTAAGCTTCTATACACCTGCCACCAAAAGGAAGAAACTTTCCTGATTGTTTGAATAGAGGCTGCAAGGCAAGGAGGCGGGATATCGAAAAAGTTCGGCAGTCACTATTCCAAATCGCTTGGGACTTGGGGCTTACTGCATTGTGCCGATACTTTAAAACACGAAATGTTTATTTTCCACAAGATTTATGTAGATAAAGTAACTTAATCCAAACTGTGGGTTGTATAGTATATTGTAAACTCGCTAGGTATGTGTCCTCATTGGTCCTCAAGCACTGACAGTGGACAATAGCTGGCTGCAGTGCGCACCGACGAGTCGCCATTTTGCCAGTTGTCAAATGATACAAGGCGCCAGTCATTTACCGATCGTGACAAATGACATTCAAATGAAAAAGAATAGACATTAGCAGTGAAGAATTACACTCCAATTTCATAAATATCTATAATTTCTTTAAAAGATTACTTTAAAAAATCTGGACGAAGTGTGTGATTTGCAGATACTGTTGCTGTAGGAAAATATGCTCCATAATTTCTGTCCACTTCACATTTTGGCCGCTGTGACGCCCGTTTCATGTCATTTTAACATTCTGAGGTCTTACCTTTATCATTTTGCATTGATTTGAGAAAGAGTAAATCAAAGGAATGAGTACTCAAATCGCATAATTTCATAAATATCGAATAACCGGTGAGTGTTACGATGATCCAATTTTCAGTGGTTGCCTTCTTAAGGTAGGGAACGTGGAACTTGGAATTCTAACTGAAATGTAAATAGTGTTCTATAATCATTTGGATGAAATGAAAATATAGCATTCTTTCTCCTTAATTCTCTCATTATAAACCTATTGGGGAAAGTGTGGTTTATGAACATGCGAGATTTCAGGCACGGGTCCGCTAAATTCATTTATTATTATTATTATTATTATTATTATTATTATTATTATTATTATATCCCCCAAACAAAGACGACAGATCTGAATCGCCACTGAAGATAATTCATAGCCCTATGGACAAAGATAAAATATTGTAAATATTTTTGTAGGTATTTTTATAAAAGTATAATTTTCCAAGTTATGGAGGCTTCGGTGGCGTAGTCGGTAGCTATGCCCAAGATCGTGGGTACAAACCCGGCCAGCGGGTCCATGTCGTAGATTTATGGCATATAAAAGAACCTATCACTACAATTGGTAGTGTGTAGCTAAATTTGTAGATTATTTTTCATTCATTCATTCTTCATTTATTAATTTGCAATTTGGGGTGTGTCCTCCGGTGGCAAATTGGATGCACATAACAAATAAATAATTACACATAATAATTCAACAACAATTAAACTCGAGTCTTTACACAAATCGTCAGTATTTTCTTAAACACACCTATATGTTTGGGAAAAGGCTCTAAGACTGCGGCAGGTAGAGAGTTCCAATTATCAATGGCACGGTTTGCGAGTGAATATTTACCATAATTTGTTCGCTGTGGTCGGACCTTAACTTTGGAAGAATGATCACTCCTACTCATGTAAGTAGGCTTTTCCATACGTTTGCTAAGCTCACCCCATGCTGGTTGATTTGTATACGCGTTGTACATACCGCAGAGTCTAGATTTCATCCTCCTAGCCTCGAGTGATTCCCACCCAAGTTTCTTTAACATACGGCTCACACTGCTCCTGGGATTAAAGTCACTGAGCACAAATCTAGCGGCCTTTCTTTGTACCATTTCCAACTCATTGATGAGCCCTACTTGATATGGATCCCAAACCGCCGAGGCGTATTCCAGAATAGATCTTACAAGTGGCAAATGTCCTAATTCTTTAGCATAGGTAATAATACTTCCTTTTAATATCCTCATTACAAAGTGCAGGGATTTGTAAGCTTTAGAAACTACACATCCTACATGACTACTCCATTTCATATCATTCCCTTCGTGAACGCCCAAATATTTGCAAGAATCTTCTCCTACGAGTATCTCCGAGCCAATGTTATATTGAAAATCTTGCCTTCGCACTTTTCCTTATTTTTAAGAGGCTACATTTTATTGCGTTTATTTTCATTTTATTTTCAATCGCCCACTTATAGACCAGGTTCAGGTCATCTTGAAGTACGGTACTGCATTGTCTTGTGAGTCATATATCCTTCAATTTATTACACAATCATCGACAAACAATCGACAGTCAGTGCGAATCCCATTTGGTAAGTCATTTATAAACGCCAAAAATAACAAAGTTCCGATTACGCTGCCCTGAGGGATACCCGACGTTACGGTAATTTCGTCCGAGAATAGGCCTTCGACTTTCACTTTCTGGGAACGACCCGTCAAAAATTCTTGGATCCATAAAATTACTCTTCTATCAATCTGCGTCGAAGCTAATTAATGGAGTAGCATGTCATGCGGCACGACATCAAATGCCTTCGCAAAATCTATAACTATGGCGTCGATTGAAACTCCATCGTCTAACGATTCACTAATATCTTGAATAAATGATAGCATCTGACTGTCGCATAAGTAACCTTTCCGAAATCCATGTTGCCTATCACTGTTCCCTCAAGTAGTCGCAAATTGGAGCCAGTGACATCTGGTAGCCAAAGGTGGAACTACTTGAAATTGAACTATCAATTATCTTCATTCATTTAATCTCTCTCTCTATATATATTGTGCCCTTTTAGCAAGAAATATGCCAATCACAGTATACCAGCGTAGCTCAATTCGGAATTTCGGGGCAGCGGTAAGTTCCCCCACTCTGTGACTCACATATTTTGGATCAATTAGAGGATACACTTGCAAAAATAACAACAAAATCAACTCCTACTTAAACACATTTAATTAATGGCGCTACAAACACTTTAACAATTTAATTACTGACCCATAATCATCTACTTGTTCCAAATGAACAAGGAATCACAAATATAATAAAACAAATATTGTATTTAAAACATGTGGTTTCCACATAAACCAACAATTCCTACTTAGTCTTACTTCCATAAAGCATTAACAGTAAGTTTATATAACTCCGAGCTCTTATGGCTCCATGCATTTTCATAATAATGGTGTTATTCTTGTACACCTCAAACACTATCCTTTATATTTTCTTATTTCTCAAAAACAAATATATAATTATATTTAAAATCTATGTTAATTCTCTTAACTCAATATTTTGGGCATGTCCACACCTTCAGTTGTTATCATCTCTCTTTATTTTCACAAATATATTAAGGTAATCAGGAAATCCATTGTGTACTCCAGAGCGTGAAGATACTTGACACAGTCAAAAAACTATAGTTACTCCCGAAACCTAGCCGCCTTCAATCAACTCGTGGAATCCTACGTCCAGACATTATTACAATAGGGATTGTTATTTATATCTTATGTCTTAATAGACCATTATCATATGAGAAACTACGATCTGAACAGGCAAACGAAAATATCCATCTACAAGGACCTCGGTTCAACGCCCGGGTCGTTAACAACTTTACACACTCCTGGTGTATTCATTTCACTTTACAACATCTTACGAGACGGTTTCTGGTCCCTCTCGCTTTAAGAGAACTAGACACTTCTACTCGGGTGCGATTTATGACACGGAGGGTGACGGCGACTCCCTTTCTAACCCACGTTAGTAGCTTATTTCCAAGGCTTTCAAAACAAACCTTCACATTATATCCAGTTCTGGGGAGAGACCGGGCTTTTACTATACCGTATTCATTCAAACAACTATTCTTTGGTTCAAAGACCACTTTCGTAACTTTGGCATTTATTAATTATGAGAGGGTCCTCATTGATTGGGAAGATTAATACACATACGACGACGAAGAATTAAGGGGCTTTATCATAAGAAGATTCTGCGTTCGAATCTCTTCACGTGCCTCGGGAACCATTCCCTTACAGAGGGCTTATACAAAATGCGATTTAGAGTCGGCCGTGGCCCATATGACATACGCTCAATAATACCATATATTAGCTCCCTTTTTTATACATACACAATGCCTCGTGATACTATGTCACAAATAGAGGACTTATACAATTATCAATTCACTGCAATCAACTACCCTCCATAAGTAATTTACCAAGTATTTTAACCACTACGCGTTCCTAGCGTGACATTTTAATATTATTTGCGCTCTTTATGCGCTATGCATTATTTTAAGCCGAATTGTCTTCCCAAGAACTGATAAATCTCATTAGTAACAATTCATATTATTTTTATTCTCATATTAATCTTTCTGTTGCCGATAAATCGCTCCCTTTTTAAACATTCATTTAACATCATATCTTACACATACATTAAGGCTTAACGCTCTTATGTTCACATCAAATTATTTGATCTTTATTTAATATTTCCATATTTAATTATTATTATTATCGTTATTCTTTACACAAGCTCAAAAGCTATTTCTTTCATATCTCAACTTTACTTTATTTGAATATCTTTCATGATAATCATTGATATTTCGCTTGCTCTTATGACATTTGTTAAATACATTAACCCTTTATTCACTTATTTCCTCTACGGGATTTATTCTTTACATAATCATTTATAATTTCTCAACATTTTTATTATTGTTCAGACCGCGTTCTGGCTTATTCAGTATTTATTTACTAACACACATCCCTTTTACTCAAAAACTCCGGTGGATTTGTAAACAACCAATTTCTGACACCAAAATAGAATGAAATTTTGTACTCACATGTTTTAAGATCATCCCATGATCTTTAATCTTGTGTGGTGCTTCATTTTTGGGTCCACTTTGAACTTTTTTACTCCATATTAAAAGAATTCATCTTATGTATAAACACTTTTTGACATATATTTAAAACACTTAACATTGACGACATTTTTATACACTGATGTGTCCCTTTTGAACACATAATAAACACTAAAAATATTAATTTAACACACAATCTTGATTATTTTACACTTCACAATTCTCGATCACTAGGCCGTATTTCTGAGCCTATCACACGTGATCTTCTTAAATTCCCGTTTCCAAGGGTGAAATTTATTCGATGTCGGCTTCCTATCCTGCAGAATGCGAAAGTCTCGAAACATCTACTGTTCCTTGGAGTCCAAATTCTGCTACTCCTATCCTGGATGACCGGCTATTTATCTAGCTTACACGGCTTCTTTGTAGATCTGTCTATCGATCCTAACGAAAGTCTATTCGGATCGAGGTTTCCTCAATGACCTATAGATTTAGTTTATAGCAGCTAGTACTTCTCGATTCTAGTACTTTTATAATAGTTCGCCTGCTTTCTGGAGATAATATTTATAGTCTCCTATCTTCTTTATTGGAACTGTTTTAGCACTCCTACGTTTCTGATATACGTTCCGAACCTTATTCTGTTCTTCCCTTTTTGGGTTCTTTAATTTTAAATAACAGTTGATCTTTCTGGTACGGTACTTCGGTACGTTATGATCTATTCGTTCGTCTATTTAACGACCTATCGCCTTTAAGTCCGACGTTCGCAGCCTGCTCTGACTATATCTTACGAACTTTCACTCTAACTTGTATACAGTCGGGCCTAAATCCTATAATTAGGATTTTCCTAATATTTCAATACGGCGATACTTTAAATTTCTTCTTGACCACTCCTTGTGGAGGCAAGCAAGTCGTTAATACTGCGATGCCTATGGCTATCGGTTATTACTTCTGCGGTGTAACACAGCGTTTCTCCCCTCAAGGAGTACTGGTAGCTGTTTTCGATGTGACGCAGAGTTACGCCCTACAAGGCTGTCTGAATACTGATGTACTGATGATCCAGCGTCACGTCCCCTCACGGACTGTCGGAATGACTGCACTGCATGATGCGTGATGGAGCACAGTGACGTGCCCTCAGGCCGTTTGAAACTGCATTGCATTCGGTGATGATCGTGACACAGTGTCATGCCCGCAGGCTGACAATAACTGCATGATTGGCTTGGTAAGGCCCGAAGCTTTATACTATTTTACTACAAAAAAATAAGACTCTAGCCTTTTCTGTGGTCAACTTCTAAAATAATGGTGCCACAAATATAAAAATTATACCTTCCGAAAGCTCGTCTTCTCAATGTCAAATACTCTCATTGCACCTAAGAATCGATCGTGCAATTCGGAGATATTAATTAATTTCTCGTCCTCAATTGTGTGGGTGTTGCATTTCTTTTGCTCTCTCCCCACCACACAGGCCGTGGGACTTCCCCAATGACGTCGTCTTACGTTAGCAGTTTTTTTCTGCGCAATTATTAAATGGTTTCTCTTTACTGAAAAATCTCTCATTCAAAATGATTCACTGTACTGTACTTGTTTCCTCATTATTATACTTGTAAACGGGTTAAATTTAATTATTCCTCTTCTGGCGCATAAGCGGTGTTGTCATTTTCCAGCAACGTAAGCTTGATTTCCGAGTCAGGCTTCCTTGTTTAATCCTGGGAAATTTCCACTCGGTTATTAATACTCGTGACTCGCTCCCTTCAGAATGTCAAGAGGGGTGATATCATCCTCTTGCCACCTGGTCCTCGTTAGTTGCACAACCTTATACTGGCCTCCTAGCTTGATCTTTCTTAAAGTTACATTAGAAACTGTACGTTTCTTTGATTTCTTCCTCAAATGCATGGATTCGCACACCTTGGACCCTATAGCATATGGGTTCAATATAAATGAAAGTTTGTCTGTTTTTTCTGAATTTCCAAGGAAATTTGCGATATTTGCGCGTTTGAGACTGTTTTGTGAGGGATGCATGCAAAAATAAAATGTTTGTCTGTCTGTCTTTCTGTCTGTTTGTTTGTTTGTCTGTGGACAATTTTTTGTGTCCTTATAACTCGAGAACGGCTGAGTGGATCAACGTAAAATTTGATACATATATCCATCAGAGGCACGACACTAATCATTGATGTAACTCGTCTCCGTACCTCTCATAAAAGGGGACCTATCCCCTTAAAATACATGCTGAAATAGGCGTAGAAGGGTGAAACAAAGCTCATTTTCAGCCCCTCAATGTGAGAAACGAAACTCGGGGGCCCTGATTTCACTTAATAAATTAATGAAAGAATGCATGCCGGTAACCATGGCAACTGAATCTCAGAGGTCCATCTATTTATGTAAGACGCAATGTAATTCCATGTATTACATTACTGTGAAGGTTTGCAAACGGCTATAAGGTTATAACGGATCCAAATTAAGCTGAAATATTCATCAATACATACAATGCGCTTAAGGGGTCAAGGGGTACTCTAGAATTTTTTCACGCGACTTACACGTGCGGGTGTGGTACGGAAGGTCTATTATATCCCTTCTCTATTATATAAAAATGAATGTTTGTCTGTTTTTTCTGCATTTCCACGGAAATTTTTCATATTTGCCCGTTTCAGACTGTTTTGTGACGGATGCACGCAAAAATATGTTTTTTGTCTGTCTGTCTGTTTGTCTGTGGACAATTTTTTGTGTCCTTATAACTCGAGAACGGCTGGGTGTATTAACGTAAAATTTTATACAGATATCCATCAGAAGCACGACACTAATCATTGATGTGACTCTTCCCCGTACCTCTCATAACAGGGGGCCTACCACCTTAAAATACATGCTTAAATAAGCATAGAAGAGTGAGACAAAGCTCATTTTCAGCCCCTCAATGTGAGAAACGAAACTCGGGGGCCCTGAAAGGACCCCGAAAACCACATTTTAAGGCCCTAAAACCAACAGTTTTTGAGATATTCCCAAAAAACTAATTTCACTTAATAAATTAATGAAGGAATGCATACCGGTAACAATGGCAACATAATCTCAGAGGTCCATCTATTTCTGTAAGACGCAATGCAATTCCATTTATTACATTACTGTGAAGGTTTGCAAACGGCAATAAGGTTATAACGGATCCAAATTAAGCTGAAATATTCATCAATACATATAATGCGCTTAAGGGGTCAAGGGGTACTCTAGAATTTTTTTACGCGATTTGCACGTGCGGGTATGGTCCGGAAGGTCTATTATATCCCTATCCCTATATTGTTATATTATTATTATTATTCTTTCTTCGTTTTGCCCACTTAGGGAGCGCGCTTGAACTTGTTGACTCGGGTTGATGGAGCTTTCCTCTTCTTCTCCTCCCAAAATCTCCTCATGAACTCGCTATGCCCCTTCTTACGTTCCTCCGTCCATTTTTTTCCAGTGGTCTTTTTAGATTTTTCGGCGAAAGACTGATTTGTAACTAGGGTTCCAAAAGTCTTGCGATTCATGATGCTATCTTCTGTAATGTTTATTTCCTTTAAGTCCTGTTTGGTTTCTTCAAACCAACTGATTTTGACCTTCTTTGAATTAACTATATCAAGCAGTTCTTTTGCATATCTGGTGTTGTCCATTCTGCAGATGTGACCATAAAATTTCAATCGTCTCTTACGCACGGTATCAGTGAACTTATTGATTACTGTGTACAAGTCTGTGGTTTTCCTTTTAATCCATATACCATTAACATAAACGGGGCCATATATTTTCCTGAGAATTTTACGTTCCTGGATTTCGATTTCACCAATTTGAGAGTGGCCTCCTAGAGATATAGTTTCGGAGGCGTACAATGCTTCCGGAAGAACAACTGTCCGGTAGTGCCGTAGTTTTGCATTTCGTGACATCCCTCTTTTATTATAGTGATTCCATGTTATTCGGTATGCTTTCTGAAGTTTGGTAGCTCTTTCGAAATTAGCTTTCCTGTCCAATCCAGACGGTACAATAATTTCTGCTAAATATTTGAACGTGTCTAATTATTCAATAGTTCGTCTGTTGTGGGGATTTTGGGATATTCTGGTGCCCATTTACCATGAAATGCGTCTTCTCATATGATATCTGGGGACTTGTCTTTGATGCTAACTCATGTAACTTCTCTATGGCAAACTTGGTTTCTTCACTAGTCTTGGTAAAGATAGCTAGATCATCAGCAAAAGCAAGGCATTTTACTTTTATTTTCTGTTCCAGAGTACCAATGCTTATGCCTTTGATGTTGTTTTCCCACTCCCTGATGACTTTGTCTAACACTAAGTTAAAAAGCAGTGGGGAGAGGCCGTCACCTTGTCGAACTCCGGTATGTACTTCGAAAGGATCTGATAGTTCACCTAGGAACTTCACTTGAGATGTTGTGTCAGTGAGAGTCTGACGGATTAAGTCCCTGGTTTTCCTGTCAACTCTGAGCTCTTCTAGGGTGTTCAGAACAGTTTGTCTGTCAATAGAATCATACGCCTTCTTAAAATCCACGAAGGTGACAAACGTGTTGGTACTGCGGCGTATCCTTAATATCGTCTTTAGGCTCCAAATCTGCTCCGAACACTATCTAGCTTTCCTAAAGCCTGCCTGGTATTCACCAATTATTATTACTATTCTTTTAATTATTATCTTTATTATGGCGTACAACGACGAGACAAAGCTCTTTTTCAAACCCTTGGTGACAGAAACAAAACTCGGGGCCCCTCAAGAGCCTTAAAGGGTCCCCGAAAAATATATTTTAAGGTTCTAAACCCAATAGTTTCTTAGATATTCCCAGAAAACAAATTTCATTTAATAAATTAAAGAAGGAATGCAAGCCACTAACCATAACAACAGTATCTCAAGAGGTGGCATCCAACATTCCATCTATTTCTGGAATAAGTAATGACACTCCATTTATTACATTTCTGTCAAAGGTTGCAAATGGCTATAAGGTTATCACGGAACCAACTAAAACTGTAAAATTGATCAATTCGCTTAAGGGGTTCAAGGAGTACCCTAGATTTTTTTTCACGCGACTTACACGTGCGATATGTCGTACAGAAGGTCTATTATATCTCCAAACAGCAACATTATTTTCAAAAATTCCTGATTTGAAATAGTAGACTATTTTTTGCTAATTTTAGGAATTTGGGCCATTGGAGGCAAAAAAACTGAATTTTCATGCACCACAAGCCTTTATAATTTATAAAAGGGGTCTTCCTGTAGTTGGGCACTTGACCCAACGGTCAGGGTCAGTTCGTATGTGACGTGTATTGCGATTCGTCTACGAGGTTTTCAATTTTATTTTCACGTCAGGAAGAACACGTTAGGTAAATTTAGTTTGAGAGCACATTTTAAGTAATCATGTTTCTTTGCCATCAAACAGGTTCCAAGCCCCTAAACATTGCAACAGTAGCTCAATTGATAACATCTGGTTATTAATACCGAAGACCATTCGAAGAATGGGTACTTCTGCTAGTCTCTCATAAACTCCTCTCGAGAGGTTGGCGTCAGGAAGGGCATTCGGCCGTAGAAACCATCAGCCACGTGACATTTCATCGCATCTCATCACCGACACCGTTGGAAACGGATTAATAAGCGGGAGACATAGAGAGCAATTTCTAATTTCGTGATTTAACCCCTTAGAGGGCGAAAGCATTTTTTATTTTCTATGTTATTTTACATGTTAATTTATTTTAATTGTTATAATTATTAATAATGATATTTTTTGTTTCTCTAATTTTAATGCTTTTATATTTATTTTTAAATTCATCTCTCTTCTCACTTACTTCCCAGTAGGCCAAAACGAAACAAACTTTGATGTTGAGATAAGAGCAATTTCACACGCACTCCATCAGTTATTAGGCAGAAACATTGATTATCAAAAATGTGTTATCATTACAGATTCAAAAGCAGCCATCCAAGCCGTCTCGTCAAATTATAAGCCTCAAAATAAAGAACTGAAAGACATTTTTTTATGATATAAACCCTTCAAAATCTCCACAAACAGATCTCATTTCAGTGCATCCCTTCTCATGTTGGAATAGCAGGAAATGAAGAGGCAGACAGATTAGCAAAAAAAAAGGTACCACACTACAACAACCTGTCAGTCAGACTGATTTTAAGTCAGCAAAAATGATTTTGAAAAATACTATAAAAAACAGGTACGAAGAAATGGCAAAGAAAACAGCAGAAACCAAATTATGGAAGGACATTGATGCTAAATGGGATCAATATAAATTAACACCAAGAAGAGAAGCTGTAGCCTTCTTCAGACTTAACCCTGGCCACGACTGCCTTGCAGCTCATCTGAAACGAATCAACATCCTGAGATCTGAAGAATGCACACTTTGTCACGAACCAGGAAGTAAAATGGATAAGGGGCACCTGCTACATTGCAACAAACTTGATGTGACCGCTAGAACTTCTGGAAACCTCACACAACTCTATTGGAACGCAAGAAAGCTGATGGATTGGAATCCGGCCTAGCCATAGGAAACAACAACAACAACAATATTTATTTTTAATTTTCAATTTCTGTTCTTATGGATTTAATTTTGATATTTTATTGAATTAATTAATTAACTAATTTCGAATTGATTTTTACAATCATTTTCATAATTGTTTTGTAGTTATGTTCATTATTTTAATTTTATATTTCTCTTATTACAGTAGTTTTATTATTATTATTATTATTATTATTTCTTCTTGCATCGTTATGCCCGACTCAGGAGCGCGGTTGAACCTGTTTAGCTGATGTGTTGGCCTTCTTTTCCTTCCAAAATCTCTTCATCCTCTCGCTGAGCGCCTTTCTTCGGTCTTCTGTCCAAGTTATGGTGGCCCTGGTATTGGGTATGCATCAGAAACCTTAATCATTGGTGGCAAATCTTTGACCAAAGAGATTGAAAAACAAGAAAGGAAAATTTTACGCCTCCGGTTTGATTACTGTATTATAATGTCTAAGTTTTGATTTCCGAGATATTGATTTTTTGTTATACCTATTCCAAGTGATTCGGTAAGCTTTCTGTAATTTGGAAATTCTCTCTTGATTTGCTTCACGGTTTAAACCAGAGGGCTGAATAATTTCTCCCAGATATTTGAATTCGTTCACTTGAAAGATTTTGCCGAATTTAGTTCTCATAGGTTGTCCGTCTAAGTATCGTGAGGCTCCTTCCATGTACTGAGTTTTCTCATAAGAAATTTGAAGTACCGTTTTGATGGCAATTTCATGTAATTTCTCAATGGAATTGCTTCTTGCCTGCTATTATTGTATCTATATTTATATTTTATTAGCCTACTATCGATTTTTGCAAAACATGAAAGTAGACTTATGAGATCAACACAGGGCGAAAAAAGTCTGTCTGTCTGTGTGTGTGTATGTGTGTGTGGGAGTCTGTGTGTGTGTGTGTGTGTGTATGTGTGTGTGTGAGTCTGTGTGTGTGTGTGTTTGTGTGTGTGTGAGTGTGTGTACTCTGGATGTCTGTCCCCCCCCTATCAATTCGAACACGGTGAAACCGAATTGAACGAAATTTGGTACAGAGGTAGCACTAGTAAAGGACACCTCAGTGTCATACTTTATATCGCCGCCATCTTTACCATAACAGAATGGCGGCCACTCAAATGTTCAAAACGTAAAATCAAATTACGGCTAAACTAATTATCCGATCTCTACCAAATTTGGTGACAACATACCTTTATATAGGACGCGTCTTTGACCCAAAATTCAAGGTCATCGGCCATGCCATTTCAGGCTGGCGGCCGTGTGAATTATGCAACCATTTTAATAAATAGCTTAAGACCCACCAATTCCGATTATCGAGCCTAGGGGGGTTTAAGCTATCCTGAAGGTCGTGATCCGTTATTTATTATAATTTAATATTATAATATTATACAGTACGAGTGGCTTAAAAGAGCTGAGCCGTTTGTGTCACACGACAAGATGGCAGCTGTCCTCATGTGCCTGTTTTATATTTCAGTAGTTTTAGTATGTTGTATGTGATATACCGTACTGATACAATAATATAAACTTTGTATGAAATGATCTTTAATGAAGATGTACTGCAGTGAAAAAATCGTTTATTTAAAGTCATTATTTGCCAACAGTTTGTATCTAATATGTCAGTTAAGAACACCTGACGTCATGGATAGGGTTAGCTCTGGGCTAGCATGTTATTCTGACACGCAGTTGACTGGGGATCGAGTACTGCTACAGTTAGGTTTTTTTTTCTTGAATTCTTTTACAAATGATGTGCACGAGCTTTTTCCACAGATACTGAATAAAATGTCATTTAACTCAAAGGAGAGGATAAAGTATACACTCGTATATTAATAAAATCACAGTCCCAGCATCGCACATAAACAGAAGACATTGGGAAAAGGAGAATAGAAGAACTAGATACACGTTGTCATTAACCACAGCCTTCTTAATGCCTCTGTACGGTGCTGTCCTCTTGTGGGTTATGTGGGTAATATTGTTCCAAACATAACTCTGTGTAAATGCCTGAGCTGGCCTCCTGAAGTATGGCAATTTTGTAATACTGGTAGTTCAACTATTAGCCACGATCGCGCTCCGAATACCTTTAAACACTGCCAGCTGGATCGCCTCCCTCTTGGCTACTTTAAACTGCCTACTCATTCAACACCCATAGAACACTGCCATCGTAGTACATTACGATGGCAGTGCATAGGCGTGCAAGATAAAGATTAATTCACCGATAGGTCGCAGCACCAACCTACTGTGATTGGGGCGGAAGATTCTTAATTTTGCAGGCTGGCTTAATATAGAGATTAACGGACGTGAATGCATTACAATAAGTTAGTAGTTTTGTTATTCAATCGTCATATAGTATATAATATTGATTTTGACACTTACTGGCTTATTATCAATATAAAAGAAAACAAACAATACATTGTGGTAGAGGTGATTGTGTTAGGGATGAGGACAAAGAGTCATAAAGATACCCATACATTTAGGAGAAAGTAGGCTATATGTTCTTTGCTGAACATCTTGTTTTTACATTTTAATAGTTAATGTTTTTAGTTTTAAGTTTTATCCAACACATTACGTCACGTAGATACGTAGGTATATTTGATTTTTTAGAAATACTAGCACTTCGGCATGAAAATTCTCCGATATTTGGCTGAAAGATTAAAGATTCAACTATGAACATCTTATTAGTAGGCTATAAACAGGTTAAAGGTTTCGCCTGATCAATACTTTTATTAATTATGATCACTGTGTGGTCATTAGTGGGACATGTTTCGAGGCCTAATTAATAGTTTTGGCCCCTTCATCGGCCGATATGACAGAAAACGATACAAGATGATTGTTTGGCGTAACACTAAAAATTCCCTTAAAAATGAATCTTGTGCACCATAAAGAGAGATTGAAACATTATACGCCCAAAGTAATATGAGTGATGTCAAAAGTCTTATGAATTAGGCCTATAAACACTGAACCGGTACATTTGTGTTTTCATTAGCATATAAAGACCACAGTGAGGCGTGTATTGAGAGCTTTCAGTGCCGGGAGTGTCCGAGGACATGTTCGGCTCGCCAGTTTTGTAGCTGCTTCGAGACGGACACCCAATGGGTGAGCTACAAGTACCGTTGGGGAGGAAAGTTGGAAGGGAGGGTCGAGGAGTTGGAAGGTAGCGGCTGTGGCCTATAGTTAGGGCCAACCCCGGCAATTGCCTGGAAGGAAGATGGGAAACCACAGAAGACCATCTTCAAGGTTGCCGGCGGGGGGATTCGAACCTCCTCGCCTCCCGGATGTGAGCGACTGCCAACAGTCATGCCGCAACGACCACGGCTAACTCACCCGGTATCATATTTAATAAAAGTATTGGTCAGGCGGAACCTTTAACCTGTTTATACTAATTACATTATCAATACGGTACCAAAATGAACCTTTTAAGTTCTAAAATCTATGAACATCTTTGAAAAGATAAACTGTCCTTATGACGGGTGGTTAATATAGAGACCGCTATCCCATAAAAGGTTAGTGCGCTAAATCGAGGGTTTAGTGTACTTCAATCTATCGATGTTTCTATGATGAGTATCGTCAACTATCGATAGCAGACTATCGAAGTGTTATTTCATTTAGTTCCTATAACATTATGATCATGAGTCCAGCAAAGAGTGGTAAAATAAAAAGGTTCATTAAACACAATGCAATGTGCTTGCATCAAACGAAAGGCAGCGTGTTTTCAATTACAGCACAAAGGATGCGATCATTAAGCCCACATGTGGCGCAGTAAGCTAATCGCACGTGACACAACACAGCACAATTGGTAGGTCTAACAGTTGCCCATCAACAATGCGCTTCTTGTTGCAGACATTGACTGGCGTCAAACAATCGCATTCCCTTCACTTGTCTACACGTATTTTAGGCACTTAGGCTGATTTCCATATCTATAGCTTGATGCGTCAAGCGTTTCCTTCATTAAATATCCGGAGTTCTCTATATAATAAACCCATCAGCTTTTATTTTCTCTGTGCATAAATCCTGACAACACCTGTGGCGGATTTGGAACTAGAGTAAAACCTGACAAAAGCGGAACGGATTTAGGTTTCCGTTTTACAAAGGGTTGAGTGTTAATAATACAAAATACACTACAAGGAAACACTGTATTGTCGCATAGGATCACTATGAAATAATTTGAATTTTTCCCACTTTAAACAAGACAGTTAATTCTTTAGCAGGACGTTTGTTTTTCTCGTGTTCTTCAATAACTCTCCTCCAGTGTAAGTGTCTGATGTTTAGAACTCATCGTCACTGAATTACAGTTCATACATAAATGCAGTGCACAGTAAAAGGAACACCAATAAAGATTACTCCAGATTGCTGTTTTCTTCTACTCTCATTTGTCAGAAGGAAGCTGTGTGTATTACGAGAGCGTTGGAGCACAGTATATATATCATCACAGTATGGACACTTAGGAAAAACCGGAAGAACGGATTTTCAAAACAAGATGTTCAGTAAAGAACATATAGCCTACTTTCTCCTAAATGTATGAGTATAGTTATAACTCGTAGTTATTATCAAAGAGTATAATAGAATCATTTCTTGGTTGAAGACCTTAGAAACTATTTACCTCTACCAAACGCCACAACCTAGAAAAAACTACTAACATCATTGAAGAAAGATAGATAAGAAGTATCTCAAGAATGTTATGGATCTGGAGACATCATCGACCGGACTGGCTGCGTGGCTCTGCGGTAACGTTCCCACTTGCTGGGCCCTAGGTTGCAGGTTCGTATCCTGGCGCAATCAGCTGGCATTTGAGGGTGCACAAATGCGAGGGAGCCGTGTCAGTAGATTTACTGGCACGTTAAAGATCCCCTTCGGGCCAAAATTCCGGCACCCTGGCGTATCTAAAAGCAGCAGTAGTTAAAAGGGTCGTAAAACAAATAACATTATTATTATTGTTATTATTACATAATCGACCTGCCGTGGGCAACATCCAACTTTGAGTTGAGGCATGTCTTGACACGTCTGGTTGTGCATGGCTTTCACAACCCTAATTGAATTAACAAATCTTTCCGTGTCCCTACAGAGACGTGTGTATACAAACTATGTGGATATTTTCGATTGCTATTTGCCTGAAATAAAAGTATTAATAACCTGAACTACTACCAGGGGCTAGAATTCAGTTACTATGTGAAATCGTTTGTTTTGTTCTTTACTTCAAATAACATTTTCAAATAACGCACAATAGGCTGTAACAAACCCTTTAAAATAAGAAGTAAAAATGTATCATAGTATCATCCTGTCATTCTTCAAATTCGATGCGCATAGAATGCCAATGGAGTCCCATGTAGACCAGTCGTGAAATCTAGTGGAGAAATATCGAACAATATAATCCTAACAGGGCGAGTGCATTCTAGCGGCCATAAGAAGAAACTTTTCAATAAAATCTGGAAGTTAATAAGTAGGCCGGCGTGCAGTTACCTTTTTGGCTGCTAGATGTCTCGAGCAAATCTGCTGGCGAATTATGTTTTAATTAAATATATGTTTTGCACCGTAATATGCACAATATAAGGCTTAATTTTAAAATGTCTGAGTCATTACAAAGCAACAAATATGTAAAATTTCAAGCAAAAAACCAAACTCTGATGGGGTTTGAACCATAGGCATATGAATGACAGACTAACGCTTTACCACGGAGCCATTTGTGCCAACGAACATTGATCTATATAAAATGACTTACATAGAACTTGTTAGCAAATAATGATTTAGACCTAACGATTTCATCAGTGGAGTATATTATTTATGTATAAAGCATTTCATACTAAGTTTATTTATTTTGTATCAGTACGCTATATTGCATGCAATACTCAAATTAGTGAAATATAAGTCAGGCACAAGATATTCGCTGCCATCTTGTCTTCTTACCGAGACGGCTCAGCTTTTTAAAATCACTTCTGCACTATAGTATTACAAAATAAACTTTTAATTTCGAACGTGCCTCTTCCTTTAGAACAGTTAAATCGATTCTCGGCTCGATAATCGGAACTGGTGGGTCCCATGATATGGATTATAAAGTTTGCATAATTCGCACGGCCGCCATCCTGAAATGGTACGGCGGATGACCTTGTAGTTTGGTCACAAGACGCGTCCTATATGAAGGTATGTTATTACCAAATTTGGTAGAGATCGGATAATTTGGTTAGTCGCTATTTGATTTTACGTTTTGAACGTTTGAGTGGCCGCCATTCAGATTTGGTAAAGATGGCGGCGATATAAAACATGACACTGAGGTGCCCTTTGCTTGTTCTACCTCTGTACCAAATTTCGTTCAATTCGGTTTCACCGTGTTCAAATTGATAGGGGGGGACAGACATTCAGAGTACACACACACACACAGACTCACACACACACACACACACATAAACACACAGACAGACACACAATTTTTGGCCCTATGATATGTTTTAAATTATGAAAATAACACGCTATATTGAAAAGTGTGGGGGAAATGTTGCTTTTGTTGTGTGAATTAATGGATAGGTGTTTGAGGGATTGATATTTCATGGGTATTAAAATCAGAATCATTCGGTGCAACTTTTGATATTAATTTACCGTTCCAATGTCCAAGGAAACCGGAATGCTGGTATGTCCGGTGTGATAAGAACTGCGCAAAAAATTACCGCACAGATGTTGGTTTCCCACATTTATGCTATTGGTTTAATTGCAAAATTATATTTCTGAGTTTTTAATAATAACAAGCAATGTTTTCTTCAGACAAAATCGACAGGCCGCACTTAAAGAATATGGGTACGCTGCTCTCTCGCGGATACATGGTGAACTGTCGCTGTAATGCGTGCGTGCTTGCGGTGCTTCCGGTGCTTCCGGTGACGGCCATTTCAAAACCATGAGGAAAGGAATGGAAGCTTGTAGTTTAACGTGACCGTTAATCTTGAGATCATGAGCCACGGGACCTCCTTTTTACGTGGAATCCGAACCACAGGACATGGCATTTCACTTCGAAAATCTCACATGCATTGACCGGGAATTGAACCCGGACCGCCTTGATGAGAGGCATAGAGCTAGACCGCTGAGTCACCACGCCCCTCCATGAGGAAAGAATTACATGGTAAAGGCCTCATGTGTCCATACTGTATATGGTTACTATAAACTGTGGTTGGATGAATTAACGGTACAGATGTTGTGAAGTGTAGGATACCTGCTGCATCCATGAGGAAAGAATTACATGGTAAAGGCCTCGTGTGTCCATACTGTATATGGTTACTATAAACTGTGGTTGGATGAATTAACGGTACAGATGTTGTGAAGTGTAGGATACCTGCTGCATCCATGAGGAAAGAATTACATGGTAAAGGCCTCGTGTGTCCATACTGTATATGGTTACTATAAACTGTGGTTGGATGAATTAACGGTACAGATGTTGTGAAGTGTAGGATACCTGCTGCATCCATGAGGAAAGAATTACATGGTAAAGCCCTCATGTGTCCATACTGTATATGGTTACTATAAACTGTGGTTGGATGAATTAACGGTACAGATGTTGTGAAGTGTAGGATACCTGCTGCATCCATGAGGAAAGAATTATATGGTAAAGGCCTCGTGTGTCCATACTGTATATGGTTACTATAAACTGTGGTTGGATGAATTAACGGTACAGATGTTGTGAAGTGTAGGATACCTGCTGCATCCATGAGGAAAGAATTACATGGTAAAGGCCTCATGTGTCCATACTGTATATGGTTACTATAAACTGTGGTTGGATGAATTAACGGTACAGATGTTGTGAAGTGTAGGATACCTGCTGCATCCATGAGGAAAGAATTATATGGTAAAGGCCTCGTGTGTCCATACTGTATATGGTTACTATAAACTGTGGTTGGATGAATTAACGGTACAGATGTTGTGAAGTGTAGGATACCTGCTGCATCCATGAGGAAAGAATTACATGGTAAAGGCCTCATGTGTCCATACTGTATATGGTTACTATAAACTGTGGTTGGATGAATTAACGGTACAGATGTTGTGAAGTGTAGGATACCTGCTGCATACATGAGGAAAGAATTACCTGGTAAAGGCCTCATGTGTCCATACTGTATATGGTTACTATAAACTGTGGTTGGATGAATTAACGGTACAGATGTTGTGAAGTGTAGGATACCTGCTGCATCCATGAGGAAAGAATTACATGGTAAAGGCCTCATGTGTCCATACTGTATATGGTTACTATAAACTGTGGTTGGATGAATTAACGGTACAGATGTTGTGAAGTGTAGGATACCTGCTGCATCCATGAGGAAAGAATTACATGGTAAAGGCCTCATGTGTCCATACTGTATATGGTTACTATAAACTGTGGTTGGATGAATTAACGGTACAGATGTTGTGAAGTGTAGGATACCTGCTGCATCCATGAGGAAAGAATTACATGGTAAAGGCCTCATGTGTCCATACTGTATATGGTTACTATAAACTGTGGTTGGATGAATTAACGGTACAGATGTTGTGAAGTGTAGGATACCTGCTGCATCCATGAGGAAAGAATTACATGGTAAAGGCCTCATGTGTCCATACTGTATATGGTTACTATAAACTGTGGTTGGATGAATTAACGGTACAGATGTTGTGAAGTGTAGGATACCTGCTGCATCCATGAGGAAAGAATTACATGGTAAAGGCCTCATGTGTCCATACTGTATATGGTTACTATAAACTGTGGTTGGATGAATTAACGGTACAGATGTTGTGAAGTGTAGGATACCTGCTGCATCCATGAGGAAAGAATTACAAGGTAAAGGCCTCATGTGTCCATACTGTATATGGTTACTATAAACTGTGGTTGGATGAATTAACGGTACAGATGTTGTGAAGTGTAGGATACCTGCTGCATCCTTGAGGAAAAATTAGAGTTAATGTTTCCTAGGACTTTGGTGCAAGTACAGTCGCGCTCAAAATTTAGTACATATCTTTGTATTATGGATAAGGTAATCCGTCTTAGTCAGGTTATTTACGCCTACAGTTCCAGAATTTAATTCCGTTTCCGCGTTAGGCAGTTTTCCGGTTTACAGTGTAATTTTACATAGGAAATACCTACGTTCCGAACTTTGTTTTCCGTTTGTCCAGGTTTCCGGTATACAGGGTGTATTAAAAATAAAGTGTCCGATATTGCAACAGGGTTTGGGATTGGTCAATACGAGAAGAAATGTTCCTATAAACACTGTCCGGAAACAAATATCTGTTGAGATATGAGCCATTTTACACGTGTTGTGTATTTACACTTCAGCCAATGGACGTCTTCCTACTCGCTACTGCTAATGAACACTTGACTGTCACACACGTTGGGCAAACATCCATCAACATCACCAACCAGGAGCTGTGATGGTCCACAGATACCATCTGCACGTTACAAGAGATGGATACCACGAATTCGTACACATTCTTCGGCTCTTCTTCACAAGGAATCCCGATCTCGTCCAATCACGGCCAGGCTGCTCGCGGATGTGAACACTCTTATTGGTCACACGCTCTTGCAACATCTGCACATTGTCGATGGGCGTGGCATACACCAATGTCCTTAAATGTCCCCATAGCCAGAAATCCAATGGATTAACTAACCCTTTTACATTCAACCTCTCAGTTAATGGATCTGTGAAAACTATCAGCCAGATTTACCAAGCTGCGCAGACACTTCTATCAAAATGAGGTGGAACGCAGACCAATAAAGATATTACCATTTGATGTTTCGAATATAAAATGTGTAACTCACTCATTATTACTAAACAAAAGTGGTTTCTCTAAGCCATATGATATCAATGTTAAAAATATTAAAACAGTGGAAATCACAGATTTGAAAGTTTTGAAATAATTTTGGGAAATGGAATTCACTGTCCAACTCTGTTATTCATAATAATAGGAACTCTATTATATCATTTGCTATCGTAGTCAATATCAAGATTTAGAAATTACCAATGCAGAGAAAAATAGACATAAATTTGCCACCAATCACGATGTAAACAAGACACATAACTCAGTGAACACTTCCGACTCTATGAATAAATATGATTACAGCTTGTCAGTGGTTCCCGCGGAATATAAACGTGGGTTAAAATGGTTTTCTTCATATTCCCTGAAAATTGCGACTATCTGGCGTGTAAATAACGAATTAATCAATAATAAAGGCCGATAACAATAGATCGTTACCCTGACAGTTTTGGCACAGGCAAGGGGGTAACGATAGATCGTTAGTTTGAACGTCTAAGGGTTAAGGTTCTGCGAACCGCACAACCGCATACTATAACTGAACGTCCGACTTATGCAAAGACCTTCAACGGAAAGACGCCTGCACCACCGAAAACAACGCTACCTCCATGCGGGCGAAATGGCTCATATCTCAACAGGTATTTGTTTCCGGATATTGTTTATAGGGACATTTCTTCTCGTATTGACCAATCCCAACCCCTGTTGCAATATCGGACATTTTTTTGGAAACACCCTGTATAGAGGGACCGGTTTAGGCAGGTTTCACTGTAATAACATTGTTGCGGGTAGCAGATCTTTATGCAACGGTCTAACTCAGTGGACTGTAATGTTTATTTATTTATTTATTTATTTATGCTGGTTTACAACAGGGTCTTTAACCCCAATAACAGTAAACCTACAAAGTTTTAAACAGTAATTCTAATTTTTTTCATAACTTAAATCTAATCTTAAATCTAATATTAGCATCTAAATTAATTACATAATAATATTATGTATAGCTTAACCTTAATGCTGTTACATATTCTACCTTTTTATTAATTAATTACACTCATGGCAATGTGGTCATGAATACCTTTACAAATTTTTGGAGACTAAGATCGAAGTCTAGACTTTTATTACACACTACAGCTTTATTGTAACTACTGTACTGCAGAGTCTATAAAGCGGTGAATGTTTGTGTGACGTGGTGCATGCTTTCTTATTCCTAAAAGTTGTCCACGTTCTTGAAGATAGACGTGGAACATTGAAATTCAGCAACGATAAAAAATAAGAGTTATCTACCGTAGAGTTTACAATCTTGTGTAAGATCTTCATTTACGAGTATGATAACTGTTGCTTTAAGCGGCTATAGACCCAGTATTGGTTTACTGGAGGAGATACTTAAAATTTTTATTATTTGAGGATAAACAATCGATTCGGATGAGTCTTGATAGTTAATTTATTCATATCAAAAATATTTGGGTGATCATCATAGGCTGAAGACCATTACTTCCATGATGACATTTTGGTCATGTTTGGTTCAGAAGCAGATTCCTCCCTTCCTATCATATACTTAGGTCTGTTGATACGATGGTTGTGGGGTGTCAATTTTTTCCGCCTTTCATTAACATCCATTTTGCAGCGACCAAAACTCTCAACAGCTTAAGGAGACAAAACAATACCGATATTAATATAATTAGCATTACCCGTCGCGGCTTCGCGAATATTCTAGTATTGTAAAGAGTACACTAAGCAAAATCTCAATCATGAATGTTATGACTGATTTATCCTGGGTAAGAATAATCAGACTTTATCAATTCAGCTACTGGTGCAGTGGTTAGGGGTTTGTCATTCCTTGATAGGTATATCAGAGCGAAGTTAGTTTTCCGGGAATATTACAGACACTGTGAATTTAAGGGCATTAAATGTGGTTTTCGGAGACCCTTTATAGTCGGGTGAAAAAGACCTTTCGTACCACACTCACACGTGAAAATTGCGTGAAAAAATTCTAGAGTGCCCCTTGAACCCTTTAAGCGCAGTAGTGGTTTTGTGAGAGTTCCGCACCCTCCACCTCCACACCCTCCACACAAGATGGCGGCAGCCCGATAACTCCCGAACCCGTGGTCGGATTTTGACGAATGAGGTGTCATTGAACTCGGGCTGACACCCCCTTTCCAATGGACAATATATTTCAACCCCAAAATAAAACCTACCCCTACTAGAGGGTGAAATTGTATTTTTTTTTGAGAATCTCTCCTTTCAATTGCAACATGTGAGAGTTTGAATGCCGATATGGATTTAAACGTTGTTCCACATAAAGTGCATATGTTCGGTGGAAAGCCACTATGAATTAGCATGCCCACTCATGGCTTTTGTAAGAGGGTGGGGGGAGTGGATCCCTATGGATGGGTTATTGTTGACGGGTCATTGTTGGCGGGGTCATTGTGAACGAGTCCTTGTGGACAAGTCCTTGTGGACAAGTCCTTGTGGACAGGTCCTCGGGGACAGGTCATTGTGGACGAGTCTGTGTGGACGAGTCCTTGTGGATGAGTCCCTTTGGACTGGTCCCTATGGACTAGCCCATGCATTTATTTAAATTATGTCAAAGGGCCTAACTACATTTGTGTGTGTGTTGAACTGACGTTGTTCACTAATCCCCCACTACTATAATGAAATAACGATATGAAAGGAAAGTGATGAAATATATGTGAACACGTGTGAGATGTCATTATTAGCATTCTCCTTGTGAAACAAGTCACATCCTGTTTTGATTAATACGTGAGAAAATGCGAGTTCATGTGTAATATGATCTAACACACAGGTGTTCACATGTGCACGTGCACGATAAGAGCTAACAAGTCACAACCTGTTTTGGCAGTGGTGGGAATAAGGATAGAGACATGTACGAGTAGTCAAATTACTCCGGCAGACAACCCCTTTCCTATGGATAGCTTATTTCCACTCAAAAATAAAATCTACCCCTACTAGGGGGTGAAATAATAATTTTTAGGTAAAAGTCGCTTTCCATGTGCAATATGTGGGAGTTTGTATGCCAATATGAAATTAAACTCGTTCCACATAAAGTGCATGCATACAACTGAATGCCGCTATGATTTATTTTTTTTGTTTTTTTGTTTTACGAATGCGCAATTGGGGTTTTTGTAAGAGGGCGGGCTTTTTGAATAATGATTTATAGATACGTTTTTTTTTACAAATTAACCAAAGATCAAAAAACTAATAGGTCATCGGCTTTTTAATATCTTATGAACTAAGAAAGCTAGGAACTTGTATGAGGGGTCGTTGAACTAAGAAAGCTAGGAACTTGTATGAGGGGTCGTTGGACTTGTGGTGACGCCCTGTTTTTGAATGTATTATTCATTTTTTGTCAAAAGGGCCTAACTGCACTTTCGTTAATATCTCGCTAACTAATAATCAGAGAGGGACAAGTGAGGTGTCACAAGACTCAGGATGGCCCACCCTTTTCCATGACCAACGAATTTACCCAAAATAGCAAGGTCATTGACCTAAGATTTTATAAACTTATCAGTAGAGAGGGTCAAGTGAGGTGTCATAGGACTACGAATGGTTAACCCTTTCCCATGACCAATGAATTTACCTCAAAAATTCAAAACAGCAAGGTCATTGACCTGAGATTTTATAAACTAATAATCGGATATCAACATGTGAGGTGTCATAGGACTTAGAATGGTCAACCCTTTCCCATGGCTAATGAATTTACCCAAAAATACCCAATACATCAAGGTCATCGACCTGAGATTGTATAAACTTATAATCGGATATGGACATGTGAAATGTTTACAGTGAGTGATGAAACATAGCTAGGTAGTGAAAGAATTATTGTAGGCTACATGTATGGTGACTGACAAATCTTTCACCATTGGAACTTGTTTTCAGATCAAACTGCAGTACAGAGAGGGTATAGGTTGTAGGTATGGGATAATAAATGACAAATGGTGTATACAAAATCTGATTAATCGATTCAAGAAATAAGAGTAGTCAATCTTTAATTGATTGGTTAAATAGGATAGCTAAAATCCAAAATGGTGACTACATTGAACTAAACTGAACCAAGCTGAATCAAATCCAACCAAACCGAACCAAACTTAATCAAAAACAAGCCAATGGTTTAAGTGTAAAACTTGTGGTTGAATGTAGGCATTGGTAATGTCATAAAGGAAAGGGATAACGCTCTACCTATAGAGGGTAGGTAAAGCTAGTGCATGATGCTAATGCACACACACAAGTACATGAAACACACACAACTAACCTATACTGTTTTTATGGGTTGACTGTTAAAATTTGCTCAGTGGTTACTGGGACAAGATGGTCGCTACACACAGCAAGCGTTAAATACTTGAGGCTAATAATCTACACACACACACAAACACACACTTGTTCTAAACTAAACTGTCTTGCTGACAGTGATCACACTGTAGGCAGATGACAGAAATGCTTGGCTAACAGAAATACAATCATTTCCGGTTGTCTAATGTTACCAGCTAACCATTTTGTGCTGCAGTGGCGAGCACATGTGCCACTTACACTAGAGATTTTAACTCGATTTCAAGCTCTAAGTCCTAGAACGAATCAAACTAAGAAAAAAGGACATGGTGGCGCAGTGGTTAAGCTGTTAGCCTTTCACTAAAGTGGACTAGGGTTTGAATTCTGGTGAATACGCATGTCATAAACATATAAAAAAAGCAGAGATAATGTTTTAAACCGATTACACTCGTCTCTTTTCAAATTATTACTTGGATTACAAATACAAAGCTGGACTGGGTGTGATATACAGTTAATGCTGCCTATCGCACACTAGCTGTAAGGAAGCCATATGTAGAGCTATATGTAGAGAACTACCTAGCGATTTCATGAACTGGTATAGCTATGTCACATAAACGGTGCCGGATACAATCCAGCAACTATAATTCGTATCTTGCGGAACAGAGAAAATGCACTTTTGCCTTGATGGATAACAAATGTGTGCAGACGAATGACCTACGCATTAGCCTAGCAAGGGGTTATAACCACGAGGAGGAGGTGTGATTTCTATATTTTATTGTTTAGAGACATGGCTTTTGTAACCAGTAAATTTAATTGATTTAGTATTTTGTAAATATTTATTTTTGTAATTGTAAATAGTTAATTTTTTTGTAAATAGTGGAAACCATTTATTTTTGTAATGGTAAATGTTAAATGTATAATTAAAGTTCTTTGGGATGAGTGTGCATGTCACTGATGTTTTTAGGGATAAATAGAGTGGTTGTGTGTTTGTTCTCAAAGACAGGTAAGGTTGTGTGGATGTATGACTACACAGAAAGAGAGAGAGAGAGAGAGAGAGAGAGTAGAAACAGCCTTACCCGCAGTAGTAATAGTAGACCTCTATGTTTTGCATACACATAGACAGACTGTACGATCGCAATGGCCAAGCACTCACATTAACACCATTTACAAAATCTTAAAATGAAAAAATCATGTTTCGCAAATATGAACTTTTGACATAAACAAAATAAAAATAAAATGTGTAAACAACTAATTGGAAAATCCATGTTTCCATATCATGAAATTCAAAAACTTTAAACTGACATTTAAAAGAAATGCAAATGGAAAATTTACAAATTGTAATGTGTGAAATGTGAAAATGAACAAATGGCTATCATTATTAAAAAAAAAAAAAAAAAAATGGTGCTGTATGGTTGAGGTGTGAATCAAACCCTACTTATTTTTGACAACCCGAGACTGAGTATACTTGTTTTAGTCCTCATACCACATAAGCCACCAACATAAGCCACCATCATAAACCACCATCATAAGCCACCACAAGCCACAACCATAAGCCACCATAAACCACCACCATAACCCACCATCATATGCCACCACCATAAGCCACCATCATAAGCCACCAACATAAGCCACCAACATGAGCCACCATCATAAACCACCATCATAAGCCGCCACCATAAGCCACCAACATAAGCCACCATCATAAGCCACCACCATAAGCCACCAACATAAGCCACCAACATAAGTCACCAACATATGTCATCAACATAAGCCACCACCATAAACCAACAACATCATCCAACATAAAACGTCAACACAACATCATTCTTTCACCACAAGTGTTCAGAACTTTGTAGTAGGCGGATCGACTATACAAGTCAGTGGCTACTATGGAATATACTATAACCAATAAAGGTAAACCACGTGCTCTGTATCATGGGTACTCTTATAACTATAAGCGAGAAAATGCGAATGGCATCATATTTTGGCAGTGCTCAAAACAAAGAACAACAAAATGTCTAGGTCATCTAAAAAGTAAA